>CM056999.1:84207010-84859510 GCA_029891345.1 Dryococelus australis | reverse complement strand
ACTCACGCCACTTGGTGAAAAAGTAAGACCAATATCTGCATTGTCCATTACATGTTTTTTTCTTAAAATTAAGGTTTCTGAAATTTATTAAGAAGATCATTTTTTTACCTGAAAATTAATATTCAAGATAGATCTCTAATTTGTAGTGTTGCAGTAATTGTTAATATTTTTTTATACAGTGCCAAGAATACTGTAATACCTTTTACCCTCTGGTTCATTAGCATCTACAGTGCTGTAAAATACATTGATTTAACCTGCTTGCTTGCCTACCCATTTCCTTACATAACATTGCATTATACAGCTATTGTGAAAGCAATACTATTAAACTGAAATTACTGTCATAAAACTTTGTTATCAAGATAGACATAGGGTACAATGTTAGGGAGGCATCAAAACCTGAAATGAGAGTGAACCATTCAAAATTTTCCAATCAATTTTAAAGCTTGAAGTTTTCAATTCACATCTAAAATGTATGCCTGCTAATTACAGTAATAAATTTTCCTCCTTGATGGCAGGCTCACATAAAAGAGGGATACAATCAGACCCTGGCTATGTGAGAAAAAAAAAAAAAAAAAAAAAAATCAGATGTCACTACTACTGTAAACATTGTAAAAAAATAGTTGCAATACAAGATCAACTTCTTCAAAGACAATGGTAAGCATTTGGAGAACTCCTCCCCCCCCCCCTCCACATATCCACAAAATCCCTGTATTTTCACCATTCTTATAAAACATTGTTGTGCAGTTGTTGATGCACATTTTTTCCACTAGGACTGAGTTACGTTCACAGCGTGCAGGGTTTCTTAACGTACCTGCAAAAATATTGCAGGGCCTTCGTATCTTTACCCTTAAACTCAGTCATGCTTTGGGGTAAGGTGTATACTTGCAATCAATGGCATAGGTATGGAAATGTATGGCCTGCATATGGCCTTTCTTTGCCAAGGGCAGTGGAACATTAGCCCTGTTATGCTATGAACTTCAGTCTAGATACACAAAGTGAACTTGTTTACCCCAGTCTTAAAATGTTAGTCAAGAAGTATTCATATTCTTTCTGACAGCTCTGCATCCTCTTTCTGATAGCAACACTTGTAGTGAAAATTATGCGGACAATTCATAAATTGCTCTATTCTAGCTTTGTTTACACAAACATCCACGGAAAGATAGTGAGATAAGTAGATAGATATAAGTTACTCAGCATGTTCCTAGTACTGCTGGTTTGGGGACATTCACCATCTTCCATGATGCGAGGTTGGCATTATTGGCTGGATGTTTTCTACAAGACTTCAAAGTAGTCCCTCTTTTTGATCTGAGAGTTGTGCTCCTTGAGTTGTCTTCAGAGATCTTCAGGGCCCATGTTCAAAAGTCAGTTGGTATTCATTCTTGGGTTTAAGTAACTGGAGTGTTCGTATATGAGGAATTTTCAAGTAATTTTTGTATATGAACATACGTGTAGTAGAAATAGTATGTTCCACTGCATCCATAGACGAATTTACCATTCAAATTCATTTTGACTGTTGATTTTTTCTTCTGTCTGACTTAATTTTCACTGTGACTAGCCAATCAGAAAAGTGGCTTATGTTGTTATGAAATAGGCTGTAACTTTTTTGTATTCAACATGGCAGTGGCAGAGTTAGATGTCGGATATTGAAATTGTTGAGTAAATAATTCTTCCAACTACATTATTTGATAATGACTGTGTTTTTAATGAACGAAATATCAACTTGTATGTCAGGTCATACCTACGCCAAAGCCAAAAACGTAACTAACGATATTTAATAAACATATTTTGTAAACATGTCTTTCTTACAGATTTTAGGGTCGCATGCATAGACATGCCTAGAAAAGAAGCACCACGCACTAATATGATTATGATATTTTTTAAAGGGATTTATGAAGAAATGAAATGATTCATTACTAACAGTATAGTAGTTATTTTAGTGCTGTTTGAACAAACTGACAAATTTTAAAATGTGGCGCAGAAAATTTAGTAGGAAGTACGATTTTGTAAATATCCTTTGTAAAAATGTAATTATACTATGGTAATATGGGTATACATTTAAATAATTTACACTTACATACGACAATTAAAAATCTACATTAATGAATAAACGGTATTCCATTTAGCGCTATCTAGTTACTGCAACATAACTATTACTGCTGTATACGAATTACGTGTTGTTTTTGCGATACGAAATACATTCTTTTAACAGGAATGAGTGATATGCAGCCCCATACGAATTGAAATTTTAAATTACTGGAGTTCGCTTGCTTTCAACCAGACAGAAAAAGTTTGTATACAAATTTTTTATATGAAGACCAATTTGTTGTTCAAGCATGCCAAAACTGCAGTTCACTCAGTGCGGCGGGCAGTTCGTATATGAACGAGTACTCCAGCATAGGCCCCCAGGTTAGTGATACCTGCAGGCGGAGTTTCCAACGGCATAGGTACATGGCCAGGTGTGGCGATCACCTGGTGTCCATCTCATCTTCAACTGCATTGCATGCATTGACCAGACCACCGCTGCTGTCAAGAGGACCAGCTCACTGGGTGCTGGAGCAGGTAGGTAGAGTATTGTTGCATGCCAGATGTCATCAGATGGCTGGCCTGTAGAAGCCACTGGTCTCCCAGTGCCTTTTCAAATCTGTAAATTTTCTACAACCCACCAGCATTTCGCCTCAAGGAATTTCCAGGGAGTTGTTTCTTGTGTTGAGTTTGATGATGGTAGTGGTCAGCCCACTGCTGCAGTCTGACCAGATAAACATTCTGGGCTTACAGTTTCTCAGCCAGTATTCGAGAAAGTACATGTACTGACTGAAGTCTCAGGCCTCTAGCCTTCCAAGTTCATGGCTTCAAAATTGGCATACTCAGAGTAGAGTAAGATACACAGTTTCCAACATTATAAAGCATGAGTGTTGCATTGGTCGTACTGACCATATGTGAAGTTGCCCAGTCTTCCTGCCAAGTTTTGTCCTTGGTGAGGAGAAATCATCAAATGTATGGATGATAAAGCATTTGTGTTTGTTAATAGCGGCAGTGTGATCAGGCTTGTGAAAATCATGCCCCTAAGTACACAAGGACCCCCCCCCCCCCTCCTCAATATTTTTCATTAATTAACATAGTTAAAAAATACAGTCTTCTTGAAACACAGTTGCCTATAGAACACACATAAATGTTCATGTCCCAAGTAAATTAGTAATTGAATGTTAATATAATAACCTAACATGTTAAATATTTTTCAAAATACTGTAAACATTATGGAATAGAAAGCTGTTTCTGAAATAAATGTAAGTTTCTTATTAAATTTATGTTTAAAGAAAATGAACCTTTTTATTATAAATGTCTAAGTTAAAAGGTCTGTTTTAAAAAATGGAAAGAATTTGTTGTAACATTAATTTTTATCCTATGACTGTTCTTAGTCTAAACACCTTCTGGTTTATATTACAAGTAATTGAGCTGAATATTTTCATCACGTATCTCCCTTTTCCTTGTTTTCCACATGTGTATACTCATGTCTATATCTGTATGTACGTCAATATTTATGACATAAATTATATCTATTCTTTATGAATATCTAAGCACTTACTGGATGCATATTATAATTTACTTTAGAGTGTATCACCCAGTGACCGTAACATAATGGCTGTCAGTGGGGCAGCAGTAGTAGATTGTTCATGGGCAAGGCTGGAGGAGACACCCTTTGCAAGAATGCGTTCTCCGAACCCTCGCTTGTTGCCATTCCTGGTTGCAGCCAATCCCATCAACTATGGTCGTCCTTCTCAGCTGTCCTGCGTAGAAGCATTGGCAGCCACATTTTACATAACAGGTGACTTAGTTTAATGGAGTTTTATCATGTATCAAGACAGTGTGCTGTGATCATGTATGATATTCAGTTAAAGTAGTCTGCTCACTAAGGGAATCCAAAGTACCCCTGTAATAGTTCTCACTTGTTATTTTTTTATGAATAAGCATGCAGTTGACAAGCTAATAAAACACATTATTTCTTATTGCTAGCAGTCATAGTTTTATAACTCTGTATTCCTTTACCCTTGGGAACATCTTCACTCATGTGTGGTGTTAATGAATATTCCTTTACCCTTGGGAACATCTTCACTCATGTGTGGTGTTAATGAAAAACATAATACATGGATGTATGTTTTGGGTGTTATGTTGGAATTTTATTTGTTTTAGCAATTATTTTATTTATGCCAGGTTTCAGAGCAGAAGCAGAGCTGTATCTGAGTAAGTTCAAGTGGGGTAAATCATTCATAACCTTAAACAAGGAGCTTCTTGACAGGTATGCAACATGTGAAAATAGTCAGCAAGTTGTAGAAGTACAGAAAGACTACTTGGAAAGTGCCCATCAGACGAAACAAACAGGTAATTTATTTCTGCAAAAAAATTGAATCGTAGCAGAGTAAAATTTAAGGCCATACCCTAGGGCATGACTATTCAATCAGCAACCTGCCAGAGTCATCAGAATGGTCTGTGGGCACAACATTTTATCATAAATTTTTTTTAGATATATACTTTTGAATTATTGATTTAATGTAAACTGTAACTGTCACTAGTAAAAATGTGTAATAAAATTATATGTTATTTAATTTATTACACCTTAACGTAAATAAATTTATAATTAATTAGCCATAACTTTGTAATAATTTACTGTGGCCCATCAAGCACTGAATTAGCGGCTCGATGGAAAAACTAATTGAATAGCTCTGCCTTACAGGGAGGGAGAGCAGAAGAGGCTGCAGTTGCCCCCAAAATAAAGTAATATGTGCAAACTTTGGAAAATAATATGGAAACCATCTTTTGTAATACAACCTTATTGAACGAGTACCTAAAAATCAAATCTATTTTATATTAAAGAACATTTGTTTTATTATTGTGTACATTGCTCACCTAGAAAATGGAATGTTTAGTGTAGTGTTATCCAACTTGAATGCGGCAAAGTTTTAAGTGAGTACAAAATAATGAAATAAACAACTAGAAGAAAGTTTTGTAATTTAGTCTCAAGACTGTGACACGTAGGTGATTCACGATCGGTTCAATAGATGGAAAGCAGTAACTGATTCAAGACTTACCCAACAGATGGTGTCTCGAGGTTCAAATGCATGTTGTTTTGTCAACAGTTCAACCCAATATCAGACTGTGTTCTAAACATGCTCATTTAATTGTGCTTATTTATGATGTTTTAACTATTGTAACATCTCTCTTGAATTAGCATACCGAAATTCTCTTCTCCATTTTTATTGACTCACTAATATTCTCAAAACAAATAATTAACAAATTTTTGCTCGATTTCCATTATCAGTTCAGAAATTTTAAAACAACTTGCCGCAATTACATTTTAAATGTCCATGTCTTATTAATTTATTTTACGCACATGCACGTCCATTCTTGGCAGTGGTAACTGTATTTTTGCTAGAGGAAAAATCTTCGTGTCATACTTCTTGTAACTTGTGTCCTGATTGGCTGTCAGCCGACCACACCATGCTCCTCATCCAGTCATTAATGGCGAGATAAGAGTCAATCAGGATACTTTTCTTTCATTTCACTTGAGTTACAAAATAACTTGAATACTGCAATGTTACACTCTATGTACTATCTGAAACTAATTTTTATACCATTATATTTGTATTTTATTGACATTAAATAGAGTAAGTAGAAAAATTGAAGACTGTTCTTTTAAGTGTTTTTTGTGTATATTCTACTTTCAATTCAAAATAAAATACATCAAATTTGATTGAAAAACTGTAGCAAGGGTGCTGCAAGTATAAAATGGTAAGGAATACCTCGTTTAGTGACCACAGCTGATTCATCACACACAAATGTAGACGTACTTGAAGAAAACAATTGCAGACAATGACAGAATTGTACTTTTAAAACACTGCAGTTTCACCCCCAAGCCAACCCAACCGAACGATGAAACCAGGAACTTAAGGAGTACCTACGCTTAAACATGGAAGAAGAACAGCACCATTGGGACAGCCATCTGCTGAAAAAAAAAATTTCCCCTATGCACGAAAAATGAACCCACAACTTCTAGTCCGAGCCAACTTCTACTAGGTCACTTTCTTCAACGACTGAGAGAGTGGCAATGGGAGTACGCCCCTACTGCAATGCTACAACCTGAAGCTATTCATCAAGCCGCTGAGCTACACTTCGAAAGAGTCCGGGAAAAGGAGGAAGTATGTAAGCCGGAAATATCCGCCTCCTTGCACTGGAGTTCGCCGCTTTGCCATGGGAGAAACAGTACTACTGCAAAGCCACCCACTGAGTAAAGTGGTCAACCAGTTCAGCACTGAATTGGCTGGCAAGTGGGAAGGGCCCCACGCCAGGAGAATGTTTATTAGGCAGGGAATCGTCATGGGATAATTAGGAAAGTCGCCTGAGGCCAAATGCGCCCGTACCCAAAAACCGCCCCAGCTCCTGCTCAGTTTACGCTGTCACCATTACCTTCCGACCCATCAGACGATGCTAAGAATGAACCTCTATGTCCACCTGTCCAGAAGAATGGACGTCTCCATCTGCCAGGATGAGCGAGAGGGAATCACCGGTACTACTTCGCAGAACCTGTTAGGACACCAGCTCCTAATTTGAAGAGAGTGGAGACATTGGAAAGGACATTACCGTCCACCACCGCCGAGTTTCGCTGGAAGTTCATGAAGCACCCTGAGAAGTGGATTCAGAGCACCACAGAGGTATGCTGGAGAAGTCCAGTTGACCAGATGAACGAGCCAACAGCGACTCTGCCCGACCGCTGGCACCCGAAGAGCTCAGTTAACCAGTACCGCCAGATCACCAGCGCCGTCAGAGCCTGCATCACAATGGGCTGTACCCACCACTCATGTAAGCACCGCCAGCAAGGAACGTACGACGACAGACATCATCACAGCTGATCCTGCTGAGCAGCCGTCGTCCTCTATGAGGGCAGCTTCTCGAGCAACCAGTGTCCACAAGGTCCAGCGTCAGACCAGCTCACCACAAAGACCACTATCACCAGCACAGTCTACACTCAACGTGGAGGATACCGCCTTTCAGTATCCAGTGCAACCCAATGCAGAGGGCAACTCTCAGGAACAAATACAGGGTGAAGCAGAGGATAACTACTCTGGGAATTTACTTATTAGTTCTGCTCTACTTAGTCCTTGTGTAATACTGTTTAACTGTACTTTGTCCATGTTCAACAGATCTGAGAATGAGAATCTGGAGATTTGCTATGGATGTGAGGGAGAACCAGCAAGAAGCAGTGCCATCACCCAGTTCCAGATCTGTACCGAGGGCATCATCAATGCAGTTTGAGGTCCTGAGATACTGTACCAATCGCCGGCACAAGCACCTGGAGCATCAGTTGCAATCCAGTCAGCAGTGAGGACCGCCCACATCAGCTGGTGAGGACAGACCACAGCCGCCCTCCACTCAGCTGTCCTGGCCTACCGTTGTGGGAGAGCCAGCAACCTCTCTGGACCGGACATCCCACGTGATGCTGCCAGGGGCTAGGAGCATTCCTTGTCAGTCAGCAACTGACCCTGCCAACATACCACAATGAGATGGCAACACAGCATCCAGCCCCAACCACAACATTGAGTCCATCCAACACGCGCCTGCTGTGCCCTAGTCACGATGGAACAGTACAGAGACACTCCACTGCGGCCACCCGCCAAGTTCCGGTGGCCGCGACCCCCGAATGCACCTCCAAGGAAACAGGGGCACCCCAGCACACAGCAGTGTGTTGACCGACGCCCATTCCAGCAAAGTGCAAGTGTTAGCTAGTTACTACCCCCAGTGCGACGTATTGTTGAACAGTGCATGTCAGCACTGTACTCCCAGTGAATGCAGCCGCAGCTGTTAGTCAGTCTTCGATGCATTAATTAGTGCTATGAGACGACAAATAAAGTTCCCAAAACGACAACTCAATCAACAGGTTGGTGTGTTGCTTATCTTTTGGCAATAATTTTCAACACGCCTTTTCTCTTATATATCTGTGTTCAATGTGAAGTCAATGTGTAGGGAGGCTTTTAACAAAAGCAACCAAAGACTGAAGCTGTGAGAGCAGATTGCGAGAAGAATGCCACTTTTTATCAATATTTTCTTCCAGTGCCATGTTTACCGATTATGTTTGAGTAATTGATTTGCTATATGATGTGCTAGCTTCATTTCAACCAGCAGCTATGGACTTTATAAGAGAAAGGCTGCAAGAAAGGGAGGAAGAATTCTGAGATGTATTATTTTTTAAGGGTACATGTTTTTCTCTTCTAAATTCTATGCTGCTTTGGTAGTGGTGAATACATTTGTGTATATGAATACCCCTGACATTTCACTCTACAGAAAACCCCTTTAGACAGGAAATGAGTCAAGAAGCGTTCAGCTCACTGGAAAACCCTTAGTTTGTTAATAGTAAAGACGTAAACTTAGCCAGCTGTACAACACCAGGAAAACTTGCACATACATCCATGTAGACAGCCGCAGTGATGCTGCAGGATAAGGAAAGAGTGATGTGTAAAAATTGTGATGCAATTTATTATAGGATAGTCTTTCAAATGATGTTTCTTCCCCAGAAATTAAAATGAAATGTCGAACTTTTGACGTGCAGATCACATGTTTGCAGTGAGTCAACAAGTAAAAATAACTTTGTGAATGCATGCTTTAGTAAAAAGAGGCCTGCGAGACACACTGCCGGGTTATCCCAGAAAACGAACATACCGCAGACAAGAAAACACCCACTGTAATTTGAGGAGTGAACAAAAAGAATGCGATTAAGCGCCTCCTGATACCAGCTGGATGCTCGGCTATCCATCCCTTTCTTATTCCCTGGAGCGAGATAGGATTAGCTTTGCATGTTGGAGCGAGATAGTGAGTGTTCCGCCTTTTATTCTTGTTTTGTAACGCGCAGAGTAAGAGTGCATTTAGATGCCACCTGTGTGTGAACAACCTTCACCCCGTCCCAGTTGTTGGGAATACGGTCAAGTTCATTACTAGGGGAACGGCACACTATGTCGCAGCACTAGAGTGGTCTTCTGTACAGAAGTGTGGAAGGAGGAAAATTGCAGTTGAGGGGACAGCCCCGTATTCCTGCAAAGGAATTTTCTTTCCGTTTCACCTATCCCTCTTAGTGTGGTAGCCGAGAGGAAGGATGATTGTGACCAGGGAAAAAAAAACACTTTCGTTTCAGGCTGCTTGACAGCTTAAGTCGAGCGGAACGCGGATATTCTGCACAGATATCCTGTTATCCAGACGCATGGAATATGTTCTGTCGCCGCTCAAGGATGTCAGTTTGATTGCCTGCAACGGTGGCTAGTAGAGGGACACACTCTCTTCCTCTCCAAGAGGTTGGGTTATGGCCCATCTCCTGCAAAAAAAGCTGGTTGAGAGGAGTGCCGGAGGAAAATAGAAGCATGGCAGTGTCTGCAAGTGCCGTACACTTCCCCTGCGTAGGACCAATCCCCTACAGCCTCTGAAGCTTGACTACTGAGCAAGAAGTGCGGTTATCCTAGCCAGATCATCTTCCATTTCTCCTCAGAGATGAACTCTAATCTCATCTTGTTCAAACGGAGGCCATAGAGAAAGCCATGTTGTTCACGAGACAATATGCCTTTCCACGACATCATGGATGAGCTTCAGTCGCAGCAGAGAGGGGCAAATTGACGCATGACGTCTTTTTCAACAATGGAGATTAGAGGACTTCTGCTCCATTCTTAGTTCAATTTAGCCAGGAGTGAAGTTTGCATTTTCATTTGTCATGACATAAAGTAAGATTGTACTCCATGGAGATGGTTTTATTCACCAGCCCACCGTAGCTATGCTTAGATTTACCGAGTTCTTTTACTCCCTGCTAGATGGCGTTAGTATTGGGAATATTGGTTTTATTTCCTTTTTTTCCCTTCCAGCCGGCCGGTGGTGTCACAAAGGCAAGTCATCCCCCGCTCTGCTACCATACCTCCCCCACGACTTAGTTGCACCAGCCAATTAGCATTGGGCAGCTGCCCGAATTAGTATAAAAGGGGAGATAACCCGCGTCTCCAGGCCAGTCTTCGTTCCCCAACACCAGTTGCTCAGATCTGACCAGATTGAGCTGTCTTCATTCAAGTGGTCACTACTCAGGAATTGACCAGAATATTTTAGACTCCAGCACGCATTGCTCTGATACTTATTCCACGCCCCATTTTCATTGTTTAAGCTACGCTTACGATAGGGTTAGGTTAGTTAGGCTCTCTCCAAAGCTACATACCTTGCTATACCCACTCACCCTGCAGTATACAAGCATATCTGTAGTGGACCTATCCTTGATGTCCTTCACAGGACTCATCCCGTCATGTTCTCCAGTGTGTCTACTGACCAGGAAAAACGGGAATTGTACATAAATTCCACTGCCCGGGAAAATTACGGGATTTTAGTCAGATTCCGGGAATTTATTCCCCTTCTTCCTCTCCGAAAGTCTATAATGTGGTCGAAAGCCAAAATGCTTGGTGGCGAAGCAGCCTCGCTTGTGAATCTTGTGATTAGTGCATCAACTGATGTTTTACTGCTGGACGTTTTACTGCTGACGTTGACTACTGATAATGCACAACAAAATATGTGCGTGTCGGTTGGACAAATGGACTCGCCCAATCTCAACTGTAGCCACTTGCCGCGGGCTGTCATGCCAGTCAGAATGCTGCGTTGTTTCGTAACATACGGTACAGTGACTATTAAAGTGCGTCCATCTGTTAACGCATAGTAAACAGACAATAATATTTGTGTAACAGAGCTTGCACTACATTTTATTCGTTCTAAAGTATACATGCTTATAAACATTAACGTAAAACCTCAATAATTTTGAAGCTCGTTGGCTCTCGGAGAGATGAGGGGGATGTTAGCCTCACTTCTCAGGTGTTGAAAATTCTTTGTTTCTTGAGAGTCCCGTTGTTTTCTTATCTTTTGTGATGGAGACAATGACATTTATCTTCTCGGCGGGAGGCTGTAATGCTCCAGTAGAATGTGTGCTGCCCTCCAGCAGCGTGCTGTGGAACTGGTGCGACCTTCACTGGAGGGTGCCGGTAGTTCGGTAGACAATACAATCTTTGGAGAGGGGTGTTGACGTGACGGCTTCTAGGTGAATCATGCTGAACAGTACAATCTAGGTGCACGTGTCTTAGTAACTTTGACCATACCCTGTAGGCACATGTCCCGCTTCAAGGGTTGATGATGTTTGAACTGCCCCATTAGGAGTAAAGTGCTCTAAGATGGGGCAAATTCATTTAGTAGAGTGCGCATTTAGTAGGAATGCATCATGTGTCACATGCAGTCTATTAAATGCTATCATGTGATTAAGACAAAACCATATTTTAGTTACCACATCCCCGTCTTTTACAGGAACTATCAGCTTCTTTTAACATTGTAATATCGCAGCTGTCAGAATTTGCGACTGTAAATCACAACTTGGTTTTAGTCACTCTGTAGTGACATGAAATTTAAATAAAGGTACCGTAGATAAAGAATTCAAGTCTCTGATTATTTCCTCCATGTAGTTAAAATTCATAATAAACAGTACACATTCTTTCATTAATGCAGAGTCGCGAACAGTCAGCTTAATGAGTCATATGAGCAAAGAACAGAGTCAAAGTAGTTCATTTATTATTCATCACCCAAAACTCGCACCGCAAGAGAAAATTATGGAGGCAGCAGGCCCTCACCGGCGGAAATAATTTAAAAAGTCTGTCCGAAAATTGAAGTGTAAAGAAGTGAAGGTCACTGGTGCTTGCCGGTGTGGGCGGAATTTGCCACTCTCAACATGTCTTCTGCTAAAGCTGTTTGTAGACTGTTAGTAGGTAGCAGGCGCTCAGGGCTAAAGTCGCCACATGCACTACCCCCATTTCTCGCACCAGGTTGCCAAAAATCTGGCCAAATAAGGGTATGACATGGTAGGAATTCCGTACAACCCCCGTCACAACCACTTCCCCACGCCATGCCAAACTGCGTCGTAGTAAAAATTGGACATTCTCGAAGGAAAAATGTCTACGAAAAAAATAAAAGCTTTCATCTTCGAATGCTGATGCAACCTGAACTGCAATTTCAGAAAAGCAAATGCATGACAGAGCAACTGATAAGCAATTACAATTCCTTGAAAATGTCCCTATTTAATTATTAACTGCATCATTACATCTCTTCTAAAGTAGAAAATTAAGTAGTAATTTCTTGAGGCAGAGTCTTCAAAGTGGTGAAATCTATGATGAGCAGAGTAAAGAATTTAAGAATGGTGATCCATTTGGTCTTGCTGCAAACAAATGAGACGAAGTTGCTAAACCAGTTGCTTTTCTTGTCAGTTCTTGTTTTGGAAGTTTCAAAAAAGTAATTAGGCTTGTCCTGTTAAATGATCAAATGGATTAGATTAACTGAGATAACAGAAATGTAGCCAAGCAGGTTTATAAGCTGTGGTTTGAAACTGCTATGAATTGTAAGTTACAACACTAGAATAAATTGTGTTATGTTCAGTGATTTTATAGAAATCCGTTAAACATGTCTGTCAGGTACTACAATGTGCATGAATCGAAGAACATTAGAAATAATTGTTTGAATTTGAAAGATGATGAGAAAACATTTGGAATTATCTCAAAAGTTGTAAAAATACCTTCATAGATTTTAGCTTTTAACAAGGTAACTCAGGCTAAGATCTCAGATATTGTATTACAAATATATTTAAGTGTGAATCTGATGTTTTGTGAAATCAGCTCCAAACTTAGCTACAAAATGTTTCAGAATAGTCTGGAAAGCCAAAAAAGTAAATCTCGTAAATATTTTATATAAAATAACTATTCTTCAGAAGACATTGTTATTTGATGTTCAAATTATTTTGATGTGGTGGTCTATTTTTAACACTAAACAACCACTAACACTTGTACTTAAAAAAAGAAGTTCCTTTCAAAGGTTTGTTGGATGAAAGGTTGTTATTGTTGTTGAAAAATGGAATAAGCTAGGTAATGAGAAACACATTTAACTGCAGACACACACAATGTTTTGTATCAACCTATATTACATCCTTAAGGAAATCGTTAAGTATGTTCTGTAGAATCTAAATATTTTGTATGACATTACAGGAGAGTTTTAGACAGATAATTTAGAACCAAGGATAATATCGCTAACTAGCTGGTGGAAACAATAATATTTCAATTATGCAAGTATTAGATGAGAAAAAAGATTTGAATTAAAAGTGTTCTCAGTTTAAATTCAGCAAATTACGGAGGTCATGGGATAGCACGGAGCACAGGGAACCTGACCTTTGTGTAAGGAGGTTTTACAGTGTTGCCACTTCGTAGGCTGCTGCATTCTACTGGAGATGGCTATGGCAGAACAAAAAAACAGACAGGTCTTTTGTTTCTTGTTCAACTATATATTTTCAGTGCGACTGTGTGCTCTTATACTACAGTTTTTCACAAACACATCACACAAAGAGTAGAATTTTTTGGAACCATTTAAAGGCACTCAAGATGGTGAACAGAATGTGGAGTGAAGCAATTTGGGCAGCTTTAACATTGATATCTTGAAAGCTGCTGAAGGTGAAGTGTGGTGAGTATGGAGCAGCACCAAAATGCAAAAGTGGTGTAAACTGGAGAGCCCCAAGAAAACTTGCCAACCAGCAGCATCGTCTGGCATGATTTCCACGTGTGAAAATGTGTGTGTGACCTGTGGTGGACAGAAGGGAATTTAAATTGTGTTGATAGTCTGATAGAATATAGATGTATTTTGTAATGTAATATTTTTTAATTAATTTTGAACAATTTTTTTTTCCAGAAGTTGAAGATATACCTGGGTCATATTCCTCTGATGAATGTGATGAGTGATGATAATAAATTATATTTATTACAATATTTTTCTTGTTTGTATTTATTTGTAAAATATAAATAATACAATCACAACTTGAAAGTTATCAAAATTATTGTTCATTTGATACAGGTAGGATAAATTTTGACGGACAATACATGCACGGTGCAGTAACTGTAAATGCTCTCGTTTGCAAAATATTGCATAAGCTGATGAGATGTACTCAGACACATAAGTTTAATTTAAAACTTTAAGTATACTTACATTTATGGTTTAAATTGTTTTTAAATTAATATAAAATAGCTTAGAGTATTAGCTAAGTTGCTCCGAAAACATGTTTAGCAATTATGACAGGGCTTACGGAAACTTACGATCGGTAAGTCTTTTGCCCTGTGAAAGCCATTGTGATGTGTTCATTTTCATTGTGTTTACATGTACTTTCTGGTGTTGTCGGAATATTTAAATTTATAGTTTATTATTTTGTATTTGCTTTCATTAAGCATAATTGGTGGTACATGCCTTTTGAATGCATTTTGCTAAGTGAAATGTAATATTATCTACATGTGTCAAGCACTTTGTACAGCAGCTTGTACCCCCATTTGCTTTGACCACCATGAACAAAGTGCTGCTATCTATGTAGTTTGTTAGTTTCTGGAAAATGGTGAAGTGTTGAATTAGTGAATGATTCTGCAAATAAATTAGCTTACGTCGGTGAGAAACAAATGTGAGTTTAGCTCAGAGTTGGGAGACGTAATTGTCGAGGGATTCCTGTAAAAGAACGCTTTGTGTTCAGGAATTGTGAGTAGGAATTCCAAACAGTAAGTTATTGAGTAATGTATTTTGAAACAGTGATTGGAATGTATGAAATCTGAGTTGTCTAGGGGAAAAAACCAGAACTGACAACTCTGTTTTTTCATGTTAAAATGTTTGTTTACTAGGCCAATATTGGTAATCCAATGAATGTAAGGTTAACTTTTATAATATTTGTTTACCTACTATGTGTGTATTATTTTCATCAGTATGAACAGCAATGTATTTATTGCATTTTTTCTTTTGTTGAAATTAAAAATTTTGAAGGTATATTTTGAATGTTCTTTCCGTACAAGCGAATTTCCCACTACTCCATTAAAACCATGTCATGGTTCATACTCACTCAAGGCAGAAACAATAAGGACTTCTCAGGACTGTGCTGATTCTACAGTACGGTTTACATAGAACGCTTTGCCACACGGTTGACGTCTTGCCTTGTGCTTGCCTGTATCGCAAGAAAGCCATTTTTTGTACAACTCTTTCTCAAGCCACAGTATATTAAAGACTCACTTTGCTGGCATGTTCAAAGACAAATATCACACAGTAAAATCACACATTGATGTACATTCCTATTACAGACAAAACTACAGTTATAATTTTCATTAACAAAGCCTATCACCCTGCAGCTAGCTCGCTCTGCTCTGTGGTATTTAGAACCACTCCGAAATCCTTGTACATAAATTAAAAAACTGGTACTTTCTACAAGAAATCTGGCACATTATGCCAGATTCATGCAACAAGAAGAGAAGAAATCTTTTTTCTGTTTCTATTCTGGGTCACGATTGCACGGGGTTTTTAACACCGCCTTTTCCTGTAAAATGGCATACAAAATAATAATCACATTAAGACACGAATATTATTGAAACTTCAACACAACACGAAAAGTTGCATGAATCAAAATGGAACTAAGGATGAGCAATAAAGCCATGTGCAGAAACTGAGAACTGTGCAAGATATTGACTTAAGCCTGTATGACTGGTTCAGCAGATGATTCCATGAAAGATTTGGCCATTTACTGGACGTTTTCGTAATTGGTCAGGTGCAATTTTTGATGGAAGGTTTCTTCGGGTGCTGCAATGCCATTGCATGAGAATTATGCTCAACATTTGTTTAACAAAAAGTTTGTTATCATAACAAAATGATTATAATCTGTGCGTAAGTTTGATGCGTGTTGTTCAGACGAGTCACAGTTACGTTGGTGAGCACTGGTCAGGTGTGCCCTGGTACCCAGTTACTTAGGCTGCATGGTTTGCCTACTGGAGACTAACACTGGTCGGGTTGGCTGTCGGCTTGGCACAAAGTCGGCACTACTATATGTCAGGTAGGATGGACTTACCAGGTCACTCACTCACCACTCTCCTGGGTTCCAGCGTTGGTGCAGCGCAGCTGGGGCTAGCATTCACCTGGGTGCTGTGGGCTGACGAGATGCTGTACGTAGAGGCGAGGTATCTCTGGCTCCAGGTGACGGCTACACTGTTACCGAACGAGTTAGCTATACCCAACCTAGTGTCACTCCCAGTGACCAATGCATGTACTGCAGGATGTTGCTTTGTGCCATGTCTGGTGTGCGAGGGGGAATAAACTAAGGTGCTGACTGAGGAGAACTGCCTCTCCAGGTGATAATCAGACTGAGCACGTTCCCATGGGGTGTCTCCACCAAGTGAGGGTGGGTGGATGGCTGGTTAGATGGATGGATAGTTGGTTGGTGTCCACTCGTTTAGCAGTTAAGAACTCCTCCTTTTCCTCCCTTCGAGTACTGTGCCTTATCCCAAATGGCATAGAGGTGGCATTGACTCTGAACTTACTTTCCGTCGGTGCAAGCAATTAACAGTATCCCTACTGTGTAAAACCCAACAGCAGTTTGACAACACAAACCTTGTGCGCGTAAGGTTCTATGCCTTGACGCAAAAACCTAGAGCGGCAAGTCGTGTGGGCCGTCTTCTTACTACTGTCAGGGTGAGTTCCAGCAACATTCGGGCACTCCAGTCCCAGGCAAATACCCCTGCCAGCACTGTCGGTATAACGGTCAGCGATACAACCTAAGGTGGCTGTCCTGCTCCTGATGGAGGTGTTCCTAGTGGTTGGAGCTCTATCTTTCTGTACACCTGGGTGTACAGAACGGGTGGCCGTCAAAAGTGTTGCGTGTGCTGACGTACAGATACCTACACGATAGATCATACAGTTATTACACCCAATTGCTTGCTTGCTCTGTATAGAAGTAGAGTTCCTAGTATCAGGCAGGGTTTACCTCTAAACAAAGTTACTCTCAAGATAGGATTAAAAAATGTGATCCAGGAGGGCCAACAACGGAAGTGTGGAGTGTAGTTGAGCAGGCTTCTGATGTTGAAGACTTCTGGAGGCAGGTGGAGTTTGAAGTCTTCGGGAGCTTCTGGACGAAATGGTAGAAGCCTCTGGTCGTTGAAGCACTAGATGCTCTTGAAGAGGACCATGAGGACCTATGGTCAGTAGAGAGCCCCAGCACAGAAGTGTTGAGGTGAGCTACTGGGGAATACAACTGGCGTCTTCGGCCGTGCACTTCCTTATATTGTGCACTCGGCGACCCTTATCTGGTCTGGAGTGGGAGGCATGACGTCGCTCTGTCGCGTCTGCCTTGGAGAAAGTGGGGTATGAGAACTACCCTTGTGCTCGGCTATATGGCCGTGAGTGCTCTGCCTTCCTCGGACAGCTTTGTGGCTGTGGCAACTCTCTGCCAGGAGGCAGACATGTTCCGCAGCTGCTTGGATACCATGCTTGGTCACATGCTAAAACCGCCTGCTAGGGTTGGAGTGAATAACACGCTGGATTTGACCCTTCCTCGGGATATGTAGATACTATTAGTAGTGTGAGGAAATTGGGTCTGGTACGTCAGGAAAATACATGCCTATAACTGTCCCTTCCATGGGAAGCAATCCTGTAACCATCTATGGGTGTGATTCCGGGCAGAAGTAACACGTTAGGGTGAGTCGTCGTCGTGTTTGGTATAATATTCATATAAGCGGCACATGTAAAGTTGATGCAAAATCATGAAAAATATACGTGCCACTTGTGCGACATGACAGGTTATTACATACAACCCTCCATGCTTGCTTTCAGGTTTGGGTAGCAGGTATTGTGGCAACTCCTACGTGAGTTTCGATGGAAAATTTTATCGTGGCATGGGAGTTTTACATAGTACAGGTGATGCCATAATCTTGGTAACTTCGTGCACAAGTACAAAAAAGTTTTGGTATTGTGGTGTGACATCCTGAAATCTACGCCCAATATTTGTACCAAGAAATTGGTATGCCTAACATTATTGGGCCCCACTTAAATAAGAGTCTAATGCAGGATGTAATAGTCAATAGCACAACACACTACCTGTTTACAAAAAAAAATCTAGAAACAAAAACTTTTATTTGCAGAGGTGCCAAACATTTGTGAAAGCTAACAGTAGTATTTTGTTTCAAAATCCGTAGTTTTCAAATGCAGCTGCTGTTTTTATCCTTTAAGTACAATTCTGAATTACTTCTTAGTTGGTACAAATAGCTTCAATAACAGCACGTATGATTTGATACAGGCTCCAGCTAGCAGTAGGTCTATGAAAGTAAAATATCTAATTTTATTACTACCCTTTTCGACAACTTTCTTGGCCTGTGGGAAATTAAGTATATATTTTGATACCAAGATAGGCTACATTTGAAACAATTTGATGGTAATTTGACACATGCAAAACTAAAAAAGTTTCAAATTCTTTAAATAGGCCTACCTTGAATGAATTCAACCGTGTTTGCAAATATAAAATCCTATATCAAGATGCGTAGTTTTCATCCTCGTTAATTTCGCAGTTATTTGCCGCCGATAATGAAAACTTCCTATTTACGCAGGATTGTATGTCATTTCACTGTGGTTCGTACATGCAAGGTTACTGTCGGCCGTTTGTGCTTATAGCAAATATATTCTGTGTATCATATCCTAGAAAAGTATATCGCACATTACATGTTATGTCACATTTAAGTTTTGGTTGTGAATTTTTGTGACCTACCAGAATTTACAATTCCATTTTAAATCAATATGTTAGTAAATGAGCAGTGAACAAATAAAAACACCATTTTAACATCTCGGCTCTCGCTCGATGTCTCATTCGTTACTCTCGAATCTCTCATCAAAAATTGATTCAGCTGCAACTACCGCAGTCAATTTATCCAAACACCGACTTTCTCACTAGTGCACATGGTTAAATATTATGTTTCTTTATGAGAAATTATGCTAATATTTATAATTTTTTACGCTGCCAAAAATCTGATAATTTATTGAACTACTATCATAATAGAAACTATCGAAAAATTAAGAACTCTATAAAGGGGCTTGTAAAAAAAGGGGGGGGGGGGTTAAAGGCCCTTAAAAACTAGTACAGCTATTAAGGACTGTACAAATCCTGCATATGCAATTCAGAATGACACTTTTTCGTAACAAGAACCACAAAACAATGCCATCTCATTGAAGGTGTTAAACTAAAGAGCTTCCATTGTCCCCCTGAAATATGGCAAGCAGAGCCCCAGGAACCTTACATGACCATTATAAAAGTAAAACGGGTTACAATGGCAATCTAGCTGTAATATTGTTGCAACTTGTCAGAAGCATATCAGAGATCTTAATAACAATATAGGAACTAAATTTAATTTTTGAAATTTCTTTACAATGATATAAAAATTCACGCAGCTATTACAAATCTGCAAGACCACGTCATCTATTGTCTTCAGAATGTTCTGTAGGAACCTTCCCAACATTTCCGTAGTTTTGGGCAGTACCCTTTTCGCCTCTGTTGGTTGTACAACCAGACCAGTTCTCCTGTCATACTGTCCCTTCATCCTGTCACTATTTATTCTGAGGAACTGCCGAGCAAAATTGTGAACGCCCACTAATCTGTGACGTAATTCGCCAGCATAATCTGGGGCAACAGCTTGTTCTTCTGTCAGTTGACCAAACAGCAGGTCTCTAGGAAGTGTAGCTGTCTCCCAAACATTATCCTTGATGGTGTTACCCTAGTAAACATATGAACTGGCATTCGGTAAGCACCTTTGGATATCAGTATTTTCGGCTGTCTGCCATGAAGATAGACAGGTACTGCTCAGTGTGTGGTTAAGACTTTTAATTAGTCCATTAGACTGAGGGTGTAAGGCTGTGCAATCCTAGTCTTTTTCATCCCCAGAATCTTAACACCTATAACATAGCAGCTTCAAAATTTATTCCTTGATTGGAATGAAGTAGTTGTACATCAAACCTCGAGAAGACATGCTTTACAAATGCATCGACCACAGTACATATTATTTGATATGGAAGGGGAATGGTCTCAGGACATTTAGTTAAGTAATATTAAGCCACCAGTAGATGTAGATTATGTGTGTCTGTGGTAGGCACGAAGATAAGAATATATACTGCCATCTTGAAAATGGGTTTTTTTGAGGTGACCATGTCCCCTAGTACTTGGTCCCTTCCCTGCGGTGCAAGTGTTGCACATTCTCCGAAGCCAATAGAATTTCATTCTAACACAGTTCTTTTCAGACTTCGGGGACCTTACATTTTGAAAGAAGCAACTGAAAGTGTGCATGTTTCCCAGTTCCTGTAAAGCATGTCATTTTTCTTTGACAGTCAGTCAGCTTCTTTCCACCCTAGAATTGAATGCAAAGTGGTATCATTTAGCTGATCTTTCCTAATACCCTCATCACTACATGAAGGTGAAGCATCACAAGATACATAACCTTTAATTCCTGTTCTCTGAATCCGGGGTTCCTACAGCAATTTGTAATTAAAATTCAAGGACTTTGCAAAGGCCGTAGACTAATTTTTCAAGGACCATAACAAATTATATTGGATATGCTAAATTTTTACTTGAATATTAAAGTTTTTTTTTGTGACAATATCTGGATTTCTGTTATTTGAAGTTTATCAATGATATACAAACTACAAAGTTTTGATTGCTTCCAAAACAAACGCTTTCCCCCTTTTCCAAAAAATTCCATTGGCACGACAATAATAAATTACTCAGAAACACACAAATACGATAGCTGATCTTATGTTAGTATACTGTCAAATTTAAAAAAACATGTAATTACACATTCCCCAACAGATTCTGATTCACAAATGTTTTACATTCTACACTTAACATTATTTTATTTGTGTAAGGCCTACACACAGTAAATTGTACCTATTGAGAATTGCAGTAAGCTCAGCCATGTATGACACAAAACGAAAAAAACTATAAATTTTAAATTTAACATTACGGGTAGGTCGATGCCTAAAAATCGGAACTTACTTTTTTCAATACCCAGGAGTGCAGAAAGGCCTGTCAATGGAAGCAGAGAGAATCACTTTACTGAATCAAGTGCAGTCATTTTCCTAATCTTCTCTTCACAGTGGTCATATGGGCATTCACAATATATCTATCCATGGTGTTTATATCACTTGTTAAAAGTAAATAATAAAAACTGAAAATACTCTGTAGCCTCGTGCTGCATTAAAAAATCATCTAGATGATGAAACAACAATCATTATTTAGAATCCATTAGTATCTGTGGAAACATCTTAGACATTACATTCACCAAAAATTTTTCCAAAAAAACACACACTTAGGCCCTACCTAACAATTCACCGAATATCTGCAGAAGATCCCACAATTATTAATACACAAGCAAACAGAAAACTCTAAATGATCTTAACAAAATATTACGCTAATGATTTTTGTACTCATTTAACTTTTCATATAATTGTTGATTTACTTCAGCAAGTATTGCAGATTTTTCTTTTGCTGTTCTTCTAAGGCTGTTGGACTTAGGCACCATAGTTAACTTACAAGTTGCTTCTGCCTGTTCAGAGAATCTTTCAGCTGATCTTGTAAGTTCATTTATATCAGCTTCAATTCTTTGTTTCTTAGTCTTGAGTGCCTCTATTTAATCTGTGATATTTTTTCTTTTCAAATGCTGGTGCTCAGTTTCTTCTTTTTTGCGCCTCTTCCATAAAACTTTGCCATTTTTGCCATGCTCCTGCTGCTGATGTAATCAGATCATTAGTAATGTTTGCATTTGAAACACCACCAACAAATGTAACATGCTGACATATAATTCTCTGTAAAACTACTGTACGATCATGCATGCTTTCAACTGCAATCTGCCTGTTTACTGAGAAACCTCTCTCAACAGATGCTTGTCCATGTGAGAGAAGAAGCAGCATTTTCATCACAGAACATAATCCTGCATAGTTGGAACTAGAGTTTGCAAACAAAAAGCAGTGAATCCAAACGATCAGTCTCTGGTTTGAAGTTTTGAAACTGTGGTGCCAAACCAAACTCCGCGATGAAATCTTAGAAAGCTGAAATCAAAACATCACAGTCTGTTTCTTCAACTCTGTGCATCCACCAGCATTTTCAATACTGAAGAAAACAATGTGGTGCGATTTGTTGTGTCATTCATTTCTCTATGATCCAAACAACTGAGATTCTTAACAGAATATTGCAAAGGACACTTGTTTAGCAGCTTTTTCACAATTTCCAAGAGCAAATCACGACATTCCATTTGTACCTGTACAATGTCACGCTCCTAAAGCACATTCTTGTGAACCAAACCTTTCACCCGATTTTCTGCAGCAAATCCTAAGTGAACTTTGGTTTCTGGCAAATGATTTTCTTTCTTAGTAACTTCAATACTGATAAGTTTTCCACAAGAATTTTCTTTCTTGATAACATTATATTTGATGACCCTTTCCATTAGGCATTCCAACATCCTCAACATATCCTTTCCTAAAAATGGCAAAACTGGCTTATCAGTCTGATATGCTATCAAGAATGGTTATATTTGTTTAGCAATTGACTGAAATAATAGCAGTTTTACAGGAGTGAGTGGGTCATCTGCTGCTTCTTTGATAGCCATGGAAGATTTTGTGTTGGGAATTGGGAAACTTCTTTTCTGTAACAGAATTTACATACTTGAGTACATGAGACCACATATCAATAGCACGAGCTACAACTGTCGTATTTTCCACCCACCAAACAGCACAAAATTTTAAGGAGAAAATACTGCTATCAGTTGCTTTCCCATAATCTTCCCTCCTAGCTGGCGAGTCCTTAAAAAACGTAATACAGACTTGACAGAATTCTCTCCACCTCCCAGGTTGATGAAAATGATCCATATTTGAACACACCATGAAGTATATGTATCCCACAACTGCCAGTATGTAGTACTGATTTGTTTCAGTCTATTTTCAGCTGATTACTAACCATGTCGTAAAATTTCCAATTAAAGTTTGGATCATCCATAGACAGCTGCAGCAATGGCATGCTAGGAAGTCAAATTTCAGAAGTCAGCAGTTCATATTCGCTAAACGTGTCTTCTGTAGTAGCGTGTACAAGGAAATGTGAATGCATATAGCACGACACAACCTTGTCAGTATCCCATTACCGAATATGGTAATCTACTGCTTCTGATGAAGTTTTCTGTTAATACTCTCATCAAAAAGCAAACCACATGAATCTTCGTTTTGAATTTTTTCCCATGAGCAAAGACCGAAAATATGGAGCGATCCTGAAACAACATAAATATGCACACTTCGTTTCCCCTGATGAGAAGCCTTTGGCAACACTACTATCGGGAAACATGTGTGTGAATAACGGCCCAATATTTTCACATGACTTGTACGAAAAACGTCTAGCGCACACTTTAAGGGCCAACAGAATTTCCGCTTTTAAGGTGACCTGGCCAGTCATGAAAGAGCTAATTACCTGCTGTTCTTGCCGGTAAGACTGGATGTCTGGTTCCATCACTGCTGAACTTGTAGATGGGGCGTCCTGTATCTGTTTACCACGGAGATAGAAATGTATTCCTAGTTTTAACTTCTCACTGGCAAGATTGGTATGTCCCCTCCCTCCCTCTAATCCTATTACTCGTTAAAGCTGACACGCCCCTGTTACTGATATCAAACACAGCACTACATAAACTGCACTTGGCATTGTTTCTGTTTGCCGTTTTTTTTGTAGCCATTTACTGAATTTTGGGTCCTACAGCCACAAATCATTACACACAATTCCCCAGCATTGTAAAAAATGTTAATAGTTGTTCTCACATTGCATAAATAAATGCATACATAAATAAATATATATAGCCCGATTTAAAAAAAAAAAACGCACAGTAGTAAGTGAAAACTACTGAAACACTTTCAAAGACAAATGATGGTGCAAAAGAACCGTTGTTTTCACACACACAAAATTTAAAACAGCAAATGAAAGCCAAAATCTGGGCATTGCTAACACTTGCACAATGGCTGCAAAAATAAAATTAATCATTCGCAACTCACAAAGCACGCAAAAACAATAGCGTAGCAACCTGCAGGGTGAAAACTAAAAACGAAGCCGTAACCAAAGTTTACACATTTCTCAAAATAACACTTTTACCGGCTGCGTGATTCACACTAAAAAATATTTTTTCCCAAATCTTCGTGCGATAATACTCTGCTGCGACTAACAATTGTTGCGCACAAAAGGAAAAAAAGATACTACAAAAGAAACATTGCTTGGGGTAATATAATATGATTTGGCATGATAGAAAAAGCACTTGGAGTAAAATAATACTCTTCGGCATGACAGAAAGAATGTACTTTTTCATTGCATATAAGATGCAAAGATTTTGACGTTTCTCTTCCAAGAAGTGTGTCTGGCAGTGGTAACTGCCATTATGCCAAGTGCCGCCCAGTTGTTGCTCAATGCTCATACAGGGGCCGACGGGCTACAACATGCTCTAGTAGGCTGACCGGTCTGGAGGAGGGAATCGTACCGTCCTTACAAAGCCAGTTCACCTCGTATAAGCGGTCTGGTAATTCCATGTGCCCGTGTACGATATGTACCCCACTTTTGGCAGTGCTATTTTTGGGGAAAAAATGTGCATGCGGTACCTGGTTGAATACAGTGTTGTGACTTTTTGAGACCTTTTAATGACATGGTTGAAATTCCAGGACTTTCCAGGATCGTACAAACCGTGTGCATTTTCAGCGATTCACTACTCTTTTCTCCCTGGTGTTCACAATGACAACAGAATGGTTACCATAACTTCCTAGAAAGTGCCTGTGCATTGCTGCGAAGGTGTCAAGTTGCATGCTGTATTTCAAAGTGATATTCTTGAATAAGCTATATCCATTTGACCTTCGGGGTTTATGAAATTATATAACCAGTGTAATGAAGTATGGTCGATGGAAGTGTGAAATTGCCTTTACCGTGGCCAGAAACTCCCTCTGTGTATCACAGTAATTTCTCTCGGACTTGTGTAATACCATACTGAAATATTCTAGTGGCCTCTCCTTCCCATCCCGGACCTGAGATCACTCAAATCTAATACCTACAAGACTAGCATCAGTATCTATAATAAACATGCCCTGACGGTTAGGAAATTATAGGACAGGGCAGATATTGGAAATAAAAGTAACTTCGCAATTGGGGGTCAAATGACATTTCCTCTTTGCCTTAATAATTCCATAGTGTCTTGGTGATTATGACAAAATCAGGTACAAACAGACGTAGTAGGCACATTAGCCCAGAAAACTCTGCACTTTGGTTTTGTTAGTTAAGCTGACCCTACACAATGCCCATTTCCGTAGCAATTTTCATACCCATTTTCTGTTAGCATTTCTGCTCCCATGTAGGTTACAATCCAGTTCCCTCCGGAGGGTCTGGCTCCGGGTATAACAGTTTTCATACCCATGGGCATGCCCAAAGCAGTAATAGAACATGTGTGTAAAATTCTGTTATACCCACTGAGCTGTGACAGACAAGATGGCGGACACCCCAGTAACAACCTTAAGGAATATAGCTGTTTTGGCTGTACCACAAAGCACCTGCTCGACGGTGAAAAGGTAAAAGGTTGCAACCCCCACTTACCTTGAAATGAAGGTTACAACGAAAATGTAATTTTGCTTCTTGTCTGGTTCATTAGGTAAAAAATTGTACTCTGAATATGGCGGGAAACACCTTTTTTCTTTATTATATTATTGTTGTAACCCAATCACACAAAACCTGTATCAATATCGAAGTCGTAGAGAGAGGCAAGATCTTTTTGTTTCTTCTACATCATTGCATAATTTTGTGAAATTAAAACATAATTACTCTTTATGTGCTGAATAATTTAATGTACTTTTTCAAAGTACTGACCACTAACTAATATTACAGGTGGCAACACACTTCATTCTGCTGAGCGAGAACATGAGTTGACAAGGCCAACACTGAGGTAGCTGAAGTGACTTCCTTCGATGTTGATCACATAGATAGCAACTATAATCAAGAGGAACTTGATGTGCATCGACAGGGAATGGTGAATGACCTGCTTTGTGAGCCTATAATCGTCCAGGAGGATGGCAACCGTACTCAGCACGAGCTGGTGGAGGGCCCAGATTTTGAATCTAACAAAAATGACTCCTTTGGACCAGATTCTGAATCAGATCCAAAAGTTGCTGCTGAAACTAAAAGTATGAACAACCTGAAAATGAGATATTGAAAAGAAGTAATAAGAAGAGAACGCAGAGGAAATAAAACTGTTCAACTTAAAAAAAAATGATAATGATGAAGAAAGAAGACAGAGTATCTTCACCGAATACTGGGAGCTTGATGATCCAGGAAAACGAAGCTTTACGTTAGCCTGCATAAAAGAAACTCCTAAAGCAAGGTCATATGTTGCACATGCAAGTCGACATAGTACAACATTCCAATACTACCTACCGCTCCATGAAGAGAGAGGGAGAGTTTGCAAGCAATTAATTTTGGAATCTTTAGATCTGTCACATACGATTCAGTTATACACTTAATATCACAGAAGTGATTTACTTACTGTTGAATCAGACCAAGGAGGGAAAAAGACTCCTCCCTACAAAACTCCAGAAATGGCTGAAAGGTAGGTGAAGAACTTTATTGAATCATTGCCAACAGTCCTTTCCCACTATTGCAGAAGTGATTCAAAATAGCTATCTCTGCCACATGAGTTCAAAAATAAAGTAAATGTCTACAGAATTTATAAAAATTATTTTTGCTCAAGGGAAGGCATCACACCAGTTTCAGAGAAAGTTTTTAGCAGCATTTTCCAGAATCGGTATAATATTGGAATTTATTCACTGAAAAAAGTTAAGTAATACAAAAGAAGAGCAAGACAAAAAAAAAAAGTAATGTGTGGTTGTAAATCTAAAACCTCGGACCGCAAATTAGTCGCAGATACATTTAATTCATACTACTTAAATATCGTAGAAAACATGTTTAACAAAAATATTAAACAAGATATAAACCTTATTCCTACACTCCAGGGTACTGAATACACTACTATACCTTTTTCAAACACAACTCCAAAAGAAGTTGCGAAAATAATCAATTCTTTACAATTATCAAGCGGCTATGATAGCATTCCATTACATCACATTTGTAATGCTGAATTCAATACTGGATTCTTTCCAAACAAGACTCAAATGGGCAATGGTAACAACATTAAGAAATATGACAAGACTAAAGTAGGTAACCAGTTATAGCTTTATCTCACTTCCTACATCTTTTTCAAAAGTAATTTAAAAACTAAGTTACAGGTTATTGCTGCAAAATTTTGTGTAATTCACAACACACTTAAGGAAAAATCTAAGTTTTATGGAGTCTCAGGTACACCCAATAAAATAATAGGCTCACATATTTCCAGCAGACCAGTGCAGATAAAAGGAAGAACTACTTAATTTTACTTTGAACCAGGAAAAATCAAACATGGGGCCCCACAAGGATCAATATTAGGCCCCTCTACTCTTCGTAGTTTATTTTAAAGACCTCCCATTCGTCTTTACCCAGACACTACTCCAATTTTATTTGCAAATGGTACTAGCATCTTAGTCTCTGGAAACTCAGAAAATGATCTTATGAAAAAACAGACATTTACAGAGCTAAATGCATGGTTTACTGCTGACGTGTACTGCTTATTGAGTTATACCAAATGACTGTGACTCATCCTAATGTGTTATTACCAAAACAAGGACTATTCCCCGTGGAGGGACAGTTACATACACATGGTGTTTCCTACTGGTTCCAGAACCGACTTTACCTCACTACTCACGTGATTCTACATAACCAGAGGAAGGGTAAAACCCAACATGTTATTCACAAGTGCATATATGATCGCTCCCTGCATAGTGGGCAGATCCAGCACGTGAAATAAACATTTTTCCACGTGGCCGCATAACAAGTCAGCCTCACCAATGTACCTGACAGACGGTGTCGCCACACTAGCAAAGCTTTCTGAAGATGGCTGAGTACCCGAACATCTATATAAGGCAATGTGCAGCCGAAGATGCCAATTATCTTCTCCAGTAGCTCACCATAACACTTCATGTGCTGGGGGCACTACTGAACATTAGGCCACCATGAGTTCCAGAGGTTGCCGTCAACGGCCACCACCAACTCCAAAGGTTCTGCAGCTCTATGATCAGTTCTGCAACAGTAAACCTGCAGACGCCATTACCAATCTCCGTTGTCATTCCTCCTGGTTCGACAACAGTCACTACTACCAGAAAGTATTAACTACCCCCACTGCCTCTAAAAGTATTAACATCTTTTTCTTTAAAGTCTCTTCGAGACATCCCGAGTTAGAGTAGCTGTGACTGAGCAGTTAGTTTAGGAGCAGGTCACCCCCCCCTGTTTTACCATAGGTTATTTCCGACCAAGTTGTGCTTGGTTGGAGATAGTATGCAATGCTTTATTTATTTGTACGTAATAAACCTGTATTGTTCATGCTAGTGTGTGTGTGTATTTATTCAAGAGGTGTATTTACTATTCGCACCACACTTCGATCAGCAGCCAGTCTGTGTAGTGCAGAACCCAGCATTCAAACAGCAGACACCACCAAAGAGACACCAGGGCTTGATGCCAGTATCAGTGGTACTCAACAACCCTTGCAATTGGAGAAACAGGTAACGTGTCAGGTGGGTAAGGTAAGGAAACCTTGCCAAGTGAGGTGTGCTCATAGTCCCAGACTTTTGTGCCAAGCCGGCTACCAACTCGTCCTACTCCGCATAATCCAAAGTCTTGGTATTATGACAGTAACCTATAATATTGATCCAGCACGCTTAACCTACCGCAACCAAAACCATATGGACCATGTCTCAGTCAGGCTTCAGAAAGCAACATGCATCACTACAAACAAATTAAATCTAAACCTAGATAAAACATATTATATGAATTCATGTGAGCAGAACCGGACACAAAATTAACGAAACAGCAGAGAATAAATTTCTTCGCATAAAAGTCTGGTTGTTTGGTATCAAAAAAAACTTAGCGTACGTGGGTCCAACTTTATTGTTAAATGAAACCCAATTTCGCTTAAATATAACAGTCCAAGCGATAGCTGGAATCGAATACAGCTACAGATTATCGCAAGTTTTCCCCCATATTGTCTCATACCAAGTGCTACACCGAACTTAATTTTAATCTATTTTTATAAAGTTTTGGTTAGTCTCGCATCATGCAGGTTTTGTTGGTTGAAAAAGTACAATTTTCCAGTATCTACCATATTTACTGGCATAATTGCGCACTGGCACAACTCACGCCTGTATTTTTATGGCGCCGAATTAGGGGAAAAAACTTTTCCCTCCCAGGCGCCAGATCGCCTGCACTGCAAGGTCACTGGTCCATTATAGTTTTCTGGCTGCCGTACACGCGCTGCAAACATTTAAACAAAATCAGTCACGTCGTTTATTTGTATGCGAGTGTTTTTTTTAATGCGGAGGCAATAGTTTACATTAATTACATTAATTTTTGTTTAGTACGAATGCCTAATGGCTAAATATTTCAAACCAATTGCTCCATTTAAACTTCAGGTAATTGTGTATGCAGAGGAACACAGCACTAGAGAAAAAGGCCGAAAACTGTTTCCAAGTTTAACTGCAGGTCATGTTTTCCCAATACCGGGCCGCTGTTGCGAAGTGAACCAGACTTGTAACGATGGCAGTGGCAGGCGCTCCCAAACGCCAGAATAATCGTATAGCGAACGACTGACCGACAACTGCCCCGTCTGAGGATCTACGGCCGAGCGACAGCGGCGTCTGGCCAGCACTGCAATGTTTTCACTTCTTGGCACAGCACACGAGTGATTTAACTTTGAATATATATCGTCATATCAATTATCAATAAACAAAGTGCTGTTTAAAAAAAAAAACTGTATCTCCCGTTTTTACATGCTTGGCAATTCCTTGCACAATTCGCACGCCATAAAATTTTGCACCAAAATCCTGTAAAATAGATGCGAGAACTATGCTCGTAAATATGGGTATTTGGTTTTAGGTGGTCGTGCAGATCCGTGACGGGCGAGTTACCGCTTGCAGGGCAGTGCTTCGTAGGTTGAGTAAGCGATAGCAGGAAATGCCGATTGCAGGCTGTGTCTAGACGTACATGAAAACTAATTGCATGAAAATGAGCAAGAAATCTGACCGCACCACGCAACAGGACATTTTAACGTTACGGTGGTTTAAACACAATTTAAAAGCAATTTCTTGGGCGATTTTTAAGTAGTAGGCCTTACTGGAGATTAAAATTGGTCAAGTTCGGGATCAGCGAGGATCGAACCTGGAACCGGTATAACTCGCTAAACAGGGCTCTAGTGTATTTGGTGGCACTGGATTATTTTGTACATAAATTGTTTCCTAGTGCGATCTCTGTCCTGTTCCATGAACGAGCCAGTTTAACACATTACTGAAAACGACATTGGCAATGTTTTCCACTAAGATAACTGTATGCCCATCTTGGTGACGCGGCACAGACGGCTTGTCTCTCCACCTCGAAGTTCAGGAAAGCATCAAACACATTTGTTGTAAAAATTGCTCTAAAGCATGAACTGAATGTTTTTGGCGAGTAAGGTCATGGCAATGACATCTTGTTTTGTATTTCATATATTTTCCACCACCGCAAGGCACGACATGGTGAAACGAGGAAAATAACAGCGGTCACCTTTAACTGATGTGACAGACTGCTCGATAACAATATGTTTTCAATGAGAAAACTTTCTGCCAATATATAAGGAAGCACAACATTTCTCAGGTAACAACAGTTCGCTGCAACATGATCGTTTGTCAGCTGTTAGTAGGATAGCCTGCAATGTGTGATCAGTGATTCGCACCGACCAGCGCCCGCAACTTTCTTTTGTATTTCAGACATTTCAATTCAAATAGCTAATAAATTTATTTTCCATCGGTGTGAGGAGTCAATAGGGCGCCAGGAGAGGAAAGTAACAATTCTCTCTCGTCTTCGTAACTCTCAAAGGGAGAAGTTTGTTTTATAAAGGCTGCAATGTTTTTTTTTTGTTTGTTCGTCAGCTGCGAGTGTCAATAGTTTGATTTGTTTTGCCGAAACAACAATAAATCTCCAGTAAACATTTAACTTCTTTATTTATCAGCAATCCTGGTATCAACAAACTTTCATCATTATGAAAGCAAAGTCTCCAACTCACTCTGAGCTAATTTGTTGGTGTTTACCAATATCTATGAGAGCAGGGCAGTAACCTGTTACATCTACTAGCTACTTTCTTTACAATGATAATTTTCATGTTATGTTCAATCCTCTTATAGATTTTTGAAAAAAGAATATAAAATAATGCAAGCAACACTTGTAACCAATGACATTAGGAAAAAAGTAATCCTTGTAAGAAATTAAATAAAAAAAAAATTTTTTTGAACAGGATGTATTAAAATAATTTATGTTACCTGAGCACAGTGTAATCTTTTCACAAGTTGTGGTTTATTTTACCCTTTTTGTCCCATTAGTCACAATTTTGCACAAAAAAAAAAATATCAATCCTTATTTTGGCAGGTAAGTGTGATTGTTGATTGCACGGCGATTCTAAGGATCATTTGCGGACCTATGTTGTTTCTACCTTGTCACAAAACACTAATAGAAACATTCGCCATCTTTGGCGTAGCAAATTATATGTTGTCAAGGTCTACTGGACCACCGATATATTGTTTGTGTAACAGGAGGTGGCAGATCATAAGGCAGAATTAAAAGTGTGACCCGCCGTATAACTCTAGTCTCACTGTTCTCTAGCCACGACAGGTAGGGTCGCACATAGATAGTCTAAACTCTCTACGTGTAGTGACTTCCTAAACTGGGGCTGCCACTATGTTATTAAGTGTATCTGCCGTTTGGCTCGATACGAGTGGTTGGTTTTACAGCAACCCAACTTAACTGAATTCCAAATTAGACAGAAAACACTCCATGGGGTTCATAGATTTTAAACTCTGAATAATGATCATCAAAATAAATCGATATGTCATTTTGTGTAGCATGTTGCTGTGATTTTGCCTCTATCAAGTCGCTATACTATCTGCGGAATTGTAATTGTGCGATGTATATTAATAACATTGCAACACAACACAAATTTTCTGTCGCAAAGGTTTTGTAGGGAAGAAAAGTCTGAATTTACTACGTACTGAATTGTGATTTCACAATATTTACAGGAATACAAAAATTAGGTGCGGCTTATACTTGACACAATTATCCCTAATTTTTCATCAAAAACTTCTAGTGCTGCCTATACACGCCAAAATACGGTAATTAAAACACCTGTAAATCAAGCATTGAGCTATGGCAAAGCTTCCACTTCTATGCACATAACAATAAAGGTGAATAAATGTAAAACTAAATTAGCAATATTAAAGGTCAGAACAAAAAACGAAATAACTATAGTCAATTCACGAACAGACTTATGAAAATCAATCTTCCAAATACACCCTAGCCATTAGTTGCATTCATACATGGTAATAAAACTCGACTGCAAATCACTGATGGCAGAATCTAAAATCTGGCCTTCAGCACAAATTATGAATGGAAATTTATCAACAAAAAATTTTCATGCATCACAAACATTGTTTTTGTTTATCTGTGCAACTTCAGCATTTATTAGAACATCGTCACTTAATGGAAATTTATGAATCACATAATCACATGCACGTTCGAAGCACTCCCTAACGGACAAGTAGAAAATACCTCTTTCTTCAGGTTTAAGGTCACACATTGCACTACATGTAGCATTTCCAATTGTAATATTAGAATCCTCTTCTCACTGGTTCATTTCTGTGGTAATCAATAGATGCAGGAAAATAGAAAGCTTGCCCTCCTCGCTTTGGTACACAACATCGGATGTTACAGGTGAATCTTATACTGGGGGTTTGATACAGCAAAAAAATGGTTCGGTAATAGCACAAAAAAAAAATGTATATATTTAGCCAAAAAATGCACGCATTCACACATATTTCATATTGCAACAAACTTTGACTCCACAAAAATATAGTAGCATACACTTAATCGGAAAGTAAAAGCACCGCCATTAATTGGCTTTTGGTTTGTCTTTTTGTGAGTCATTATATTACCAGACACCGAAAAACTCTTCAGTGTCTACATTACTGACTGGAATACACACTGGTATCACATATTTTAATGTAGTTCATAAAAAATCCCAATGATTTTCAACTTTAACGAAATTGTTTGTGTAATTCCCGCACTGGTACAAATAAAAGCGCCATGCACCACATTTTGTTCTTTCGGCGATGTTACAACTTTCGAATCATAGTAAATTGAATGTTATCTCCATATGAGCACAATCTTCCACTACATCATCAAAATAATGAGCAGTTACAATTGCTACTTTCTCGTAAGAAGAGGCGTAAAACCACCAAGTCTCGCAAAAAATGATATATGTGACAAGCTAAAGTTCTATGCCCCACCAATTAAATAAACAGAACTTCAGTTAATATATTGCCTGGTAAAAAACATAAAAAAAAAAACTGTGCCAGCTACAAATCATCTCCACATGAACTAAATTTTAAAAACGTGTTTACATGAAAAATGTAAATAAAAACAATTTTGTAATACCATAGGTATACAAATCTGTGGAGCGTACTGTGTGCCTTTGCCGCATAAACGCGCGGCCAGCAATTAATGGCAGCTAAAAATTTTATCAGCATTTAAAAAATAAGTATTCAGTAATTTTTCTATTTATCACATTCGTATACTACCAATGAGGTTACATTAATTATGTAATGAATGAAAAAAGACGAAATGCAAGCAATGTAAGTTTATTTTAGAAAGTCATACCAGTTCATTTCCAAAACATAGCGATGTACAGTAGGAGTATATGCTCGTTGGCGATATCACTTCGGCGGTGTTACTTCCACCGTGTTGACTTCCCGATCCTGACTACCTATTGAAACGGTTTATAGAATTTGCACCGTAAACATTACGATTCACAACACAAAAATGACAATGAAGTATTTATTACAATAATAACCCCTTTCTCAAACACAGAGGCATTAAAAACCAGATGGAATTTATATTAACCAAACAGGGAAGTGAAAATATTCTCCTGTAATAGTGTCTGATTTTCAGTGGAGTTTCACCTTGAACGAGAAATCTCTTGCAACTCTTAAAATTAATGACTGAAAATGTAATACTTCGTGAAAAAGCAGAATTCCAGACAATTTTGTGTAAAACAAAAATGGTAAGACCACCAAAATAACTCCAATCGTTGATAAATAGGCCCTACTTGCAATTTATATAAAATTTTTTACGAAAAACCATTACCAAATGTAAGGGGTCCCTAGTAATCAACCTCCAAGATGAGTTTCTGACAATGGTTGGTTTCACAAATCTTTGAACAGTCCTATAAGGATAGCCCTTAGCAAGTGAATCTGCGATTGTAAAACCACATTAGGCTTTTCTAATACCGGTAATGTATTCTGAGGGAACAAACAGCACACATTTAACTTGCATGTTCGGAACATAAATACTCTCTCTCTCTCCTCTTGAAAGGCTATAGGAACTATTTCCATTTTTTGTTAAGGATGTGGTTTAAGTGTTTTCAATTCTGGCAGTGGCGATTCACAACTTCGTTTGGCGATTCACAACTTCGTTTTAGACTAGAACTTTTCCCTTAAGTTCTACTATCAGAAGAGAGAGCTTTTGACGTCCTTGGTATCCTGTACGAGTCTAATGTTCCAGATTTCTAATATGAAGATGTAACCTCAAAAATGAAGTAACTTACCAGAGGGTCCCACTGTTGCAGCATCCTTGACAATCATTTTCCACAGAACAGCCAGCATGTGCAAACATGTTTCAACAGTTTTCTGAATTCAGTGTCGTGCAACATTTGAAATTCTTTCATCTTATACTCTCTCTTTGCACTTTTTTCAAAGTAGTAAAATATATCCATCAATATTTCATCTATGCTACAAGGAAGTGTTGCAGCTGCCTTTCCTGCCGCAAAATTGATTAAATGGCAGGCACAACCCACCACACAAATTGGGGATTTCTTTCTTCAAGTGAGCTGCCACCCGGTTTTTCAAGCCTAACGTTACAGGACATTATTAGCGTTGAAGGACATACACTGAGATGAATATTGCGAGACTTCAATGATTGAATTACCAATGTCGCAATATTCAAGCCAGTAGAATTTCCATACACAACAGGGGCACAAAGAACTACGCTTTCCACCTCAAGTGTTTCACTGTTGTAATAACTAAAAACAGGATATAGTTTTGAATCACTGTAGTTGCTACCATCTGTGGCCACTGAAAAAGCAACTTTTTAGTGTCTGCACAAGTTCTTCTTTTTCAGTATTTGCCATCTCAGTTACAATTGCATAAGTTTTCGTGCATGCACAACCATACTTTCTAGTGATATCACTATCTGGGAACATGTTACAAAACAAAGACCCAGCATGATCTGCACAGATAATAGGAAGATTGTGTTCTACGGCAAAAGACATAAACAAGAACTCTGCGTTTGTGACATCTTCTTTCCTGTTTGCATCCCTACTAAAACCTAAAGTCATGTTTGTATCAACACATTATACATTGTCTTGATGTTTCTTGGTCTGGATGTTTTTCACCACTAACCCCAGCACATGATACAACATAATCACACTGACACAACGAACAAAAAGCAATCATATTCTTTACTCGACGCTATAATAAACGGAAACTCATTGCTGTAAGCTTTTCTGTACAGTCAAATATTTAGTTTCTTTTTCACCATGTAACTTTAGATTTATTAATTTGCCATGCAACGATTAACATACTATAAACAAGTTCTTACAAAGTCAACACTAAGTAGGTCTACAAACACAAAAATACCACTGAACGCCACCACACTTAGACAAAGATGATTGCCAGTTGCCGATTGTTGATTGGCCACACTCGCAGAGAGAGGTCTGGACACTAGCCAAAAAATGACATGTTCATGTCGCAGATAGTTCAACAAACTGCAGCCAAATATGTTTGCTGATGCAGAGCTACTAATCACTTGGTGCAGGTCATAGTCAATATGTGCACAAGTACTTAGTAGCGTTGCGGCAGCTGGTTAAACTATCAGCGATACAATGGTGTGATCTTACTTCCCTTGCCAGAATAGGGAGTGTCAGAACCTCCCCCTCTTAGACAGTGGCCACGTCCATGTATTGCCAATGCAGGCCAAACATTTCCGACCATCAATATATGGGACTGTGTGCATTGATGTCATGACCTTAACACAAATACCAGTAATTTCTACCAGCGCTGAGACGGGACAAAAAGCGGGAGATTTTAAGGCAAAAGTGGGAGGGTGGGAGAATATGCAGAAAGCTGGAGCCTCCCTCCTAAAGAGGGAGGGTTGGCAGGTATGCACCACTTTTTGCACCAAAATCAGGCATTCTATTTTACCATTTCTGGGGTCCCTAGTTATACGTATTGAGTTCAAGCAGTGCTAACAGACTCTACACTCTTGTACTTTCTTGTTACTTTTGTGAAACGCCAAACAGATCTGTAAATATGTAGAAAGAGGTAGTGAATTGTGTACAACATACAGAATGATGTAATTACAAGCTAAAGCAACAAAAATTAATCATTTTAATAAGTTACACAAAAATTATTATACGCTCATATAATGTAAGTTGCTACCTCTAAATCTGTATGACAAAAATAGCGTAATGAAAAAATTTAGCAGTTTATTGAGAGATATAACCTCTCAAACACATCAAATATATAATTTATAGATGTAGCTTTGTACTAAATTTGAATGCCCCTCTAGATATAGAATTTTAATTTATATTAATACAATTAAGATTTTACGATGCACATTAATTCAATCCCCCACCCCCTTTCCATTTCCCACCAAAGTCTGCACATCAGCTTGCTGCGAGTTAACACAGGTCTTGGGCTTCTTACGTACGTATTCTTTCATGACAAAGGGGTGTCATATTTGGCCTTCTAGAATACCCGTTTATTCAGCTTGAATACCTGGGTGAGTGACCCTCAAAAGCTAGATCAGGCTAGAGTACTTCTGGTTCTCATCCGGAAAGCTGGGAGTCAAACTAAGTACACAGGCTGTTTGTAGCTCTTAGGGTGTTCAGAGTTCCTAAGGGGCATTTTTGTGGTCCACCGACGATCTACCCAGGGGCACACCTCGATTTAGCTTCTTAGTATGTGTGTCTGCCGTTAATATGTTTCACGCATATATACCAGTTTGACTTTTGCGGCTAGGATTGAGAATTTTAATACTAATGCAATTTTAGTTAATTCGAAAGACAATATAAACGGATGAGACAAATAGGTTACACTCACAATAAAGGAGTACAACTACCAAATTCAGATTACAATACGTAATAATACTATGTAAAAGGAAAATGCAATGATGTGTAGCTATCTCATATACATAAATATTATTGCTAACATTAGCGAAGGTTGTTCACAATAAAGTGAGCATTTTTGATATCAACCTTGGAAAAAAGTCACTACACATGCCTGCATATACTTCAACGGGCGCAATGAGTTGTATGCACCTGGTAAAGTTGATAACGAAAGATGGAACGTAGTTCCATATCTAAACGTCGTAAAAAAAGTGCTAGGAAACCATTTGTGATATCTTAAATTACTTATTTTGCTTTCTGTATTTTTAATGCAACAGATGTGTGAAAAATTAGCAGATTTATAAAATATTCACTGTTATAACAATTTTACAGTTCCACTTGACTGACGCATGAATCAAGTGATGATGCCTGTGGCAATGTTAATTTTACATAAGGGCCTTCAAAAGTGCTCATGTTAACGTGAACAGCATATAGTAGAGGGGGATGCGTTAATAAGGAACTGTCGCCATTACCAGGAGGTAATCATTTAAATAGGGGGGTCCAGACGGGACATCTAGGTGACCTAGATAGGAAGGTATGGGAGAAGGGGATGTTCTTCAGTACCTTTCTGGAGCTGGTTAATGGTCGTAGTGGTTCTGTAGTAGGAGACTTGACGAATGCTGTCTTCAGTAGTCCAACTCAGACCGTGCAAAATAATAACCAACTGGTTAAACTTCTCTGTTGGCATAGCCTCTGGTTTTTGCAGACTAGGTGGAAGAAAGCATTACCAATCACCCTGGAGATGTTTCACTAGACTGCAGTTGCGCCTAGTGATGGTCTCATGGTCAGAACCCTTCTACAGCAAAGCTCCGGTCTTGACTGACGGAGTAAGGGTGGCTGCGATTTACCCCTTCCTTCGTCCTTAGCCTTACGCAAGCTGGAGGGCCGACCGAGACTGTCTTCCCTATGCCCTCAGCCTTATTCAGGCTAGAGAGCCGACAACTGTCTTGAGCCCAGGAATGGCACTTGAACTGAAAATCTCTGCGTGGTGGCTCTCCGAGGGCACGGGGTAGGCTAGCCTCTCCCAGAGGGGTGATGAAACTTTTGATTGCTCCAGCAGCCCTTTTCTTATCGCCTGCGGAGGAGGCGTTGAAAATTGCCTCTGCACGAGGCTGTAACATTTCACCGGCAGGGTTACTGCTCCCTTCTAGCAACTTGTGAAAGTTGTTCACCCTTGGGCAGGATGTCAACTCGCCCAACAGTAAAATTCAAACAATGAGGTTAAGGGCAACCGCGCGACAGCTTTGAGCGAACAGTACAATTTTTTTTACTAACCACGTGTGTATTCACACTGCTGGACCCTGCAGACATGTAATAATTGTTGCATTTGATTACTTGCCCAAATAAGCACAGCTGCTTGGAGATGGGACAAAGTCATAAAATAGAGTGTGTATGCCCAATGCGCAGGAATGCATGATGTGTTAATATACATATATAGTATACACATTCTGCAAAACTGAGAAATGGAAAAGGTTGCAAACAAAAGAACGATGCAAAACACACATTTATTATTTTAATAAGGAAAGTTCTCCATGCTAAAGTAAAATTACACACATTATAAAAATAATTGAACAATAATACAATGAGATTATGCAAATTATTGAGTAGAATGGAAAAATGAAATGGGGTAACTGAAGTGCCAGCTAAATAACTGGGAAACCAATGCTTTACACTGATGCCAATAACTTTAAAACATAGCAATAGTCAACTGAAATCCCTATGATAACACTAAAAACAACTTCAAAATGCAACTGGAAAGAAATGAACAATCACATCTTACTCTTAAAGTGTGGAAATGTTTGACAATTAAAACATCACTATACTGTAAAGGTAAACAGTAATCTAGACTTTTCCACATTACTTAATACTCTTAAAACCTTTACTGGTAGAGTCAATGAACTAATCATATGTATTTGTATAGTTTGTAACCATCACTTCCACCAGCCACAACTGCACCATCTTACTTTTCCCAGCAGACAGTTGTCTGATGATGGAAACACTTCCAGCAGAACTGGTGACTTTATCCACAAAAACTGAAAAAAAAAAAAAAAAAAAAAAAAAAAAGAAAAAAATCAAATACAGCACTTACTCCTACTTATTTACTGTCTCAGCCACCAACACTAAACATCAACAAAATACTATAACATTTCACATCTGGTAGTTACAAAGTAAGTTCATTAGTACTCCATACCCAACTTTCTCCAGCATTTTATCAGATTAGTAAGAATTCCCTTCTGTTGAAACAATCCTTACACTTCTGACAGAACTTCTTACAAAGAGTAAAATGAAGGGCATTTTCTACAGCTAATGAAAATGATTAAGATCCTTTATTGTGGGGGCGAAAAAACAATGCTTTTATTATAATACCTCAAATTCATATGTGCACAAAGTTTCCAAAATAAAATTTTAACTGGACGCATTAAAATGTAACCACAAAGTATGGTGAAACATATCTTCGATATTATCAAAGCATCAAGGAAAATTTTTGCAAAACACAGAATAGTGGTAATGAATTGGGTGGAAGGGAAGGTGGACTATAACAACTAGTAGGACAAAAAAAAAACAGTAGTGGTTGTGGCGAGGTTGCTATAATGAACCAATTTTGACCCACCCCCAAAATCTATGTCAAAATTTCCCACTCTTTGCAGGAAATCCATGTTCAATTGTAAAATAGTGACTTATTTTAAGACAGTTATTTTGAGGGGGGGGGGGGGGGGGGGGAAGGCAATATAGTATACCTAACCCCCCCCCCCCCAATTGCATTACATGTTGAGCACGTAAGGTTTTACCAAGCATTGCATACACTTCAATGGACAAGTTACTCGCTCAGTCTCTTCTACGCAATAACTCTGCCCACAGCTGCCATGCGCAGTTGTATGTGGGACAAGAGTTGGAACTGCAGTTAGGATGGCGACGAATTCTGTTGAATATTTTAATGAAGTATGGTATATTAACAAATATGGTGCAGTTAACTGTATACTGCCACAGTGTAAAAACAAAGCTATGATGAAAGGAATATCTTTTCATTCCATTCCAACGGGCGTAAATATCAGTCAACATTGGCTGTATAAAATAGGCAGTGATGATAAGTGCAGCAATAAAATCTGCAACAGGATGCGAATTTGCTCATCACATTTTACACCAAACAGTTTCATGTATAGGCATTCAGGGTGAAAATTTTTAAAACTTAATGCAATTCCAGGTGTTTTTTCATTTACATCACCACGAAAGAACAATACAAGAGCCAAGTTGATCACACTGCATTCTCAAATGAACAGTAGGTTAAAGTAAGTAATTTACTTTGTTAACAGGCAACATAATAATCAACACTGTTAAATATTTTATTATCCTAAGCAACTTTTGTATCACAAAGCTTTTCGAAATACCTGTTTCATTACTGCGTAGGCCTATGTTAAATGCATCAGAGCGGGATACATTTTTTGTACACTACTGAGCTGATGCACACTAAACGTAAAATGGCCTTAGTAAAAATTACGCTTCACATAAAAGTAGTTCTTTTGTCAAATCAAGTTTTTCATTGTTGGACAGTCCTTTTGTGTGAGATTAACCCCAAACTCCCCTTCTGCATTCCACAAAAACCTCGCCTTTGTAGGGCATTACAGGCTGTTTTAGGTCTGTCTCGGACCAGTTCCACGTTTTGTAACAGCAGATACCGCCAACTCAGTTTTCTTAACATTCCTTTCTACACTATAACACTACCTACAACATCTTCCCCCTCATCACTTTGGGTTGTCTTCATTGGACTTACTCATGATAGCGTGGTGGAGTCCTTATCACATGACCCTGCCTGGTAGTCCGTGCTGCCTCTGCATGTGTTCCTGCAGTGTGGTCGTCTGGTAGTATACCGTAGCACTGGTGTGGTACTATGGTTTTGACGTTTACAAAGGCGTGTTGCTGGGCAGAGTCCCACACCCAGATTGTGTCCTGGGGTGTAAGTTGTCACGGGGGTTCCGAGAGAGTGGCTAATGACTGAAGAAACTTTGTTGCACGTCTTGGATTGCTTGCACTTTATGTGGGTCTGCTGTAACACCATCTGTACTTAACACATGGTCCATGTAAGTCACTTGCTATTTGTATAGACTAAGCTTTTGTGGGTTGAATTTAACATGACTTGCCTGTTCTCTCTCTAGCACATTCGAGGTTTTGATCATGCTCTACTTTTGCTGTTTCTTCAGAATGCCCTCTGCCATACAACATGTAATCAGCAATCAATGTAACCCTTTTAGTCCTCGCAATGTTTCCATCAATGCCCTCTGAAAATCCTCCGGTGCTGTCAACAGTCCAAAGAGATATCCAAACCACTTTTATCGCTTGCCATCTGGTCCCCAAAATGTTGTTAGTCTGCTGCTGGCTTTATCCAGTTGCATATGCCAGAATTCTCACTTTACATCCAGAACCAAAAGTACTTTTGCATCTGTCAGTTATGGCAGGATCTCTTCAATTGAAGGAATTACAAAATGCGCTCTTCTCAAAATTGTATTTACTAGGTGGGTCCAAGCCCATTCTCAGCCCCCCATCTCTAGTTACGAGTACCACGTTGTAATACATTGTGCTGGTTCTGAAATTGGTTCCCCTATCTTGTCCTTGATCATTTCTGCCAGATTTTCCTTAACTTTGAGCAGAAGTACTATTGGATATCAGCAAGGAGGCTGATGCACCAGCTTTGCTATTTCCAGATAGTGTTTGCCTGACAAACATCCAATACCTCTCAAGAGGTCTGTGTATCGAGACATACTTGTGTCCTCCTCTGTGACCCTCTACTCTGAATGTGACAGAGCTGTACACAGCTATTTACGAGGTCTAGTGCTTCACAACTTTCTGCCAATATGAATGGCTTCTGTTCTGTATCTACAATTTGAAATGTCAACACTTTCTCTTCTCGGGCGTTGGGTACCCGACTCCATAGTCACGTTTGTCCTATAGGAGCACTCCAACTGAATTATGCTGTTTTCTAAACTGACACGTTCCCAGCAAACAATTGCCCTGTAATCCTTGAAGCTCATTACATCACATGTGGCTCCTGTATCTAACTGTACTTTTATCACGTGCCCCTGGTCCCGCATTTTCAGATCTGAAATCCATCTCTTTTTGCTGTTAGTACTTATGGCTGCATAGTAAATACAATATTTTTTGTCCATTGTGTTTCATACAATACTATGGATTACACTTGGCACTGGAACATAATTCGGAAAGTTAAACACCAAACAGTATAACAGCGAAATAAAACCAAAATTCAGTTTCTAAAAACCTAAATTTGATGAAAAATAAAACCATTTTTACGAAACTCTATTTATCCGCCTTCGAAAGGTCTAGTGACTGGTAAATTTTTACGCACGCCTGCCCAATAATTGATCAACTTGCCACTTTGAAAGTTTCCTCTTTTTTGCCGAGTCCTGTAGCAATGCTATAATTCTCAACTCGTATGCGCGCCTTGAGTTTACACGGGCAGCTTCCCGCACACTTGTATTTTTTATTACTGTGTACACGTTCCATTTGCAATTATATTTGTATCTCTAAACAACTGGTGTATGCAAACGAAATACCATGATTCGAACTCCCTCAGGGCAGAAAAAAATAAGGACATTTTAAAGACTTATCTGATTCTCCCATACGGCCTGTATCGAATGCTTTACCGCATGGTTGATGTCTAGCCTCGAACCACAGTGTATTAAAAACGCACTTTTCTTGTATATTCGAAGACAAATATCAAACAGTAAAATCACACATAGATAAACAGACGAAACTACGGTTATATTTTCATGAACAAATACTACCACACTGCAGCTACTTGCGCTCTCGGTATTTAGAACCAATCCAAAATCCTTTTACATAAATAAAAATACTGGTCCTTTCTACAAGAAATCTGGCACATAATGCTAATTCACGCAACAAGAGACATGCAATTTTTTTCTATATCTATTCCGAGTCACAATAATTTAACAGGGTTTTTAACACAGCCTTTTACTAGAAAATGGTATACATAGTAATCGTCACATTAAGATACTAATAATATTGAAACGTCAACATAACACAAAAGTTGCACAAATCAAAATGGAACTAAGGATGCACAAAAAAGCCATGTGCAGAAACTGCGAACTGTGCAAGATAATGACAGTCTACACCGTTGAAATTTTAGCCAGAGTGTGTGGTGGAATGTGGTATTAACAATAGTTGTAATTTCTTTTATTTTGTTTAGAAAAACTGCACTAAAATCATTAAACAAGAATAAATAGTAAATGAAAAAACCACAAAAATATTTACTGGTGCTGTAATACCATTGTACAAGAATTATGCTGAACATTTGTATTTTTAACAAAAAATTTTTAGTTATCACAACAACATGGTTCGATTCTGCAGGAAGTTAAAGCAAATTCATTAAAACTATACCTGCTTGATTGGAGAATCAGGTAGCAGGTCTCCTGGATTCTCTAGCACGAGCTTGTATGGAAAATTTTATTGTGACATACAAACTTTACATAGTACAGCTGATAATGCCATAATCTTAGTATCTTCATACACAAGTACAAAAAAATTTTGGTCTGTGGTATGACATACTGAAATGTAGGCCTAATATTTGTACCAAGAAATTGGTATGTCTAACATTACTGTGGCCCCAAAACACTACCCGTTTACAAAAAAAAGCTAGAGACAAAAATTTTATTTGCAGGTGCCAATCATATGCGAAAGATATCAATAGTAATTTGTTTAAAAATCTGTAGTTTCTTCCATTTTCAGTAGTGGCAATACTAATTTTTATGTTCTCAACAAAATTATATACAAATTTACAGCACTAGAAAAAAAAGTTATATGCAAATCTGAAAAATGTTTAGAGTCATTCACTACAGCTGCAATTTTTAACCTTTAAGTACAATTCTGAATGATTTTTGAATTGGTACAAATAGAATCAATAATAGCCTGTTTGATTTTCTACAGGCTCCATCCAGCCAGCAGTAAGACTATGGAATTAAATCTATTATTTAATTACTACCGTTCTCGACAACTGTCTCGGACTGTGGAAAATTAAGTATTAAATTTTAATACAGAATAGGTGAAATTTGAAACAAATCCATGGTAACTGACAAATGTAAAAAGAAATGTTTTAAATTTTTAAATAGGCTTACCTGTGTTTGCCAACATAAAATGATTCCCGATTTGGTACTCGTAATTTTTATCCTTGTCAATTTCACAGTTATTTGCGCAGATAATGAAAACTTATTTATGCAGAATTGTATGTCATTTGTTGCCGGCCATTTGTGCTAATAGTAAATATTATTCTGTGTATCACATCCTAAAAACATATCTTACATGTTACAAGACACATTTAAGTCTTGGTTGTGAATTTTGGTGACATATCAGAATTCACAATTCCATTTTAAATCAATCTGTTAGCAAACGGGCAATGAACAACTAAAGCACGCCATTTTAACATATTGACTATCACTAAATGTCTAATTCGATACTCCTGAATCTCGCTTTTAAAAAAAGATTTACCTGCAACTACCGCAAACGAATTCTCCAAACAAAGATGTTTTTACCAGCGCACATGGTTAAATATTTTGTTTTTTATTTATGAGGAATGACGCAAGTACGTATCATTGTTCGCACTGCCAAGAATCTGATAATTTGTTCAACTACTATCATTATAGAGATAATTGAAAGGCCTAGTAAAAAAAATCACTTTAGAACCATGCAAGAAAATTAGGACATTTAAGGGCCCTTACAAACTAGTATAGCAACTAAGGACTTCTAACAACCGTACAAACTCTGAATATGCTTATTAAATTTAATATTCCAACTCTGCCAACATGTTTTAGGTGTGTCCAGCCCGGCACCATGTTTGGGACTGCTGAAGCTGCCAAGCTCGTTTTCTTAACATTCCTTTCTACAATATAACACTACCTAAAAACTAAGCTTAATGTAAGTTTTTAAGTTACAACAGTATGTATTTGAAAAGGGAAATTAACATTTGTAATCCATTTTACTATCTACTAAAAGTGACAATTCCTCTAGCCTCAGTGGTAGTAAAAGTCTAACCGTAACTTAATGTTAATATTTTTCTGTCAGAGTAAACACTAGTTTTCTCCTGTATACTGATTACAGTTATTTTGAAAAGTATGGAAACAATTGGTTTAATTCTTTTTTCCTTTGGTAAAGTAAAAAATTATGTTACTAAAGCAATCAGAGATGAACATGCCCTTTAGCACTCCAATTTAATCAACATCACATGGCCTTGAAATGAAAATATTTTACAAAGGAGAGCAAATAAACCTAAGTGATACTCTTTACTGAAATTGAGCTCACAGCCATAGAAATTGGTTCATGTCATTAAGTTCCTAATCAGTGCTGTTAAGATGGATGCCAGCAGTTACACTTACTTTATACATTTTTCAGGAGACAATAGCAACACACCAAGAAAGTACTGAAAGCTCTTGCCTTCTCTGGAACTATCACAACAAAGCACATCTAGCCTTAACTGTACTAGCTGCATGTGAGTTAAAAAGAACAACAGACGAGACTGAAGAGCTTCAAGTACAAGTGCAAAATTTGGAAAGAGAAAAACTGGTATTGGAATCAACTCTAGATCACAAGCTAAAAGAAATTGAACAACTTCATACAACAAATCGGTTCTCATCGATGCTGTAAGCAATTTTAGAAATAAACTCTGTTACCCAAATTTTTCTGCAACACAATGTAAAAATAATGCAAAAGTGCTGAATTATTATACAGGTAGAATTAATCCTGATAATTTAAAAACAGGATGGTTACAGTCCAAACTGGTTGAAGAAATTGAGGCAAGGTTTGGATTTCTTTGACTTGTCAGCGAGGTTTAAAGTGTCTCAAACCACAGTTGGAACTGTATTTACAGAATGGATAAATTATTTATATTTTAGACTTGCCTCAATTGAGATTTGGCCCCACAGGAATATACAGTGTTTCGGTGTGTATATGTTGCACATTTTTACAAAAAAAAAAAAAACTACAAAAATTACTACTTTCGAGATAGTGTAAAAAAAATTTTACCTCCAAAAGTACGTAATAAGTGATATTTATAACTATATATAGTGTAAACTCTAATCATGTAACTTGGTTTGACCAAAAGTCAGTGCCAACAGACAGTTCTGAGACAAAATCCAGATGTAAACAATGCAAAAAAGTCAGTTTTTGTCGAACTCAAAATCCGATTAAACAACTTATCATTAACAAAAAAAGTATAACTATGAACTATACTCGCCAATGTATAAATGTTGGAATACAGCACATTAAGTGCACATGCATGCACCAGTAATATTAACAGATAACACAAATAAAATACTTTTTTAACACACATATTCTGGCTTGCGGCTCACTTGCCCTGCATTTAGTTATATTTATGCAATTAACCACTTTCCAAATAACCTCTTGTTCATTTAGTTGCAAAAACAAATATTAACAATAGACATCTCAGACTACACGCTGTGTATTTACAGACCACGGGAAAAAAAACCACTAGTAAAAAAATGTGGGAATACAGTACATATGAATACTGAATAAGTACAGTAGAATTTTATTTATGTTTAGCAAACATTATTGCAATGTTTTCGCCAGCAGCCAAATTGATAACAATGAGCTAGAAGCACCGGTGCCATATTTTCGAGATATTGATTCACCATGCTACGTTGCCAACACCACTTGCATATTTTCACTGTAATATTTTTTCATGAAAATTACGAATGGATTATGTATAAAAATGTAACACTAATAAATATTCCTGGAAAGTTAGAAAAAGACTACGCAAAATTAGGGTAACCCTATTCAATGGATTTTTTTTATCAACCACAATATTCAATATGTACATGAGAAAATAATTTAGCTGCTGTACACGAGAAAGATAATATCTTACGTAGTTCGCACGCCTGCCGCATTGCCACTAGTGCAAATTGATAGATGCCGTTTTGTGTAACATGTTGCCGTAGTTTTACTTTCTCAAATACCGTTACCATCTGTGGAATAGTAATTGCATGACAATCATAATAAACATGGTAACAAAATACAAATTTTCTATCACAAATGTTTTGTAGGGGAGAAATTAAGTCGGAATTAATTATGTTTGTATGCAATCGTAATCTAACAATATTTACAGGAATACACAAATTTGGTGCCGCCTTTACTTGAAATATTAACTATCCCTAATTTTTCATTAAAAATTTCTGGTGCGGCCTGTACACGCAAAAATACGGTAATCCTGAAAAATGTACCTGTATCATTCATAAACTTGTTCCCTAATTTATCATCCTTGATACAACTGAAATAAAAACTGAAATTCTATCCTGAGTTTCAGTTATATTCAAACGATAAATCTGCAAATACAGAATTAGTAGGATGTGTTCCTAATGGGGCAATAATGTTTCCATCACAGTTATACACAGGTAGTATATCCGACAAATTACTCATTCAAAATGCTTCTGTGAAATTCTAAAACAAAAAACTTCAGTTGGTAAAGGTGATGGGGGTAGTTGTGTATAAAGGTTTTAACATTAATAATGATATTGAATCACGGTTTGAAAATTAACATACCCCCCCACCCCCCTCGCTTCATCAGTGTTAAGCTGTCCCTGCTACTCTGCTGCCACATACCAGTTATGGACAATACGTTATCTTCTGTGTAATTTCAGGGTAGTTACCAAACGGAAACACTTGACAAATTAGAATACCACCCAACAGAATCTTAATTTTTTTTCTCAGTACAGTAAAACCTCATTATTAGGACTCCTCATGGTTCCCGAGAATAGGGTTGAAATAGTGGGGGGAATAAAAAATATGGAGAATTTTGGGCCGATTTTGACATAACCCTAACCCCTATGCTGCCAAACTTGCCATTTTTTTTGCATGAAGTATGTATAAATTAAATTACGAATATATATATTTTAATAGCTGGACGTCTCCTGATTAATTTTTTACCCAAGAAGGGTAAAAAAGAAGGCCATTGAAAGTAAGTGAAAAGATTAGACGATGTATTATTAAAATAGAAAGTTATTATTATAGATCTGTTACGCAGGTCTTCTGGGTCATACATTGCAATGAGGCACGTAGCGATCAAAAAGTTAGGTGGAGTTGCGCAAAACGTGCGCGCGCCAAACTCTCGCTTTGGTCTGGCCATGTACGTAGTTGGGCGAGTGCCTAGATCCTCTGCAGCACCACCCGTCACAGCGGTTTGCTGCGAAGCTTGGCCCTAGATCCTCTGGCTGGCTAACTGTCTGTCGCACGCACAAGAGGATTGGCGGCGGCCACCCGCCAACCACTCCTGTCGTTACAGGGCCGGTTCTCTTCCTAACAGTGGCCCAGTGTTGGGAAAACATGCTGATAGAAGCGATTTACTTCAATGTGTTGAATTTACACAAAATGTAGGCTGCGTGTTAGCCTCTGCACTGGCACGATGAGGCATGGCAATGTTTATAATATATATATATATATTATATATATATATATATATATATATATTTAAATAGTGTGTGTTTTACTGTGTGTATAAACTTTGTATACTCTAATTTGACTTGTCAAATATCTTTATACAGCTATGCAGTGAAAAAATATCTGATGGATGCAATAAATGAATCAAAAATTCACGTCACACATAAAATCGACTTTACGAGGGGGGGGGGGGGGGGGAACAATTGTCCACCATAAAAAATTAGCATATTACGTAGGCGTGGGCGCACATAAATTTGAAAATAATTAAAAACAAGGGCATTGAATTAAATTTGAAGCTCTCATACATACACTGATTAAGAAACTAGTCTATGTGCCGCTATTTTTACAGCAAAAGAAATTTACAGCAAAAGAAGAGCGATAATAGAAGTGAAAAAAGACATGGAGGGTAAGGCAGAGGCAGCGGCATGTGACTAGGACAAAGAATCCTTACTGACCCAGCCCAGGCCTGTACCCCCCCCCCCCCCCAACCGGTCAGTTAGATCAACGGACAATACACCAATGTCCCCTTCTGGCATTAAGAAATTTATTGCTCCACGCTGCTTACGACAACCAATGTCAAAGTGTATGATGGTAAAGGCCATTCACTGCAAAGTGAGAACTTTTGAAAGCCCTCTCATTTGGAATAATAGTCGATAAGTAGTATGCTTTACTTTAGCCTTAGACATTAACTTCCCAGTGCTGTAAAATATACACAGTGTTTATTAGTTACATGGTAATATTTATTTAAAAAGATGTTTAAAGGATAAAAAAATGGCTGACAGGAAAAAGTAACCAGGCCGTCAAAAGTGCCACTTTACCATAAACAGCCTATAGCCTGAAGAGAAATGCATGACCACTAATATCATTATGGACTAGTTTTCCATAGTGTGAAAACTGTGAATATAAACTAGTACAGCAGTTGGAGAAAACTTTTACAAAACAAATCCACGCATAACTCAATTCGTGGTTCAAGATACCACAGTTTGCGAGGGATTACTATATCTACTTTTTGAAGTGCCTCAAATTTTTTACCTTTCTGACCCAAACTTTTCACATTTTCCTCGGGATTGGGTCGTAACAGAGGTAGTCGTAATAAATGGTGTCATAATGGAGGGGTTTTACTGTAATTTGCAATGGTGTGGTTTACCACTCATATGTGAAAATATTTTGCATATGGAACGAACAAAAGTTAATATTAAATTGGCTATTGAATTCACTGGCGACGCACTTCAGGCAAGTACAAAATAAGTGATAAAAGAGTTCCTAGATAAATTATGGTCACAAAAGAGCGGTTGTAAGGATTACAAACTAACACATTGGTTCAAACATTGGCTTCATATTAATTCCAAAAGCCTACAGATATATAGTTATTTTTTTCAAAATAATTTGACAAAATATATTTTAATTTCATATTTTTTTGAGACAGTAGTAGGAGAGCTGGATCGAGGTGTGGTGAACCTGCTGGTACCGCGAATGGCTCTCGCGCTTTACCGTGTCATGCATGCCATCTGTGAGCTCTTTCTTGAACCTAACCGGCTATGAATAGGTTTTGTATGTAAAATAAATTTACGAACACCTACCAATAATTTTATTTATCCACGAGCTGTGCATTATGTATAAAGTAACATATATTTTGTGTATAGCGATTTTGATTACTAGTAATTTCTATGGGGCCTGTAATTGTCCATCTACGCCCTAAACACGCCATGTTTTTTTTCTGGAAACCCATTTCCTTACTTCGTGTAGCCTCCAATTGATGCATGAGCTGATGACGAAAGGATACATATACTAATAATTAACATTTGTCGAACTGCCAAAATCTCGCCACCTTATATGAGACAGAGAGCATGTGAAGAAAAATCATATTCACTGTATGTTTTCGTTGTAAATAAATATTATTTTCTGGCTTCATTAGTATTTTCCTATCTTTAATTTTAACTCATATACTAAATCCTATATGCATATTTGAAATAGGCTGTGTAACATTCACTCCAGCAACATTAGTAATCATGTGCACATGAAATATAGTTTCACTATATTTTTCAGAGATTTTGTAATGTTTCTTGTACTGATAATTAAGCAGGTTTTATGAAAGGAATATCCTTGTGAGCTAGCGTATTTACCAAGTTAATGAGAAAACATGAATGAAAAATATGCTTTTACACAAAAATTATTTTGACATTCAAATCTATGAATAGACGAATTTTGAATGGCACTATAATTTTTCTGACACACTCAAAATATATTACACTAAAATAATAGCAAACATACCTATACATCCATCCATGATTTAATATGACTAGCATGTTTTTTATAATGGACATCAGAATAAATCACTGAGAAAATTAAATTAATGTTAAAACTGTTTGTGTTAATGTCTCAAGGGGGGAGGGAACTTGACTATATAGGCACAACTACACGGCACAACTACACTAAAAAAATTGTGAACTGCCTAAGTTTACTCTGTTTATAAATGACATCACACTGTTGACTGAAAACTGCTATATGTATATTAAGATTAATTTTATTTATTCACATGTCTAATAGTTGCCCAAGAACACACTCCAGCGGAGAGTTTCTTATATATAGAAAATGGGGAAAGTGGTCAATGTCAAACATTTTCTTCACCATGTCTTTACAAAATTAGTTATTTTTCCTAATTCTTTCTACACAAGACTCTTCCCCATTAAACACAACAAAATCACACCATTCTATAACTGTCATGTACAGCTGTCCTTGGACATGGAAATAATATTTATGATTTCTTTTGAGATGCAAACAATTCAGCTGTTTACAACAAAATTTGTCACTACAAGCTTCCTGAAGTGTAAGATTTATTATAGATTTTGAATATTTGATATCCAACAAGCCATACATTAGATGTTCTCTGGGGTCAACAACCTAAAACTGTGAATCCTGGTTAATAAATCCACATAAAAAAACAAGACATGTTTGTCATTAGCATTCTAGCCTTTGCTTCTTGTTTCTGACCATAGGCAATTGCACTCACATTCGATAAATTCTTTATATCATGCAAATTTGGTAAAGATTTATCAGTTATGGATTTTTTTCTGGGGCATACTTCAACAAACCTAGAAGCAGTTAACCTCAATCTCCTCTGAGAATGCTATTCCTGCAAACTTGATTGACTAAGAGATAATTTATCTATATTAACAGCATGTTTTCTTGTTACACCTAAATTTAAGTGACAAACTATCTCACACAGTTCTATACTAAAATTTATCTTCTTCACAGCAAGATCACAAAATTTAAGGTTTTTAATGCTACTACTTTTACATAAGTTTATAATGGCTGTATTAAGTACCTGATAGGCAATACTACTGTTTGAGGGAACATGGCCTAATGGTGTTACATACTATCATTCTTACAGCCTCCTAATGGGTATGAAAATGGTAAGTCTGTATTAGTTTCCTTCAGTTTGGCATGCATTTCACCTACTTCTTTCGATTCTGGTACGTAGTGCGGTTTCACTCTGGTTATAACTATGTTTTCTGATTCCTTTTCACCTTCGGTTTGGCAAATATACATTCCATGATGGGCTCTGGTTTTATTTTGTCTTCTCGTAGTTTGTGCCACTTGTTTGACACTTGTGCAAGTCAGATCTATTGGTAACTCCCTCATCCCACTGCAGCAACAGTGATTTATTAGATAAAATAGATCCATGAGATGAATACATTTTCCAATTCTGTAAATAAATAAATTTCCACTAATGAAATATACTAGGAATTGATTAATATTATTTGGTTATTAAATGACCTATGTTAAAATTATTAAAAAGTAATTTTTATTACAAAAAATAAAGATTCAGATACACTATACTTCTACATAGTGATGCCTCTCACCTGACAGTATTACACCCATTTTTCCATGCAACACAATATTTAGCCCATTGAAACCTAGCAAATTTAATGATGCAAAACAAACAATTTAAATATATTATTACTACCAAATGAAATTAAATCACTGTTGTTTATTATTGCTCATGAAATATTAAAAGAAACAGAGATGCACACTGTATACAGAAGGCCTACAAGTAAACAAGCACATGAAACTATACAGTGAAATATATACAGTAAACTTCTGATTAACAATGTTAATCGGGGCCAGAAAAAACACGATTAAGAAGATTTGTATTTAAAAAACCAGGATAATCAAATTTATACATTTTTTCTATTAACGGAGCAGTGATATTGGCTCCGAAAATCGTGATAAAAATCAGCATCTATTATAAATTTCAAAGCAAATGGAAATCACACACTGTACGTACAGGATTTAAAGTAGAGGATACTTAAACTGATATTTTTGTTGCACAGAGTATACTGCGATTCACTTCACAGCGTATCGAGTATACACAACCTGCACTGTGTCAGTCCCAGGCGAGGACGACACTGATAAGTGTTGTGTGTGTATCGCTTTCTCAATGAGCATCACTCAGATCCATCCGTTAGATGGCAGAGTTAGTCGAAAGTTTAGAATGCAATGCAATTAAGACTATAATGGAACTTTAAATGAAACAACCTGGCATTTAAACAATACAGTACAATTCCCATTAAGAAAATAACCCTTACATAACAATTGCAGTATATAACATTAACTTTTGCTAAAGCAAGGAGAACACAATTTAAAAAAGTCTAAATTTATTAATTTCAAATTTAACGACAACCATAGTGAATTTTACAAAAATGTAAACGCACACCTCTATCAATAAGTGTAGACTGCTTTCTCTATCAGTCTCAACAGTATGGGCTGAAACTTCTCAGATTTCTATACATCTTTAATTACTAGGTGCTTATTTAAATTTTCCCGACACAAAATTTTAAAGAATCTGAAATATTTAGTTTTTTTTTTGTAAAACTTGATCTGCAAAAATGTAAGAAAAGTTAAACCGTACCTTCCTTGAAAAAATGTTAAATTTTCTTTTATTTGGCACCGAAATTGATGTTTTTGTTTATAACACACCCAGGCCGTGATCGATAAACTGGTAATACATGTTTGCGAGAGAGACTGAGGCAGTGTCATTTTGTAAGTTTCACTTTAGAAGTTGTTGACAGTCATTTGTTTAGCACTCATGGCAACACATTTTTACACTAACAGTGAAAAATATTTTTATCTACATTTAATGCTTAAAACAGGCGTAATATTTCTACAATCACTGGAATGCTGTGGATATGTTAATAAATAAGAAAATACAGTGGAGCACCCCTCAACCGGAATCATCGGGGGAAGGACTATTCTGGTTGTTTGAACAATCCGGCTATGGGATACGAGAATGGGATGCTGTAAAAGATTACACATTTTTAGTTTGAAGTCTTGTATATGTGGTACATAATTTTAACCAAAGAAATCGATGAGTGTAAATTATTAGTTTTATCCTTAAAATAAGAAGAAAAAAATTGTTATGAAACATGAGCCATAAAACTCCCGGAGCTGGGTGAATGAAACTTCATTCACAACCTGCTTCCAGGGGTTCTTATCGCTTCATGCACGTGTGTGCATAAGCAAGAACTGGAGATAGTCTAGGGCTGCAGGAGTGACGTTACGTTACTGTTTTGTTGACGTGCAACTAATGAAACGTCTCAATATAGTCAATTGCGTGGATAGTCTTTCCCTTACCGCATGGCACGTCGGCACAAACATTTACAACTGTGGGACTATTGTAGATAAAGTTCAACTAGTACCATATTTCAACATACATAGGCAGCACATTTTAATATTTAAACAAAGTAGTGTGCTGCTTATTTCCGAGATATTGGCATAAAAATTATTTCCCCCTCTAAATCATGTTATGAATTTTGTAACATGCAGTATGCAACAAACAGTATGTTGACTTGTCTGATTAGCTAAGGCTGGATCACAGTAGTGTGGCTTTGGTTGCACTTTGGTCGGTTGTGCGTGCGGGTTGGCTTGTGCTTGCTTACGGTTAGATATAGCGGTCGGACACGTAGCCTTACTGGTTGGTACAAAATTCTCAACTTTACAGGTTACTAGTCCCTTGGATTGGTCTGGCTTGCGACTAGTTTCAGAGCTAGTAGTAGTCGACGACGAGCAGGAGGTGCTAGGGGTTGGGTTGGTGCCTTGTCGGTTTGCGTGCGAGGGATAGCAGGACATAGCTGATTACATTGCTCGTCTTCAGCTCTGGCGGTAGCAAGGGCACGGCGTGACAACACAGAACTCGCCATTCCAGTTCGCAAATGCCCTGCTCCATAAGTTACTATTGGAGACACCTAGCCAGTTCTCTGCCTTATTCAGCAACTCTCTTACCACTGGATGGCACGTCCAGTGTGTACATATCAGTGCTGATGGGAAAGTAGCCGAGTTAATGCCAGTCGTCGTAGGTGGTGCCAGTGAACGAAGTAAGGTGGTACAATCTCGTTCAGTTATGAACGGGATTAGTGCAGTCAGCTATCTGGCAGTTAGGCACGCAACTCTTTGCTCCTCTATCCTGGCGCAGTGCCTCACCTTTAATGGCATAGAGTGAGTGTATTTACTGAGAACCTCGAAAGGAGCACCACGGACGTGGATATCCCTAAATTAGTGTTGCCTGGCAGCAGACTTGCCAATGCGAGCCCAGATGCTTCAGAAGATCCTCCACTGTTGCTGGCTAATCAGAAGCGTTGTAGCCGCGTGGGTTGCCAAGACTATCACTGGGTGTGCGATCCCAACCAAGGCCAGGCTATAGCACATAAGCAAATACCCCACCAGCACCCAGGTGCTCCAGTAGGGATACAACTCAGATGTACCGTCTCTCCCTGATTGAGAAGTGTTGCTAGTGGTCGTGCCTCATCTATTCTATTCCAGAACCTGTATACTTGGTAGCAATAAAATAGCTGGCCATGCAATGGGTGTGTATTCAACTTGGAGCCGCCTGAGGGGGGAAGTCTCCAGTTGTAGCTAATTTCGGAATAAGAATAATTTCCTCTGTCCGGTCAGCGGTACTGATTACTTTATGAATGAGACTCTAGGGTAAGAGAAACAAAGCAGTTTTTATTAAAAACTTATTACACACGGTGACATGGCAGACCGGTGGTTGGAAGTAATCCTATGGTAGCCAGGTGTAGGAGACCTGGTCCTAAGCTAAGTGGGTAAGTTAAATAAAAAGTGACGAAACCCAACTCTAAATAAGGGGTGTCTGTAGGAGAAAAAGAAGAATTACGTGCGTTATGTATTGTTAGTACAGAAAACTTCTGGTAGCTACTGGCGTCGCTGGAAGGTCCGGTATCGGGGCTGCAGATATCTTATAGCGAAGTCAATGGTGGCAGACTCTGGAAGGGCTGCTGTAGGTGTCTTAGTAATCTAGACTCCAGCACCCAGGTGCTCAGAGAAGGCTGCAGGATCAACTGGCGAGGACCACCATGCATGGCCTTATATAGCGAGGCAGTGCATGACGTGGTGGCCGCAGGAGAGGCAGTGTGACGTCCCTCAGGTGCGAGGCCAGAGTGGTGGCAGCACCCTCTGGTCATCTCTCAGCCTTTGCGTATCCTCTGTGGCGCTCGTGCATGGCCAGAGGCTGCTGATGGCTTGTAGGATATGTATGTCGGGGGGGGGGGGGGGGGGGGGTTTTAAACGCACCGCTGCCTTTCACAACCCCTTGTATCCACGTGTCCATCCGCCATCCAAATCATGACAGACCGTTACTTCCGTGTAGAAGACGGTGTGAGGTTTGAATCTCACGTGTGTAGAAGTAGTACACTAGGGTTGTAGTGAGATTGAGTTATTTGTTTGTAGTTAACTGGTATAAGCAGCATGTGTCAATTTGCCACCCCCACCCCTCTCATTGTTTCATGGTCCCACCATTTCTCCATAATGCTTAATGGTTTAAATTTCCTGTATACAACAATGTTCAAATTTTCATTTCCTGCGTATAACAACAGTATTGCTTGCTGTACCTCAAATGAAATTTCAGACATTAACAATGCAGTAGCCTGCAAACAGATAAAGAAAACTGTTTATACCGGAAATATTAAGGATTTTAGATGAGTTGGTCCTGAAAATTACTACTACTATAACCAAGTGTAGATGAGTAAGCAAGCATACAGAGAGCATATCACTGATTGATGATGCTATGGTCAATGGAATTCCGATCACAGATATTTTTGCATCAAATGATGCTGATGAAGTTGAACATCACTAGCAACTTATATACATAAATTATTACTTTAGAATTTTGTTTCGCTTGATGTGTTCTTGCAGGTGTAATAGCTACTGTTTCCTGCTTATAACATTTTATTATACTGGCCCCCTGAAAAATTTTATAACAGGAATCTACTGTATATTTGTTATTTTGTTTTATCTGCAGCACTTCACTTAATACAATTTTTTAATTTTAAGTATTTCAAAATAAATTACAATATTCAGTGTTCAGTGAGAGACAATGTCAACAGGAAATGAAAATCCATAAAACCTACTACATAATAAGGTTATCAAAAATTTGGTCATTTGTCAATTTGCGACGGTGCTGCCCCACCGCCAAGAGCAGTGCAATAATTTGCAGTGATCAGTGATGATCAATTTGCTTCTCGCCACTCAGGTTCCGCCCCTACTCTATGTTCTTTGATCAGCTGGGTGTGAGCTGTTCCCCCTTCTGCACCATTCTTCCTCCAACATCTACGAGAATTGCTTCATCTCCAGCTAGACCGTGCGATGACTGACAATATTTTTAAATTGTAATGCAACAGGAGTGAGCAATATGAGTTAAATTGTAGAGAAATTAAAGCGTTCTTTGTAGGGTTTGAGCCACGATGGGAATACCGGTGAGTTGTGGACAGTACACATAATATTTGGGCTAGATTGGGTACGTGTGTAGTGCTAGTCCTAGCTGGATGCACGAACTTGCTTTGGTCCTTTTGCATTTTAGTATTATGGCAATAGTTTGGACTGTTAATATTTTTAATTTGTACGCTTGCTATGCGTACTCTGTGTACGAGTGCAGTGTATTGTAGTTCATTCGTTGCCCCATTCGGTTGGCCGAGCGTGTTGTCAGGTGCATTCACAGCTCATGCCAAGGCTGAGGGAGAAATGTGATAATATTTGTATTTTAATTGCTTTGTCCTTTTGCATTTTACAATCAGGTGCTGTGATGGCCCGTGTCCAAAAATTTATTGGGATGCCTTTTTGGTATGTCTATTTTTAACATAACTTTTAATTGATTCTTAGTATACTTCTTTTATGAATTGCACCCCTTAGCGGGCCTCCGACTACTGCAGTGCGCTCGTTATTGCCACATATTTTCAATGTCAATTTTGTGCAAAGTCTGCTTTAGAGTAATGTGTGGTACTCGAGGTTGCGTCGCAAATTCTATCGACGTCTTAATGAAAGCAAAATGAGACCGGAATTGGTCTATATTGCTGAGAAATGTGTTTGAGCATTTTATTGATTTCCCCAATCAGTGATTCTTTGATAGGTGGTAAACGGAATGTAGGAATTATTTTATTTCACGCCTTAGGTTTAGACTGTGATTGCAGAAAATAATTAACGACTTTGCGTAGTATTTTGCTGGACACTTTCACGAGTTTAAATTGCAAATTTTATTGAAAACACCAGCTGTCAGTGTTTCTAAGCTTGTGCTATAGTGAACGTTACTGCAGTAAATATTCAGTATTATTTATTGTGTGAACTCTAGACATTTTGTTAAAGAATTTATTTTAAAGGCCACTGCTTTTAATCTTGTTATTGTTAGTGTCACCAATTGTCATTTTAAATATCTATTATTCTTGTGGAAAATAAATTTAAATGAATTAAATTTTTCTGGTATGTTCACTATAATTAGTTTATGCTTATTGTATGTAACCCAAAACTGTACTGAATTCAGTGCAAATTCTTAACAAATGTCTAAAAATTATTTGTATCTTAATTTCGTCACTATCTGATAATTATACCTTCTTTCTTTTCCTGTTAATAATGGCACAGATGTAAGTTGATTATATTACCGTATTAGCAAAAGTTGTAGCCACTTAGGCAAAGTTAATATTTTTAATTTCTGTGTAAGTAAAGTCTTGTTTTGGATACGATAAAGTGTAACATGTTTGTATAAAAATTATGTAAATTTTGTGCTGAAATTGTCGAAATTCTACCATATATTATATGTAAGTAAGTAACTAATTACAAAATACATAGATAAAACGGAATATTAGAGATCTTCCTGCAGATAAATACAACCAAACAATGTGTTCTTTGTTTAAAGTAACTTAACGTTTATTCACGAGATTAAATTCACTAGTTAATATGGTTCGAGATTTGATTCGTTCTCAAAATCTGATAATTTTTTTTTTCAATCAAAATAATTTCGTTCTTTTCTCGTTACTTTGCACCAGATGAGTCTACTACGCCGCAAGAGGGGGCGAATTGATGCACGATGTTCAAGTATTATTAATAATAGAATTCTACTCAGCAGTGCAAACACATGTCTGGCACTTGCAACGGAGTTTGATTTGCCGCCACCATCAGCGAGACACGCGAGTGTTGTACCTACTAAGGCAGAGAACAGATGCTCCACACCCAAGACAATTATTCACCGGCAGAGCCATCAAAGCCATGCATCAAGATTCACAGAGGACAGCAGCACGCTGCCAGATACCACTACTTGTACTAGCGCCAGAACATGAGCCTGTATCCAACACCCGCCACTGACGTCTCACTCATCAAGGATCTATCACATGCTTCTCATACCTGTTACCCCCTCTCCAAGACAAAACCCCTACGCCAGATGAAGGAGGGCACGCCAGCCGGGCGGTATAAATAGGGACACTCCAGAGTTTGCATTTGATATGTCTCCTACCCTGGTCCATCGCACACTAGAGGTGCCGAAGGCTTAACCTCTCTCCTGAACTCTTCACCGCGCTTCTCGAACGGCCAAAGATTCCTCTAGCTCACCAGTCTACAGAAGAACCTATGTTGTCAGCTTACATCTCCTGTAACACCTCAACACGTAAGAATTGAATTGTAATTTCATTTTACTTAAGTCAGTTAAACAGCTACATTCAATACTGCCCTTCCTTTAGCTTTGCGCAGGTTGCCTCCACCTGCTTCACATAGGATGTTTTGCCTTCCGCAAGCCTTAGGGGATAGGAGGTAGTACCTTCACCATCCATTTTTAATTCAGTGAAAAGAAATAAACGTTGCTTATCTTATTTTCAAATATCACTTCTGTATCCTAGTACCTATCCCCCGTAAACATCAGACCTAACTGGGGGTGGCAGAGGACCGGGGTTTTATTCTTCCCGTAATGATACCTAATACCATCCACAGAACAGTTATCTTGAGCGGCCACCCATTAACCGCACCCGTGTGGTGAACGGTAGAGGCCCGACACAAGGATACAGCTTCCTTAGGGAGTTGGACTACCGGTCTGGGGTTTGCCCTTCTCATTGCACACTAGTGGTGCCGGAAGAGTACTTTCTTGGGTCTGGGGGAACCAGCAACTCTGGTACTCACCACACCAGACTTGGAACGCCACCAGTTTTCTGCACCTAGTGTAGTGAACGGTAGAGCCACGATACTATGGACATGCTCCTGGTAGGACCAGCTTGTCAGCTCCGAGGTTGCCTTTCTCATGGCGCACTAGCTGAGCACAGAAGGGTCTAAGGGAACCAACCCTACTGGGGCCTCAACCACGTTGGGACCACTGTGTGCATTAAGCAGCTCGACTAAATCCTAACCCCAGTGCTGTAGTTTGAGAGTGAGATACAGTGTTAGTCAGCAGCCCCAGCACCCACACGTTTACACGTCAACTGCCTCAATCTGACCAGGTCTGATCATAGGTATTAGTCCTAATGTTATTTACATACAGTGGTGGTATTCAAAAGAGGGTGAATCAGGCAAGAGTTGCCTCAAAATCTCCCAGGGTGCCTAAATTTCTTCCTGTTGGGTTCGAGCTACTTAGCCCACGAGAGCAAGCTGCAGTACTAAGTCGGCTCACCGCTCCAGCTCCACCCGCCGGCATACCAGCTATCTTCAAGCAGCCAACTAAGATAGCCGAAGGGCACCACCTGGTAGTTCAAGCCTTTCTCTACGGCACCAACAGTATCCACGGAAGGAACACCCCTTCACTCAGTGGGGCACCCGACCGGCCCAGCACGTCTGCCCATGTACCAAATACCAAACTAGCAGATAACGACCGTACCACAAAAACAACTAGTACATCTCATGAGTCAAAACCAATTCAGTCACAGGGATCAAATTGCTCAGGTATACCCACACGCCTGCAGAGTTCCCAGTAGACAACTGAGGCCAATTTCGTACATGAGTCAAGCACCCGTCCCGCAGAGAGAATAAGTCACACGTCACAAGGACACTCCTAGCATAGCGTCCAACCAAAATCACTTTTGGTTGGACACTCCTAGCATAGTGTCCAACCAAAATCACTTTTGGCCTGTAAAGGAACTAACCACTAGAGTCCGTCATGCATCAGTTTGAAGGAAATGCTCCTCAATTGCTCCACAGCAACAATTATTTCCAACAGAATTTATATTACTAACAACCTCATCTCTGTATCCCCAGCAGAACCTTTCACTCTGGGTAGCTAAACTAGGCAACCTACAACCCAAAACCAAAAATAAAATCACCACTTACTGTACACATTCTACTGAATAGCTTATGCAGTTTCATTGGCACCATCCTCCTCTTCTGATTCCGCTTCCGCTTCTTCCTCATCCTCTTCCTCTTCTTCCTCATCTATTTCTTCATCTTCTTCATCCTCATCCTCTCCTTCTGCCTCCTCATTCTCTGCTTGCTGAGGCTCCTTGTCTTCACTAGACTTCTCTTTCTCTTTTATTTCACTTCTGAAAAATCATTGTCACTTTTGGAACTGGATCTTTTTTAAACAAAATAATCCTATATACCTACCAAAATTACTAAGTGCAGCAATTGCCAACCATACTATACTAGCAATCATTTCCCTTACAGGCTGTTCACGGTAAAGTGAGCACGTTTGAGGCCCTAGTTGCTTTTTCCTTTCAGTAATTTTATCCTTTAACCACTTTTTAAAACAAATATTGCCATGCAAGTAATAACACAATGTGTATATTCCAACTGCACTCAAAAGTTAATTTCTAAGGCTAAAATATAATATATCTATTTACATATTCCAAAGAAGAGAACTTTCAGAAGTGCTCACTTTACTGTAAATAGTCTACACCAAGTAAAAATATTCCACATTCCTATTCTACATTTTATGTAAAAGCACTCCTGAGACACTATACCAAAACAAACTGACAAGTTGCACCAGCAGCACACTCCTAAAATGCAAGCCACTGAAGCTAGTGTGATGAGTTAATACTACAGACCCCTACCCATGTTAAAAGGTGTATATGCTTCTATATATAAAATAAAATGAGAAATTTTATATTCTGGTTAATTAAAATTAATATGTAATATAATGAGGCATGGCGAAAGAACCTACATTTAAGTTTATGCTTGTTAGAAATTTGACCTTTTAATTTCTGTTATGCTTAGTTTTTTTTTGTTCTGTTTGAATATGAATATGCTCAGTGTAATTATTTTATTGATTGATGGAATATAAAATATTTTTTCGGTAGAAAGAAAAATTAACTATTGTGAAGTCTCGAGAACACTAAATTTAAGATGACCGGAGATTAATAGACACTTGTGACAGTAATACAAATTTCAAATCAATGTGATTTATACTAGAAGATAATGACTACTGAAATAACCTTTATAGTAGTTCCATATGAAATTTAGGGTAATGTTTAGGGCTGGTCGGTTAACCAAATTTTCAGCTCTGTCCGGTCATTTCTACAAAAACTGAACGACCCGAATTCTCAGAAAAAAAAAAGACCAGTCATGTTTGTCTTGCACTGAATTTAAAATAACAAATTGACAATTTACCAAATTATGACACTTCCACTTATATTACGGTATGTAGCATATCTGTGGCATTATATTTACAATATCACTAATAACATGTAGCATTAAAATCATCATAAACAGTTCCCCGTGATAAAGAAGACATTATGGTTTCCCAATAAACCATGCATTGCCAATACAGGAATATTGTATTATTGTGTCTCAATTTTATTTCATTCTGTGAAACATTGTGCACACAGACGTTAGTAACAAATAACTTTAATTATAACTGCATATTAACAAAGCATGTAAACAGTTCCTTCGAATATATTTAGCATATAAATATGATGGTACGGAGCCAGTGCAACCACATTTGCTCATACAGTTTTCTCATTCCAGTGAACGGGTACTGACAAGTTTTGTTCATTGCATGGAAACAATACTGTGCAGGATCATTTTTTCTTATGTTTTTGTGCTTGTTGACTGCTTTGTCATTTTCTTCGGCAACACCAATTTATTTACGTTAATCACTACTTTTTTCAACAACCTGGATATAAACCAGCCATGGCCTCTCTATAATGTGAGGCCGTGTTTCAGTGCCTGCAAGAGTGGGCATTTTTTAAAGTGAGGTCTTAAGGTGGATTTACGATTAACTTAACACAATAATTTTGCTGTGTGCTTAAGATATGAACCAATGTGTTCAAGGGTATTAGTTTATTACTGTTTTGTGAAGGTCTTAAGGGGTCGTGTGCATTCTTGGCGTGACTTAAGATATAAAATATAACTATCTCTTTAAGTACGAGTCAAGACAAAGTAGCCAATCAGAGCACAGCACAGCTGTTGGTGGGAAACTGTATTTACAACTTGTATTTAGGTTATGTCATATTGTGAAATTGTATGAAAGTAAATATTTTAATAGAAACAGTATCCTCTTAATTAAAGAATAGTTCATGGTCATGTTTTCTTTCGTGGAAGAGGTTAATAAATTCGCTTTAGTTCAATTTAATTAACCTTTTCAGATTTATTGATGTAAATGGCTGATGTTGGCATCTGCTTCCCCGTCTAAGATTTCACGAGTTTTTTTTAAAAACAATTACACAAACCGTAAACACAGATAATTAAATATATGTAAAATGTCCAGTTTTCCAGGTAATTTTGGCTGCTGACATCTCCTACGATTTTGATTGGCTAGACTTAACAGTTGCTAATTTAATAATAAACTGCATATTTTCTTATTCATTTTCTGTGTGCTTATTGAGTCATTAAGTACAATTCTTAATTCTTCAGTCTTTAATCGTAAACCCACCTTTATACCGCTTGCATTGCTTGCAGCAAGTTCCTTCAGCTAACTTTCCGCAAAAATTTGGCAGAATTTAAAAACATTTAGCAGAGAAATATTAATTTTAGTGGCAGCGAAATATATAATACGGTTTCATCAATAAGATTTTGTCATGTCAAAAATTAAAAACTGGGGTGCCATGACCAATCGGAACCAAGAACCAACATTTTAAACCAAAAACAGAAAATAACCAATTAAAAAATGTGATAACCGATCAGCCCTAGTAATGTTTAAGACTTTTATTAATATTCTGAGAACCCGCAGTCAGAGGAAAAGTAACCATATTTGAAGTAATCCATATTGATTGTTCTTTAATGGCCAGTGAAATCCTGAGATATGAATTAATTTTACAAAAGTAGGGAATTTTAACAAGAGATTTTGGCTAAACGTTGAGTAACCCGAAATTCTTTTAATACATACCATACCATTTATTACATTAAATTAATTTTTTTTATCTTTACTATACAATAACCTTTTTCTTTTCTCTGCCCTTTTTTCCACACATCACCACCTCTTACAAAATAATTTGGCACTGCAATTTGGTAGCCGAGATAGTTAAATAATTTGCCTCGAACATCATTAGGTAGGAGGCATGGACAAGGAGGAGAAGAGGTTATTTCCTCCAAAATGCCCATTGAGAACCATCTGAATTGGAGCACTCAAATACCATCGTCTATAGAAAACTCAATATGAACACCCCACCGACAGAAGTAGATATATCTTCGCTTATTGTAGCAACACCAGACAAAAATTCAGAGGCAGTTGGTCCAGTAACAATAATCAGTTAATAGATAATAATGATACTCAAGCTAGAATAAATCGATTGATCTGCATGATGCAACTATGCAGACTTCAATACATAGTAATAAGCAAGCTTCAATACAGCAGTTGCTAACTGAAATGCAAAACTTACAGTAAACTAAGTAGTGGCATGCAGCAAACACAAAAACAAATAATTAATTTGCAAACTGATATGCAACAGAAAAAAATTAATTTGCAAACTGATATGGAATTGCTAGGCCCTAAGCTTATGCCGAAACTGGATAGAGATGTTGAAAATATTATCTGCAAGGAACTCAAGCAGGAAGACAATTTACACAGTGTACAATAAATTGTAAAATCAGGAGATGCCTAGTTGGACAAGTTAACTCTAAACTTAATCTGCATGCAAACAGAACCACAACATGCTCAGAGTAACTTAAGTAGTGATGTACAGCAATTGGGAATTGACCTACCAACTAAAACGCAAGTGATAGGCATTGAAATTAAATTAGAATTGGTTAAAATTGTGAAAAACATTTTTTTCCAAGAGAGAACCCAGGTTAAGGAGGAATTACGCATTACACAACTAAGTGTATGTTCGCAAGATACACTAGTAAACCACCTGATACCAACATTAACATGCATGCCATCCGAAATCAAAACATTTGAATTACAGTCACAGTCAACACACTGATTACTTGATAAGTGTGCAAACACATTTGAGTGATTTTGAGATTACTGTAAAAACAAAAACGTGACATGCATTCAACTGCAAAAAGGTAAATTTGAGACTGTGAACACAAATCTGTTTGCTGTCCAAAACACCACCACTTTGACATATATTTGCAGAGCGTAACTCAAATATTATTGTCTGTTTAAATACATATGCCAGAAATTGCAATTGTGCCAATGAAAATAATGTACTAAAAATTCAAATTAATGAACCTTATGATAGAGGAAACACTTGGTTTTAAGTACATCAGCGCTCAGAACCACTAACTTTTCCGTTACCACAAATGAGTAATGAAGAAATGCAACGGATATGTATTAATCCTGACCAGATTAATGCTGAATCCTTTAACCTAGTTAATACAAGATTTTATCATTCAGCAGAAACTAGGGAAAAGTATCAAAAGGTTTCTAAAAGTTCTTTTACTGTAGGAGAGTTCTTTTTGGGAGAATGTAATAAAAACTATTCCAGCTATATGAAGGTCCACTTAGACTGAAAGCAATAATCCATAAGAATTGTTATGAATTCAAACATTTAGATCGCAAATCAGCAGGGAAATATAATATCACAGTTGAGGAACTATAGTATGCCAAAAGTTTAAATACGATGTCAAAAAGATTAAACAATATTCTAATTGTAGTAACACACCAATAAAGAGCCAAATTTGACGATGCCAATGATCAAGCAAGATATAGACTTCCACGAATATTGTAAGTTATGTCTTACGTATTTTGTGTTTTTGTATTTGTGTTACTGTAATTTATTTTGGGGCCAATTGCTCCTATATTATTGTGTTTGTACGATGTTTTGTTGTTGAAAGCTGTTTGACTTGCACATGCATCAAGAGAAAACCTTCAAAGTTAATGACTAACTCTATAAAGAAAGTTAAAGACCTACTTCAAGTCGGTAATGAATGTGTTTGGTTTGAATTATGAACGCAAACAAAAGGCATGTAAAACTACCTAAAAGAATGTTATAATTTCAAAATTAGAACCTGAGAATATCTGCCATACTTGTTTGATCATGGAAATGCAACTACTTTACAAGTCGAAATTCACACAATATTTTCGATGAAACAAGAATAGTTATGAATATTTGTTATCCCGCAAGAACGTCAAGAATTGCAATAATTTACAATGTTACAATATTCCCAAATTCTTCAATATAATTTGAAAAGGTGGAAAAGAGAAGGCAGGAGTACTCTACAGAACTTAAGTAACTTTCCCTCTTCCTACTCCAACTATCTAAGTCCTAGTGAAGTCTTTCAAATTTTGATTTTTCTTGTATGGATCTAGTTCATATACATGTAAATGATCTCATTTTAGTCGCTGTATAGTTGATCATATTCATCAATGTTTAATGAATATAATGTGTTGCTGTTATTTTTTTCTGGACAAGAGTTGAAATCTGTTCATAATTCAATGTTCCTTCCGTATTCTTTGAGTAAATATTTTCTTTGTAAACCAATCTTATGATCTAGTGTGCACACGTGTGTGTGTATATATATATAAGATAATGACTAAATATACTGTCAGATTGCTTATATAATCACTTATTGAATATTTTTATTGATATGAATTGATCCATACATAGTTATGTTGAATTTAATCAATATAACAGGGTTGCTACACATTTTCAGATATGAAATTCCCTGACTTTTCCCGGTTTTCCAGTCCAGACGAAAAATTTTTCAGGCCATTAAAATAATGATTGTACTCAACTGTTGATGCTCGGTATCTAACTGTGCTTGATTTTATAAATAATGGTATTGAAATTAGTACTAATAATGAACAAAAACACAACTTTTAATATACTTACTCATAAAATCCACTTTTCAGCATACCGAGATGACTTTCACAGTTTAAAAAATGCTAATTCAATAAATTTATGATATGCTGGCAAATAACTTTCTTATATCAGCAATTGTCCACTGTGTCATGGATGCAAATGAACAATAAATAATGAATAAATATTCAAAATGCTGGGAACAAGTATCAACTCGCAGGACCCCATACAAAAAGTAGCAAAAAACCTGTAAAATATCAAAGAAATCATTGGTCACAACACTTTCACTGCTTGGCAATCAAGATTTAAATCTTCTAACAGCTGAGCTTGTTTTGAACATTTCCTAAAATTTTTCTTTTCCTTCTCATTTAATGATTTAACAATTTCTGCTGATCTTGTTTCTTTCCTTAAAATGTCAGTTTCATTTTCTTCCTTCTTTCCTAGTTCCAAAGCTCCTTGGTATCTTGAACGAGCATTACAAGCATACTGCATCATACTCTGTTATTTTCAGTTCACTAATACCTCCTGCATTTCTTGCACCTTCCCAAGCAAGCCTCTGTGCGACTAGAGACTCTTCCAACTGGTTGTCAAGAAGAGGCACAATTGATCGAAAACCCCCTTTCCACAGCAGCATTTCCATGCCAAAGAACAAACACTTTCTTCAATAATAGCATTAAATCATCTGACCCAATACATTCGAGCACATCTTTCCAGAAGTGGTCTAATCGTGTTTCTCTTAAGTACTGTTTCATTTTTTTCAATGAAAATGGTGTTCAAACAAAGTGATTTAAAATTTCGCTCTAATCTGTCTGCACAAATCCCTGTATTCCATTTGTTTTCAATAAATATTTCCAAACAAACCCTCAGGCGCTTTGAAGCAATTTATCTATTTTTAGAAATTACATTCGGATCACAGAAAGATAACCCTCTAGTTAAGGTAAATGTCAAAGAAGACCTATCAAGCATTTTACTGCAAAATGCTTGCAAGCATTTCAAGCAATCTCTCTTGAAGAGGAGAATGTCTTTAGGGTTACTATCAACCACTTTTCTAATTGCCTCGCGTGTCTTAATATCCTACATCCGCTTTCTTAACTGCAATCAAATTTTTGCTGTTGTTTATGTTAATCTTCACAACGTACGGGGTATTTTCCCGAACTTCTTTTTTTACAAACCTGGACATTACATTTGAGACTAGTAGTAACATACCTCCAAAAAAGAAAGGAACCATTGGCTGTTCAGATTGAAAAGCAGTCAAAAATGGCTCAACTTCTGAACCTAGTACTTTAAAAAATTCTAACTGAGGTCCTAGCATTTTATCTTCTAGGCACTTCATCAAATGGTAGCAGACAGACACTCGTTCATTTTTCTCTCTAGTAGCCACTCTGAAATACTCTTGTTTACGATGTCTCGAGCCCTGCTTGCAACTTCAATGTTTTGAAGCCAATGAACAACACAAATTTTTTTTCGGAAAAGCAGTGGACCCAGAAATAAAAATATAATCACTTCTCCAAGAACGGGCATTTTTAAAAACATTCTATAGAGCTCTCAAAAATTCAACAATATTCCAATCTGTTGACTTAACAGCCATCTTGAAAGCATTGTGTAAACTGTGTAGTCCACTGGTACCAATATCTAAAATTACAGGATCATCTGGATCTTGATGAAGCTCGTTCTTTAAATCTCAAAGAAACTTGGCATTTACATTGGGACCATCCATTGCAATATGTGCTTCAAATTGAAGGGTGAGAGTTGCTTTCTATATGCTGCTAATAAATCAGCAGATGTAGTGTGACCTAAAAATGATGACCCCAAGTAACTGCCAACAACTTAGTTTTTATCTTTGCTCCAGTACCTCACTACAAAATCCATTTGTTGTCTTTGACTTATTTTATTAAGACTCTCATCAAAAGATACATTGAATCAATCGTTGTCTGATACATCATTTCTAACTTGAAGCTGAAAGGACCTAGCCCATGGACAATGGTGTATGCCAATTTTGCCCTTCCAAGTGCAATTCCTTTTGAAATCTGACTATCTGGAAACATAACTGCAAAAATCTCAATAGTTTTCCCAGCAGCAGACATTGAAGAATGCACAGAAAAAGATTGTAGATACCACAAAATTTTAACTTTTGTTATATTTTCCTTTCACAAGAAATTTTTCCAATCCACGTTTAAACTTATGAGGATTAAGTGTGGCAGTGATTCCACTGATGGAGTAACAACCAGTTCATTCACCGACTACTTTTTCCTCACCACTGTGTGTTGGATGTTTTTTTTATACTTTGAACACGACATGATGCGAAGGAAACAAACCTGCAAAGAAGAATGAAAATGAGACAAAATGTAAATACGGCTTACATAATCATCGGCATAATTTTTGTCTCCAAAATAAATATTAGGATCAAGTTCTACGCCTAAGTTAGGGGTACTTAAATGAAAAACCTAGGCCTAGTCTAGAAGTAAAGTTTAAAATCAATAAACTGTGATACAATTTCGTAACAGCCCATAGTTTCTAGTTTGAAAGCTTTGTTAAATACAAGACACAAAAATACCAAGTTGCGAAATACGTCATGAATCTATTAACCATTCTTTCAACAAAATACTTTTCGAGCAGTTAAACCTATGTAAATAACACAAACGGGTTTTCAACTTACCGCTACCCCAAAATAAATAAAAGCAAGCAATTACAAGCAAACACTCGAGACACTCGTCAGGATATTATATTGGGGTTAAATTGATGATTTATATAAACAAAATAAAACATCCACTGCGCTTTTGGAAGCTTTTGATGCACTTCAAGCCTTCCAAACGTTACTTGATTTGCTCATATCAACTACAAAACAAATTAAGCTTCCACTATTTAATTATGTATAGTTTAAATCACACAATACAAAAAAACTAATATAATTATGTTTAGCTTACAGCCTCTCTGAATAGTATTTTTAAAAAAAACTTCAGCAATAACCAATTTATTTTGCCGGTAGACAGCATCAGAGTTACTGCTGTGCATTTATCATACACAGTGAAAATTCTCGTACAAACACTATAAATCGCGAATGAACGTAATGCATGGCAAGGCCCACTGTATTGGTGTACGTGCAACTATTCATTTTTCAAATATCTTTATTTAAGCCAGTATTAATTTATTTAGTACGTCTTTTCACTGACGTTTAAATAGTTTCCCATTGACACTGTCACCATTCCACGTACTTAACGGTACCATAAATTATAGCGAATTGACAAAAATTCAGGAACGATGGCATGGATCCGCTTATTTTCACAATCGACTACATACTTTGGTCGTGCGATGTCTATGAAACGTTTGTTTTGAATGCAGTGTGATGGAATTAAAAACATCGAGAAATTTTGAAAACACTTTCTAACTAAATTTAAAATATATTTTTAATGTGATTGGACGAATTTGTATCTGTTTAATTCTACATGAATGTACCACAGTTCTTAGAAGATTCCAGTATTTATTTTAAATTTCACTGACTTTTCCAGGTTCATGAAATTCCCGATTTTTCCCAGTTTTCCCTGACCATAGCAACCCTGATATAATATTGTTAAGGATTGTGTTCAAGGTGGAGTTACAGTTTTTATGGTCGATCTTGATAAACTTTCGTACACTACTTTAAGCTGTTATGTATACCTGATTTTATTTTTTTTATTTAGTTGAGACCTTTAATAATCAATTTATTCTGTCGCTTCACAATACCAGACCTGTTGAAAATATGTGTATGAGGTTTTGATCACGTGAACATACAACCTTCTGCTTTGTTCTGACGAAATTTGGTTTACGTAAAAAGAATATTTCTTTTATTAAATAATATTTATTTGCACCTATACAGGTCAATGTGCAGACTTCGGAGAAATTGTCCACTATAGATTATACAATACTCTAGTACAGATAAAAATAGGACACGCTGCATTAAAGTCATTATGCTAGCATTGTATGGCTAGAAAACACCTTTACAACCCCCGAGAAAGACAAACTAGTGCAGAGGTGGACAAAATTCCTAGAATGGAAAAATTTCCCCAGAACATAAATATTTTGGTCAAAATTTCCCCAAAAATATAAAACTATATTTATAACAAATCCTTTACAGTGTTGTTGAACATTGTAATACATTACAATTTACAGTAAATAGTTGCATATGTACATTTTGCAATTTAGGTTAATTATAAATAAGATATTAGCACTAAGAAAAAATTTTTACCCCCAAAGGGGCCACGGCGGCTGAGCGATTAGTATGCTCGCCACCCACCAAGGCAAACCGGGTTCAATCCCCGGACAATGCCATTAGTCTGCAGGTTTTCTCGGGAATCTCCCATTTACCTTGTCCCTTCATTCCAGTGCCGCTCCATATTCACTTCAATCACCCTGATCGGCTCTCAAGACCTCGCTGTTAAGAGCCGCCCAAATCTCTTCACTCACTCATACTTTACCCCTGAAACATGTTTGGAAAGTACACTTTAATGTTTTAACTTTGTTCCAAAAAAAGAAAAAAATAGGAACAATGAATAGCTTTTCACTCGTGCAATAACTTGTTCACTATGTTCATAAACAAAAGTATTTTGGAAAGTTGATGGAAATATGCGAAAGTCATTGTCACACTATGTACTAATTGATGCTGTAAATAAACATACAAAACAATATAGCACAGTAAAGTGAGCAGTCTTGAGACCATAGTTACTTTTCTTTTCAGCCCTTTTTTTATCCTTTAACTGCCTTTTAAAATAAATATAGCAGTGCAAGTAATAAACACAGTGTGTATATTACACTGTACTCAAAAGTGAACTTCTAACGCTACAAAAAATATATATTTATTGAATATTATACTAAAAGAGAGGGCTTTCAAAACTGCTCACTTTACCATGAATAGCCCATAGGTTATTAATTTCAAATAAGTTCTTCAAAATCTGAGAATGCACTAATTCTTTAGTAATATATGTTTAATCTTAAGTCAGGGCAACAAATTCAAAACCATGAAATACCGAAATGACATGTAAAACTCGCAAATCAAAATGAAACTCTTAATTTAATTTAAAAAAAAAAACCTTACGTTAATATTACACAAAAACCGAACTACAGAAAATTCCAGAATCCTTGGGCTCCAACTACTAACAACTTACAACATACTCAGGCCGCACTTAACATGGGAATGGCAAATTATGCGGCGCGCCTCGTAGGTTTGGACGCTGCCGCGCATGAGGGTTCTTATCCCAGGAACACATCCAGGTTCCAACCCGAGTTCCAGCTGTAGATTATCTCTTACAGTGTCTGTCACGCCTGTCACAGTGGGGTGGCAATGGCATATATATCTTTCTTTCACTTCGTGTACATTATCTCTCAGTAGTTTAGCTGAATTCATAATGTTTCGTACTAAGTAAATCATCATCTCAAAATATTACTAAATTTATTGATGTGTAAAAACCAGAATTGAGTAGTTTAACCTAAAGAACCTATATAAATTGGAACCGAAGAACCGATATATATATATATATATATATATATATATAATGTGATCACTAAAACCTTCTCCTTTGGTATGGAGCAAGATTTATTTACTTAAAAAAAATACACCCTCCAAGAATGTGTATTAGTTATAAATAATGTAGTATTACCATTAACAAAAACATTATAAAGATACATTATAATAACGGGAAATCTATCTGTAACCCTCTCATTGAATTAAACCTAGCGCCTATAATATGTAACATCTGGGAATTTGTACGTGTTTTGTTTGTAAGGTAAGATAATTAATTAATTGCTTTCGTTTTTATCTGATTAACTAGGATATTAAAAATAATATTGCCGTGAATATGTTACTAGGAGGTTTACCATTGTTCAATTTGCCAGCAAAACTGATAGAAATATTGTATTCTTTAGTTTAATTTTTTTGTTAAGAAGAGAAATGTTTGTTTACTTGTAATAAGGAACACAGAAAATTTTTTGTCAGTTAGTCATATGTTTTTGTTTGACTGTTAGGAATGTTGGATTAAGTTAAGAATGATTTTGGGCTATAGAAAACTCAGAAGCGAGATATGCCAAATCACTAACTACTTGAATATATCAGTTCTCTGATGAGCCCAAAGGTACTAATTTGACAAATAAATTGTCATAACACAAGAGAGGAGTACTGAATTATTGAAATATTCAAGATTTGAGGACATGCAGATTCGCATCTCGGCAAAGGACCCACCGACATTTCCTGATAACAGCAGTATAATAGTGTTCATGCCACTGTGGTAGTTTCGACAACTATTACCAGTTTTTTGGAGATTGATGGGACTACTGGCTGAGTCCATTTTCACCGTGGATACGATGATCAACTTCACATCTCTGCAAGGGACCCACTGATGTCTCCTGATGACAGCAATGTAATAGTGTTCCAGCCACCACTGCAGTAGTTTAGAGACCCTCATCCTGTTACCTGTCCTGTTGGAAATCGTTCTGATTACTGGTGGATTTCATCTCCACCATGGACACAATGGTTTGGGGTCAATTGCAGCTACTGTAGGTACCCATTTGCTCAGGGAGTAAGTCCAAAGTTTTCTTTCATAGGAATAATTTTTTTAATGGTAATAATTACACCTTGAATTCGATAATGTATGTTATTTATGAGAAGTAAAATGGTGCCATTCCTTTAGTTTGATATCGCAAATGATAGTAAATGGTCCAACTTTGCATTTCTTTCTTTAGCTTGACAACATAATTAAGGACCATAAAAGTGATCCAATCTTGAGTGGTTTCTTTGGGTAATTTATCAAATTAATGATCATAGATTTGCGCAAGATGTGTGTTGTTGAAATATTTGGAAAATAATTTTAATCAGATTGGCCCTTATTGGTGTTCTGTTGGTCCTAAAAGACAATAAAGTTTGTTTTTAATTGACAAGGTGGTTGTGTCTATTGCTTGTCTTATAGTCTGCATTTAACTACATGCTAAGTACTGAGAAAACTAATTGCAAGGATTTTGTGTAGTATTAGAAAGTGGCGACCCAAACTAGGGACACTGTGCTATTTCAATTATATTACAGAAAACCAAACATCCTCAATATTTTTTTTATATACATAAAGCGTTGTATGGATTTTTATATTGCATTACTTTCATGCTCCTCATTTATTAACAGCACAATTATGGAAATTAAGTCTCAATTGTAATAAATTCTAAGATTTGCAGATCATTGTGAAGAAAATGTTAGTAACTTACTTAAACATTGGCAGCATGCAATGGTAGGAAATTTTATAATGTCATACATGTGGCAAGCAGATATAGAGCTTTCCAAATAACCAGTTAATTACAATTGATTTATTATTAATTATAATTTAAATCCTCCACTAAAGCCATAAAAATAAACTCAATATTACCAACTGTACTGTTCAAATGCTACCAAGTCAAATCTGGTCATGCGTACCTATACTTAATTACATTCATAGCACCGGTTAGAAAGTCTCAAGTTATAAACTAACATTAATTCGATAAACAATAGTGTGTGGATAAAAAATTAAACTAAATATAAAATAATACTTGCTTATATACTGCATTCACTATTAAGAAATATTCTGGAGCATCCTCTTTCCCAAAGGATAGTCAGCATTAAAAGTTTATTAAACCAAAATACTAAATAAAACTATCCTAGTTGTCTCTGGTCTCGCCATTGCCGGTTGGGGGAGATATGTTTCATGGTCAGACAACAGCTAATCGGAGCACAGGAGACAACATAAGTAAAGCAGAAGTAAAAGATAACTAATTTTTCTGACAATTATTCTCACCACGGTCAAAGATGGACAGTGTACATCAAATGTTTTAATTATATAATAAGGAATAACATATGTGGATAGTAATGAAATAATTGCAGCAAGGTATTTTTTTAAAGATTGATTAATAATTTGTTGAACGTGCTGAAGAAGAAAATGAGTTTAATAAAAATAATTAAAAATTAAAAATTGCGACATTGTGATTTTAAATGAAATGTTATAAACGGTGCCCAACATGATAATTGTACATTTGTGATTTGTATGAAACAAGCGACCCTGCCAGACTTTGCCCGGGTACACTTCTGTGGCCTCTTTTGGGATCGCAGTTCAACTGAGCCTCTGTGGCCCCTCTTGGGAACACACTATCCACTGAGCTTCTGTGGCCCCTCTTGGGATTGCAGTTCAACTGAGCCTCTATGGCCCTTCTTGGGATCGCTCTATCCACTGAGCTTCTGTGGCCTCCCTTTTCATCACTCTATCCACTAAGCCTCTGTGGCCTCCCTTTTGGTCGCTTTATCTACTGAGCCCCTGTGGACCCATTTTTTATATTCATAGAGAAAGGATTATAACAATCGGCCCTGCAGTTTTAGTAGATCATGCTTAGAAAGCCACAAAATGGCCCATTTTATTCACGTAAACACATAAATGCAGATCGTAACAGTAAAAACTGCATCCAAATCAGTTCTGTGGTTCAAGATTAGCAGTCATACAGACGCATGTCATCGACTTTATTTTGCACTATGTATGGATGTAACCAGATGACTTTTCCGTGCATACCAATTTACATACCGTGCATGCCAATTTGTAATAATTGCCGAAGATAAGAGCGGGGGTGATACGGTCCCTTGTCCACCCAGACTGTTCTCATTTGTTGTGAAGCAGTCTGGAGAGGAACCCCCACCCCCCCCAACCCTTTTGAAATTTTTTTTGAGCTTGCTGAGTTGCCCCAGTAAGCTCTGGTCCCAATGCTCTTTAATTTTACCTCTCTTTTACCTACCCGTATGGTAAATATGGTGGTGGTGAAGTTAAATAATTGATTCTGCGCCAAATTTAGAAATTCATCACTTTTGTGCTGTCACAAATTCCCGTGAAGGGACTATCAACAATTTGGTAAGAACAGCGGAGAGTACAAAACCAAAAGAATTTCTAAAAACCGATTAAATGTTGCATTCCCACGAATGAAGCGGTGTAGGTTCTGTTATCTGCCATCTGTCCAAGCTCAGTAATGGCAAGCGCTAATGCAAACATACCAACTTTTGAAGTTTCCAATCAGTAAAATGGATAAAAACTATGTCTATACATATTTTTTTTTTAATACGACTACATTAATGTTTTATTTATGTCATCATATTTTGTCTCTTAAATATGCCTCTCTATTAATTTATTTATGTATCACTATTGAACTAATTTGAAAACATAATTTTTAATATTTTGATCAGTTACAATTCAATGACCCATATTTCAAGAGTTTTTCTTATCAATGTCTTGTTACTTTTATTATTTTTATAATGATGGTAAAAATACAGTGTCGGCACTCGTAGAATGAGGATGTGTTTTGCCTCTGCTCCCGAGGTATCAACATTTTTTGGTGTGGAAGTCAAACAGTACCTTTATTAGCAGCTAGGTTTACGAGATGGTATAAACACCCCATCACGATAAGAGCATCCTGCTTCTATTTAAGTAATGGTGCCACCATTTTTTTTTTTTTAATCTATCACAGCAGCATTGTCACATGAGAAACTTATATGTGCTACTGGTACATTCAATCTTTCCGAGTTCCCTCAAAATCAATGTGCCAATATACTGACCTGAAGAATCACCTTGCAGAACCAGCAATGACAGAAAGCAAGAAACAATGTTTTGTACTTGTGTGTCAATGTAAGTAACACTACTATTGGGCAAAGCCATCTGTCAAAAGCAGAAAAGGTCTATTTTTTTTAATCTTGCAAATACCTTATAGCCATTTCGTCTACGATTGCTGTGGTTTTTGTCCTTCCAAGTGCATATTTTTTGCCTCCTCTGATTTCGAGAACATTTTCCAAAATAGGGAACCGGCATGGCAAGCTACACTTAATGTGATACTACGTTCGACCAAAAACGTCCAATTCAAAACCTAGGCCCAAATACCATAAATGTGCGACACTGCTACTTCAGTATTTAAGATTGTGTTGCATGCACAAAATTACTATGAGCTTCTATTCATAATTTATACTCAAGTAGCAGTTAGTCCTCCAAAATTGGCCTGCCATGGGACAAAGGATTTAGACAAAGTCTTTTCATGCTTAAATACCATGCCTGCTATGGTTAGGCTTATTTTTGTAGTGCTGAGACATTACCTTTCAACTTTGACAAGGGTCCCCTTATCTGATGTCCAGGGGCCCTGAAGAGGAAGTATTTTGCTGGGAAGCAAAACGGCTCAAGTCACGAACATATAACACCCACAAAAATTTTAGTGTCAAAGATGCTGCTACCATAAAGGCAGGTTACACACACCTATTTCATTGTGTTTAGTTTTTCTTGAAAAGTAAATAAAATATATCATTCATATAATAGCATTTCTTCTTGAAGGGTATATAATAAATTCATGCAAAAATATTTTCAAACTAAATATTTTTTTCAGCACTTCACAGGTTTAAATATTTTTTCCTCAAAATTATTTTTCTAGGAAAGGGTCATCTTCCTGTTGGGTAAATGTGGTAATTCACAATGAATCCATGAAACACAAATGCACTTTACGACATACTGGTAACCTAAATGTTCTACTTCACACAATTTCACTGTCTTCGTTGCCATTACAGCCATAAGTAAATACGTTCCAAAAAACCAAACTGGTTATTGAACTAAGATATATCCTCATTAATGCATCACAATTGTCACAAACGTCAACCATCAATTGTCACAAACGTCAACTAAATATTTGAAATCTTTTAAAAACTAAGGCCAACTACAATATTTATGAATGCTTACTTTCTACCAGTTTATGCTTGATACAAAATACATGATTGGTCAAAAGCAACCAATAACAAATAAGAATAAAATTGGTAACAGGCTGTTCACCAGCGTTTACATCACGAAAATTCGTTACTTGCTCCTGGCTCCATTAGCCAAAAATGGTGAAAACTGGTTACCCGGTTACAACAAAGTGGTGAAGAGGAGCACAAAACACACCTCGGTACAGATTTAATGGCAAAAATACTGCTACGATACAAATAAACAGTAACAAAATGCAATCATTGTTTTTGTTGGATTCTTGAATTAAAAAATTATAAAATATTTGTCACAAGCGTGAAATAGTAAAACAGTACAGTTTTGCATACATTTTACGATAAAATAAAAAGAGTTTGCAGGTATCCACAATATATACCGGACGCACTCTGGTACCACATTAAGGACTAGTCCCAAACTACACCCAGGGTCCGACTGACCTATTGTCTATCTCATATAAGATGGCAAGATTGACAGTTCAACGAATGTTTACTTTTAGTTTATGTATCCTTTCGCCATCAGCTGCTGCATCAATTGGAGGGTACACAGAAACAAGGAAATGGATTTACAGAAAAAAAAAAGCATGTTTAGGACATACACAGACAATTACTGGCCCAATAGAAATTACTAGTAATCAAAATCGCTGTACACTAAATATATTTTACTTTAAAAACTATGCAGAGCTCGCAGAAAAATAAAACTATTAGTATCTGTTTGTAAATTTGTTATTTTACATACGAAACACATTCATTTGAGCTTTATAGCTGGTTAAGTTCAAGAGAGAGCACACAGATGGCACGCTCATGGTAAAGCGTGTGAGCTGTGTATGGTACCAACAGATAGCAGCAGTTTCACAGTCTTGATCCTGCTTTTTAAAACTTCACTTTTCTCCTATTACTGTCTCAAAACGAAACAAATTAAAAATATATTTCACCAAATTATTTTAAAAACAATTCAATATTACCACGCAATATTTCTGTAGGCTTTTGGAATTAATATCAAGCACATATGGATAGTGGGAATGACACGAAAAGATCAAGGTTTGAAGTCGCATTTAATTCAGCTAATCTTATTGTGCATTTAACTTGGAACACCTTTACACTGCTACATTAGCACGAAGATTAGTTTGTAACACTTATAACCACCGTTTTGTGAACATGTAAAATAAAATATATTATCTAGAAACTCTGTTATGTATTTTGTACTTGCCTGATGTGCATCGCCAGTGCACTCAGAATAGCCATCTTAATATTAACTTTTGTTAATTCGGGCAGCAGCTCATACACAATTTTGTAAACAGCACTTTGTTTCATATACGTCAAGTTGCCACTCACTGACTGTCAAAATCTTGCTATATTATATGAGACTATATCAGACTTACCAACTTTTAAAGTTTTCAATCAGTAAAATGGATAAGAATTATTTAAACACACGTAAACTGTGCCCGCTGCAATTTCACACACTACATTCACACATAATTTCAAGTAATAAAATTTCCATAATTTTACGATGAAAATTTAATATAATTAGAATTTGTTCAGTAATAAAAATTCACTTTCTAATACACAAAATCCGTGCTCTGCAATGATTTAAATTTAAAAATGATAACGTTTAAAACTTGGACATCAAATAAATAAAGGAAATGACGGAATTGATTATCGACAGATGAAAAACGATAATAGCAATTTTTCAGCTACCTGAAGAAAGATAAATTTATTATTCTGTTTGTTGTTTTGCATTGGTCGTTTTCACTGATTGTACTCACACAAAACACATAAAATAAATATGAAATACCGGTTGTAAACCCAAGGCAAGTAAAAAATCAAAATATGCACTTGCATTCATTCAGAATACCAAACATAAGTTCACTAAATTTTGACAGTTCTACAAGTGTAGCACAGCCGCAATGTATCATTGTGAAACAGATGCTCTGTCGATAAAGAAAACAATGTGTGTACTATAAATAAATGCTATGATGAATGTAGGTTTTCATTCCAACCAAAGTTATACTGTTGGGGCTCCATTAATTTTATTGCCAGTGGATTGGAGGGGGTTGGGAGAGACTTTGTTTTGTACCTCTTCTTACGAGAAAAGGCTCTCAAGACCTCAATGTTAAGAGCCGTAAAAAATCTCTTCACTCACTTCTTACGAGACTACCACTTTCAATTACATACTGTTTTAATGGAAGAGACTAAAATTTGCTTGTATGAAAAAACATTCAAATTATTACTAAAAGTTTTAACCTTACCAAAAGAAAATGTGATAAATAGGTGGGTAGTACCAATTCAAATATTAACCACACTTAGAACGTGAATATTTTGGTGAAGTTAGTTTTCTATACAAATGTCTTTTTTTAACACTACAAAACAGAGTTGAAATGGTTTTCTAGGCCACATACACTTCAAACAATCATTTTATAACAGTTTCAAAATAAGTTATTTACACTACACACTGACTTACTGTCCATAATTCCTATTTGCAACTCCTGAATATATGTTGTGTTGTAATCCGTACAACACATTTCTCTGTCATCTATAAATATTAATTAGCTGAATCATTAAATCAATACACTTCACCACCTTTCCGAAACCACTAACTATAGATCCAAAATAAACAGTGCTGCTTCATGACAATTGTGAAAATGGCGGACCAAGCCATGCATCTATATGCGCGTGGCGATATTCAAAACGTCAACAGTATCGAGCAATATTGAAGAATCGAATGTCCCATCTCCAGTAAATATTTACTCTAAAATTTCTCCCAGTATTGGAATTTGTAAAAAATCAAGTTTTCGTAAAACAGTGAAAAGGGTATTATTTCCATACATTTTACAGAAAACTCATAAAAAATTGGCAAGTATGCTATGGCACCCACCAAAGCACCTAGACGTTGACACGTGCAGCTTATGAATATAATCTAATACGATTACGACTCATCGTCAAGAGTACTTCTTCCACCACTACAGATGTGACACGTTGCTTACCCTACAGGCAGCAGGTATCTATAGGCATATTTTATCACCTGGAGGATACGCAACCCGGCATGCATGCCGCCACCCCCCTACCCTGCGCCACCACCCGAGCACCACCGACGAGGCACAAAGCAGAAACGCTCACAGGGCAGGACGTCGGGCCTCCCCCGCACTGGCAGTCTACCTACAAGCTTCCACTATATAAGTCGGGACATTGCCGAAATCGATAATCATTCTTGTTGCATCTCTTGCATTTCCCCACAGCACTGCGGTCAGTGCTAGGACTGCCCGAAATCTTTAAAGCATTGAGTACGCCCCCTGCGGTTACTTCACTGTCAACCCGTCAACCAGCGAACACACATACCAATATGTTAAATTCACTTTGTCTCAAGACATCTTTATTAGACAGTTTAGAAGAATTATGTATTTACTAGTTGAATTGTTTCCCATTCTCCATTAGAACCAGGTCACCTACACCTGGCCAGCGTAGTAACCTTCAGCAGTCAATTGCCTGGTCGGAGGTAACATGCGTCGCATATTTATTGAGACTTCAAAAACATATTGATGTTTCCTACCTCTCAGCTTTTATTTCTTAGAGTACCTGTCTGTCTGCTAGATACGGGTTGCTACGTACACCTTTGACAAGGACCGGCGAATTTATAACTACCGAATTAACTTCAGCCACGGGCACCCTTGACAGAGGTCCGTCATATTTTCACACACCCATTAGACAGCCATCTGTTGCTTTCCAAACTACTACACCATTGCTTCTAGTGCTGGTGGAGAGGAACAAGAGCCACAACCACTAGTAATACCTTCACCCAGATAGTGGTGAAAGTCTCAAGATATTGCCTTATTCCACAGCCCTCAGTACTGCTTCCAGTGCAGGGATAAACCATGACTTGAGATCTGCCATCCATTCCTGCGTGGACGCACATCCAAACAGCTCCCCATCTCTGATCAGCCCGCCTAGCGTGGGGGATCAGTGAGACTTTGTAGAGCCTGGGCAACAAGCCAAAGCCTGACTTACACTGTAACTTGTATTTAGTTTGTTCGCGTCAAGGTGTAGCCAGTAACCTGTGAGCGACACGCAGCGCCCCTTGCCGCATGACTGTTGAGTGCACTTCCTCAACCTACACCAGAAAGGCAGGCGGAACAGGACCGAGCTGCCCAACTCAGGCACGAGTCGGTATCAACTGCTCTGGTTGTAGTATTATTTGTATCTCCGTGCATTCTATTCACCCATCATGCCATCCTGTGGTAAGAGGATTGTTGACCGGTACCGAGGTTAGATTCTGTTGGGACAACATCCACTTCTGGATCAACAAATCTCACCTGTGGAATCGCAGCCACGGTGTGGGCCTCTGGTCTCCTATCTAACTCAATCACCCCGCTTTTGGTCTAGCGGACTGAATCCTCAACTGTCGTGATCATTACTCTAACCGGCCACGTGTCAACATGGTGACATACCTCCATCTCGCCACACTGCATCATGCGTCATGACAAAAATGTTGAATAGACTCTACAAGATAACAATTCATTTAAAAGACGTGTTTATTAGAAGTCTGCAAGTACTTAATTGAGCCCAAGTAGAAAACCTGCTTGACTACATACTTTTCAGGCTCGAAAATTTTGATCTTTTATTATCAATGTCCAGTCATTCAATCAGCAACAGATTAGACTGTTTTATTGTTTACGAAAACACATAGTTTATTTATTAATGAAACTTAAATATTTAAAAGGTCCACCTGTTATGGTAAAGATATTCTTCAGAAATGTGTATTTGAACTCTGATTAACAGCAAAACTATTATAAAATATGACCACAAATCACCTAAAATGCAACACCCAACGAAACAGTTTATTAAAAAAATAAGAACATTCATACACACAATTATTTGCAAGGCATAAAATCATGACACTTTCATGAACTTTCTTCCAGTTATTTGAAATCTTAAACTAATCTAATGGTTGGCAAAAATAGGGAATAATTGTGCGAGATTCACATGCAAAGTGATAAAAACAAAGTTGGTTAAGGCGATCGATAGCAATAGTTCGAATTGAACCAATTGCTAGTCTGAACAACATTCAATATAGTATCAAATGAGACCTAAAAACTTAAAATAATGCCAGTTTGGGTTATCTGAATCATGCTGACAAACTCAATGTTAAGTTATCGTCATGGATATGGCAACACAAGTTACAAAGAGATAATTTTACATTTTCATAATGTTAATGTTGTAGTGTGCAAGTATTATACTACAAATTTAAAAAACGTACATTTGCCTTGAACATACAAAACCTACAGCATGACACAAAAAAAAGAACAACTGGTCCAGCACAACTAAACCTTTTGCAAACCTCAGTAGCATTGGGAGAGAAAACAAACATCTGCAATAATGGATGGTAGGTTATTTGTACATAACTAGCCTTTGTGGCTGAAAATGTAAATGAAAAACATTTTATAGTTTAATTTTTTTTATGTTCTTTCAATCCACCAATTAGTCAAAACCAACCATCGAACCCGCTTGAACCGAAAGTCAGTGTCCAACAGGCATTTTCTGTGACCAGGCCAAAATTCCTATGCAAATCATAGTCTTTCTACCGAACTGAAGCTTTAATTTTTACTCCATTGATTAAATAATAAATTTCTGTAGCATTGCCGAAAATTACATGCTCCGATCATTAAACAACTACGTATTAACAAAAAAGAGTAAGTATCAACTGTACTCACTAAGGCATACAAAGTCTGTATACAGAAAATTATCTACACATGCACAAGTAATACTAATAGATAATACAAAATCATTTTTCAACACACGTTTTCGTTTACATCTCACTGCCCTGCATTTAGCCTTATTTATGTAATTTGCCACTTCTGAAATAACCTGTTGTTGATTTAGTCGCAATGTCACAATCTCTTAATTTGTAACAAAAAAAATTATAAGAGACGTCTCAGACTATACAGAGAGAATTTAGAGAACACAAAATAAAAACAACTTAAAAATTTGGAAATACAGAACATATTTATATTAAATATGTCCAGTAGAACTTTAGTAAATGTTCAGCAAACTATTGCAATGTCTCCGGCTGCAACCATTTTAGTAACAATTAGCAGTGACAACAATGGCGTCATATTTTAAAGATATCCATTTGCAATGCGACATTGTCTACAACGCTCGCAAATTTCCCTCAAATATTTTTTCATGAAAATTACGAATGTATTATGAATAAATGTAACTAATAAATATGCCTGGGAAAAAAAAAAAAAAAAAAAAACCGCCAAATTTAGGAAACCCTATCCACTGCACTTTTTTGATCACAATAATCAAGCCGTACATGAGAAAATAATGTTGATGCTGCACAAGAGAAAGATATCTTATGTAATTCGCATGCCTGGCATCATGCCACAAGTGCACATTGATAGAGGCCATTTTGTGTAATATGTCGTGGTTTTGCTTTCAAGTCACGTTACCATCTGTGCGGAATACTAATTGTGCGACGTATATTTGTAAACATTGAGACAAAACAAATTTTCAGTTACAGATGTTTTGTAAAGGAGAAATAAGATCTGAATTTTTACTATGTACGGAATTGTAACTTAATATTTACAGGCATACAAAAAAAAGTGCAACCTATATTTGAAAAATTTATTATCCCTAATTGTTCATCAAAAACTTTTGGTGCAGCCTATACATGACCAAATACATATTTCTGTGCAACATGATTTCAAAAGTGATATCGGAAAAATTTTCTTTAAATTCCCATTTGCATCGTTTTATTATGATTGAGAACTTGAATAATTAACACATGCTTATCGATGTGTTCAACATGAAGTTTAATGAGGTTGGTTTTTTGTGATTAATATGTCAAGTCCACATCTATACAATTATTAAGTCAGTCCCCTGAAATTCAGTGGATAGATACACCAAGTGACTTAAATTGAACTAGTTTTCCTTAACTTGCATGTCCTATTTTTTGGGCCGATGCAAAATGTGGCACATTACAAAAATTTCTTACTTCTATCATTTAAACAATAGTTATTTCTCTGTTGTATTTTTATAGTATATTTGTATTGTCTGGGGATGCATGCATATTGCTTTAATTTTATACATTCATGCAATTATTTTTGTATTCTCACTCATGTAATGTGGACAGATGCCTATTTACATAAAATCAATCATTTCAATTTAATATTATGTCGAATGAAAATTAAATTTACACGTATTTTATCATTTGTGATATTGTATTACATCAGAAAAAAAACAGAAATTTGTGATTAAAAGTCAGAAAAAGTAGCCAAAAATATACCAAAATTACATCAAAATTGAAGATAATATGGAAACATCATCACTTATTTATTCACCTTAAAAGAAGCAGTATTTTAAAAGGCAGGTGGATTTGGTTAAAATTATTCCTTGGAATGGAAGATGACAAAAGTACCTTCAGTAACTAATGTTTTTACTATAAAACTTATTTTCTGTATGCAATAAAGGGGCTAGAGCTTGAAAATTGGGAACTTAGTAGGCTCACACACTGTTCGAACTAAAGATCCCAAGCTTGCAGACCTCTAGTGTATGTTGAAATAAATTAATATAAATCCTTTGATTTCCCAGCAAGAAGTTACTGAAAATGAACTTTATGCTTGGTTATACCAGTCGCTCAATGTTCAAACAATTTTTTGTGACAAGGGGAGGTCAAGTATATGCTTCTGCATATATAATTTCATTTGCAAATATGCTATCCACTAAGACAAATATTTAGTTATAAATTATGTTTATTTAAGCCACATACGAATAACACCAACGTTATGGGGAAAATAACTTTTAAACACAAAAGATGCAAAAAATAATTACTTGCTAAAATGTACTGTCACATTTTCAGGCAAAACCATTTACAGGTAAGAACCGGCAGAGCAGTTGGTCGCTCTATGATGCGGTGCATTTGACAGGATAAATGTGCCTAACTGAGATTGCACAGTTTTATTCTATGTTGCATGGACACCACTACCTATTGCCCTCTTGCTAAGCAAGTATGGAGAGCAAACTTTTGTTTTGGTATATAAAAGCTTCTCCTCTCAAAGTCATGTAAGGGGAGGAAGAAACGGCTGAGTTATGGAAGGAGAGAGGAAGGAGAGTGAAAGAGAGACTATGCAAGGACGTCACATTAGTTGCTAGGTAACTGTATCCCTTCTTGTCAGGGGTGTAAGGGGAGGGAGGATGCCAGACTCGCCTACACCATCAACTGTATTTGGAGTGCAATGTGTTGCAGTGATGATAAATGGGAGATTGTTTGATATCACATTGAGTTGATGGCCTGTTTGTCTAACCACACAGCATAAAAACTACAGTTTTCAGAAATCTTAAGTGTCAGGGCCATAAGATACTTTGAATGACATCAAACTATAAAAGCTGGAAGTGTCAATCATATAGCAATTATGCTAGGAATACTGATAAGATGTTTTCTACTCACACTTTCACTTTGTCTTTCAAGAACTCAACAATGATTTCTTTGCGAGTCTGTATTTTGAAGATTATAGGAGCAGGATAGTAGGAGTCCCTGTTGCTAGTCGACCAGCCCGAGTACTGAAACAAAAATAGTACCTCATGATAATGAGCTGAGGGTTCAACACTTTTTTACATCCAAAATACACAAGTTTTACACTTAACCTAAGAACTTCTCTAAAAGAGAGCTGGTATGGACTACCTTACCATCCAGTCATCTGTTTGAGATAATCAATCTGCCAAAAGAAACAAAATGCACAAGTCTCCCTTACTGTAAAAATGTTATTTATTTACAGTTCATTTTACTTAAGTCGAAAGATTCAACACATTTATTAAAATTCAAGAGCCTGTAGTTTATTAGTGATTGTGAATGACAAAGGAATCAAATCCTGAAGTACCTAAAATGTGTAAATGATAGAAGAAATTTTTGTCTTAGCAGCTTTACCTTATATTTCTGACATACTGATATTTATTATTCTAGAATTTAACTTTTCTTGAATGACAAATCAACGTATGTGAATTCCAAATTAACAATCAATGTAATTTTGAGTGTAATGATCAGTTTCTAACAAATAGCAGACTAAGCTGTAACAGAATTAGGTTTGTAAACAAATTTGTATTTAACTTGATGAATTGGGTACAATGGCTGAGTAAATAATATTTCTAAATTTTGTTATAAATAGAATGTCATTCAGGAACTTACGCCTGACATCTGGGCCTAAACAATGAGTATATGTCAAGAAGCACTGACCGTTAGTGCAGCGGTTTGGACTGACTTTACTTGTGTACTGGAGTTCGTCCTGCGTACAAGGTGGGCCATATTGGTTGGCGGTTGGGAACAAAATCCATCACTGCTTTAGTTACTGGCCGGGTTGCTGGCTTTGGGGCCGGAGGATTACTTACTCCAATGCTTGGTTGGTTGGTAGGTGTAGCTGGTTTACTGGTGGTGTTACGAATGCTGGCGATTGACCTCGGCAGGCTGGGGGTAGTAGGCTATAGAGAACCATGAGCACGCTAACCGCAAAGGGCACCTTCTCTCCTCGTCTGAAGGATGTTACCATGGGATGCCATGTCCCCACCGACTTGCAGGCAGCTTGAACTCGTTCCCAGGGCGACTCCTGGCAAAGTGCCTTACTGGGCTGGGTGCAGCTCCAGGTAGACAAGTAAGTCTTCCTCCCCTTAATGTCCTTCCCACCTCGCTTGGTGGGAAGGTGTTATGGTTGAAGAGCGGCTCCACTTGGAAGCGCCCCGATAGCTTCGACAGGTGAGCCTCTAGAGTGCACAGGTCCGAACCACAAGCAACCAAGCACTCCCTCCGGCAACACAAATGGTGCAGTGGATGGGTGCAAGCTGGTCTAGCGACTTCTCTCTAGTAGGGGTATGACTAATGTTTGGGGCTCTACTGAATGGTACATGTGGTAGACCAAACAGGTGGCCGTCTAATAGTGTATTCTCAACGCACGAGTCCCTGAGGAGGAGCTCGCAGTCCTACACTAGGTGGCAAAATGGCTGTGTCAAAACCTCGTCTACTGCTCCACACTTTAAGGATATGGTGTTTACTATGTATTCTGGGAGTACTCTAGGATAATGAGAGAACAGATAAGATTAGAACATATTTATTCTGAGAGGAATGAAACATTGTGGCTCGTACTATCCGTTTCCCTAGAGTTGACCGGAAGTAGTAAATACGATGCCAGGTGAAGGGGACCTGATTATAAACTAACTTGGGGCAGTTTTGACTAGGTAACTAATTACAACTTTCCCTGCCTAGGCTGTGTCACATGACCCGAAGGGACTTGGGGAGCCCACATCCTGAAGGGCATCTGGGGTACCCATTGCTTGGGGCAAGCAACTCAGGGTGGCAGACTATTTCTGAAAGGCTTCACTGGGAGAGGGCTTCTAGAAGTTCTGACGGTAGGCGAAGACGAACTGATAATCTATAGGCGGTGATAGGTGAGAGAGCTGCGGCGAACGAGCATGGTGGAGCAAGCTGCCTAGACTGAAATGGCTCTCAGAAGAGCCCGATGACAACTGGCATTATCGGCCCATCCGTGGCAGTATATTCTGCGGCCAAGGGCTTGTCGGTCCTGGAATGGGAGGTGCTATATGCACGCAACTGGGGCGGAGCTCAGAGCAGCCAATGTTGGCAGGTGGTGTCATATCTTGGCACGCCCTTGAACTTGCTTGAGGTTGCAGCGAAGAGTTAATTACTGACAATCAATTGTCGGTATCTTCGAGGGGAAGCTGGACTTTGTTTGCTTATTGACTGGCTGATGCAACAAACAATGCTGACACGTCTAACTATCCCTGCGACCAAGAAAATCCTGTAGGCACCCCAGTAGAAACTATACAGTTCTACACCCCACTCAATGCGCTGTAGAGTGTAGCATGTAGATGAAGCAAAGTCGTTTATCACATTAGCCAGTATGCACCACGCATCAAACTTAAGCCAATATGCCATGATAAAATGTTCTAAAAAAGCAAGTGACTTTTTATCAATATGTAACACATAAGTAAATATAAAAAGTAAATAAACAAACTACAAAAATGTGTCACTAATACCATTATGTGAAAATAAATATATTATATTTTAGCCTTACACAACTTCACAGTGAGGTGGAATATATACACTGTGTTTATTACTTACATGGCAATATTTATTTAAAAAGGTTGTTACAGACTTAAAAATGGCTGAAAGGATCAAGTAACTACAGCCTGAAAAATGCTAACTTTTGCAAACCCTTCTTAAGATCTACTTCTATGCACTTTGTGTATTCTTCCGCCACATGTAAAATTAACAATGTCATGGAACTGATCATCTGGACAAACTTTGATTAAATAAAACTAAAATTTTTATGTAACTAAATGGTTTATATATTTTCTCATTTTTACACTTATAGGAATTACAAAAATCGGAAAGCAAAATAAATTATTTCAATATTCACAAATGTTTACATAACATTCAAGTCAACGTTTTAAGACATGGAACTACTTTCATCATTACCAAATTTAGTTGACTAATGCTAGTCTGTGTGCCAGTTAGTATGTATGCAGGTATGGGCAGTGGCAATTTTCAATGGTTGATTTCAAAAGTGCCCAATTAAAAGAGAAAAGTCTGTATCAGTCAATACTCCCGCAAATATCTGCCAGAATTTTCACCTGTTACTTTCAAAAACAGACTCATGCAAAGTGCATGGATATTTTTAAGTAGGGTTGTGCAAATGTAATTTTTTTCTCACAAAAAAAAAAAGAAAAAAAAAAGAAAGATAGGTTATGAACTTTAGTGAAACTGAAACAAAAATTAAAAATAATATTAAGGCTCAGCCTTAATGAAAGCTTAACAAATTTCCTAACATTATAGCAAATTATTAATTATAACAAATTCATTGGAAAATCAAACCAAAAATATGTAGGATATAGAGTGTTTACCAAAGGTGGGTTTATACTACATTTAAAATTTCATTTTATGTAGTTATTTCCGTTATAAAATAATGAAAACAAACAAGATTGTTTACAGACAAAAAATTTCTTTGCTGGTGCACTAAATAAATATTAATTAAACACACTAAAATCCATCAAAATCGAGAATTTTCATTTCGTTACGACTTTCGATAAAATTTCTTACCAAAACAAAAATGAAAGCGGTCATTTTTCATTTTTGTTTCAACCGAATATTCGCACAATGCTAATTTTAAGTAGTGTAAACATAAATATTGCATTACACAAGAAATAATCCCATAAGGTAAAAAATATGAATAAATTAGTTTCCTGATGAACAGTGTCAGTGTTTTAGTGATACTTGCAAACATCGCAGGCATAGTGGATTTAGTTATTTGATTTATACATGGAGAACTGTGTGCTAGAGTATGTTCAGAAACCAATGCATTATAAGGCCCACCAAATTAAAATTAAGCCTCATTAGGAGTTTAAAATTATTAAAGCGGACATAGAACGCATACGGACATACTTGCTAAATACGACTTCGCCTCATCTTCATATGATGTCACGTCACCCTGAGCGATGTTTGAACCCAGGACGACTTGCTTCCAGAGCCCACCAGCACGCCACTAGGCAAGGGGCACCCAAGGAAATTGCAGTCAAGGCCATCTACACCATTGTGTCGGACATCACGTGTCCATTTATCACCCCCCCATGCAACAGAAGCCAACTAAACAGCCCAGTGCTGCCCCTAAACTTGCAGGAGCGATGCAACCTGCATATCAGGAAAACCACACTTCCAGCCTCCCCCCAGAGAAAACAGTCTTTGCCGCTAAGGGAGGAGATCCAACCTGAAAATACCCAACCGGTCAAATGTAGCTAAAAGATCCACAACTAGCCATCCATATTGGCGAATGTACAGCTCCAAAATGCCAGTCGATACTCAGTACAGCTCCAAAATGCCAGTTGATACTCAGTACCTCGCTCTACCACCTCGTGTGCTGGAGCCCTCTGCCTTACCACCTTCCTCACGAAGGACCACTGGTACCTTACAGTAGTCTTTTAGACCTTAGCGAGCGACCCACAAAGAAGTCTTCATTTTCCCCCATTACACTCACTGCCACTTTGGTAGTTAACCCTGAGTCCCTTCCAGACAACAGCATAGAATTAATTAGAGTCAGTTTATATCATAGCTATCTAGCGTTTAGATTATACATAGCTCCTCTTCACCTGGCTAACAGTAGTATTGATAGATAGGAGTTAGTACGAGCCACCATGTCTATTCCTCTGGGGAATACACACATGAGCTTACCAAACCTCCAAGTACTTATTTCTAGAGTGACTGCGACTTCTACCCCGTAGACATCGAACCTATTATGGAAGAGTAGTAGACCGGATCTTGAAACAACCTCTGCCGAAATAGTGTAGGACTGCCGGATCCCGTAACTGGGTGCAGGTACAGTAAAGTCCCAACCACTAGTAATATATTCAACAAAGCAGCTAGACATCCAAATCAACAGACCCACTCCAACCACGTCACTATTTTCACCGGTTGGAGTGATAGGTGTGGTTCTGGTCGTCTATCTCCTGAACCACACACCACGATGCTGCTGGACATCCCAATCAGTCCACGACTCCATTCACCACATTATCTTTGTCGTTTGGAGCAATAGGACTGAGTAGCGGTGACCTAACACCGACTGGCTGCTAAAATAGCTAGGAAATTCGTTGCCTGCTCCTTCTTAGGTGGAAAACCGTTGTACCTACCCATGTGCCCTTCTCCCATAAGATTAGTGCAAGGTGGAGTGTTAGCGGGCAGTACTGCCTCTCAACCTAGCAAATTGTTCTGCAACCCAGTACCATCTGCCCTCAGTAGTCTAACCCCACAGGGAATGAGCTCAAGCCACCTAACTAGAAAGGCCTCACTTCCCAGTTTTCCCCACCTCCCTCTTCAAGCCACACCACAAAACCACTGGCGAGCTACACCCAATCGTCATGGACTTTTAACAGACTCCCAGTACCACTGGGCATCGCCAACCCATGCTTCAGACCCACAGGGACCAGCAGCCCACCACGGGCACCAACCAGCCCTGCCAGCCGCAGCACCACCACCACCCAAGAACAAATGTGTGTGTTACACCAAAAGTGCAGAGAACCGCTGAACACACCTGATTTTGTACCGTGGCACAGGGCAACGCGCCCCAGCCTACACTGCAGCTGGGGACCAATTAGCAGCCAAACATCAAAACCTCACCACAGTTAACACGTGCCACTGACTGGTACAGTATAACCTTGTCTGACAGTGATGACGGCATCAGACGAAACGTCATGTGTCAAAGCAGTCATCATTTAAAAAGATTTGAATAGTTTTTTGTGGAACAAACACACCACTGTGTCAAACGCAAAAAAATGGTGCTATTATGACCCTTATTTCTAACTGGTCCAGTAACTCAAGCCTACAAAATAACTTCATATAGGAGAATTATAATCACATCCATTTCCAACCCTATCATGAAAGCAGAAAATTGTATTAACAAATGAAGATGTATCAGATAATACACAGCTCATAAGTACACTCATATGTCAACGTTTAGGCTATGTTCGAAAAAGAAACAACTCAATATGATAAAGAATCCGAGATATTATAACGCGGATAAGTGTCAATTTTAACAAAAAATACACAGAGTTAATTTTTTTGTTTTGCAGCACAAGTATATTAATTATAAATTAGTAAATCACATTATGGTAATTATAAAGTTTAGACCTAGTGCTTTCAAAGCACATCACTTTACCGTTCATGTCCATAGTCTGCTTGGATCGTGCACTCATACAAGACGCCAAGATTTTACTGTCTACCTAAGGCAAAGGACGGACATTCCACTCCAGACTTCTACTGTTCACCCGGCCGAGCCACACAGACCTATGCATCGAGATCCTCAAAGTTCTTCTGAGCACCGCCAGATGGGACTAGTAAGATCGCAGCATACAACTTGGATCCAGCACTGGCCGGCGACGCCACACGCCCGAAGGATCACGCGCCACTCCACAGCTGCCACTCCCTCCACAACCTACCAAGGGAGAGCCTAAGAGTAGTATAAATACACGGACAGTCCCCCAAATGCCACTCTGTTCTGTTCCTTCACCACACGCTTATGCCGAAGGAACCATCTGCTCCCTGGTCTTCACCGAACTCCTGGTGCCAAAGATTCTTACCGGCACCTCATCCATCTACGCACCTCGGTACCGAACACTCCTACCTGCACCTCGCCTGTCTTCATTGCACCCTTCTGCCGAAGGCTCCTGCTGTCGCCAAACATCAAACACGTAGACACTGCCGGCCCCTTCAGCGCAACTTTTAACGTAGCCAAGTTTGAGTTATTTTAATAGCACTTCGTCTACCTACCATAGTAGTTTAGGAACAAGTCGTCTTCACCTGTCAATGCGTAGCAGCTTCCGTTAAGCCCCCCATTGATGTTAGGAGGTAGTGCGACACCACCTTGTTTATTTCCCTTAATGGAATAAAATGCTTTTATCAACTCGAGGGTATAATTCCTCTAGTTTTAGTACCTCTCCATGTAGACAGACCAGTCTGCGCGAAAGCAGGTGACCGGGAGATTTCCTTGAACCACCACACACTAGTAGAGTACCCACAAGCATTCTGGACAGCCGCCCTTCCTGTAAACCACGGTGTATGGAACATTAGAGCCCTGACACTAGGTCCTCCATCTCTGAGTTAGCTTGTCAGCTTGGAGACTGCTCTTCACACCGTGTTGCTTGCGCCAGAAGGAGTACTTCTCCAGGTCTGAGGAGAGAGAGCCTCCGAAGACACTATGTGGTTGTACACCTGTAGAGGATCACACTTCGCCTGCTCCACTTCCGTGGGTTTTAATAGTAGTTATTCTGTCCTCATGCCAAGCAACAGCAGGAACTTAACCCCTTCCTTGCCGCACTCGCGCACCTCCTGCCGCAGTAGAGGGCCCAAGCGACCCACCACTTGAAGAGACCTACCACGCCAGAAACACCTCCATACCTCTTCACAGCACCAGTCAGGCTCAGCAAGGAAACACAGCTCGTGTTTCCGATGTATTTTTTGTTTGCATATGTTTTACATCACCTTTACCCCCAGGTGCCATAGAAAAATTGCACGTGTGCATGCATGCGCGCACACACACACACAACAAAAAGAATAAGTGGGACATTTCCTCAAAATTCCTTTATACGTGGATACTCAACAGAAAACGCATGTCTGTAAATAGTTCCATATTTTTCCGACAGATTGAAATTAAGCACGACACATTTCACTTGAAACAAACTGCAAAACAATCTGATGGAAGTAACAAATATGGTGCTAACGTCTTGCAAACAAGTCAAAAATCATAACCAAAACCATCTATAATAAATTGTGTTATGGGCCAGCGAATGATGTTATTGTCCATTTGATGACAGGGTTAATTTTGACAGTTCTAGAATAGTAGCAGGGCCACAATGTATCCTTCCACCACAGCTGTTTTGTCAGAAAAGAAAAAGGCATTTTAGACAAACTGAATTCAAAAATGTACACTTGCATTTTCCTCACTAAACCGCCATTCAGTTATAAATTAAGGATATTATAAATAGGTTGTCATTCGAATCTATTTTGTAATTGCCAAGTAAAGTTTGTTGGGGTTCTGGTAATTTTATTTCCAGGGAAAAAAAAACACAGAAGCTTTAGTTAACGTCTACTGTGAGACATTGTTTTGAGGTTCTTACGAGTGTGTGGCATTTTCAGTTACATATTATTTGATGGAGAAGTGGAAAATTTTGCTCGCATGGAAATAACATTCAAATTATTAACGAAAGTTATAAATTCAATAATAACTAGGATTTTATTAATTATAATAATCATTCAAATTTCATTATCAACACTAGAAACAGCAGTTGCTATTATTTAAGGATACGTATTTTTAGTATTAACAAGCAAAAAAACAAAACTAGATATATACATTGTTCGTATTCGTACAGATGCAGCAATACACGCTCAAATTTACAATATAGGCAAAATAAACTAATATTACAGTAAAAACCCCCTTATGAAGTTTTCTGTTAACAAGTTTACCTGCTTAATAAACTTTAAAAAGTTTGCACTTTGTCTATTACAAATACATCACATTTTACCCTTTTAAGAAGTTTTCCTGCTTAATAAGCACACATTTTCCAGTATTATTATAAAACTTTTTAGAGTTTCACTGTATTTACACATTACGAAAGTGTTGAAAGAGCTAATTTTTCAGGTCGTGTACTTTTCAATAATTATATAAATGGTTTACAAATACATTATTTACAAACCACGCAACCTTACCATTTGTAAAATACGCAACCTCTTGAGCATGAGTTTTCTATGGTAATCTTTGGAAGTTTACTTCACTAAAATCAAGTATGTTTATCATTAGCATTAAATAATTTATTTGCAGAATCAGTCTGTAAAATCAACACTGTGCACATTTATTGAAACCCACAAACGTAAATCACGTAAATTATATTAGTCTCTCTCCATTGCCGACGGTTGTTCAGTAAAATAGAAGAACGATCAGTTCTACGAAACTGTAAACCCATGCAGTTTAATATTACATTTCACTGAAGAAAACTCACTACCATGGTACCTACAACCAACTATGCTTAAAGAAAGCACACACAAAATAATTAACTACCAATAAAATATTCCAACAACATCCAATAAGATAAGACTTGTAAAAATATGATGAGAAAAAAAGCACACGCACAATGCAGTTTGGCAGGCTGGAAAGTGTAAACACATAGCTAAACATTCTACCATTGGCTGGAAACGTTCACTGTTCGTAGGTGTCTACATTCTGTGTCATAATTGTTAAACACGTTTTTAAAGTCAATTCATTAAAAGCCAATAAAAATTAATATTGCTCTAAAAACGTAATTTAAACCATAAATGTAAGTATAATTAAAATTTTAAATGACAACTTTTAGTTCCGAGTAAAATTTCCTTCTAAGCCATTATCAATTTCACCAACTTAAAAACATGCATCCCACAATAATTCAACAGTTCCCAAAATACTTTATAAACAATAACATGTACTGTTTACATAGCGCAGAGCTGCCATCAGCCCTGAAGCTGAAATCCTGGTTCCTGTATATAAAAATCCTGGAATCACTGGGTCAAATCTTATAAAAGCCTTTGAATTTCAAAAAAATCCAAATTACAGGGGGAAAAAAAATGGATATGAAAGACGCTTAAATATTTAACGTATTAGTTTTGGTTTGAAATGTACAAACCATGATAATTCTTTTCTCCACTTACACACTTTCGTTTATGACTGTATCCGAGATATTTTCGTTCTCGGCAGATTTTTATGACAAATACTGCGGGGGGGGGGGGGGGGTAAACGACCTAGGAAATCTGGAGTCTCCCGCCAAAATCAAAAGAATTAGAAGGTCTACGATGGTGATGCCACACTACCTCCAATTACATTATGTAAATTAAGGAAGTTGAGTTTAACGTTTAATCCAGATGATGGCATCCTGGGCAAGAGCTAGGTGGAATGTGAATAAACTGGCAAAATTAGGTTCAAAGAGTTCAACCAATTAAACAGAACCTAACTGACAGGGAGTGTTCTTAAGGAACCTAAGAATCACAACTACCAGAGACGTAGTTAGCATAGTCGCACCATCTCGTGGGCTGAAGAGTTCAGAAGGGACGTCGACGCAACCTGCTACCAAGGGAGTTGCTGGTGCTTACTAGAAAGTGGGGTGGTAGGCAAGGGGTGATGTCTTTAGGAGCCTTTGGTACGTGAAACTGACTTATTTTAAACACCACCTACTTCCTCCCAAAAAAAAACACAATGAAACTGTGAGGCAAGTAAATCAATATGGAGGACTTTGCAATGATATATTGGAAAAAGATTTTACTAAATCCCTTCCAGGTGAAAAAATTACTTAAAATTGGTGTTTTCGGAAACAAATCAATTTTTTGAGAAGCTATATAAAAAAAAGGGGGCAAGTGCAAAAATTCTGAAAATTTGACAAAACAATGCCATTGTGACCCTTAATGCACCACTAAAAATCCCTGTTTTTTAACGGGTTTATTTTCTGTAGCTGACCAAAGATGCAAAAAAAATTCAATTGTAATCAAGTTAAATTAATTGTTGAACATTATTATCAGTAATTGATTTTATTCATGCCATGACTTATGTAAATTAGGTATGTCTTAAATATTTTACTCAATTTTATGGACATTGTTTATAATGGAGTGCTCTGTAGGAATCTTCTTGAATAAACCTTATCAGACTGCTTATGGTGAGTCTAAAAGAATCAGGCAGACAAATGAATTTGAAGAGGATAACAAGTTACTTTTCCAACTAAGACTTAATACCACAAACATTAAATGTGTGTGTGATTATCATAGAACAAAAATGCTGCAAAAGTATAATCATTTATTTGGAAATTGTTACTCAGCTCCATTACTAATACATAAAAAAAGGTATTAGAAAATTCCTTAGAGAAATAACTGTTGAAAAATATAATTAAGCTAAAGTGAAACATTAAAATTATTCCAGGAGTGTCTATATACAAACTGTTGGAGACAAGAATTATCTGATCTTAGCTGTGCAATTGACAGTAATGATTTAGTTCATGAACCCTCTTCACGAACCATTGAAAATGTAAATACAGCTTCTCAGTTGTTAGGTTAGTCTCCATTAAAAGTAGCCAAGTTGAGTTAAGATAGAAAAAGGTCTCATAACATCAAGAAAAGTCGGAGAAAGTATCAAAGAGCCTAGGAAAAATATTGTCAAAATCTTTTGATGTGCCATATGTTGAAGAAGGGTTATTTGCGGAGCTTGATAATTCTGACGAGTACAGTATTTTAATAAGCAAGCTTAGGGAAAAAATAAAATCAGCTACATTAGTAAAGGACAAAATAAAAATATTAAGTTTGTTACACTCAAGCTGGAGTCAAAAAACAATAATGACCAAGTTTGGTGTCAGTGATTACTCTGTCAATAGTACAAGAAAATCAGTAAAGAAATATGGAATTTTACCTGAAACAATTAATCAAAAAAAAAACCATTTTCTCAAATCAGCTCACAAAACGTCATTGAATTCTATGAGAATGATGAGAACAGCCGGATATGTCCAGGTAAGAAAGATTTGGAAGCGTTAGGACAGCAGATGGCACAAGATCCAAAAGCAAAAGCAACGATTCTGTGGAATTTGAAAGAACTGTACAGTAAATTCAAATCAGTGCACCCTTCTTTATGTGTGATTTTCGAAATTTGCATGACTTCGACCAAAATGGTGTATCTTAGCAGGACCTAAAGGAACTCACAATGTGTGTGTGTGTGTGCATGAACAATCAAAATGTCAAACTAATGGTCAGCGCTCTAAGAAGTGATTCTTTCAATTACAAAGAACTCCTCCTACAATTACTCACATATGATCTTAACAATGAAAAATATATGTTCAATAAATGTGAGTTCTGCCCAGCTGGAAAAAAAGTCAATGTTATGTGTGAACTCATAATAGTGTGCAATCCATACAATGAATTTATATACAAGTTAATTGATAATCTGAGAACTTAGAAGAAACACTATTTCATTGCTAAAAAAAACAGGCTGAATATCTTAGGAAACCGAATTTAAAATTAAATAAATTTTTGGTGCTACAGGGATTTTTCTGAAAATTTTAAATTTCTGTTCTAAGATTAAGTCCAGGGGTATCGTTGGGTAAATAGCCAAGCTACCATACATCCCTTGTCACATATTTCAAGTCTGACGTGGAGAATGAACTTACAATGAATTCTAAAAGATTTTGTGTAACTAGCAATTCTTTAAACCACACAACTGAGACTGTGTACTGCTTTCAAGAAGCTCTCATTACTGAACTATTAAAACTCCACACACATATCAAGAAGGTGAATTATTTTTCAGATGGCTGCGCAGCCCAATATAAAAACAGGGAGAATTTTATAAACCTATGTCATCACAAAATTGATTTTGGCATAGATGCTGAATGACATTTTTTCACCACATCCCATGGTAAGAATGCTTGTGATGGGATAGGTGGTACAGAAAAAAGAATAGTCTCCAAAGTTAGCCTGATGCATGGGAATGCAGAACCAATAACCACTCCTCTCCAGATGTTTAACTACTGTTCAGAAAATATAACGAATAAATTTCTTGTATGTATCAGAAGAAGATATTGAGGGCAAAAAAGGCATTTTATTGCAATGGTTTTCCAAAGCAAAAGCCATTCCTAATACAAAAGATTTACATGCTTTCATTCCAGGAAGTGAAACTAAGATTAAAGTGTCTACAACTTCCTTGTCTGATGAACAAGTTTGTTTTATTCAGGAAGAATACAAAAGATTAGATATGAAACTAAGACTAAGTAGCTTGTGTTTACGATTAACAATGGTGGCTAGGGAAGGTGGAAGACATTTCAGCTGACCAAAGTGAATACTATGTTTTTTCATCCTGCAGGCCCTAAACACATCTTTCAAACTAACATCCAGTGATAAAGCCACCACACATTAATGTAAAAAAGAATAATTTGTTCTATACTTACTAACAGTGTGCCACAAATGTTTGATGAAATTTTATTTTTAAAAATTTTTTCCTTGAAACTTGTTGCAAATATCATGGTACGCACTATACATGAGAAATTACGTTATATTAAAATGACAGGCAGAGGTAACCCAGATAAAACAAAGTGATATGACATGTGCTAAATTAAAGTGTGTAAATACATTAATCAACAAATAGCCCAATCATATAATTCAGCAAACTGACTTAAGGGCATTTTATCCGGACGTGAACTAGGGATGTTGTTAGCAACAAAGACGTCTTCACCCAAGTGGTGAAGATGTGGCCAGGATAGGGTCTTGAGGGTTGTCGCCGCAGTGACCATCCAATACCTGGATGGTAGTGAGGAAGGAAGAACTGGAGGAATTTGTAGGGACGTCTGATGGGTCCTAAGGTAGCCATTGACTCTGGAAGCTGCTGGCGGAGGCCAAAGAGATGGCTGGATGACAGCGACCCTCAGAGAGTTGCTGGAGGCAGCAGAAAAGGTTGAGGGCCTTCTGGTAGATAGTGGTCTCTCAGAGCTGGATGGCAGCGGCATTGGCCACTGGTACTTCCACGGTTACCGGCACGGGTGAAGGACTCTGCCCTGTGCCAACACCAACGGCTTCACAGCCAGAAGGTGCAGTAGAAGTTACTCCTGAGGCCTGCTCTGGGAGACCTTCTGTACTGAATTTCTCAGTCCGTCGGTACCCTGAGGGGTGCTGGGGAATTAACCACACCTCTAGGTGGTGGAGATTTCATCACACATGGGTTCCTGGATTTATCTCGAGTGGTATTCGGCATCAGGGGACACGTGTCCTGCCCCCATTACTGTTTTTATTTGGGTTTGAACTGCCCATCGGTAACTGCCATTCAAGATGGGGTGAGGTCGGTAACGAAGAAAGCACTTCCCAGAAGTGCCAGAATGCATAATGTGTAAATTTTCTTGTGATAATATTAAATACATAACGACGCAACATTTTAATTCAAGATTTTAACAGAGCATGATTCAATTGCAGGAAATGTAAACAGGCCATACGCAACTGTTTTTGTTAAGCATTTACGTGCAGCTTATAATTTTTCCGTCAGACGTGTAAACATGTACCCATTGGCAAATAAGCTGTCTGGATAAAATTCTCATTGAGGGGAAGAGGGACTAGTGCAAATTTGCCAACTTTTAAAGTTTCCTATCAGTAAAATGGATAAGAACTATTAAAACACGTGTAAATTGCCTGCGGCAATTTCCCATACACTAATTTTCTTAACATTTACATAGAATTTCGTAATAAAATTTCCACAATGAAAATTTGATATAAACCAATATGTTCAGTGTTTCAGACTAGAACCTATGATTTCCTCTAGAGAAGACTTATACATCATCGAAATGTGAGTGCTTAGTATGACATGCAAAGCAAAAATATAGCCTACTTATTCCTTGCCTTGGGTGAAATATACATTAATTTAAGATACCTTCCATACTGTATTCACTTCCACATTTATTACTAATACGCTTAACATTTAAACAGTTAAAACTTGTATATAAAAAATGTGCAAATATATACAAAGTTTTGAAATAAGAAAGCTTACAAATTTTATTTAGAAAAACAAGCATTCTTTTTTTTCTCCTGGATTAAGTCTTAGGGGAAATGTAGGAATTGTTTATCGCCAGATGAAAAAATAGCAATTCTACTGCTACCTCTTTGTAGTTTTGTGTTGGTCATTTTCACAGATTATACACACACAAAACATGTAAAATAAATATGAAATACCGGTTGTAAACAGAAATGGAAAGTAAATAATCAAGATATGTACTTGCATTCAGAATACAGAACATAAGATAACAAATTTTTGAGATATCTAGAAATGTAGGAGGGCCGCCATGTATTTTTATTAAACAGCTACTCTGTCTATGAAGAAAACAATAGGCGTAAATAAATGCTGTGATCAACGTAGGTTACCATTCTAATCTACACTGTTTTTGTTATGGCAAAGTTATACTTCTGGGGCTCCGTTAATTTTATTGACAACAGAATGGATGGGGTTGGGAGAGACTTTTTAGTTTGAACGTCTTTCATGAGACAACGTTTTGCACCTCTTCTTACACTCTTTAAATGGAAGAGTCGAAAATTTGCTCGTAATTTTGTAAATTCGTGATTTGATACGTATCAGTTGTGACGTCGACAATGCATTATTACATTAACAGCGAAAAATATTTTTTTCTAAACTTAATGCTTCAAAAGGTCATAATATTTCTGCAAATATCACTGGAATGCTACGAATACGTTAATAAATAAGAAAATAATACATTATGCAATAACGACTTTTAAAAGATTTAGTTATGCAATCTATAAACCTAGCACAACACTAACTTGCTTTTTAAAACATGCCTAGTGTATTTTATGTACAATTATTTGTTTTAAAAATCATTTTACTTATGCATACGCATGTTTTTAAAGTAAAAACTAACATGGCACTGATGTCATTTTGTATTTCTGCTAACATAAGCTAAATACAAAATATAAAATACCAAATTACCAAATATGTCACCATTTTTGTATACGAAATCAGTCACGTGATAATTTTGTTAACAAAATCTGCCAATTCGGCCACTGCCAAATTATTATATAAACTGTCAAGTTTTAACAAAAAAAAAACGTAATAAATATGTAGTTAGTACCAATCCGAATATTAAACACGCTTGAGACATAATATTTTTAGCGAAGTTAGTTTTCCATACAGTAAACGTGTTATTTTTACACTGCAAAACAGATCTGAAATAATAGGTATCTACGCCACGTACATTTCAAACATTTTAATAACCGTATCAAAATATGTTCTTTACAAAATACACACCGATTTACTGCTTGCAATTGCTATTTGCAACTCCCGAATACACGTTCTGTAACAATTCTTATTACACGTTTCACTGCCAACGATACAAATTAATTAGCTGATTCATTAAATAAATATGACATTTCACCAGCTTTCCGAAACTAGTCACTGTAGAATGAAAACACTATTGCTTTGCTTCGTGACAATTGGGAAAATGGCGGACCAAGCCATTCTCGTATCAATAATATAACATTTCACGCATCAAACAAATGTATCGATACACACGTCGCCATAATACTTTCGATACATCCTGACATTGAGGTATCGAAGAATCAATAGTCCTGTCTCTTGTAAATATCCACTCCAAAATTGTTTCCAATATCGGAATTCGGGAAAAAAATCAAGGAGTTTCCATAAAATCGTAAAAAGGATACGAGTTCCATACAAAATTCGGTCATTTCAGTTCACAGACAATTTGCTCATACAGACAAATTTTGAGGAACCGTGTCTGTACCGAGATCGGACTGATGTATCGGAACTTTATTAGGGACGTAAAGTGTCATTGTTTCCCTGTTTAATCTATTTTCAACTACTCTGAACTCACTTTAAATTTTGAAGTACTATTGAAATAAAATCAAAAACATAGTACATTGAATGTTTTTGGAATTGAAAATGATAAAATGCAGGAATCAACCCATTACTAATCCAATTTTATGGTCCCACATTATGATAAAAAGCTTGCAGAATAAAATATCGCTGATTTTTCCTCAACCAAATGCAGTACTTTGCAGTATACAGGATGAAAAAAAATAAGTACTCCAAGAGCAAATTCATTGAATGGTACGAACAGAATTAGTTTATGGACTCAATAATGCACGTGATAAAAAAAATTTAAGCGACACAAAATCAATTTTTAATTAAAATACTTTGAAACATTTACGAGCAATATCAGAATTTATTTATATTGCGATTCTTACCAACAACACTAATTCACTTAGCAAAAGTTGTAAAATGAAAAATTGTGTACACCTCTATTCTGTTTCTTATATAACTGAAAGTGAGATCTACTTACAGTTGATGTATTCCTATACAAGGTTTTACCATCTTGCTGGAATGGCACATATTTCTGTAGAAGCGCTTTGCCATCTATCTTCCAAATAGGTGGATCTCCCTCTGGATTGACCATGTCTGTTTTTAAAACAACGAATGCCCCAGACTGCAACAAAAAAGTAATGACTTTAGAATACACTTCCTTGCTACCTAGTTTAGATTTTTCAAACACAAAACTTACCAAATTCAAAAAGGTTCTAAATACCAGGAAATAAGTATCAAAAGGAATTTTTTAAATGCAGTGTTAACGTGAAATTCTACTGTACTGAGTATCTGTTACTCGAGGAGTTCTATGTAATACAGACATATGCCCATATAAGCACTTTATTTTGGGAGATTGCATTTTCTTCAAAGCTGCAAAGTTTTGTTCCAATATCTCAACACTTTTACTGGCAATTTTGACAATTAGAGTCAAGTCGATGGGCAAAAGATATCAGGTCATTGCATCCCAAATTATTGCATGTTTTTTTTGTAATTCTAACCTACAACACAAATTTGAATAGCAAAGGTTATAAAATGAAAGCTACTTAAAACTTTGCTGGAGCCCTGCTAAAGTTCTACTTCCAGGATATTACTCCACCTCGTACAAACAGAAGTTAACCAAGTCAAGAAAAATAGGCAAACCAAAGGGACAGCGCACACTGCATTTGTGCGCACTGAGTGTAGTAATATTTTGCATAAAAACAATTTCTTACAAGGAATTAACACAACCTGCAGTAAAACTTCACTACAAGGAACCCAAATTACCACTTGTTTCTTATAATGAAGTTCTTTATATTGAAATCAAATGTATTAGGCATCGTAATTGGTTTCATCAACAAACCACTTGGAATTAGGTGTACAAATTTTAGAAATGCCAGTTATATTGTAGACTATATGAAATTTTGTATGTGCATAAACATGTGTAAGGTAGGTATGTACTATGTAGAAACAATACCATAAAGAGAGTTAAGTGTGATTATGAATACAGTAGTATATAAAATGTAGGTCTACCTTTAAAAAATTCAGAGCCAATGTTGCAAAACACACTACTGATGTAAACTACATAAAATATTTAAGCACATTTACTTAAGGCTGCACAGCACCCAAGCAATAAAGATAGGGAAAAAGTGTCTTTGTTGCAAACAAAGGCTAGTTATAATAGAAACATGAAATAAATGGCATATGGAAGAGTTTTACAACACAATTACTGTTACATGAATGAAATTTATTGTTATAAAGTCTCACATATGATTTGTCATTAAAGTTTGAAGAACCCTACAAAAGGCTACCATAATTACGTAAGATTTGTCGATACTGCACATTCGAGCAGAAAAAGGCATAAAAATATATTGCGAGGGCATATATCTAGCATTAATAATGTAGAAACTGTGGGTATAAGTATAAATTGTAGAGGCCATAGCAGCGGGCGGGTATCATATTCCGTGCGGCAGACATGAATGTGGGTTAGGGCAGCGGGAAGTCAGCCCACGCAGAGTTGCCAGACACTGCCCAAGCCTGCACAGTATTCTTTCCTACATGTAGCTCAGTCTTCGTGAAGCTCCTCCGTGAGAAATAAGTCTCTGATTATCAAACATGAGAAAAAGAAATCAAACAAACATCTTTCATTATCCGCAACGAGAAAATTGATGAGGAACAAGATGGCTTGAGTTCGTGCTGCTAAAAGATTGAAATCCAGAGAATGTGAAGACAATTTTAGTTTCTTGAAATAGTGTGTGTACACACACACAGTAAATTGTTGTGAAAGTGCATTGCCTACATGGTGCTTTCAGCTGTCAATCCATACTACTATATAAATGGGAAAATGTGAGGGTATGTGTGTGTCCTTTCAAGTCAAAACAGAACGATGGATCAATGTAATTTTTGCACAGAAATAGTTGGAGGGCCGGAGATGACATAGGCTACATTTTATCCCCGAAAATTTCATTTTCTCAAGGAAAATTCTTAGATTAAGCTTTTCTTAAGATTGATTACTGCATAAAAAAAGCATTGATAAAAAAAATGTAATCATTTCTCCTTTTTATTTTGTCAATGGTCTGTAATCCTTTCCTTCCAAAAAGTCTTAATGGTCCAGTGGCTAGCCTTATTCCAAGTGGGATCGCAGTAGCTCAGTGGATATAGAACCTAATAGTGGGACCGCAGTAGCTCAGTGGGTATAGAACCTAAGTAAGGCCGCAGCAGGTCAGGGGCTACAAAACCCAGTATAAACGGTGACTAGATCAATTCAAAGTCCTAAATAACATGCTAACATAAAACACATGCAAAGCGATGACAGGGTGTACTTTAATAACTCCATTAAACCTTAAAGGAAAAATATAAGTATTTTAAACATAAAAGCTTAATGAAATTATGTTAGGCTTTATTTTAATAACTTCATAAAGTAAAAATACCATGCAATTGATATTTAGATGCACGATTATGTAACACGACGAGGTTGTGTCAAAAAACTTCATTATTTATCCCCTATAAAAACGAGTGGAACCACGGGTAAAAGCTAGTGGTATTATAAAATAATGGTAATCGATAACACAAAAAAATCACAGGACTTTACCAACCGATATTTTTCTAAGCGAGAGATAATGTGTGCATTATACTTTCTCGACTATAGGTTTTGCAAGGTTATAAGTTGGATTGGCGGAGACATCCGCACATTGTAACAAAAAAAAAAAACTTCGCTCAAAAATATTACTTTTGCGTGTTCAATATATTTACACTTTCCTTATTGAATGATGTGCAGCCAAGTAAAAACGTTAAAACACTAATTAATTAGCAAATAAAACCATAGAATTGTATTACTGCATCAAAATATTCCCACGAAATGGACAATATTTCAGAATACAATTGTCCAGGTATTGTTTTGTTCACACTAATTATAAATCCATTACATGTATTGGTTATTCTATATTTCCATAAATATGCAGGTGGCTAAATCTCTCATTACAAGTAGCTCGTTACTATTATGAGTTTTAACTTTAGGTTAAAAACTGAGTAAATGCAGAGGAAATATTTGCAATAATAACTATAATTTTCAAAAATTTTGTTTACCAGCCATGCAGCACAAATCTTCAAAATAGTTTAACGTTGGTTGTTATTTCACCAAATGGTTTTTTACTGGCAAAAATTGCAATCTTTCGTATAGAAGCATATGGTTTGTATGAACACTGTGGCAACAGTTACTATTGTATTAAATGTTGTTAATTCCTCTTCTAAAATAATATAGTTTGCAACTAACTGTTTCCATTACCGTTCAGTTGTAGGATTCTACATTCTAGAAGATGATCATTATTTGGCGCAACTTTTATAAATTACAGCCCATAAATATATCCCGGCAAATCTGTTGAACACGGTTTAATCACAGACATTTGGAACTTCAAGAATGAAACATTGTCTATGCTTTATCATTTTTAGTTAAAAATTGAGAAGTGCGCACAGTTTTCTGGTTTGTATGAACAAAAATTCTGTTATAGTAGAAATATGTGGTTTGTTTCTCAGAATATGAACCATATTTGGGTTCAAGTCCAGATGGCCTGATGGCCTTGCTGAAATCAAATGCTTCCCCAAAATTGTAGACAAGTCTTTGCTAGAAATGACTGTTGATCAGAAAACTGCTATTTGCTTGGAGTTGAAAAAAGATCAAGGCCAAATCAATATAGCAAAGAAGAGGTTTTGTGATTTTGTTGTGTACTCTTCCATCTGACTTTTTGGTAGAGCGTATTGAAAGAGAAGAAAAATTTTGGGAAGAAAAGATGCTGGCGCTACTCAGTCGGTTTTACTTGAACTGTATGCTTCCAGAAATAGACTATGGAAGGCTCCCAAGAAAACCTACATACATATTGTATCTTGACTAAAAATTTGTGCATTTTAGGTCAAATTACCGTAGAAAAATATTTGAGCACACACACACTTTTACACTCGTACTTACAGTGAATTCCTTTTCAGTTGGTGCAGTTGTGCCTGCAGCTGGTACGCCAGTTGTCGATGTTGCTTCACAGGAAACAATGTTGTCAGGGCTAGGCTTAGCTTTCAACTTGCCAGTAGGAACAGGGGTTATTTGAGGCTTCTTTGCTGGCCTACCACGCTGCTTTGGTGTTCCAGCTGCAGGCTTGCCTTTCCTCCCTTTGGCTTTGTTCGCACTATCACTGTCATCATCTTCCTCCTCCTCTTCACTTGTACTTGGTTCTGTCAAACGAGGTTTCTTTGCTCCAGCATTACGCAACCTACGAGAACTTCTTCGCTTTTCCTGAAGAACATTTTGTATCAAACAAAATGAGAACTTACATCATTATAAAATACAAAACAAGGATGAGGAAACACTTCCAAGTTTTCCAGTTAAAATTCTCCACAGAAATAATAGCAATACAGAACATGTACAAATACTTTTAACAATTTCCATTATAACAAAATATCTGTGTCCACTACATATTTCAGTTAGCAATGACTTCTTCAAAAGAAATGATCTTCCTATAATTTTTTCAGGACTCTCAAACTGAAATTTAATAATATGTGTTAAAGTAACACTAAGCTTCACTTCTGCTTACTAATGACTTCTTTTCATTCAATGCCTGTTTGCTAGTTGGAGTTTTTTAACCCCTCATGTAACTAAAGAGAGTGTGCATATTACTGAGGCTACAACAGTTTTACACTATTTACAAAACAAGATATATCACCCAAAACTTCTGCACATCCATAAAATGTTGGACCAATTGCCCACATATAAATAAATACAGTTATAGCCAAAAGCATTAATGTAGCTACAATTTAAAAAGAAGTACTCGCTCGCTAACAGTCTGTCAAACTGTATTTATCAACAAATTTATTGATAACCCATACTTGCCAACCTCTGAAGCTTCCTATGAATTAAGTTTTTAACATGATTCTAAATAGTGCATGGATTGGTCACAGCATTTCATTTGTAGTGTATGCATAACTACTTAGGATGAATTACTAAACTATAAGAGGTGACTGTCTGCATCAATATTTTAGAAATATCTTTATAAAATGTTTCAGAGAGAACTAACAAATTTTAGCTAACCTAAAAAATAAATGCTTACATGTTACATTTATTTACAGAATAATGCTAGTTTTTAAGTAAAAGAGCTATTTAACAAGCAATTCATTAAAACGTGTTTTACTTTAATCTGCTGCAATTGCACATACTGTTAATACTATAAACCAAAATATATGACAAAACATTTTATCTGCAAGACCTGCTTTAAGTTTTTCATACTTGCACAGTTACAGGTGCTATATAATGCCACTACATTTCTAAAACAGTTCACAAATTTTCACATACTGACAACATGCATGCTAATACAAACTTTACTCTTTAACCATTACACAAATAATGTAGCAAATATTGTCATGCAGCCTATTTTACACTTTTTAAAAACTTTTCATAATAAAACTTATTGCAACATATGAAGAAATTTGAACTGTTTTATTGTCACCAATGATCTAAATTCGGTTCAATTTTTTTTACCATCCAAAATATCCATTTATACTCCACTCGATATTACTGTGGGGCTGTAAAAATATTTGTCAAGATGACTATAGATACCATCTACCTAATGTTCTACACAACTACATGCAAGAACTAAATGCCACCAAGCTATACACAGTTTTTGCAGTAAAATAACCATACCGACAACTCAAGATGTTCATACTTTTACTACACAGCGTTTCTTGAATAATTTTAACTAATAAAATTTAAAAAAAGTGTATACAATAGGGTCTATCTTGTTTTGGTAAACGTCTGGCACTTCTGCAATCAGATGTACACTTATCTGAAGTGCAGGAAATGATACTCTAACCATAAAAACTTGTGCGGCATCTTCACAAGACATCCACTTTGCAGAATGTCCGTGTCATTTTTGTCTAGGAATACATTAAATACAAACCTGCAGGAATTCATTAACCAACGTTTCCAAATATTTGACCCGCGACCCCATGCGATAGACATTGCCAAGTAGAGGTGTTTTTTGGTGGGTGCTAGGTCAGATGTACCCGGTGGCCCTGCTTTGCAGCAGGACACAAAGTCAGGTTCAGTGAAAACAATTTTTCGCCTTGGCGAGTTTGATCTGGGAGGCACACCTGGGTGACGTGTAACCGTGGAGGCTGCTCAACCTGTGTTAATTCTGGCTTGAGTGACCTTGAACTGGGTAGGTTAGAATGCAAGAGCTCGTAGGTGTGGTTGGTCGCAGGTGTAGGTTCTGGTGGCTCAAATCCCCTAAAGTATGGGTTGGCTATCACCAAGGACTTGTCCTGTCCATTAAGTAGGCAGCAAACACGGGGTGTGTTTCCTCCTTAAGACCCGTATACCTGAAAGCAAGTTCGTCGATCCGATCTCGCAGTCAAGCCAGCTGAGGAGACAGTGTCCGCAGTTGGAACTACTGTACCTTCTCTCCCCCCACCTCGGCCCTAGCTGCTTTCACCCCACCTTTCTGGAGTGCTATCATCCTGCAGTAAGGTGATTGCTAAACCTATTCTTGACTCGTGCCTTTCCTTCTACCCTCAAAATTGCTACTGCGTAGTGGCAAGCACCGAGCCGACAAGATGCCTTGTGTTCAAATTGTAGCACCAACGTCTTAGATATTTAACATTTATCACGTAGATATAAAGAATGGCATTTAAATACAATCTTCCATTCATTGTGTTTTCTCACAATGACACCAGGTTTTTTAATACGTAATGTTATGTAATAAACTCAAAATACAATTATGTGTGCAGTTTTCCACAGCCTATAAGCCTATGTGAGAGAACCAGGCATGTGTATCTTACAGAAACTGTCCTTTCTTTCATGCTCAGACAGCACAGTTAATGAGGCGAGAGTAGCAAACTATACAAAGGGTGATGTGGTTAAAAAGTGAGTACCGTGATAGTAAATAATTTATTCAACAAGATAATTTTAAACTATTAGCAGAATGCTCGTCAAAAGGCAAAATTAAAAAAAAAATAATTTGTCCCTCCATTCACTTGGATGGGTAGTTCCCCTTATCCGTTTCAGTGTCTATGCTTATGCTTCAATTGGACACAAACAATAAACAAAGGAAAATGCAGCATAATAACCACACACAAATTTCTACACAAAATTTTAATTATTCGTAAATACAAATAAATAAAAAAATTTCTGCACTATATGAATATTGTATTCTTTGTAAATTCTGTGGAATTTAGAAAGAAACAGACCTGATAATTTTAAAAAATAATAAAATAAACAAAAATTACATTTGTATAAAGTCTTAATCAGGTCTATTCCTAAACCTATAATATTTAGTTAGGCATGTTATTTGATTTTATCGCACAATGTAAGGTACGTTGAAATCCTTAAATTCACAACATATATATTTTGAAACTATATTTTAAACTTACAGATTTTTTAACACTGTTTAGTCTAAATTAATAGAAATTGTGCTGCTTTTCTTCCTAAAGGTCGGTATTATTTATTGTATACTCTATATAACTTCAATAAAAAAATTGACAGGCGTGACCAACCTACACGACATGTAAACAGTAAATGCCCCATTTCCAAAGTAATGTGCCAGCTGATGGTTGTTGCAGGATTCATGTTATGTTGGCGATCTTGGTGATGATGGCAAAAGGAAATAGTACTCTGAATTAAAATTTATAATGTGGAAAATTAATGATAATTACAACACTTATGGTTAAAATTATACTCATAGACTAATAAACAATTTTTCTGTGTTAATAAAGCAAGGGCTTTAAAAATATTTTGAAATATTATGGTAGAGCATGCGAACACCACTGTTATGTGAAAGGTTTCCACCAATCTCTGTTGAGTCTGTTGTCTATGGTCTCCACCTGCCCAGTGAAAAGCAGTTGTTGCCTTTGTCTCTCATCCGTCATAATTTATCATTAAGCGAGAATTCCTTGCTGGTGATGTCGGATTATTATATATGCAGTTAATTTTGTATTTACGTATTTCATTACGTGTAGTTTATCGTAGGGGCTTTTTTAGAACAGTCCCCTCAGTGAAATGAATTATCGATGTGTCTGCCGTTTTGTAAAATGGTTAGTTGTGTGTTGTGGTCCACCATTTCCCGTGTCCATCACAAAGCGGGGACGAAAAATTATTCTCAATGTTAAATGTGAATTTGTTGGTTTCCAGAAATAATACCAAGTGTTCTGTTAATTGCATTAGTCAACAAATAAATTATTCCGTATCAGTAGCGACACGTGATTAATCATCCAAAGTTTTGTATGTGTTTAGGAATTATGAAGTGAACAGTAAGTTTGTGTGTTTTGTAAATAATGTTTTCTTAAATTGTTAGAATATCGGAAATGTATTTGGACTTTTATTTGATTGAAACTAATGATTTTTACGTAGAAGTTAAATTAGCTTAACATGTTTACAATGTGCATTTCACACATCGGTATTAACTGTGATGTATTTATTACGTTTCGTTCTTGCGGGAGGTTTTCAAATATACGTGGCCTAAATAAGCACCCTTTTTGTGTAGTTCCTTACATAAAAAATGCAATATTTATCTGTTGAGCATTTTTTGCATAGGTACAAACAGCGACACATTTATCGCGTTTAGTTCTTTCGATAAGTTAAAACTTTTGAGTTATAGTAAATTGATTGCTATTTCTGTACAAACAAAATTTTCCAATGTATCATCGAAACAATGCAAGTTCCAAGAGCCACTCTCTTATAAGAAGCAACACAAAAAAATAGTCTCCCGAAAGACTTAAAACTATACTTCCCCACCTCACCAATAAAATAAAACAGAATCCTAACTAGTATATTATGCGATCATAAAAATAAAACAGTTTGGAAAGGTAACCAGCTATAGCAGCCTAATTACTGGACAGACGTTTTCAGTCTTTCAATGCTTGCCATTAGATGCGTAGTTTGTTTGCAAAGATTGGTTTCTTCACCGACAGAACAGCTGTGGCAGATCGATACATCATGGCCACAGTCAAAATTTATTTTTATTTAAGTTATATGAAACAGACTATATTATAAATTTCTACACCTCACATCTGACAGATAGTTAAGTTTGCAAACATTGGTTTTTACACCATAAGTTCAACTTTCGCGTGTTTGCTTCGCACTTTCGTACCAAAAAACATATTACACGCATGTCTATCATTACAAACGCAATGGTGTAAACACCAAAGATATATGAATAGTTTATATTATGTATTTGTCTTCGCAACTAATATTGTGGCATAGTTGACACACACAGTAACACCTGGTGTCATATGCAACTATGTTTTCGATATAACTCAACAATATGCAGAACTTATACATAACAAACACATACATATGAAAATTAATGTAGGTATTCTTTATGGCTTAGTTCATACGTCAGCGCTATTTACGTACACGACAAATCACGAATTGTGCCATAAAGAATACATGCCTACATTCATTTTGATACGTACACACCCATTAAGTACACGTTTATCATAGTGTATCGAGCTAAATGTACATGTTGAGTTTTATGAAGTCTAGAGTGTTACTATTCTATGGCAGTTCTATGTATTAATGCAGTTCTTGTTTGAAACTTCGATTATTCTTATTATGGTGTTTAGAATTTATACTATATTATTTCAATAGTTATGCGTCCTTGAATAAACTGATAAAATGTAAGGGTCTAATAACAGGAAGGTAAGTACCAAGCTGAGTGCAGTTTTAACTCTTAAAAGGGAAACTTATTTACTTTAAAAGACAGACATCTGCCATGGGTACAAGACATCTACAACATGTAGTGGCGTGTGGAGTGGTAATCCTGCCACAGGACCTTCTCCAGCCACCGTGAACACACTGCCCAATCGATCCTGATAATAATTGCACATGTAAAGACAGTATGTTATTCGTGCTCTGGAGTGACAAATTATTTCAAAGCTAGCTTTATCCTGACTTATAAATGTTATTTTCAGCACAATCCCAAACGCAGCTGAGAAATAGTAAATTGCTAGTTACTAAAGCGTGATATAAAATTTAAAAAAAAATGAATTCTTCTCTTTGGCGCTTTGTCACATCCCGTTCAACAGCGTTACTACAACAGAAACAATTAGACCTAAGTAATTTAAGTTAACCGAAAAGCACATCAGGGTTATAATTATGCTACACATTTTAATGGATAGGTACAAAAAATAATAGTGCAGAAAGAGATTAACAGTTTGTCAATTGTTACATAATGTTAATTCAGTAAAAAGACTTTCTAATCTATCTCAAAATTCTAGACTATCAACTATTTGGGAAAAAGAAATTTTGCTCGTAAAGCCAAGAAACAACAATTCAGTCTCATAAAATATAATTTTCTACCTTAAAGATTTTTATCAATCAATTAATTATATTAATTATTCCCGGTTAATTAATTAAATAAGCAAACATTTTCTGATCTCCCTGCAATATGTTGTAACGCTATTTGAGTATAATGTTTTAAAGCAAGAACACCACTCACGAAGTCTGAAAATAATGTAAAACAATTGCAGTGGAACAATTTCATGTTTAGTCTACAACAAAACTAATATCACAGTACATGTGTACGGATTCGCATCCTCAACTCCGTAAGTTTTCCCTGTATTAAGAGTCAATAATTACTGTTAACTCCCAATTCAAAATAGCTATTCATGGCTGTACATTGAATGAAAATGAAACCTTAAACTGCATGTTCCGAAAGCAAATTAATGCTGCCTTAGTATTGCACAAACTTAAAATAGGCCTCTGTTTGTGAATAAGTGAAACACAGATATCCCACATGAAACTAACTCATTTCCACAAAAAAAACTGATACAGAAATAATTTTCGGTCAGAACAAGTTCCATAAACGTTCGTTTTGCACTGCCTAAAATTCGGACACGCATTAAAATAAGAAATGAAGTTCATAAAAAATGAACTTTCATAATTATGTTTAAAGAGAATTCTTGAAGATTTTATTAAATATTACAAATAATGGGAAATAAGCATGAAATTTGTACAGTATACTTAGTGTCTAAAATATATGTACGTAGATTAGAAAACATCTCAAAAATGCTTAACAAAAATATGTTTGAATTAGTTTTACAATTATTTTCTATTCATAAATACTTCATTGGTGATAATGCATGCAATCTTTCTACTGCACTGATTAATACCACTTCCCAATACAGCAGCATTGCAGATAATCACGTGACATTTACAAAGCACTGAAATGTACGAATGCTCTGCCTTACATACAAGAACTTCAAATTAAAATCTAAAAATTCTGAATTGGTATTATTACCTCTCCAGCTTCTGGAGTCCAATCATCATCAGAACCCTGCAGTTCCTCTGGCTCATCAACAGAAAACTCATTATCAGAATCTTCACTAATCTTCTTCTTCATTGCTATAAACTGAAAATATAACACACGAAATACATAACTACCATACAGTGAATTCACAATACTGTGGTAATGACAGATAATTAAAAATTTCCATATTGTGTGTGTCTATATATCAATGAATTTAAGTAAAGCAGTGGTAAAAATTGCTTAAAAATGCAAAAACTGTGTTTAAAGTCAGTACAAAAATTAACGACACTACAAATAAAATAACATTTAACTCATGGAATTTACTGAAAATTATGTACAATTTGATCTACTCATTATCTGACCTCTCAAGTGAGATGTTGCGTTGGCTTCATGCATCATATTTAAGTCCATAATAAATTCTTGTTTAGCTTCTTTGGTCATTTGGGCTTCAATCGCAGTCACCAAACGTATTTGTTTCGGTATTGTGCTGAGTTCAGTGTCTTTCTTTTTTAATTTTGTGCAATGCGCCGGTCATGTGTTATATACACGAGTCTTTGCGTTTCCAATCAATGCAGTATTCATAATATTTACACATAATAACCTGGTTTAATTCATCTAAAATATAAAAACCACCTTTTTTGAACTCGCGCTGTCGCTCACGCAAGGAAAGTATTTTCGGCATTTCTCTTATCCTTTTCACTATTCCGATACCATAAACCACAACACAGAACTCAACCAACAAGTTAGTAACGGAAAAACATAAATAAAGGAAATCAATACAAGCTGCAAGCAGTGGTTTCAGACTAATCCTTACGTTTTACATTTAATTCACTAAATAAAGCACGTACATAATATGCTATGAACAATTTAGGAATCTACCTCAACTGCATGATGTAACACAGATTGCGCTCACTGATGAGGTCGCCACACATTTTGCACAAATGGTTCACTTGAGTGTGTTCGGACAAGACGACCTTTATTATTAATGTAGACGTGCTGATTAATAAATTCATGCAATAGATTGCTTATAATTGTTAATACGATTCGAGCAAACACAGGATTGCAAACCCCATTTCTCCAATGTAAAGGGATGCTATTACCAACCACGTTTCTAGAGGTGAACAATCTCCATTATACAAAATACTATTCGCAGATTAATCTCTTGGTCGCAAGTAGTTTCGGAAATATTCAACTTACGACATTTAAAAATCCGACATTTGGGGGCACACAGATTCCTTAACAATCACTTTCTGAAAATGTGGTTTACATTTGTCTTATATTTTCCTAACGAATCACCTACCAGCATTTGTGTCTTTTAGACTCAGCCTGTATGTGTGTGTATTTTATACATATATATGAATAGACAAAATCAATTTTCTTTGCAACACTCGGAAACCTAGTGATGCAAAGAAAGTAGCTTTAGTCTATTCACAGTTTCTTCAAGACATTTTGAAACATTTGAAAAATCACCCTAGGAGTAAAATGTTCACCTGTTTTTTAAACATCTTTTATACCACAAACATTTAACACTGATCAACTTTGAGGTTTAGAAACAGTGTCAGTGATGTGTTGGCAACAGTTATAAAGAAATAGTTTAGTTAAAATATTGCTTTAACCTAGTTTTTTCGTATGCTATTTGTAAATTAAACTCTGCCTATTGAAATACTTGAACTTTTAGGAGGCACTGATGGAAACAGATTTCACTGTTACTGTTAAAAATATCAACTCAAAGTACGGTGCATAGACCCTAGTGACATGGGAATTTTTTTTATCCAAGGAAGAAACTTGAATAGGCGGAGCTGAGTTTGTCGCCCTCTCTCAATCTCTCTCATCACAGTTTTGCAGCGCTAGCAGTACCAAAGAAATAATACATGTTTTCAATTGTGGCATATTTCATACTTATTTCAGCAAAAATCTTATATTTTTGCATTTGTAATTTAAAACTGTAACAACACTTTTATGTTTGAATACTTGTAATATATTTATATGTGATTGCAAGACTGTTAAAGATCCAAACTTGTCAGAAGTGCTAAGACATGGCTGTGTTGCTTTTCGCAGCGAATACTTAAAATTAACATATCAAGTTTGTACACATTATGTTTTTTTATCTACCTATGTAAGTTACATTGAAGTATCTATGCAAAGAAATGTGCAGAATAAAGGTTACAGCAGGTCTAATTGTGTGCATGTTCATTATCTTTACAGATTGTAACTTTTACATACAAAAAATAAGCGACGAGTTACGTGTATGAATCCACTGTCTTTCGTTCTGGTTGCCCCTTCGTTTTAAAATTATTCCAACTGAGATAATCCTTTTAACAAAATAACCCAACACACATCAATAAATAGAAGTTATGTATATAGGCTGTTCATGTTAAAGTGAGCACTTTTGAAAGCCCTATCATTTGGAGTAGAAGTCAATAAAATATTATATTTTACTTTATTTTACTCAAACTTTAATTTCAGAGTGTGGTGGAATACACAAACTGTGGTTATTACTTATATGGCAATATTTATTTTAAAAAGTGGTTAATGGATTAAAAAAATGGCTGAAAAGAAAAAAAGTAACTAGGGCCTCAAAAGTGCTCACTTTACCGTCAACAGCATATACTACAGTTCCTTACCCCACAGTTGTACTAGAGTTAAACACAGGCACAGAAAAATATTGATGTGTATTATGTGTAATGCGCTATATTGTGTTGACGCGCACTATCTCATGATAAAAATTAAGGCGCTAACAGCCTCCCTAGTTCAGTAAGTGATCCTGCCACAGTGTTTTAAGGGTTACTTTAGCCCCGTGGCTCCTGGTAGGTTCTACGCGGAGCTGCTTTGTGGGAGGACACAGCCTGAGAGGGGAATCATAAACCCCAGAGTAAGTCAAACCACGATTGTTTCCCTTCCTGGGAGCTCAATCTTCCTCACAAGAAACGCCAGCTGTCGCAGGGGTGTATGAGTTATGGAATGAATTAGTCAATGGTGACAGTAGGGGTGGGTGATCTTGCCGGAGGGATCTGCGTTATTTCTCAGTGACTGCATAGGCCGGCGTATTGGAATGTAGTTGGTGGGGAGACCATACAAGGTTTTGGGATGACCTTCAGTGGGAATCAAACACAGATAGTCTTCCTGGAAGCCAACTTTATAAGACACGTATTTTGTACGCCCTGGCTCGGGACTGTGGGGTCTCCAGCCGAGAGGAACGTGTAGGTTCTGGCTCTGATTCCGGCCAACAAGTGCTCACCTAAATAAGTATCTAACACTGTAGCATGCTCGAGGGGGATGAAAATGAAAGGTAAAATTGGTCTGGGCATGTAATTGGGTTCTGCTGATGGAGGTGTGACCTCACTTATGACTTCAGTGTGTACCTCAGACTCAATTAGTCGTAAGGCACGTAGTTCTCGATGCCGTGTACGGGTCTTAATACCACCTAGTCACACCCAAGACCCTGACATATATAATCCATTCCCGATTGGAAGCGACTTATCAAAATCAACCTTTGAAAAAACACTTTAGGCATAACATGTCAACCTGTTTTTTTTCAATAACCTGTATTCCACAAATATATAACACTGGTTCGCTTTAGAGTACTGTATTATTGAATAAATAAACCTTTACCTTAATATCTTCCATAACTTGTAATATTTATTTATTTTTTAAATATGAATTAACAACAGTGAGAGCGACATGTTGGCAACAACCAGTAACAAATAGTTCACAGTTAAAATATTATTTTAACCTCATTTTTTAGTATACTATTTGTAAATTAAATGGTGCCTATCAAAATATTCAAATATTTAAATAGCCCCGATGGCAACATCTCATTTTTACAGTTTAAAATAACAGAAAATATTGTGAGTAGGCTGTAATGGTGCAGTGTTTTATCGAACGAGAAAGCTACAGCATGTTGAGCTAGGCTAGTCTATCTCTCTCTCTTTCTTCATCTTTCACACTTGGGAAATTTCACTTCGCTAGTAAGCAAAATATTATACATGTTTTTAATTGTAGCATATTTCATACTTATTACAGCAAAAAAAATGATTTTTGAATGTGTAATTTACAACTGAAAAGAGATTTGAATGTTTGATATATATTTTAATATATTTAGATGTGATGGTGGGGCAGTTACCAAGTGAAGTTCGCAGACGTGGCGAGCCATGACATGGCGTGTTGGTTTTTGCCAAATGAAACGTAAATTATTCTTACTCCGAAAAATAATTGAAATTACATCTCGTTTATATACCTAGGCAAGTTACGATGTGATAAATTTGTGTTTCCACTGCAGTAATAAATATACTGTGACGTGTGTTTGGTTAATCATTGCATCTGTGAAATGGCGTGCCTTTGTGAATCGTGGTCGATATGCTGGCCCTGTGTGTGCACGATTTCAAATATTTCATTAGCACTATTTATATGTTTTAACTGTGAACTGTTTTTATGACGAAGTTAATTACTTTCATCCACGTCTGTATGTTTATCACAATGTTGTACCTTTGGTACCTTTGCCCTAAGGGATTCGAAACAGTCGTAATGTAATGTCACAATCCCAGAAGAAAAATACTAAGCCCAGCCCGATAAATTTCAATAAACCTAATAACAGTAAGTAGCAATACATAGAAATATGAGCGAAATAAAAGTTATTATAGGCTTATTTTTGTGCATGTTCACCGCTATATTTTAAGTTTCTATAACAAAAAATGAGCGACATGAGTTGCGTGATTGAATTTAACGCGCCTTTTCCACTGGTTGTTCCTTTGTTTCAATATTTATTCCAATCGAGGCAGCCCTTTTAAAGAAATAACCCAACACATCAATAACAAAAGGATAATTAAGATTAGTACAGCCCTTTACCTCGCAGTTGTAACAGTGTTAAACACAGTCGCGGCAAAATCCTAACGTGCATTACATGTATTGAGCAATGACTTGTAAAACAAATATGTTAATGTAAACTAACCGTAAGAACTGTCGTCAATTCAGGCATTTTTAAAACGTCATTAAGCTGACCTGAATAATGTCAGAGGTCTAAATTGTGAATATTCATACGGAATGGTTTTTGGAACATGACAGAATTCTTTGAAAAGTTTTAAACAGTAAACAACACATTTGACAGGTATAAAAGTAGAAGTCACATTTCAAGGTTTATTTTTAGGTGTAGCATTGATTTTGGAAGATGCTACATGGCAATGTTTGTTTACATTTGGCAGAAGGATACAAAATGGGCCTGCAAGTAGATATTTGACAGGACTCTGAGAAAGTTGCTTCCAATAGGGAATAGACTATAGATAGGCAGTCCAGTATTACGACGCCACCGAGGGTAGACGAGGGAGCACTGGAAACCCAGGAACAGTGGTGTGTCTTTCCAGACTTAAAGTATTCTGAAAGTTCCATCTCCTGTGGAGTTCGGCATGTCACACGACTATTTCTCTGTGGGATTTTCTACTGCACTTGATAATTGAGACAAGCAAATAAAAGAAATAAATAAATGAACAGAGATTTAATATTTATAACTATGGTAAGCAATAATTTCAATTCAAGTAATATTTACTATTACGAATTGTGAAGGTGAAAAGTCCCGGTTAGATTATAAACTAGCTAAAGAGACAAATATGTTATAAAATTAACAGCCTGGTAAATGAAAAAACAAAATTCATGTTTACATAATTCTATGCTCTCTACAGCATCACCTCAAGCAAGGGGTTTGTCCAGAAGGGAAGTGCGTCGCGACAACCTGCTACCGCGGAGTCAAGGAATTTCACTGGGTTAAAGGGTTGCAGGGTAAAGGATGTTGGGTTACCTCTGGAGTCTTTCCAAGCTGCTGGAGGTTGAAGCCATTTTGCAGACTGCAGGAGAGGAGAGAGGTCTTCGCAGTCCAAGGAGTGCTCGCTGACCTATGCGGCCGGCAAGCCTGGCGTCTCTGGTTAGGGGCGCTCTCCAGCACTTCCTTATGTAATGGAAAAATCCCTTGGTCAGCAATCTTCCGGTGGTGTGGGGTAGCGTAGCCTTTCATCCAGGGTTTGGTTTATCAGGGTTGTGGCACCACCGCTCATATCTTATCTCCCTGCGTGGAGGCAACTACAAGTTTATCCATTTCGGCCCAAGGCTGGTGGGATGTGACGTCACAGGGCAGCAGAGATGCTGTGATCTCGTATTGTCGCTGGAACTTCTCCCAAAGATGATTTCAGGGTAGTGGTTCATTGGAAAATAATTTATTCATAAGGGTGGCAATCACATAATGGATTCTGGGCAGGCTGTACAGTTCATAATCACACGTGTTAATTATCTTTATGTCTGAGGTTGTCCAATGTGTGGAGTCCCTTTTACCAGTACGTGAAAAGGACTGTCACTGTTTGTGACTTGCACAGAACTCTTACCTGCTCATTGGTGCTGCAAGTCACCTGTAGAGCGTGCAAGCACATTGCGCAGCATGTTGGCATGTGTCAATGTAGAACACAAAATATATTAAATGTAAAATAATAACCAAAAGAACTATTGTCAATATAGACATTAAGTTGTCATAAAGCTGACAAATATGGTTATAGGTCTAAATTGTAAACATTCATATTGCAACACTAGCACCCGCTGTCTCAGACTTTTCAGTATTTTCAACTCTGTGAGGTGGGTTCCTATATGTTCGACTTTGCTCCCCTCCTACTTCCTACACTGTTCCCCTTCTCCCGATTTCCCCTTCTTATATGCATCACACTTTTTTTGGTAATGGAGCAATTTATATAAGTTGCTTGACTCACACTACTCTACGATGTCTATTCTATGCCTGATAGTCGCCTGCAACAGTCGTGGATAAGCTGCAACATGATTTTAAATTAATGTGTTAGTTTGTCATTAATACTGAGTCTCTTGGAATGAGGCACCTTCCGTTTAACATAGTTGCCCGAGCAGCCGACAAAATGAGGAATTTGAAATGGTGAGTCGTGGGCTGCTGGCAGTGTTACCTGGGTCATTTTTAATATTGTGTGTCGTTTTGTGTTGTCTTGGGCATACAGTGATCTAGTATTTATTCTAAATTGTGGTTTTGGTCTAACTTAAATTCTTGCCTTGCTGTCTGTTGTCAAGTCTTTTAACACGTAGTGTTTGGTTTGCTGCCCATGAATGATTTCACGCTTGCATTTTGCATAGTGTCCACGACTCCCGCTTTTGGTTTTACTATTTTTTTAATGTTTTGTGCAGTACATTTTTATTTGTTGATGGTTTGGTAGGGTAGTTTGATTGCCTCCAACTATCACTCAGTTTTAACGTATTATTTTATTGAAAGTTGTAGAGTGTATTTTTTGTTAAAGGAAGCTCTACTGGGCCTATAGGAATGCCCTCTTTTTAATTGCTCACGTTAAGGATTTGTCAGTTTTATTCTGATACACAATTTTTAAAGGTTTTCTGGTCATCATATATTTTACCAAAGGAGGCTTTACTGGGCTTATTTGGCTGCCCTTTTTCTAAATGCTACGCTTATTATTCTCGTTAGTATTATTTAATTGCGCAAATATTTATAGATTCTTCATTCATTGTTATTTGTAATTAATGGAAATTTACATAGAATGTTTTAACTAACATTTGTGGGCAATTTATAATATGGTCTTAGGTTTTTTGTAACACATTTTCTTTCTAACCTTTTAATCATTGTAAAATCATTTTGGAATCAAGAAATACTTGTAAACATAATATTCAAAAACTGTTAAGCATTGATCACCGTTATACATGGCACTGTCATTGTTTAAAGCAGTGGTCCCCAAACTTTAGTTTATCATGCCTCTCTTTTGCAAAAAAAAAATAATGACTCCTGTGTCACAACTTCATTATAAGGGTAAAACGAATAAAAGTCTCAAAGGTATTATTTTATAATTAAATCACAATGCTTATTGAACACAAATGGTGGTCAACAAATCAATGAGACAGGTGAGCTTACATATTTTTAACAAGAATCCCAATTCTTGGTTGAATAGAAGAAATTGCACAATGTGAATTACTGGCAATATCAAGTTTGCTTCTATACTTTGTTTTTAGTGCTACTACTGCTGAAAATGCCCTTTCACACACATAGGTGCTTGAAAAAGGTAAATACAATTGCAGAGCGCTTGCTCTGCTATGTCGTGATAAACTTTGAAGTACTTGACCCAAAACAATGTTTTGTCAATCTTCTCCAAATCGTATTTCGCAACAGAATCATTGTTTATTTTCAATGCCTGCTCTTGAAGGGTTTCTGGCAGAGTCTGTCAACACTGAAAGGATCCATTGCTAAATCTACACTTGATTTCGTCATTTTGCAATAGCTACACGTAACTACACAACAGTTTGTATTCTATTTAGTAACTGTACAAGTGAACAGCTTGGCACCCGCACCCCCCTTAGCATGTTGTCATGCATCCTTTGGGGGGCATGCCCTCCACTAAGCAAATTCAATTTTAAAGTAAATCATTACTCGTTAGGTTAAATAAACAGTAACTGTATTATAAGCCATACAATCAGATGACAACCAAGCGTAAGTGCACTATTTCTTTATTTTTTCATCTATATAATATACAATAGATGTATTGTCGTCTGGCCATTGTTTCAATTAAATCCTTGTGCTGCATCTTCAAGTACAAACAAATACAATCTTCAGCAAAATCACAAAGTATAGTACAATGGTTTTGAGGTAGATTTTATTCCAAGTGTCACAAATAGGAAGATAGTTGAGCAGCAATAAATTAAACTCTCAAACAAATCATCTAAAAAATAAAAACATGTGTTGGTTTTGTAACAGTTTCCAGCACATACTTATCAAACTGCAACCCATTGTAGTCCCGGAAAGTTACGAAAATAACATGTAACATGGACTAATTAAAAGAGAAAATTATTATTACATCAAAATTTGCAGAAAAATTCTTAGATCAACATATCCAAAATATACGTAATATTTCTCACTATTTTCCAGGGAAAACCATAAAAAAAATTATAAGTTGAAAACTGTGCATTTTGCGGCCAAACGTGCCCAGACAATAACCAAAGGGCAAAATTTCCTATATGATATATAAAATCCACCAAAAGCCACATAATATTTCTTACTATTTTCAAGGGATTTGTCCAGGAAAATGTATATAAAATAATCATTCTAAAACTGTGCATTTTATGACAAATTTAAATAATAAATTTCCCTATGATATCTGAAATCCAACAAAATTCTCCTAATATTTCTTACTGTTTTCCCAAAATTTATTCCAGAAATATGATTTTAAAAATTGTTAAATCGAAAACAGTGAATTTTACAGCCATAAGTGCACAGACCAAAATTAAACACAAAATTTATACACATCCAAAATCCACCGATTTGCCTTAGAAAAATTATTAAAAAAAAGTTAATAGTTCGAAAATGGTGCATTTTTCAACCAATGTAGACCAAGAATACCATGTTTCCCATTAGTGAATATAATACAAAATATGGTGTTTGGGGGAAAATAGGAGGTGGTGTGGGGGGCAAACCAAGTGCAAGTTATTACACACATTAAAAATTTACTCGCAGTTTTAAAAATTTTCTTTAGTGTTTTCTTGATCTTTTCCTTCATATTTGTGATTTGTGTCTTCTTGAAAAACAATACATCACATAGCAAAAAAGACAAAGTTTTTTTTTATCACTTAAATATCGTTATACATATACATAAAACAATAACAAAAATTAACAAATAGGCAGTTTGTTTAGGTAGCCTATATTTGGCAGATTTATGTTTTTTTTCTAAACTTTGTGTTGTTAAAGATTTACTACGAAATTTAGGATCACATTTTTGGCTCATAGCAGCAAACCCTGTCAGGATTTTGCTAGTGAGACCTGCCAACTATTCAAATCCTCAACCAAAAAACATTTTCAAAATGTCAATTTTAACGTAAACTGGACACTTAATTTTACCAAAAACCTACAGTTCTTCACTGAAAATTTCTTCCACAGAGGTCAATTTTCTCACATGTTAATTTAACATTTCAACCCTAAATTTCAAAATAAATATGAAAAAGTTAACATGCATGATAAGACTTCTTTAAACTTGCAGAAAATGCAGTTTTCACAATTGTAGGTTAACTGTGAAAATGCATGTACGAAAACCTGATGTTCAAGGGAAATTTCTTTGCAAAAAGTAAGAAATTACAGTGGAACCTTTATGTACTACCATTTTTAAAAGTGTAAATGAGGGGAAAGTGTAAAGTGAAGAACATGACAAAAACAAATTCAAGTTAAAAGTTACTAAAATAACATCAAATGTATTATACAATGTTTAAACACTATACACTATAAAGTTAAAAAGTATAGAAAGAAATATTTTAAAAGCAGACATTATATAATGTCACGGTGTACTATTTGATGCTTTTCATTTCATACTTTCTCAGGGTCTTCCTCTATAGTTACAGCATCCAGTTTACATAGGTCTTCCAACTCTTTAATCAAACAACCCGAGCTCTGGTTTGCTAGCACCTCGCGAGGTGATACATCAGTATGCTGTGTTATTTTTAATAAATTCCACTAAATTTATCTTGTCACGCCAGCTCTACTGACAGTTGTGGCAGTGTATTGTACACATGATTCTGATGGACTTCACAGTTCTCTCGAAGAGCTGCAAGCGTAGCCAAACATTATGCACCAAGCCACTGTCCCAGCACCAGCAATTATTTTTTAGGTGGTGATGTGAAGCGTCACGCATCAGCGAAGCTTGGAGTTTCCCTATAAATGATTGTCGTGTGTAGCCTATTTGCGCTGAGAAATAATGTGTATATGTTTGACAAATTTTACATATTTTTGATACTATTTATAATATTACTGTAATATTGTATCATGAAAACATGTTTAATTGCAAAAAGATTGAACTGAACATTACCTAAATTGACAATGTTACTAATACAATTTAGAAATACTATAGTGGGGAGAGCTATGAACTGGAGGGAAATTGAGAGGTAAAAGTTTATTATGAAAATGTGTGTGTTTTTTTATTCCACAATTTCCTCTATCCTCATAGCCCTCCCCATAATCATATTTGTAGTTTGTATAGGTAATATTGTCTATTAAGTTAATGTTTGGTTGAGTTTTTTTGCAATTTAATGTATTTTCATGAATAAATATTGCATTATTTACATATTTTTCACCCATTTTACCCCACACATCTTCCCTGATCTTCATGACCTTCCCCACTATTGTTTTTAGGGTTTCTATTGGTCAAATGTTGATGCCGCTAGTAAATTCGTGTTCTGTGTAATTAGTAGAGTGGAATCATACCACTTTCAGAGATTTCCCCCCCAGAAAAGCCCCTATTCTTAAGAATTACCGACACTGCATTAAAATCACATAAAACACTCATATTTAAACAAGCAACGGACACAACTCTAAAACATGATAACAGAAACATTCATCAAATTAAGCAGAAGAAAATTCAAGACAAACAGAAACATGACCAATATCATCAAACAACTTCACTTAGAACTCAATGCCACAGATTTGTGTGCAAATTCTTTACTGTGCAAGATTTTCATGTAGGAAAATTTCAATTACTTATTCACTCTGCCAAAATCAACTCAATCAAATAAAAGTTGCAATTTCGCACTGTGCTACTACTAGAAAATGAGTAAAGTATGCGAGTCGAGTTGGAAACAAATTGCAGAAAATTGTAGTTAAAATTCACTTTAGTTCAAGGTAAAAGCCAAAATTGAGAAGTCTGGACAAAAGTGGGCTCCTCGGAATGTGATAAATTCACGGCCCTGGGAAAAACGTGTTGCAATCAATGTAAAACTCTTCAGAAACTGATTTGACATTTAACTTGCAAATCAGTCATACACTCGATAGTTTGCACGAGTATAAATGTCAAAAGCAGCTGACTGCGTGAGAATGCCATCTTAATACATAACCTCATTCCTGTAAGCCTGTCCCTGGACCATACCAGAAATGCTGCAGTCATGTCCGTCAGTTTCAGTACCTACATAATATTTCACCAAGTCACGCTTGCGGACCTCTTCTAATAATCCCAGGTCGCCTAACCTGAACACTGACTTTACAAACACATTTAAGCCATAATTCTGGTACTTTGAAAGGTCCAATATGTAAATATCAAGGGACCTACCCTCAGTCCAACTGGCTTACATGGTGGCTGCTTTAAGAAGGAATTCGGGGCCTTCACACCTACACTAATCGTGAATGCGGAAGTCCGAACCCACATTGCTATCAGCGCAACCAGGATTGGCTGATTAACAGAATTTGAATTTAACTCCGCTTAAACCTAGGAGACCTACAGAACACATTCCGAAACAACTGTGAAATTAAGTGCAAAGTTAAATGTTACCCAGAACAACCTAGAATCACAAATTATATCAAAGAAAAATACAATATTTTAAGGTGGGAAAATAATAAGTTACGGTTAAGTACAAGTGTTCATACATACGCATAAAATAAGTTTTAAATTTCTCAAAACGTGAAATAAAGTTTCTTATAGTAAATATGATTCTGTAGCACAAATATCAAGGAAAAATCAGCCTGATTAAAACATAAATATTCTGAGTAAAAGTGATGGTCAGCAAAACGTAATTCTCAAAACAATATACATACCTTTACATGGGTGTGTAAGAACAAACCTTACGTAATTCACGTTAATATTTTGCTGTGACTGTGTTTACACTGCGGAGTAAAGTACTGTAGTATTTAACCTCTTGTTATTGATATGTGTTGGGTTATTTCTTTAAAAGGAATGCCTCAGTTGGAATGCATATTAAAAAGAAGAAAAAAAAACCAGTCCAACAAAAAATACACAAATTCAAGCACATAACTCATGTCGCTTATTTTTTCTCATACAAACTTAAAAGATAGCTGTGAACTAGCACACAAGAAACCTACCGAAACTTTTACTCTGCTCATATTTGATAGTTACTGTTTATTGAAATTCATCGGGCTGGGTTTAGTATTTTGTTGGGATTGTGGCAAATCACAATACACAACTGTGTTTCAAACACCTCAGGCAAAGCTACAATGTTGTGATAAACAAGACATGGATGTAAATAACTAATCATCATAAAAACTGTTCATAGTTAAAACATATAAATAGTGCACATCAAATATTTGAAATCACACACAGGGCCAGCGTAAGAACCACTATGCAGACACGCCACACCCTTTCACATGCAGCGGTTAACGAAACCCACGTAATATTATACTTATTACTGCAGTGAAAACACAGATTTTTCACATCGTAACATGCCTAGGCAGGTTTAAAAACACAACCAACATCTACAAACATGATGTAATTTGAAGTATTATTCGGAGTAAGTATAATTTATGCTTTGTTTGGCCAAAAGCATTACACCATGTCATTGCATGCCAAGTCTACAAACTTCGGTTGATAACCGCCCAGCCATTATATCTAAATATAATAAAATAAGTATTCAAACATTAAAACATTCAGTTGTAAATTACAAATTCAAAAAACAGTATTTTGCAGTAAAAGTATGAAATATTCTAACCTTTTTGAATATGTATATTTTGTCTGCTACTTAATGATGCTGTAAGAGCCGCCCAAATCTCTTCACTCACTTCCCGAGTGGGGGGGGGGGGGGAGAGAAAAAGTGAGAGCGACAAGACTCGCCCAGCCAACAGTTGCTTCCTCAGTCAATAAAACAAACACTGTCTCTACAGGACCTACGCACAATATTTTGGGGTGATATTTTAACTATGACAATGAAACGTGTTTCCACTGAGGCAACATAAATACTAAAATATTTCAATAGGCAATGTTTAATTTACAAATGGCATACCAAAAAACTAGGTTAAAACAATGTGTATCTTAACTATTTCTTACTAGCCGTTGCCAACACATCGCTGCTCACCCAGTTATTTATTCATATTTAATGTGAAATAAATATTACAAGTATAGAAGATACTAAGGTAAAGAATAATTTATTCAATTATACAGTACTCTAGGTAGAGATATATTTGTGGAATACAGGTTGAAAAACAGGTTATTTTACACCTAGGGTGATTTTACAAAGGTACATTTCCAAAAGTCTGCTCTAGTCGTGAATGGACTAACTTTCTGTGCACCTAGACGTGCTATTTTTCTGTGCGTGTACCATGCGGCTTTCTAGCAGAAACCTTGTTTGTTATAAGTTTAACTTTCGTTCGTGCACTATTTTCGTGATATTCCGAATATCGTCTAAGTTATAAGAATTGCACCATATCCTGAGGTACACAATTAGACAAAATTTCAAGTAAAGGCTAGAATACAATAAACTAGATGCTAAACACTAAACGTCACCATAGAAAAACTCGCAAGTCTACAAGTGACAACAGGAATAAATATAAAAAGAATTGTTACACTCAATTATTTTTTAAAGCAATTTGCATTAATTTTATATTTATTTTGTATAACATTAACTGAATAAAAACGTACTGCGATAGTTGTGCCATCTGTTGCCAATCACTTGTTTGTGACACATTGTATTCAGATTGGCTGACGTTGCAACAGACTTGAATGTTGGCAAACATTTAGCGCATTGAATTTTGACGTTTAACGTCGCAGCAACATTTTACGTTGATTGTAGACATTGCCATTACTCTCCATTGATTCACGAGGTACTGATACACATTATTGTAGCGTGATTTTACACAAACCTTAAGTTAATACAAGGCATGTCACGAAGGGTAACGACACAATCAGTTTCACATGCCAAAGACCAAAATTAAACTTCCTCCTACCCATACGGATACAAAATAGTTATTAAACATTTTAACTTAATTTACTGATGTTTACAGTTAAACAACACAGAATCAAAACAAATTGGATCAATGAAAGAAAAAGTTTAATGACAAAGGTTTTAGACATTCTACTTCAATAACAGATAACTAACGTTCTCATTCAAACAATTACCATTATCATAAACTTTCACACCAATGGAAGTTTTAAAATAATGATCACACACATACCCACTATCATTATGGCATAACCCACGCTTCCACCACAATCAAGCACGAGAGCTGCTTCTACATACAAAATACAACTAATTTTAAACATATACTACCAGTTACTAAAAAATTAATGAAAAATTAAAATGGAGAAAATAATGCCTAACAAAATAATATTAAATAATTATCACAAAACTCACTGACAAAGTTCTAAAAATGGCTACCAGAACAAACGCCGGGTGGCGCCATTTCACTCGCAATGGGCCGAAACATTCAAACAACAAAAACAATTTTTTAAAACTTAAATTTGTATTTAAAACACATTATCTAATTATTTAATTTTAACATAATACTCACCAGACGTTGGATAATATGTGATAACAGACGAAATTCCACACTATTTACCAAGCAAAGAAACGCCAAGTCAACCACCGACGAACTTCTTGGTCACAACATGGAGGAAAGAAAGGTATACCGAGAGAGAACATCAAATAGTAAACGAAGTAACCAATATTATAATAGGGCACCCGAGGAAGCCAACATTGTAATAACAAGAGGCACGTTATATAAAAAAAAAACTTAAATAAAATATTGGATCAAAAAGAGCATTAATTGATCTTACACACAAATACTATTTCAATATAAACAAATTAATATACCGCAAAAAAATTCACAGTGATATACATAAGTAAATAGCAAAAATACTTTAAGAAAAGCATATTTGTTTATTTCAATTAAAACAAAATTTTTGTATGACAAATACAGTAAAATTGGATGTATAATTATAGTAGCAAATGTACATTTCCTCTGTTTTTTTCTTATTTTTTAAATTAATTGTTAGTTAATACTCTGTAGATGTATAGCCCTATTTCAAAAGTGTAAAATTTTTGTTCGAAGATAACCTGTAGTTGAGAAAAAAAAAGTTGGTGGAAATATTAAATGCTTATAAAGTGAACTAATATTTTATAAGATTTAATTCACAAGTACCGAAACAGATATTGTGGTGCGGTGAAGATATTTTCGGACTGTAGGTTTGTTACATGGATTTTGATTGTTAGCGGGGTATATTTTATCTAAAGTCTGAGAAAAAATGATGTATTTCCAGAGCAGTAAAGTAGCAAAAACAGCAGTTAATCTGGACAAGGTGACACGAACGACAAACAGCAGAAAATTAACCCATTATAAGGTAAAAAACAAAATAATATTTAAAAAACGTTTATAATCATTATTGTCACTTTGAAATTTTTGTGTACTAAATATGTTGGGTACAGAAAGTAACTTACATTCCAGAATAAGGGTGTCTTTAAGTATTTTTATTTCACTCTGCACGTCTTACACGATACCAAATTATGTTCTTACCATCAATTCTGCGTAAAAGGAAATTACTATTAGCAATAGGTATCTCTCAAGACTCTTTTATTTTTAAAATAATTTTTTGCAGCCATTTTATTTTACCATGCTCATTTGTTAATTCTGCTGTACCTCGGCGAGAAGAGAAGAAATAGCTGATTTTAATAGCACAAATAGCATATGCTACCGCCACCCGAAACAGCCTACAAAAAAAAAAGTGCTTCCAGTACCACGAATAGTATAAATACAGCAAAAATTGTATATTTTACATATTTTCATTCTATCATGTGTTATGGTATAATGTTTTCGGTAGTTCCACTGACAGCAAAAAAGTGTTTCACATCCAATAGAAAAATGTAAGAATAATCAATGGCAAAAGAAAGTCAGAGATTTTAACATTTGCACGTGAGTAAATGTTTTCAGTAATTATGTTAATGTCCAAAAACAGCAATTTAGTTCAGAAAAAAGAGTCCTTTCATTACAATGATACTAAAATAAAGAAACACGCATGCTCCAGTTAACTTAAAATTCTCCAGAAAGGACCACCCTACCTTGGTAGCCAACTTTTTAATAAGTTACCACAACACCTTCAAGAAATTAGCTCCCCTAACCAAAAACTCATTAAAAAAGAGAAGAAAGAAATTTTTATAACCTAACATTTTGTAGTGTAGATGAATACCTAAACCACAAAAATTAAGAAATTACTGCATAACATATCATTGTATGCATTTCTTGTTCCATTTTTTCTCATTCCTTATTTCTTCTGTTTCAGAAAACGTTGTTACCCTACAGCATGATGGAGCGGATTGGCAAATTATGAGGAAAAGATGTGATGCTTGTACGTGTTGTCTGACATATCTGACAAATACTGATATATATGTGTTTGTGCATGTGTGTGTGTTTACTATGTCCAGAGTATAAATTTTGTATACTGTAATTTGATTTGTCCAATATCTCGGTACAACTACGTATTGAGAAAAGATCTTATAGATGCAAAAAACAAAACAAAAAAAAAACGAACAGCAACTAGCAAGAATAGTAGTAAACTAGCAGAATAACAAACCACGCGAACACACCTAGTATGTCGTGGTTGGCTTCTGCTAGATTTTACCAAGGAGGATGCAGAGTCAGAAAGATTCTGAATACAACCAATATTATGGGAGCATCGACGTGATTGGTGTAATTTATCATCGATTAAAGTGAAAATTCAATTAGCATTGTAAAGGTGTACTCACAAATGTCAGCGCACTTCAGGAAGTCATGTGAACTCTGACCAATCGCTGGGCAACATTCTCTATCAGTATATATATCAAACTTTATCTTTAGAATGAATGACAGATGGGCAACTGCCTTCTGACAACATTACAAAAACATTATAAACACTTTGATATAAAATGCAAGGTAGTGCATATGTGTTTATTTTTATAGTGGTAAATTCAGGAATTTAAAACCTAAGGTAGCACCTACATTTACACGTGTCTATAATTATATGCTTAAATAAGAACTATTTCTCACATCTGTCACACATTGATTTTATATATGTAGTTGTTGATAATTACCACACTTTTTATTTTATAGTTTATTTATCTTAGGATGGGATTTTTAAACTTATATGTATGTTGGCAATATTTAAGGATTAAAAGGGATATCTTTAATTTTTGTGTCTATTTGAATTAATGTTTACTTTATTTTGCTCTCACTCTATTGTTAATGCTTCAGGGTATATTTATGTATTTATCTCCATCTCGACACCTTTTAGTTTATGGTATTTTTTTAAGTTAGGCTATTGGTGTGAGTCTTTTCAGGTAGTTGTAAGCCTTCCTGTTGATTGGTAGGTTCCAACACTGCACTCCCATTGGCCATAGAGATTAGCATAGGGATAGCCTGGTCCAGAAAGTTAGGAAGTACCCTCTCTCTCTGATACCATTTTTCGGAGCGAGTAGACGTAAAGCAGGATACTCGTCTGTAGTGGATGAAGCGCAGGTATTTTCACTTGGTTAGGGTGTCCACAATTCTATAGCTAGCACAAGAAACATTAACGATCTTATTCATAGTCAGAGCTTCGTCCAAGAATGATCCAGAGATCATCTTCCTCGGAGTTAGTCTGAGGTTAGTTCGAACTAAGGGTTCGTGTTCATAAACCCCGACCAGAGTAGGACTAACTTTAGTCGAAGGATCATGGATGTACACTATTGTCAAGTTTACTACACATGTGAATTGCAGATTTTCCTCTCTAGAGAGAGAGAAATATTATATAACTTATTTATAAAAAAAATGATTTTCTTTTCAAATTTAATAGTAATTTTCAATTATCATAATATATGTAACAAGAATGAGAATATAATGTATTCTACTATGGGTTGAATTGAAAATAAAAGTAGTCGTTTGGTAAATATAAATAAACTTCACACAGGACCTTTGGAATATAAAATGTGTATATAAAATATATTGGCCTTGTATTTGGTTTAGATTATTTCCATTCAAAGGGATGCTCTCGAAAATGTGCTGTTATTTTTGTCTGCTCGTATAAACAAATCACATTATTCATTACATTTAATTTACTAGATTCATTTTAATATTCTTTTATGACTGTATCGTATATGGGAATACAGCAGAATGGAGAACGATAAAATTATTACACTAATATCTTATTATTCCATATTGATTTCTTAGATTTTCATAGCAAAACTCTCTGCACTGGTAATATGGGCTGGTTTCATTTTATTGCGCCAATACTGTCTTTATAATGATGTTAAAAGTGTAGTGTAATGTTAAATACATTACAAAAATACATTTAAACTGATTAAAATTCTATCTTCTATAAAATATTTAAACTTGCATTCTTCTGCTTTTCAGCACCACTAATTTATCATTGACCTACCAATACTTTTAAGCTGGGAATGTGTACTGTCTCATATAATATATATATATATATATATATTTATCATATTTGTATCTAACTAATTTATCATTGACCTACCAATACTTTTAAGCTGGGAATGTATACTGTCTCTATATATATATATATATATATTATATTAATACATATATATCAAAACAATATTTGTATTTAAATTCTCTGTGTGAATTAATATCACGTCTCCTAAGAATCTGTTTTCAGAAAGGCATTTGATTGACACAAAAATAGAAAGGCATTGCTGTAGCTAAAAACGCATGCATTATAAAGCTTATATGGTACAGTTCCATTTCACGGAACATTTCATTCATTTGGTCGGCATATTTTTGCATACAGATTGACAGAATCGGCCTTGAACATAATTGTTATGTTTCGTAAACTTTATATAGCATTCACTGGCATGTAATATTAACAAAACTGTCCTGTTTTATGTCCGTCATGTTTCTTTTCGACCTTAATAATACCTTAATCCTACTCTCGGTCCGGACTAAAAATTAGGCCATACTGAAGGGAGATGATCCTCGGACTAGCAATAGAAATGCTCTCTGAATACAAGAAATTTTGGTCGGAGGATGATCTTTCCTTAGTCCGGACTAAAAACGACTATGAATAAGGCCCTAAATGTTTCCACATTGAAGTGTGTGATTTCTAGCCCTTCTGTGTTGCAGTTACAGGAAATGGCTAGGTTTGTAGGCGATATACGCCCGGGAGTGGTTGGCTCGCAAAGAGAACACCCGCCATTAATATTGAATATGCAGCATTTGAAGACAGCATCCTACCCTGCTTCCTACCATAAAAATCGAATTTCTTTCAAGAGCAACATCCTGCTAAATCTGCTAAATCATTATTATGGAGAAGCCTGTGATAAAATTCCTTTTCGAACATTTGAACAGATGTCATGTTGAACTAGCGTGATAAGCATAGACTCCAGCGGGTTTAACCACAAATGCCTGAGACAGCTGGTCTTAACTTTCCTCAACTATACAACTTTAACTTCCCGATGACCTAGCAGAATGGACCCATTGCCCACCTGCAACCTGAAATGATTCTTGGACGTACTGAGATGCTGAGTGCCTCAACTAGTGACGTACCTCATGTTCTGCTGTTGCCTTCATGACACGAGTCCAGAAATAGAGCATGTGCGTGCTTGGGACGTGCATATTTGCAGATCGGAGTTAATAATTCTGCTAATTATGCTAAAAATCTACTCTACCATTGTACTAACCTGCATTTCAATGAACGACAGAAAATCTTGGAGGTAGCTAAGATTGTTACCTAGGTCAACCTGCGTGGCTGGGAGTGCTGTAACAACAGTGTAGTGTCCGTGCTAGCCAGCCGACTACATATGCACAACCGCTAAGGCTGGCAACTGGCACTGCGATGTTGTCATCTGTTACATGGCATTGACAGCCAATAAGTGCACACTATGGCATCCACTTGCAGGATATTAGGCTTGCATTGCAGCTGTTGTCTCCCGCTCAACTACTGACAATTTCTACCTGCTGTGTTACACCAGCATCCGTGTGTTTTCGCTCCCAGCTGTTGCCAGGCAGAAGTGACCATAAGTGATGGATACTGATTGAGTGGATCTAAAAAGTGTTTTACTGGGCGGAAGTGATAAAATAAAAAAGAGTAATTTTCCCCTTCCCTAATAGTGTGGTGTAAAGAGTTCCAAGCCATGGGATTCGTTCAGGGGTTTAATTCCCCTCCAGGGATGCATTGTGTTTGGGATATATAATCCCTGGAGTTTTTTTACTCGAGAGAGAATGTGGCTCCGAGGATCAGCAGAAACACCTTGATGGAGGTAAGTAATCTTGCAAAAAATGAATGTTAAAATAATATTTTATAACATTCTGGCAGTCTCCAGGCAGGAATCGTTATTTTCCGAGTCCTTGTAGGATAGCTTTGATAGTAGATTCCAGGTTAGAATATAAATTGCAATATTGAGAATAGTTTTCCCTAAGGCTTTAAAGACGTTTTGTCAAGATTCAAAATACAGTAATCAATGGCCTTGGTCGTGTTAAGTGACCATGAGAGTGGCTTTTAAAGATTTTTGGAGTATGTAAAATGAATACTCAGAAGGAGTAATTAAAACTTGTATTTTGGGAATCTGGTATGGACAGTAGTTTAAATTTTCATGGTAAATTGGCCATTGTTTCGTTGAACGGCCAGGAATTTGTTAATTCAAGTCTCAGTTTCAAAAGGACTTAGACAGTGCTTGCACAACTGCTGTTACAAATATTCAGCTAAATTCATTCGGTAGTCATGTCTGAAAAAGTTTAAAACAGAAAGTGTTTTCGCAGTTACACACCCAAATCAGAATGAAATCAATGGAAATAATTACCTAAACAAACATGGAACTTCTAATGTGTGATATTTAATTATAATAGCCTCCAACGTTTATCACTATAGAACTTTTTAATTCTTATTATATCTACCCATTTACAGTAATGGCATAACTGATGGGTATTAGTACATTCAACATAAAACTTTAGTTAATTCAACAAGTGCAGGAATTCCCACAAAGCAGCAGAGAAGAGAAGTCGTTCGTAATAGTTCGAAGGTAATGCAACTTCTTCAATAGCTGAACTTGTTTAAGAGAAATAGTTCTTATCTGCATCCTGTGTATCCGTGGCCTTAATAATTGTTCCAGTTGTAATAATTTCAACAATTGGCCTTTGTGTATATGAATTAAAAGAATTTTTGTAAGTCAGGTGTCCATTTATAAAGGATTTAATTATTTTTCAATGTGTAGTAAATTCTCAATCATTGGCCTTTGTATATTTGGATGGCCAGGAGTTTATCCAGGTATCTAGTCAGTTGGCATCTGGGGCTAATGATATTTTAGTAAAATGCAAGATTCATGGTAGGCCTTAAATTCTATTTTGGTATGGCCAGGTAAAATTTTAAGTGTGGTATTTTGGAAAACCCCTTTTTTCCACAAATTTTGGATCGCCATTTTAAATAAATGTTTTCTAGGCGACATCTAATTGTGAAATTTTAGTGAAATGACATGTAGGCATAAGGGTGTTTCAATATAATTCTTGTTTGGCATTTCGAAGTGTTGCCTTTTTCAATTGTGATAATAGATGTATTTTCTTATGTGACTTTACTATGGAAAGAAAACAGAAACAAAGTTAATAAAAAAACAAAGTTCAATCTCATGTGTTGTAAATTGGGGAACGGTTGGTGTCTGCTCTATAATAATGATGTTCTACTCCACTACTTGCAATGAGGTTACTTTTTTATATGTTTTAAAATCTTTTTAATATTTACTCCTTTGGGCCGTGGTTTTACTGCTCCTTTGATGTGCCTTTGATGAGAATGGCTTAGCAAAGAGATCCTGCACACTCTGCTCCTGATGAGTGGCATGTGGGTTGCATCAAAAGTAAAACACAAGAGAATTTATTTACGAAGTGTTTCTCTATTAGTGACGACCATTATTTTGGGAACTTGTATTTGTTTTGTATCTAATCTCTTCTGCCATGTCCACAGATTTGGTACAGAAGCTCACAAAAACCTCACTCACCCAGTTTCTTAAGGAGGCGGGAGAAGAAGTCGCAGGTACTGAAGGGATCGACAAACTATCGAATCAAAACTAGAGCTTCGGTGCAGCGTGATAGGAATATCACAGCCTCCAGTAGTGGTTGCATCGGGGGAGTTATCAGTGGTAGTCCTGTCCAACTTTTAAGATACTTAAGGATGTTCCAGCAGAATTATCATCCAAGGTTTCTCATTTGAAAAGCTCTACTCTGACTGGGGTAGTCCAGTTTTTGCTATAATTGAAAACTGTAATATCGTTAAAAAAATTTCCCAAGACAAGTGGTCTTTGCGATAGCAACATTTAGAGTGTCTGAAATTTTTCAGTCCCTTTTTTGTTTCAGCTAAGAATGAGAATTGGGAATTATGTCAATTATCAAAAACTTGTCTCACTCTGGTTCCAAGTGAGCTAGCTCTTGTTCTTCGTTTGAAGATTCTGTAAAAAAAAAGGCAGAATGTAAACCAGTCCATGCAGGATTATGTAAAATCTGTATTTGATTTAGCGATTGTAGTAGGGTACGCTTGTACTCAGGACCAGTTCACACAGACAGTATTTTTTAATCTGCAATCTCAGTACAGCAAATTATTTTGTTTTGCCACAAGACCTACTACTTTAATGCAACTCCTGAATTTGGTGACGGAAATAGAACATAACATCACTGATTGCTCCTCTGATCCTTTGAGTTTGGATCAAAATAAAGAAATATAGAATGATCATCTGAAATTGTGTTCCTCCAAGATTTGTATTTTGTGCGGTAAAAGCAGTAATGTCATGAAAGACTATTTTCACAGCAAATCTGTTCTTGCTGTCACAGAACATTCAGACCACGGGAAGGTCAAGACCCGTTCTTGGATTTCCCAAACAGGGAACTCCAGTGTCAGAGTATAAAAGGAAGACAATATTAAGAACTTGATATGTTATTTTTGTAAACAGATGGGCCATGTGATGGCCAGATGCTCTTCTCGCGAGAAATTCGTGGGGGATAATTTAACTAATGTTATGAGTTTTAAGAGGAAATATGGTGTGTTACAAGTGCCTGTTGTGTTATCTGACCTGTCAATGGTGGATTCTGGTGCATATTGTTCACTCATTAACCATGATTTTTGTAGCACTTGTTGAAAAACATCCCTAAGGGTATCTTGAGGTAAGGAAGAGTGATGAAGTGGGGTTTTCTCTTGCAAACTGAATTATGATTGTTTCCCATTGAGTAGCAAATTTTAACTCAAATAGGGAAATTTTATAGGAAATTTCATTTAAGGATTCTTCCTGCCTTAAGTCACAATCGCTTGTTAATAAATGACATTCTGGGGAAAACCCAGGTATGTATTGATTGGTCCAGGCATTAATTAGTTTTTGCTTTTTGTAAATCTTAACCTGTAGAGTTGATTTGGAGGCAATTTAATTTCCATAAGATAATTGTTCAGTATGTGTCATCTATGGATGAGGGATCATCCAGTTCCAAAGGGAATTTGCTGATGTAATCACCCAAAAACAGAGGCACTACAGCAAGAACACTATCATATTGAAAGTAAAAGATACGGAACCAGTATCCTCAGTTCCCTATCGGGTGGCACCACCGAAACTGAAAATATTTCCGAATATTGTGTGTGACCTTCAAAAGAAGGACATATTGGAGCGTTCTGAAAGCTGTTACTCCAGTCCAGTTTTTTTGCTGTCCAGGAAGGTACCAGTAGAGTACCGTGTCATTTGTGATTACCACAAGGTGAACAAGAATATCCATGTTGAATTCTATCCCTTGCCTACGATTGAATCTGTTTTTCAGCATGTTGGAAAAGCTAAGTATTTCTTCATTTTCGATCGTAATTAATCTTTCTTACAGTGTGATTGCACTCTGATTCGAGAAGGCTATTCGCATTTATTACCCCCTTGCGGCAATATCAATGGAAGCAATTGCAAATGGGAGTAAATTTCGGTCTGCAGGCGATGTCATGTGTGTTGTTCTCAGTCTTGGGCCAATTACAATGTGATTTCCTTTTCACTTACAACGAAGATGTTTGTATATTGTGTGGAACTTTTGATGATCACATGAAACATCTGTGTCTTTTCTTGGAGGTCTCACAGAAAACCCTGATACGGTTACATGGGCGAAAAGCTATGTCAGGTACCTGGGCTCTGTTATTTCAGAAGGTAGGTTGCTGATGGTTCCCGACAAGATTAGACAGGTGGTGAAATTTCCAGTCCCGAAGAACGTGTTTGGAGTGTGCCGCTTTCTATGCATGGTGGGGTTCTATTCGAAATTCATACAAAATTTTGCAGATCTTGCAGGACCTTTAAATGCCCTGAAGAGGAAAGGGGTATCCTTTAGTTAGGGGAAAGACCAGAGTAAAGCCTTTTGTGTGTTGAAAGAGAAGCTGGCTACACCTCTGGTTCTCAAGTTATCACATTTCAAGCAGCCATTTACTCTTCCTGTACATACCAGTTCTAAGACGTTGGGTTCTGTGTTTTGCCAGATGAGAGGAGATAGTTTAGTGATAGTATTCTATACCAGTCGACTGTTGACTCCAGCTGAAAAAAAATTCTCGGCATACGAGTAACAAGTCCTTGCTGCAATTTTCGGAATGGAAAAGTTCAAGGATTATTTTGAGAGCTCAGAGTTTGAATTGTACACTGATAATGAGGCTCTGAGTTGGTTTCTAAATACCAACAAGCCTGCAGGGAGGTTGGCTAGATAGTTAGTTAGTTTGACCTATTTTAAATTTAAGATCAAGCATGTCAGAGGCATTCAATATGGTGTCGCTAATGGCTTGTCGAAGATATTTGACTCCGTTTAGTTTCAGGTCGTCATCCCCAAAGTAGTGTCGGTGATTCGGATCCAAGATACTCGATTGCAAAATGTTACTTGTTGAAGCTCAAAGCCATGGAGAGGATGAAAGGAGAAATGGTCCTAAGGTTGAGGTGGTCCATAACTTTCCTCAGGTGTATTTAAAACTGCAACACCACTAGGGAATGGACCATGATTATGTAAATATCAAGGTAATATTGATGCAGGGAATGGGGGACAGTTTGAGATCAGGAAGAGCTAAATCGGGTATGTCGATCCGAAAACATCAAAGTTTAATTTATTTGTACCTCAGGTGCTGTGAGGCTCTATAAACCAGTATTATCAAAATACATTCATTGGTGGACATCTTGGCCAATATAATACTGTTTCCAGGATTAGGGAAATGTTTTACTGGCCTGGGCTAGTAAAGTATGTGGAGGGTTTTGTTAAGGAATGCTTGGAGTGTCAATGAGCCAAGCCTCGAAACATCATAATTGTGAGTCCTTAAAGTGCCAGTGTGGCCCAGTTCCCTTGGGAACTTGTGCACCTGGAGGTTTTTGGCCCGCTACCCGATACTGAAAATGCATTTACATCGACGCATTTTTTTTTTGGATAGTTTTAGTATGTATGTGTTCTTTTCCTCTCTTAGGAACATGAAATCCAGTGAGATTTATAAGGTCCTTGGTCAGCGCCTAATTCCTTTATTCGGTTCACCTGTACAAATAGTCACTGACAATGCCATGTATTTTGTGTCCATGGAGATGAAGAACCTTGCATTTGCATGGAGGATCAAGTTGTTCCAGACCACTTCATATTATCCCAAGCTATGCTGTGTTGTACCAACTGTCACTGGTTTTCAACTATGTGGTTAGCAGTACCATTCTTCTTTGGAAGAAGTTTGCTTCATCCTGTAATAAATACATAGAGTCTCCATGAGTTTTGCTGGGAGGCTGTAGACCAAAAAACCTGGAAGAGTTCTGGAGTGAAGATCCCCATAGTTTAAAGAGGTATCACACCAGACTAACTTAACGAAAACCTTATATTAGTAGTAAAATTACCATAAAGGGTGGTGATAAATTGTATGTAGAGACCCACTTTCTCAGCAACAAGGGAGTTATGTTTACTTCTAAGTTAGCACCTAAATATACTGGCACTTATGTGGTAAGGCGATTTGTGACTACTGTAACATCTTTCTCAAATTAAACTTAGCACCTCTTAGGTAGAGGTCTAGGGTGGCAAACCAATGAAGGGAGACTTATATTGGGTGTTATATTTTTGAGTATCATCTTGTTCGTTACCTGTTGTGTTTTTTAAAAATGTATTTTAGCTTAGCTCTAGTCAAGGTGGAACTGTAGTTCCAAGGAGTCACAGTCTCTCACTAATGACCATTTCATCTTTTTTATTGAGGGTTAATGTTTTTGTTATCATACTCATTTAGGTTAAGATAGATTTTTATTATAATGATCTGCGTATAAATTATATTATAAGTGTATATTTAATGTAGCTCTCATATAATTTGTAAAGAGGAAGCTATCCTCATATTTTGATATAAAATAGGGTCCCAACAAATTTTCTACTATTCGGGTGGTTATGGTTCTCAGATATCTTGGATTGACATTCGGAATAATGTGACTTCAGTTTACTTGTGCAAGTATGTCATGTTTTTTACAATGCTGACGATGGAGATGCTGCTGCTGTGAGATCATCTCCTCCTCCTGGCTTTGACTGATGGAGTGGCATTCTGGAAACTTCTTCAAGGCTGGCCACTTCGCGGAGATTCTGGTCGGCCTTCCCACTTCTCGGGAGTCCCTCCCATAGTGAGGATAGGGGGAATATGAGATGTCGAGCACCTCAATTAGCGACATACCTCACGTTCTGCGCTAAACTTCACAACACAAGTCCAGAAATAAAGTACGTGCAAGCTTGGGAAGCTCGAATTTTTGCAGCCTGGGACTAAGAATTCTGCTAACTATGCCGAAAATCAACTCTATCATGGCACCAACCTGTATATCCATGAATGATGGAAGATCATGTAGGTAGCTGAGATTATCAGCTACATCGTCCTGCGTAACTTGGAGCAGCCATAAGGACCCATATAACATGCCTGCTAGCTGGCCAGCTACCATGCACAGCCACTGAGGCTGGCAGCCGGCACTGTGCTCCTGTCACACATAACATGACATTGGCAGCCAATAAGTGCACGCTGTGGCATCCACTTGCAGGAAATTAGGCCTGCATTGTTGTGTTTGTCGCCCGCCCGACTGCTGATAATTTCTACCTGCTGTATGACATCAGCGCTTGTGTGTTTTCATGCCCAGCTGTTGCTAAAGGAAGTTACCACAAATGTTGGATTCTGATTGTGTGAATTTAAAATGTGTGTTAATGGGCTAAAGTGTTAAAATATAAAAAATATATCATTTTCCCCTTTCCTAATACTGTGGTGTAAAGAGATCCGAGCCATGTGATTGGTTCAGGGGTTTAACTCCCTTCCAGGGACATACTGTGTTTGGGGTATATAATCTCTGGAGTTTTCTAACTCGACAGAGAATTTGGCTCCAAGGATCAGCAGAAACACCTTGCTGGAGTTAAGTAATCTTGCCAAAAATGAACTTTAAAATAAAATTTTAAACTATTCTGACAGTATCCAGGAAGTACTCGTTATTTTCAGAGTCATTGTAGTATAACATTGCAAATAGTTTCCAGTATGGAAAATATTGCAACATTGAGAATAGTTTTCTCTAAGATTTTAAAAACTTTTCATCAATTTTTAAAATAGAGTCAACAATGGTGTTTTTTTTAAAGTGCCTATGAGAGCAATTTTAAAGATATTTGCATTATAAAAAATAAATACCTCCTCAGAAGGACAAATTAAAACCGGTATATTGCGAATCTGGTGTGGACAGTTGTTTAATTTTCATGGAATATTGACCATTCTTTAGTTGAATGGCCAGAAATTTTGCAAATCAAGTGTTCATTTCAATAGGACTATAATTTTCCAGTTGTAGTAATTTCAATAATTGGCCTTTATGTATATGAATGCCCAGGAATTTTGTAAATAAAGTGTCCATTTCAAAAGGACTTCATTATTTTTCAAGGTGTAGTAAATTCTCAATAATTGGCCTTCGTATATTTGAATGGCCAGGAGTTTTTTCCAATTATCTAGTCAGTTGATCTGATCCAAATGTTGCCAAGACAAATAAAATTAAAATTTAATAAAATACAAGTTACATGGTTAATCTTAAACTCTACTTTGATGTGGACAGGTAAAATTTTAAGTGTGGTATTTGGGATAACCACTGTTATTGCACAAGTTTTTGAACACCATTTTGAATCAATGTATTCGAGGTGACTTCTAATTGAGAATATTTAGAGAAATGACATGTAGGCACAAGGTTGTCTCAATATAATTCATGATGAACATTTCGGTAAGTTGCCTTTTTCAATTGTGATAATAGATGTATTTCCTTGTGTTATTTTGCTTTGGAAAAAAAACAGAAATAAAGTTAATAAAAAAAAGTGCACTCTCATGTGTTATAAATTTGTGTATGGGTGGGGTCTACTCGTTTTAATATGGATGTTCAACCCAGCTACTTGCAATGAGGTTAATTTTTTCATGTTTTGGAATCTTTTTGATGTTTACTCTTTTGGGCCGTGGTTTTACTGCCCATTTCATGCGCCTTTGAGGAGAAGAGCGCATCAGTACATAAAATCACCACCATTGTTTTAAAACATATTTAATAACTCTCAGTAGGAAAAATAATACAGTGGAAAATAAAGTGCTGCTTACCTTACCTTATTGAAGAGTTAAACTTTGTGCTCGAACATTTACATGTGCGATATGATAAATTTATGTTCTACTAGGTTACCGGTACAGAGCGGCAGCATGGTCACTCTGCATATTAATGACCCGATGTCTGACATGGCCAACACAATTTCAGCAAGATACATGAGAGCAGCATTGTCGCTTGGAGCACTATTGCTGTGCGGAATAATATTGAAATAGGCAGCGCCACTTTCACTTGTTTTATTAGAAATTGAGAACAATTAGAAGGTTCCACTACTGGTGATTGGTCCGATCTGCATTTTTTTCTGAATTTTTTTTTTGTAATGATTTCCCTAGCCTACTACTAGGCAAGTGGTCTCCTGGGATTATGCTAGTTAAGCACTAATCTTGATAATGTTTCTTTGATAATGCAGTTTGCAGTTATAAAGCTCACCAGGCTACTCATAATAGACAATCCCAGAAAGGTTCTTAAATATGAAATTGAATTTTTGCATTTTTTGTGAAGAGTGGGCATAAAATTTTAAGATATGTCAAATATTAGAACGTGTAAATTCTAGCTAAAAATTGCCCTGAAAAATGGTGACATCTTGTAATTGCGAAGTATTATAGTCATAAATATCATGTACTGCAATTTGAACATATTATTCTTTTTAGAATGTTAAGATCAGAATTCTTTCATTTCAGTCAACCGCATGTGAATAGTACAAATTTAAGAAAGGAAAAAAATAATGAAAACTTTTTATGGTAAAGCATAATGTTTCAAGACTTTGAAAGGATTAAAGACAAGGGCTATACGAATTTGCAAAATCATAACTTGTACAAAAATATTCAGGAAAGACTTATACAATTGCAGTTTCATACATTTTGATGTAATAGCATTTGTTTTGAAAATTTTATACCATTGTGTGGTCGAATGGCGCAAGTTTTTTGATTCAATCTTAGAGTCGATCTCGGATAGAGTTTCAAACAATGTTGGTACAACTGGGCATTAGTGTTTTCTGCATGATGTGGCGAAATTTTTTCCCTTCCCAATGTACATAATTTTAGAGTTTGTATTTACAAAGCTCTTGGTGGCCTATCTTGTGGTCACAATAATGCACACAATTCAGTTGAAATTGAAACATTTGGTTCTAAATTTCATCACAAATTATCATAATTGTTTTCCTCGTGATGATAATGATTTATACCATGGTATCACACTCACTATCCCAGCTATCAATTAAAAAACGGTACTCTTAATGTCGCTGTAGTTCTGCCATCTGTCATAGTGTGCTACGTGTCATATAGTGAAACAATCAGTTTGCCTGTTATGAGAAACTAAATTCATTTCTTTTCGATTTAATACTAGAACTGCATATTTTCAACGAATGAGTTATGTATTCATATCTCGCATGTTTCTTCCATCAGTTATTTGAATCCATAGTTTCTATTTACTTTCATAAGTTAATTATTTTAATGGTGGCAGGAATTCACTACTGCGACTTATCCTGCGCATTGCAAAAACAAAGCAAATTCTTCCCAAAATATAATATGTGTGATTTTTTGTCTGTAGGCTTAATGTGAATGCAAATACAGTAAATGTTAGCTAACCTCTATCCAGTAATCAATGTAGGGTATTAAAGCTGGATTGACATTCCAACATGTTTTATTTTTGTTGTTGGGGCTCTTTTTATTTTATTTTTCGGGAGAAATATGACGGGGGTGGAGCCTTTAGTTTAACGTATTTCATGAGATGGAATTGTTTTGCAGTATTTACTAGTGTGGCATTTTGAGCTGCATTGTTTAAATGAAGCAGTGGAAAATTTTGCTCGCATTGAAATAGCGTTAAAATAATTGTAACTTAAAAAATTTAACTTTATTGAAGAAGCAAAATGTGATATATGCTTCGCTGTTTGTATTTGTACACATGCAGGAATAAACACACACAATTTGACCTAAGTTAGTTACGTGTGCCATGTTTCCCGACCAATTCCGTTCACCATGACATCACCGCTCAACACTCTTGTGTGCCGAGCAGCTATCAAAATACAATAGTACATCAAGTGTATGTTAAAATGGGTGCCTGGAATGCATTAGTGAAGGGTTCATGAATGTGTAAATTATTGTGTATTTATTTTATTTTATATATCTTGCGATGCCTTTTTTAATAAGTATCAATGTGCATCTTTATTTCTATTAATCAGTGTTACATGTTTTCCAACTATGATCATTTGCATATTCTGTGTGCATTACCTGTACTTAGGCTAATCATATTGTTGTTTCTGTAGATGTGTCAAAATTACATGTGGTAGTTATTGAGGGTTTTGTTTTATTTGGAAGTGCTATGTTTCATATTATTCATTAAATAAGGGTTTCAATTATTTTCCAACCAGCATTGCACAAATTGCATTAGGTACCACATGACCTAACATGGTAAGTCAGTGGAAATACCATGCAACATTTCAGTGCAACATTAATGTAAATAAATGTCATGTTTGATATTTTTAGGAGTGCTTACATTTGATTGAAATTAATGTGTTTATGACTAGTGCACACATAATGCTGGATTTACATTTGTGTGACAGGTGCAAGGCGACAGATGCGAGGCGACATGTGTGACATCACTGAAAATGTTGTTGTAATGAAAACACTGTTGTGTGATGGGACATAAAAACATTATTCGGTCCACTCATGGCTGATAATACAAAAATGTCTCAGGAGGCAAATTTCATATTTGCGAGAAGGAATGACGAAAAATAGTTTGAAACACAAACAACCATATTAATGTTTATGTATTTATTATACTTTTCGAGTTGGAAGAAATAGTATGCGCCTAACCAAATCAATGTAGGATAATATGGCTTGGTTGGCAATACAACCTGTTTTAGTTTTGCTGAGTTATGTTTGTTTGTGTCCTGTTTATTTCATTTCGAGGTAGAAAAGGAAACAGTGAAGGGATGGTTGCTTTAGTTTATGTCTTTTGTGAGACAGCAGGGGCATTTTTAGTTGCATATTGTTCTTACGGAGGAGTGGAAAATTTTGCTTGTTTGGAAATAACATTCAAATTATTGAAACTTCACAAATTTCAATTTCCGTGACAAACAAAAACGCGATATCGTCGCTGTTACGGTTCGTACATAGGCAGCAATATACACACACAGACTAATACTTTGTTAGGAGATGACCTTACACTTGTTGATTTGACCATGTTTAGAGGTAAATAAACAAATAATTTTTATGCACTACAAGTGTTGAAAGTGCAGCTTTTTCAGGCACTGTTTGTAAAATCCGTAACCCTATGACACGTGTTTTACTATGGAATTCTTTAGATGTTTAGTTCACTAAACTCACATTTATTCATCCCTAACATTAAATAATTTATTTGCAGAATCGTTCAGTAAAATCAACACTGCACTCATTTCCTGAAACCACAGTTTCTCGAAGTGGTACACATGTGCGATTAATATTATATTTCACTCAAGAAAACACATTTCAGCGGTATCCACAACCAACTATGTTTAAAGAAAGCAAATTATAAATAATTAACTACAGATAAAATATTCCGACATCAACTAGATAATATATTTGCATTTTATTACAAATATGACCAATTAACATTGCCACCACTCTTGCAACAAGAAATCACACTCGTTTATTGACGCTTGTCACAAGCACGATGCGAAAAAAATTAGAAATTATTTATATTCAGAAAATTTGCCACGCCAGAGATTTCTGTCATGTTGACATCACAAAACACTCATCTGTGATTGTGTGAAGCATTACTTCCGTCACATCGCACTCATCGCATTGCGCCTATCGGGCCTTTGTAAATCCAGCATCAGATGCATCATGTCAAGGTAAACCATGCAAATCACTTTGTCATTGCGAAGAGCAAATTAGGAATTAAGATTATTTTTGCACTAGGCACAATCACTGCATGCTCCTTCCTTTGTCAGAGATACATTGAAATAATATTTAGTCAGTATCAGGCAGTATCATCCCGTACCAGGGATTAGTCTGTAAGCAGTATATGTAAGAAGCGAGCACGTGGCAAGCTAACCATACATTTTAATAACTTATGAAATAAAAATGTTTAGGTGGTTTCCACTATTCGCAACACAATGTACGTTACAGAGATGTTGGGTTTAAAAAGGTAGATATTTATTAACACAGTAACATGTGTGCAAAGATAGGCACTTTGTAGACAAAAAGGATAAGTCATACGGCAAGTCAGTGTACAAAAGGCTTGCCTTTTATATTATATAATTTTCTTTTAATTTAATTTCAGTGCAATGTGTAAGTTTCCATACAATGTATCACATCATCATGTTTCAACCACCAAATCATTTCATTATCATTAATTAGAACATTATAAGAAACTTTTTTATCATGAGGAAGGAATGCCCAGCCACTGAGAGGGCTGCGCAACATATACTGGGGGAATTAGCATCATCACCTCACAGCCGAGTGAACGTACGTGTCGCATACTCCCAGTATCATCATGTTCAGACTTCTCATTTAGTGTATTAATAGTCAATTGTGTAATTTCGGTACAGTGTATTAACTTTCCATCTGGGAAGTGATCCACTCAGCAACCGAGCTCATGTTGTATATGGTTGGGGCGTAATGTTTTCACCTTAACCATTGTGTAGGCATTCCTGCCATTTTGCTGCGTACTTCATACTTGAGTGAATTGTATCAAGTGTCCATGCCTCATACGAGGGAATTGTGCAAATAAAAAATGATAATCACAAAATAATGTTGTTTTTATTTGTTTTGGTCGCATCATGACCACTTAACCTATTGTCATAGTTAACATGAATTATCGGCATGGGAATGGCCGGAACAGTTACCATCAGATTTGGACGAGCTTATAGTAGGAGTTCTGATATCCTCTACTAAACAAGGCATAACTGGATTATAGCTCATCATTTAGCAGCAGTATTAATCGTCGCCGGAGCATTAGAGGGAACCACCCATGACCCACATCATCATCAGTGTTCTCGACTGAGTGAGAACTGGCGCCCACCTGGTAACCATGAACCTCACAGCCATCCATTTTAAAATAATTAATTCCCTGATGATGCCGAACCTAACACAGCATCATTGACCATACACTCATTGATATCATGATATAGGTAAATAAACAAATATTATTTACATACTACAATAGTGTGTAAAGTGTGACTTTTTCAGGAATTATATGAATATCAATAATTATAGTAATGGTTTGAAAATACATTATTTACAGAACATACAAACTTGCAAGTGTGTCATGTTTAAATGCACAATGATCCAGCAATAAACACACTTTTACGGATGTTAATCTTACACTCATTGGATATACAAAAAATGCATATAAACAAATATTTTTTTTTACTTTCACAAGCCTTTTTAGAGCACGTGCATTTCAAATATTATAGTAACAATTCCGAAATACATTTTTTATAAACGCGAGCTTACTTAATTTTTGTAATTCGCAACCTCTTGAACACATGTTTTTATATGAAAATAACTGCACGAACACTTCACAACAATGTTTGTCCATCACTGATATGAAATATTTTATTTGCGTAATCATTAATTAAAATCATCACTTTGCCCATTTCCTGAAACCAATAAACATAAAATCTTCGAAACATTAATATTTCGAGTATGTAAAAACGGTACCTGCAACCAGTCATGCTTGTGCCCAGATTATATTATTACAACGTACCATAGGATTTAATTTAACTGAGATATCATTAAAACAACATACACATAAACAATGTCGACTGCACTATCTAAGAATGGCTTACACGTTCATTTATTAGCATTTAGCACCAGTGAAGACTCCCTGAATTGATTTCCCGACAATTAAAATTGCATCTTATTTTGAACTCTAATATTATTTTGTTTTGTCTTTATACTACAACTATAATTAACGTAAACAATGCATGTAGCTCTGCAGTGACTACCTCGCGAACTGGCGACATTAACTTGCCAGGTTTATCAAGCAAGTGTCCAGACCTCACATTCCTAGTTATCACTGCGCACAGTCACATCTTATAGGTGCCTAAACTCAAACAGAAATACCATCGAAATGCAGCTATTGTTCGGGCAATCACTCTGCACTTTTCAAGGAATGCCCTAAGTTCCTGAACTTGGTCCAGAAACACCAAGCTACCAAGACCGCCTTAACAACTCTTCAAACAGTACCTGAGCCGTCCAGGAAACTGGCATGCACTGTCATTCCCGCAGAACACAACCACAGCTCTCCTACGCGCAGGTACTCGGTATACCTGCACAAAACACAACATGAACTCATAAAACCCCAGCTCAAAAACAAGCGTAAACAGAACTTCCTTCTTGTCCTTTCCCGTGAAACTAGCTTGGAGGGATGAAGGAAACAGTGCAGGACCTCCATGAGTTCATGACTTTTCTGCAAGAATGTGACATTCATGTCCTTTTGGCGCTTTTCCGTCCCTACTTCTCCGCAGTAAAATACCTTTCTGATAAACAGGAAAGATGTTTCTTACTGCACGAGACTATATCAGCTTATGTCTTGACATAGACCACATCCCCCTACCGTAGTCCAATCATCACACTGCCAGTTGAACCTGCCAACAGTCTCTACTACGCCATGTGTGGGCTGTTTGAGAGCTGGAGCCAGCGTACTGTGTGTGCATGAGTGTGCACAAATACAAAGCAATTTATTTTAGTGCAATTAGTTTGTTTATATTTTGGAAAAATATATCTTATGTTGTTATTGTTTTGGTTTTGTAATTACCTTTCCATATTAAAATAGGGTTTCAGTGCAGTGGCTCATTGTAGTAATAGTAGTAAATGGGTGTAATGAGGACAATTCAATTTTTCCTTAAAATGTCATTAATTATTAAGGAAATTTAAGTTAAAAACAAGTATTTTTTATTTTATATTAGAGGCTCTAATCATTCTCTAAAAATTTATTTTATTTTCTCAAGTGCGTGTAACTTTTTGTGGTGCTTTTATAAATAAAAAAAATTGAGCTATAACAAGCAAATTTCAGCCAAAAAACAGCAAACTAAACCATGCAGATTTAAGTGAAATGTGAGAAAAAATACTAAAAAATAATAATTTGAAAGATTCTAAATATATAATATTTAGATTATATGATAATTCTATATCATGTATAGGTTTTCCAATAATCATTTTTTTAAAACATTTATCTGTTATAAAAATTAATTTCTCATCTATTAATTTTAAAGGCATTTTAACCAAGTATATTTATATAGCAATCAGGTAATGTAATTTTATATTTATAATAAAGAATACAATTATTTTTTTACCATGCTCAGATTCATATATTTGAAAATCTGTAACAGCATACAATTTATTATTTTTCAAACTCTTGTAGTTTTGTTTTTTCATAAGAATTATTTAATTTACTGAGTAATGTTTTAGTATTGTATTACTTATTTAAGAAAAAATTATTAAGAGAAAAAATTTAAATTTAAGTTTAAAATTTAAATTAGATTATTAGTTTTTCATTATTTGATTTCTCTTTTATAAACAATAAAAATGGCATCGACACCCTCTTACGAAATGTAAAATAATAAAATTTGTAAGATGTGCGGTGAAGCACTGAACATAGATAGTTTTACTCAGATAATGACAAGATGTAAGCTTTTAACACCTGTAGTATATGTTGTATTGAATATGGTAAGAATCATTATGACAAAAATAAATAAATTACTATGCGAATATGGAAAATATGTTTATAATTTACATCTCAAAATGTATGAAAAAACAAAGTCACACAATACAGCAGTAGATGTTCTAGTTGAAATCCAACATGTTGATAATTCAACAAATGAATGTAGAGTATGTAATGTGAATAAATCAATAAAATTAATATCTCCTCATCAAATTACTAAGAATGGTTATTCAAAATTATGTAAAAAATGTTTTAATGAGATATATTGACATAAAAAGAATTTAAAATAAATATCTCCTTTATTCGATACAGAAGCACAAAAACAAATGGCTAATAATACAAAAGGTTGGAAAATGGTTTGAAGAGATGGGTATTAAAAAATCATGATCAACTAATAATTAAAGTTTTAACTTTTACCTTTTTTCTACCTCCAATTTTTAAACTATGTTTAATTCCTTTTTAAAGGAATTATTTTCGTTAACTTAATATTTTTTTAATATGGTTAAATTTGTATTATTATAAATGAAACTATTATCATCACTTTAAATACTTGTTCGATTTTATTCCTTTATATTTACATATTTTTTATTATTCTGTGACTTGATATGTTTTGTAGTCTTACTAAATTTCTTTTCTTATAATTAAACAAACATGGTGGCACACAATTCAATAATTTATTGATATCAAAAGATATTGCATGAGTCGAGATTTATAGAAAAATAATTAAAATTAAAATATATATACAGACTAAGCAAAGAGGATTTAATTAGGAGTATTATTATTAAAGTGTTCAAAGATCTATGGATAATTGAAACGATTCAAAAGTTGTAGAATTAAGAGCCAAAGCAAAAAAAAATGATAATATAAAAAATATAGACACTAAGAAAAGATGATATTATTACATCACTTAAACCATTCATTATAAATTAAGAAACAAAGACTAATTTTGCAAATCTAAAATTTTCAAATTACAAATATCCAGAAGAAATAAAAAAATAATTTAAAGAAATATTCCCAATTTCTAATAATATATCTAATGAGCATGTGGAGAGGAGCCCACCATTTGAGATTCGTGAAATTGATCATAATTTAACTGAAGGCTTCAAAATTTGTCAAACAAAATACAGAATTAACATAAATAATTTAAAAGGAGATTCTATAGAATAAAATGGCAGCTGTTCGAGAAGCAATCCACACAATATTTAAAACTGTAAAAAAAAAAACTGGTTATAAAAAATGTGATCAAATGAGAGTATATGCAAATAATAAGAATTCTCACTATAGAATTTCAGCAGCAAGAAGATACCATTTAAATGCCGAAAATTTACTTGATAGAATTGAAAGAATAATGACATCTAACTAAAACGTAGATATAAACGAAACTGCTTTCGAATTCGATGTTTATAAATTACCTCGAGCAAATGGAAAAAGTTAAAAAAAAATATCAATAAAGGTAAAACAATGCATTCATAAAATTAATAATACTGGTAATTTATGTGGACCCAGACCCATAAGAGGAGATTTAATATTCAAAAATAATATAATTTTGTATAGAAAATCAACAAATAAGGATATTATTTACATTAGATAAGGTAGAAAATTATAAAAAGAATTGGCTCGTGAACTGTGCAAAAGAATGGGAAAAAATTGTGAACTTTGTTTCAGTTTGGAAAATATTGTGGATGCTGAAAAGTTTTTTAATGTTCAAATTAAATTGTTTCAGCAGGAAATTTTAATTCAATTATACAATCTGTTTCAATAAAACCAACAACTATTTATTTGTATTTACTCGATGAACATTACAACGAATTTAATAGTATGAAAGATTTTTTTAGGATGTGTTTATGATTGTAAAAATTGTAAAAATCGTACAATAATATAGATTAACATGAACGTGAAAAAATAATAAAAATATACGTAGTTTGTGCAAAAAACACAACATAAAAAAGTTTGGGAAGATGAAGATCGTATTAGAAAATAATGCGAAAAATTTAGTAGATATTGCTTTCCAAAAGAGTGTTTTTCTAATCACAAGGTTGTGTCTAAGACTGTTTATAAGTTTGAAATGTGTAATAAAATATGTTTGAGAAATAAAAAACACGATTGTGGTTATGCCAATTGTTGTAATTGTAAAGAATTAGTGATACTGATGATATTAATGTTACATACAAAATAGTCGACAAAAGGGAGGTTTTTGTACAAAAGATTGTACTTGTTATGGTAGAAACTATGAGAAATTTCTTCTTATACAGAATATTACTATTTTTTTTGCTACAAAGCAACTCAAGATACAGGTTTTCACACTCCAAACTTTATAGTTGTACATGACTTTGATAGTAATAAAATACTTTTCAAAACAAATTATGGGGTTTTCGAATGGGCAATATCTTAAGAAAACATAGATTATATATTTATGGCACATAATTCAAAAGTTCATGAGTCATATTTTATTTTAAAGTACTGTGTTAGAAATTTTATAAATCCAGATGTTATAAATCAAGGTTCAGAAGGAAAATGGGGTACTTTTTCAATAATAATGATGAAATGATACCTTTAGATCAATGTCAAAATTATTCTTTGGTTATATTTGATTATGTATTTTTAGACAATCAAGATATAATTCACGAATATTTCACTAGAAGAAGCAATAACAATTAAATGTATTTTATTAATCTCAAAATTTTTCGAAAATATATAAGCAATTGGTAAGATAGCATACGAATATCCTATGTATATTTAAACAAGATTGATAATATTTATAGAATTTTTGGCTATATTTAGTAGAAATGTTTTATAAATTGATTAGTAGGAAAATGTTAGAAATAATTAAATATTATTTTAAACATTTTATAAAAAAAGTTTAAATAAATTAAATTATAATTTCAATATACTTTATAACTTATTAATATCTTAAACATTTTAATTAAATAATAAGATTATTATATTTTAAATTTTTTTTAAATATTTAAATTGAGATCAGTATAATATAATTTGAAAATAACCTAACAATTTAAAATGTTTTGTTTTAATTTTATTATCATTATAAATTATATTAACATTGGGTTATAGTTATGTTTTATATATATTTCTATTTATTATTTATTTATATTATTTATACTTTTATTGTATATTTTCCTTTTTTTATATATGTTTTAATTTGTAAGGAGTGATCTCGAAATTTAAAACTTAAAAAAAATAAATGTCGAATGAGGAGTATATCCTTTTTAAAAAAAAATCTGTTTCATTTTACCTACACCGACAATATCATCAACACCTTTGTATTTTCGTTTAGTTAACAAATGTGTGACATATTTTTTTTTTTTTTAAGGGGAACCATAATGCTGGGGAAATATCTAGCAAAACATATGCAAGCAAAGGTTAGCCGGTGTAATAAAAGTGCTTTTGAAATCATCATCAGTGAACAAAAAGTTGTAGTGCGTATGTGACAGTGTCTTACTTCACAAGCTCTCCTATACAGAATGCCCAGAGGCAAGCGTCGCACAGACCTACCATGGCTGCCTACAGGGTTCACATTATCGGAAGTGCTATGCATGCTGAGTAAACTTTTATATACTTTGAAAATAAAATTGGCACAAATAAATTAAATATTGTTTTAAGTTTTAAAAATAACAACAAACACTTCAAACACTGTCAGACATATCAAACTCTGAAATACAAGACACATTTTATGCTGCAAAATAATATTCCTTATGTGAAAGTTAAAAAATATTAGCCTCTTTGTGCACATGCATGTACACGTGACATGTGAGTGATGATCGCCGTCATGGGCCCTAGCGCTGCTGGCTGTTAGCTGGCATCAATACATTTAACCTAACCTAACGTAATTAGAATTCAATCAATAAAAATTTGATACATCTTCTTAGCTAACGATACACTCATTTCGGTTTTCGTATGAAACCTGAAAGACTACTCGATGGCAAGTCCTTAAAGTCTGAATCACTTGTCCAATCAGGACCCTTATCTGCACTTTCAGACCAGGAACGAGTGGGACAGCCATCCCTATCTACTGAATCTACATGTGGCAAACTATTTGATGGACCTGCCACAGGTTCTTCGAAAACCGAAGTTGCATAACCTTCAAACATATCACTACTCATCGTAGAATTTGATCTATCAAAGGAGACACTCCCAGTATTTTCTGTTGGCCTCCCTCTACAATCACACAGTTTAAAAAACCAATCCTCTTATGATGGAGGATTATTAGAAATGAACCAAATAGGTTTCTTCCAATTATTTACATTACCCAACAACTATGGTGTGAACCAGTCCCGAGTCTTCTTCGAGGTGGGCCATAACAAGTGTGTTCTCAGTACTTAGATTATCGGTGACATCACTCTGCTGGACTGGTTCATTAATTCCCGGACCTCGTGTACACGCTTTCCTTGAATAAATAAGTATTTATTTTAATCAGTTCAGTTGTGTCCATCCCTGACATTTCGATCTTTGCTGGCTAGCTCCGAAGGCTGTCCTTTGACTTTTCGCGCGCAACTTGTCCTCGAGTCACGCACGATTGCATCATGGACGTGTGTGGCGTGCATGTGCGAGGTCCGGCTGCATCAGGTCTGGTTCCTCCTCCTCCCAAAGAAGGGGATACAGGCCATGTGAGGGAAAAAACCAACTCAGTTCTTTGGCTTTATACAGCATGCACTTTTTACTAAGGAGGGGCTACTTGATCTGTGGATGATGTTTATTCCCTATCGAGTATTATTGCATTGGTTTGGAGAGGCATGTCGATGGGTTCCACCACCTGCACTTCTGGGTGGAGACAACCTTGAGGATTTGTATAAAAGAGATGGTGGATGTGCTGCGAAGTCACATTCCCTCTGGTTCTCGAAACCTCCAACCTGTGAAGAAGAGGAAAGAGATACTCAGACACATTACGAAGGAAGACTTCGCAGCACTACACAATGTAAGCATCTCTGATTTGAACTCTAACTATCAACTGCATCACTGGGTGCGTCGTACAAGATTATTTAGTTTTATTGACTCTTTTGTTGTCTTAAATAAGATGTATCATAAATTCATTAAGGCAGCATTTGATTAATACATTCATTATGTAAAAGTTGGTTCTATGATGTGTGCTGATACCACGTATAATAGTTGGTACAATCAAGTTGTTTAATTGCATAATGACTGGATGTAGTTTGGCTAAAGAAATAAATTATATTTGTTGGGTTAATCGAGTGTATGTAAGACTAGTCGTTGCAATAGGATTTTGCAAGGAGCACGAATATTTTATTCCGATGTTGGGAGATTTGTGTTCGAGGAACTCGGTGAAACATATTATGATTTTATATTCTTTGATGAATATAGCCTCGAATACCATTGTGATAGTTTTATTAGAATATTATGCGAAGTTATGTCAGTTCGCCTGCCAGCTATGTATTGAAAAAAGATCTTACAGATGCATATAAAACAAAACAATACAAAAAAGCCACATTGCCATGTAAATTGGTTGGTCCATATTTGTTTCACAGAAAATACTGGCAAAGTCCAGTATTTGATCCTGGATGGACTGTTGCTGTTTCTCAAAAAATATAAGCATGTGCGCACAAGACAAGTGTGTAACTAATAAGCTCTCTTAAAATAATATGTTGGACACTGTCTCACATGGTTTGATAAAGTGTGTGGCTGCTATTGCAATTGTAACTGTGCATCCAACGCATGGACATAACAACCCTAGATTTAAATAAATAGAACATCTTAAAATTAGAATACTCTAAGACACAATACACTGAGAGGCGAGCACCTTTACATACTGATGTCAGCGTGGGAAAGTAAAACAAACAGCAGAAAATAAAACACATGATACATTGCCCTTTCGAATACAACAACATAACCCTAAGTTTAATTCTTTAAAATAGGAGCACTGGCAAAAGAAACATGTAAACACATAATACACATCAACTCTGAATTAGTGCACTTCGTGCACTGTGTGGTACAGGAAATCGTATCACAAAAACACTGTAAAGAAATTATTCACCGAGCACAACCAGAGATTAGACTCTGAGCACAACAGGAAAATAAATACTTCAGCACAAATAAATACCGTATACTTTTTTTAAAAAGGCCCTTAGAAAAGTAAAATAACACTGAAACATGTATAAGCCGTACTGCATTAATACAATTTGTTACTGTGTATGAAGTGTAAAGGCCCTTATGCTAGATCAGGGGGTAACTATGTTATTTTGAAACCCTAGTTACTTTTTTCTTTCAACCAATTTATATCCTTCCGCCGTTTGTTAATGTAAACCCTGCCATGTGTGTAATAATCACCGTGTATACATTCACCATACCCAAAACCAAAAGTCCATGTCCACAATGAAATATATTTATTGGTTATTAAGTCTAATGAAGCAGCTTCAAAAAGTGCTCACTTTATAGTGGACAGCTTTTAGGTATGGACCAATGATAAAGGAGGGATTTCGTGCAAGATGTGCCTTGCACACAAATTTGTGCGAATAATTCTCGTGCAATGTCGGCATCTCGTGCAAGTTTGGCACTCATCTTGCATCGTGTGTTATCTTGTGTGAAATGCAATATTAATCTCTACATGATAAACACTTCTTAAAATTGTGGTTTCAGGAAATGTGCGCAGTTTGGATTTTACTAAACGATTCCGGAAATAAATTATTTAATGCTACTGGCAAACAAACGTGATTTTAGTGAAATTAACTTTTGAAGACTACCATAGTAAAACACGTGTTCAAAGGGTTATGAATTTTACAACCAGTGCCTGAAAAAGATGCACTTTCACCACTTGTAGTGTGTAAATGTTTTTTTGTTTACCTGTATCGTGAATTCAACGAGCATAAGATTAACTTCGGACAAAGTGTGTGTTTTTATTGCTGCATCTGTACGAATTCGAACAGCGACGTATGTATCGCGTTTTTTTATTGAAGTTCAAATGTTCAATGATGCCATAATTTTAATGTTATTTCCAGCGAGCAAAATTTACCACTGGTCCATCAAAAGAACATGCTACTCAAGATGCCACTGTCGTCTCACGAAAGACGTAAATTTAAAGCCCCCGTCCCCTCACTGTTTTTCCCCCTCGAAATAAAATAAACATAACCCATGCAAACACAACTCGTCAAAAGTAAAACAGGTTGGAATATACCAACCTATCTATAATATCCTTCATTGATATGGATAGACTCATACTTTTTTTTTCCAACTGGAAAACTATAAAACATAGTACTTGTTTGCACAGAGGTTGTTTGTGTTTCTACTTTCTAGTAAAATTATTCCTCATTCCTTCTCGTAAATACACAGATGGCCTTCCGTTTATAATTGTATTTTCAGCCATGAGTAGTCAATATAGTGTTTTTGGTGTCGTCGCCTCACAGTGTTTTCATTACAACCACAAAATTCAGTGACATCGCGCCTGTCGCGCTAATATGAAGTCAGCTTAACTTCACTTTACAATGATATCGTAACGAAACATCGATATCTTAAATTTTCGATCATATTTGGTCATTCATCATAAATATTGTAATTTTTCGAGATCAGATGTGTTTTCGTAAGCAAGGAAATAACTTCATTTTTGGTGTAAGGTAAATATTAATTTTGTTATGATATTCTTATGTCGTCTTTCAATATAGGTTCGGAGCTTTTATTTTTGGTACGTGTTAGCGACTTTTGATAGAATTCACTAACCTCAATTGTTCTGTAGTTTTTTTTAATTTGCATGTTTGTACATTACAAGTTATATCAGGATATACATTATTGTTGATCCCTTTGAGCATAGCTAGTGTGGTAATCTTAAAAAAAAAAAAATACAATTACTACGACATAAAGATGACGGACAGAGACTGAAAAAAGTATTAAAAAATTCAGCTAAGAAGCATAATATACATACTTAATAGTGAGAAATACATACAATTTACATACACATTCCTACAAAGAAACACCAGAAAGGGGAGAAAAAAAAAAAAAAAAAGCAAGCTTCATACAAACTAATAGATAGAACAGTTGCACATTGTTAAACATTCCCTCCAGGTATGTGGTATTGCTAATATGGCAAGACAGATGGCCAATCTTTTATTTTAGTTAGTAGGATACATTTCAGTTTTGTTTTAAGGTCCACAGTACTTTTACATTTTTAAAATCATTAATCACTGAGTTTAATAACTTATACCCCTTAAAGGTGGATGCAGACTTACCATACTCAGTCCGAACACTACATAAAGATTTCCCACTTGATTTTCTGGTGGCATGGTCATGTTTGGCTCTATTTATGTCAGGGTCAGCAGGGCACTTACACCTATGCAGTGAAAGAATTAGGTTATATTCATATATTCCCTTAATTGGCAACATTTTGTAGTTTAGGTATACATCTTTACTAGGAGTTAATTTGGGTAAGTTGAAAACAGACTTAATGCACTTGTTTTGAATTATCTGCAAAGGATGGAGAATAGTTTTTATTGCAGCACCCCACAAGGAGATCATGTATCTAAGATGACTGTGTACCAAAGAATCATAAATTATTCTTTTAATGCCTGAGTCTACACTATGTAATCTGTTAAAAACAGTAGCTAGGGGGAGTATTTTGTGAATCACTTAAATTACGTGTACGCCCCATTTCAAGTGTTCGTTTATGTAAAGACCAAGATATTTAACATATTGAGCTCTCATCATAGGGTAGCCATTAATTGACAGTAAAGGGTATCAACTCATGGAATTCTGAGGAGCTCTAAATACCACAAAGTTGTCTCTCTACCGCATGGCTGCTTACATACATACATACACTCGCAATTAGGCTACCGCCCGGTGGTGAGCTCTCTCAACTCTCCTTCACTCAACCAATTCCTTTTCCACTCCCTTCCTGAACTTATCAACCCCTCTCACAGATACCAATTCCTCCCTCAGCACATTCCTCTCCCTCACAGACCTCACAAGCATGGTCTGCCTACCCCGCTCCATTCTCCTCCACACCCTCTGAAGCATCTCACTGCTGTTTCCTCTTCCTCTAAGCACCCCCTTACGTAGCTTGCAGTGTAGCCCTCCCCATCTTCCCTCTTCATTCACCATCCTGTACATCCTGACTAGCCGTTCAACTTTCCTCCTGTGCTTCAATGAGCTCCACCCCATTTCTTTCATCATCACTGATTCCCTTCTTCCTCACCATCTTGCCCCTGCCTTCTCCACCTACCCTTCACCCATCTTGCTGCCTTTCTCTGCACCTTTTTCCAGTTCTCGCACCTCCACCTCCACATATGGGTCCCATACTGCTGCAGTATATTCTAACATTGGCCATACCATTGTGCTATACGCCTTCTTCACCTCACAGCTGACTCCATTCAGCACCCTTCCCAGCATACCCAGAGCCCTTCTTCCCTTTGCAACCACCCTCTCTACCTGTTTTTTCCACCTGAGGTCTCCCAGCAGTTCAATCCCTAGATACTTATATTCTGCTGCTTCTTCTATTTCTTGTCCCTTCCATCTGTACATGTCCCTGCGTATCATCTTCTTCCTTGTGAACCTCACTACCTTAGTTTTTCTTACATTTATCTTCATTTTATTTTTCCTGGTCCACAACCATATCTTATCAATGTCCGCCTGCAAATTTCCCCACCCCCCCCCCCTCTTCCACTTCAGCATATACAACACAATCATCTGCAAACAATCTGATTTTTCCCCTAATCCCCAAACCCATGTCATTTACCATTATGGTAAATAACAAAGGACCCAACACGCTTCCCCGTGGTACCTCTGACGTAACCTCCTCTTCCTCCGATATTGCCTCCCCCATTTCACCCCCTGCCTTCGCCCCCTGAGGAAGTCCCCTATCCATTCCACTACCCTCCTGTCTGATATCAGCGTCTCCACTTTCCTCATCAATGTCCCATGGGGCAACTTATTTATAACATTTCATTTCACAGAACAGTGCCTTATCCGACTCACAACTTTTTACAAGAACCGCAAAGATTGTCTACACCAAGTTATAGTACGGGTACCTTGATATATGTACAGATTATTTGTACTGTACACTTAATCAGGCACTCTGTTGTAGGCTAAGTGAAGTGAAAACAAGATGCCTGTACAAACCTAACCCACGACGAAAACACCAGGTTCCACACTCTGAAGCAGACATTTAAGAGCTTTGAAAGCTGTATTAAAATGGTCATCTTTGTGACAAGATGCTGCAAATTTTAATATTCCCAAATCAGTTTTACATAAATACAAGAAATGTCTTGAATTGAAGATAGAACCCCGAAATTTTGGTGGACAAACTGTACTTTCTAGTGATTGTGGAAAAAACCCTTATTGAAATGCCTAACCATTTTCTCAGAATTGTGATATCCTCTAGACAGTTATTTTTTGGGTTGTGAAATAAAGCCTATAATGATTGTAAGGGTGAAACTGTGTGGAAGTTTAACAACAATTTATCAAAAGATTTTGCATACAGTCTTTTGAACTGCTGAAAGAATGTGCCATAATATCAAAATAGGCAGGGTTGGTGTTAACAACGAAGCTGTGAAAGCCTACTTCTCAAAGGCTTGAAGAAGCACCAAAAGAGTACAGCTATCACATATTATTGGTTATGATGAGACAAGCCAATCAGATAATTGTGGCCGCAAAAAAATTATTTCGAAACACAGTACAAATTATCTGGAGCAGATCATGAACCACTCAAAACATCTCATTGATGCATGCTGCAAGACGTGATGATTTGCTTCTACCAGAATATGTTGTCCGTAGGTCTTTGCACCTTTATCATAGCTGGACAGTTGAGGATTTCAGTAATGTTAAGTACACCATAAGTGTATCTGGTTGGTTCGATGCATACTGCTTCACAGATTGGCTGCAAACAATCATCTTACTGTATGTGTCCAAATTATATTGACCAGGCTATTTAATCCTTTTAGGTGATAATTTGTTCTCTCACCTGTTGTAGTGTAGAAGTACGTATGAAAGTGTGTTGTTTGTACTTACTTGCATAACTTATGTACGTATGGGTGTAGTAAATATGTGTGAGAAAAATAATAATAATTAAATATTCTTATTTCCCTTGAAAAGAAAAGAAATCTTAAAGTATAGAATACTTTACAAAAGTGTTGGGCGCTCAAAAAATTAAATAAGTTTTTCCTAGCACTCCATTGGTTTCCTCTATGCACGTGGTGTCGGCAAGGAGGTCACTGATGCCATGCAATCGGTTTCCCTTAGATATGTAATTAATGTGAGAAAATTGCTTAAAACTGATAAAACTACCATCCAAACCCAGAATAATGAGTTGAAATAGCAGGTGAATTCTGTTGGTTTGGAATACTGATTAAAAGATGTTCTGTGTCACATAAAATTATAGCACACACAAAACCCTTGATAATTTAAACAGATAAAACACAACACTCTTTTCATACAATTTGTATGAACAATACACTAATCAGACATGCAGAAAACACTTAATAAAACTACTTCAACTCTACGTAAAATATAACACATCAATGTAGTTTGTGAATAAAAGTATTTTTATTAAAGTACAATATGAGTATATGACATTGCATTCAAACTTAAAATTGGAAATCAAAATGTAGGAAATATTGCAAATCATTGATTGTGAAAATTATTGCTGTCGGAAAAATAGTGAAATCTGTTCAGTTAGTACTGGAGATCCTAGTCACCTCTTTAAGCATCAGAAAACAAATACCTAACTACGTGAGAACCGGGGATCTGTCTTGTAGATTTCAACATGATTAATAAAACATTAATGGAAAGTTTAGGGTTAAAACATAAAACACTTCTTTACAGCCTTTGGTACAGTGTAAAACATCGCCTTTTTCAAATTAAGTAATAATTTCAACGTCCCATTTTAATCTTCTGAAAATTGATCATCATTAATGTCAAAAACAATATCTTTTCAGCCAAATAAATATCAATTTACTGCCGAAAGTTTGTGATTCTCTGTACATGTAAAATGAAGCTGCAGTTGACCATCCTTGGTAACTTTACATTGTCGCATGATGGAGTGGGCAGCCGACGTCTTGATGCATTCAAAAGTTATCAGAATGTGTCTCAGGTCTCTTCTGTATATGCCCCGCATAAGTTAAAACATGGTGCCTCAACACCAATTTCCTATCAGGATGTGCAGACAAGCAAACATAACACCAAAATCTGCAATCTAATTTTATGATTGTCCGCTCATGTCGGAGTCTGTAGAGAGAGACCTTAGCTGTCAGCGTTCACATCACGACGCTTCTCAAAATGAGAAAATCCCTGTATTACTTACTTAAATTCCAATGACGTCACGATTGTAACAAATCAAAGGGCAATTAAAGAATTTCTCTGAGACCAAAACTTCTGATTACATACAGTTCTGACTGCAAGGAGAAATATTGTTACACATGAGATTGCCTGGATAAAATGATGATAGTTCAGGTCTCACGTAACAAAATAAAAATAAGAAAACTTTCGACTCGTAATGAAACAAATCAAAATTAATGCAAATTTTATGGAGAGGTGATGTCCTTTTAATTGCACTGCTTACTAATCCTGAGGGTAGGGCTTGAAAAATAAGTAAATAAATTCCTTTATAATTAAAATAAACAAACAGTTCAGATGGGAAATAAACAAAAAGAAACTTTAAAATCTGTAACCCTTACACTGTCTGTCAATGCTATTCAGCTTCAGCTATGCGAGGATCACAACATTAAGTTTGTCTATGTCCCCAGCAATTCCACCCATCTTACACAGCCCCTGGACATGGCCTTTTTTACTCTGAAGTGTGTGTGGCGGCAAATATTTTCCAACTGGAAGAAAAATCTTAGAATAAGGAAATAGTCTCCAATTACAAAAGGGGCATTTTCACATCTGCTCAGAAAATTGAATGTGAACAGACAAGAAAATTCAAAAGACTTGATTCTTGCTGGCTTCAGAAAATGTGGAGTAATCCTAATGTATGCTCCCAGCATTAAAAGATGTAAATGAAGATAACAGAGAAAATGTTTGAAGCTGATGATTACATTGTGACCTTGTTAAAAGAAATGAGATACAGATACAATGAGTCCACAATAAAAATTCCCAAGAAAAGGATTAATGAGATAAACATTAAATATTGCACTTACCGAGGGTACAGATTTTAAAGTTTGTTTAAGTCTATATTTTTTTTTGTTTGGTTTGTTACTTTTTTTTGTGGTAAAAGGAATTTCTTCTTCTTCTTCTAGCCCTAACCCAAGGATTAATTAGCAATGTAACTATAGGATATCACCTCTCAGACTATATTTTAATAAGTTGATTTTTATTTATTTCTCAAGTTCGACAATATTCTTATTTTTATTTGTGTAGTGGAGTCGAGCTCTTGTAATGTTATCAGTGTAATTGATGTGAAACCCCATGTTCTCTATGCATTTCTACTTAGATACCTGATTAAACTTTGGCCACAGAGATTTTTTATTGCGCCACCTTTTGCATTATGACGTCAGGGAAATTACGTGTTAATTTCCTGATTTTGTGAGTTTGGGGATATGAACCTCATATATGATGGACTCTCTTTTGAATCGTCGACATTACCTGGCCAGCCTAACTTGAGCTGTAAATTTGTTTTAATTTTTTTTAACGTTCTCCATCCTAATGGATAGGTAAAATGGTGGAAGAGAGGCACTTCAGTACTATGTTATTACACATGCATGTTTAGATAAGAGGCCTTTAGCTTTTATTAGCTTTTAGTGTTACAAGAAGATGCTGCTGTCTCCTCATGAACGATTGATGTAAGACCTACTCCAGATGGTTGAAACTTTTGCAACTTCATTTAGGTGGTTTAGAGAAGTATCAAAGATTGTTGACAAATTTCAAAGCACAAAGGGTCATCTCCATCCCCAAGAAAGAAGGTAAGCGTAATACTAAAGAAGGGTCCACTGCTCGACTCCAACTGGATGTCATTAGAACTATCCAATGAGCTTTCTTCAGGGCTACTGGGTGGTGTATTTGATTCTAAATACTCAATTTCACATTGCACCTACATCTTTCTTCTTCTATAATTTTGAGTGTTAATTTTCCATTGCCTCCTTTTGATTTTTCATTCATGCTTACTAAGCTATGCTATCATTTTGATTTTACCTTCTTCATTTCTTTTTTGTAGATGTTTTTCTTTCTCTTGAAATTTTTTTGGTAATTCAGGATTGTTTTTAATTTTTTCTCTCTGTTTTATTTATTTTTTCTCTTTCAGTTGTCTCTTTCCCATAACAGACAATTTTCTTTTCTTATTAGTACATGTCTGCCTTTTACATTCAACTATTGGTGACACTGGTGTGCAAGGTTTTACACTGAAGCTACCCTTTGATTGTGTGGCCACATTCGTTTGCGAAACTGCTTTCATTGATTTATTCTTGTTTTCAGAAGTGCTTTGTTTCACAGTCTGTGCTGGACTTGTTCCCGAGTAAACACATCCTATCTCTCTATGTAACTGGCTATTCCATTTTACCTTTTCATGTTTTTTCATGTGGTATCTTATTCTGTTTTGCATCAATTTTTCTTTGTATTTGACTCTTTCTTTCTCTTTCTTTATTGCTTATGCTTCTTCTTTTATTTTCTTCAGCTTTTCTCTCAATATTTCTGTTCCATTTCCTCTTTTTCCTTCTTCATGAACTATGCTAGAACCTGGTTTATTCATTGTGATCACCTAAAAGATACAATATAAGCCATGATGTGATACAGTATAGGATGCCTCAACCATAATTTCAACAACCACTTCCCATTTGCAGAACAAATTTCTCCCATGTTCAATTCAGTCAAGAATGGCCAGTTCTTTACAACAACCCATGACAATTAGTTTGACTGTGAGTAATGAAGTTGTTACTGGCCATATACATATACCCATAACAAATATTAAAATCCCAAGATAAAAGTTGCAACTGTAAACAGATTTCCCATAACCAAAATGGGCTATTTTTCATGTGTCATTAATGTCCTTGAAACCAGTCATTACTGTCCCCATACTGTTATAAATATAGGGACAGTAATGACTAATCTCCACTGTGTAAAGGCTACTTTTATGAGGTTAGCTTTTGACTTAGGTTAGATTCTGATAAATACCAAAATGTATAGCAACATTTAATTTTTTAACATTGTTTTATATCCAAAACACAAGTAAATAGTCTAAGAACAGTAATTACAAAAAGAAGTTACTCTCAAGGATTAAAATACAAACAATTACCTTCAACTAATTCAAAAGTTAATACTTATTCACATCCTGTTATTTTAACTGAAAAAAACATGGCTGCTTTAAAATATTACATCGGAGTAGCCAACCTATTACTTCTCCTAGGGAAATTATTGTGCTGACACCATCAAGGGGCAGGAATGACATAAAACTCTTCGGACAAACTTTGAGGTCAAATAATACATTGCTGTTGCATGTGTCACTTCCAGTTCACTTATCGTCTGCTTCTTGCATGTTTCTTGCACATATTACCATATATTTCTTTAAGTTAGGCTTAGTTTGTAAGCGTAAACAATAAACAGTATAATGGAAAAAGTAGCTTGGGACAAGGAACAGTAATAACCTAACAGGTGTATAAATTATCTGTGTTAAAATTAGGTAATGGTTTTAGACACAGTTTATGGTGCATACACAGGTTAAGAGGTCACAAAAAAATTATAATGGATCAGAAACTATGAACGATAATAAAAAAACAAATTAGTGGTTATGGACTGAAAATTTAAAGTTATGGGAGAAGATCCCATATGCTACATATGCAATAACCACACACAATTTATTTAAGTTATGCAAAATTACACTGCAGTGAATATAGATGGCTTAAAGTTGTAAATAATATCTGTGTTAATAAATTAAAAATCACATTTGATTCTTTTTTTTTAAATTAAGATCTCCATGCCTCATGAGATTGGACATGCCCCTCTGACATATTTTAATAATACATTAAACACTTTATATGATTCATATTTACAGTATGTTCCCAACTGATATGTTACAATGGTACTATAGTACAGTGAATGTTATAACCACATACTTTATTTATTCCTCCCAAACTATTCCAGAGGACACTTATAAACTCAACACCTTTATGTCACTGATTGAACTTTCTTACTAATAAGATTTGCAAAAATTGTTTGTACAAAATTCGAAAATAAAAATTGTAATCAAAAATAAATAGATTTAAGAAGCAAGAAGTGAACTCCCAGCATTATTCCCACAATAAAATGTTAATATACAAGTTGTTTGTTTCAGAATATGGAAAAAAAACGTTCTGCTAGTAGTGAAAGGACTTCAGGAAAGAAGCTGCGTGCAAACCACTGGACAATGGGATTGCTTGATTCAATTAAAGATCCAATGTTGTTTGTGGAGGATGATGAACAAGTTACTATCATCAAGGACAAATATCCAAAGGTATGAAGGTAATTCTAACATTTAAAGCTTGATTTAAAAATAATGTTAAAAAAGAAAATTGTTTGGAGTTGTCAGCAATTTCGTTAAAACTTTCCAACAAGTATTTTTGATTTCATCCTGCAGTCTTAGAAATTCTTTAGCAATGAAGACCAGGGAAATAATTGTGAACAATAAACAAATTCTGGAACTATTCAAATTGGTTTTCCTAGCTCTCCGCTCAACATTGGCTCTCTGTTACCTTGCATGTGTACCATTCCCAGTGCTCTCTCTTCCCTCAACTACTTCCCTATGCTGCTTTGTGAATAAGTGAGTTTCCTACCGGGACCCTGTTCACCGATCAAGATAACTTCCAGGGTTAGTATCTTAACCCCAATCAGGTTCGCTGCAGTGGTACTCTATAATGGGATCTGTAACCACAAATTCACTCCCAGAGCTCCCACTTGTATGTTTACTTCTGCATTTTGTGGTGGTCATTACTGTGATCTGATGTTCGGGCTGTGCTTGCATTGAACCGCAGTGCATTAAGAATGTCCGACCATCACTCTTGTTCAGTCTGTACTAATTTGACAACAAGGGTACCTAGTCCTGTAGTGGAACAGCATGGCAGATGCCTCTGTGATCTGTGCTGTTGATCGTTGTGATGTTCCATCCAAGTCACTACATTTTCTTGCACGCCTTTACAAGTCACAAAACTCGGCATCACATTGGCAGCTTTCGAACTCACATCATCATGACTTGCTTGAAGTTATAAACATCCAATCTTCCATTTACACTACCAACCTAACAACATGCATTTACACTATTAGTCTTCTATACATAACAGGTTCCCCCCCCCCCACCCCTTTTCTCAAAATTTCACAAAATCCTGCAGCCTCCTGGGAGGAATGCTGTGTCGTGTGGGACAGCGGCGTGATGCAGGGCCCTTCGCTAATTGAGGGCCTTGGATGCCTCCCTGGACTGGCGAAGATTCTCAAGTACTTGTAATATCACCTGTTGGATGGCTTGTCACTGGTTGGCATTGATCCACCTTGGGACTATTGCCAAACCCAAGAAAAGGTGAAGAACCCCTGAAACCTGCAGAACTATCTGCCACTTCCGGTCAGGGAACCTCTGCATAGCCCCGATCCGCATTAGGACTGCTGACAACCCCATGGAATGGTGAAGACCCTCCATTTCAGTGTCTCATCATAAGAATATCAATGTTAGATTTAAATGTTTTAAATAATAATTGTTTTCTTAACAGAAATATGCTACTTTTGTGGATTGTGTGTGCTATGAGATGCACATAACTGGAGCATGTGTTCAGCTATCATGTTTGTATTTATATACTACAGTATTTTTTTTACTATGGAGATTTGTGTTTATTGTATTGTAGGCAGAACACCATTACCTAGTGCTCCCTAAAGAAGATATACCTTCAATGGATAAAGTTACCAACAATCATTTGAATCTTTTAAGGCATATGCAAGAAGTTGGTGAACAACTAGCTTCATCATACCCAGACAAGAAATTTAAGTGAGTAATTTTTTTTAACTTCAACAGTTAATAATTAAACAATATTTAGTAATTATTATGAATATGTACTTGTAAAGATAAGTAGCAGTGTGGTTTTTTTTTTTTTTTTTTTTTTTTTCCCCAACGTGTGCATCCTGTGTGTTCCTGTTATTGTATGTAACATACATTATGTATGTAATCAGGACTAAGTGTTTACATGCCTTGCAGACAGCTAACAAGAGTCATGCATATTTTGGATTAGCGGTTGTTAGGTGGCTAGATGAAATTGTGTTATTCTTTAAAATTTCTCCATGAATACATCTTGGTGATGCTGCTTCATATTTTGTTACAGATTGGGATATCACGCAGTACCCAGCATGTCTCGCATACATCTTCATGTCATAAGCGATGACTTTAACTCACCTTGCTTGAAGACAAAGAAACATTGGAACTCCTTCACTACAGACTACTTTGTGCCTTCTACAAGTGAGTGTGGCTAGTCATATTGTTGGGCATTCGTATAACAGAGCTTACAAGATTGTGATGGTTCACGTATAGCACCACACCAAGTGGGTGTTGGGAGAACATGAGCTTTGTTCGTGTGGGATGTACTTTCTGCAACTTCAGCGCCCAAGGGCTGTAGAAGATTTTACGGCACCTGGTATGTACAGACAGTTTGTTTGTGTGGACAGATTTTGAGGAACCATTTAAAAATTTAAAAAATTGTTGTCAAAAATGAGGAAAAATAGAAAACTGTGATGGAAATCCATAAAAAAAATAGCATACTTGTAACAATTAGGGTAGTATGGCCGTAACCCTTACATGCTGTATCACAAAGCAAAAATTAAGGGGGGAAAAAACTTTGATAATTAATTACAATTTATTGTTGCTAGTGGTTTGTGCATCATCATCATCATCATCATCATGTTCATCATCATGGTCATGTTCCTCCCCCTCCACCTTGCCCCCCTACTCTTCATTATTTATTTATTTGTTTATAATTTATGAAATAAATTGTCTGACCGCATGATTGTATAGAATCTTGGTAAAGTATATTGATGTACGTATTTGAAAAATGAAATAAGTTTTGCATATTTTCGAACCCCGTTATATTCTACTTATCTATGAATTTGAAGAGTGATAGTCCTCGGTACTGATCTGTCTGCTGTCAAGGTGACTCTTGGCGGTTGCTAGCCTAGGCACGTCCTGGTGTTTGGCGTTTGGCTTACTCACGAAGGGGGACAGGAACCTGGCTATCATAGACTACTGGACGAGTGGCCTTTCAACATAGGATTGAGTCGGGCTCTGCGAATACTATCTTTCGCTTGGTTAATACTACTCAGGATGGCATTCCTGGTTGACGTTTGGCCTGTGGTCGCGGGAGCGTGTTATGAGTTTTAGACTCTGCTATACTCTGAGTTGTCCCGGAGCTGGTCGAGTGGGTTTGATTCGGTGCACAAGGTGCAGCGGCCTGTGTGGTTTGTAGCGTTCGAGGCGTTCCCCAGAACTAGAGGTTGGTGATACCCAGAGAAGTGGTTTGGCCGCTGATGAAAGCTTCCCCAGAGCTCTTGGTTGGTGGCTGGAACGTGGCAGGCTCATAGGTAGGTGCTGTGGAGACTGAGTGTCTACGGAGTTCAGCTGCTGTCGTTCGAGCATGACCGAAGGGGTTTAAGCTCCAGTGCAGATATAGAAGCAACCTTTTTCCTTTTTCAGTCTCTTACGAACACCACTACGATGGGTAAAGGACATGAGGAAGGACAACTATCGCGCCTCACTGAGGTTTGGCAGGTGACGTGTATCAAGTGTAGCACTATGTGGGCGAAGTAGCTGGCGTCCAGTGCCGTATCTCACTCAAAAAACCCTGACACCGGAGGGTGGTGGTTCTTCGAACTGCATTATCACTGGTTGCCGACACAACACAGGGTTTGTCTCCCCAGTCTGGGAGAGCTGCTACTCTCGGCACCTCTAGTGTGCGATGAGAAGGGCAACCTCCAAACTGGCAAGCCGACCCAAATGGGACAGTGTACCTAGTGTCGTGGCTGTACCATTCCCGTCACGTGGTGCAAAGAACGGGTGGCCTTCCAACTTTGGTGTGGTGAGTGTTCCAGGAGAATGGGTCCCCCCAAGACCCGGAGAAGTGCTCCTCTTGGCACCTCTAGTGAGCGGTAAGAAGAGTAAATTCCAGACTGGCAGAGGCCAGCGCCCAAGGAGGCGGTATCCTAGTGTCGTGGCTTTACTGTTCTCTGCACGAGTGCTTGTTTTTGTTTTTTTTGTTAAGGTGTTAAGGATTCGTGGCGGTAATTGTAAAATCCAGTCACCTGTTCTCCCCTAGATGGGTCTAATATCCAGGAGTGAGTGAAAATAGTGTTTATTTCTTTCTAAGGAAGTAAACAGTGATGGAAAATGCGCTACTTCCTATCTTATGAGAGTTTAACGGAAGGTGTACACCCTACACAAACAGATGAAGGCTACCTGTATTTGATCTGCCCAGGGCAGGCAGAAAACTGGTGTCTTTACTACTCACTTTCCCTAGCTCTACTCTGGTGTCCTGAAGGAACTGGCACTTGTTGAAAATGTTTAAACAATGTTGGTACTTTAGAGGTAAGGAGCTTCAGAGATCTTCGGCACCAAGATGGTTGCGGTGAAGAGTTGAGGAGTGGATAAGTCTTTGGCACCAAGACGGTTGCGGTGAAGAGCAAAGCAGGAGCTGATGGTTTCTTCAGCACCACGAGAGTGTGCGGTTAAGGAACAGGTCACGAGCCCTGGAGTGGCTCAGTATATATACTCTGCTGCGGCTGCAGCATCCCTTTGACGAGGCAGCTGGGGTTGATGTGGAGAGGGGTTCGACAGGTGCAGCGGCGTGGCATAGATCCTCGGCGTGAGATGTCCATGGCGAGTACTGGATCCTGGTTCAAGCCTTGGTGGTGGTATCAGTAGTGATGTCTAGCGGCATGTAGTGGTACTTGTTGATCCTGCCACATGGTCTCAGTGGCTCAGCTGCTGAAAATTATATCTGGTATGGTGCCTTGGTAGATAGAACAATTTCTGACATCTCATCAATAGTGGTGACAAATCAAGCTTTGTTGGACGTCCCCAGTTCATCGTACAGATGAGTCTAAGTGAATTTAATCATTAGTAGGAGGACATCATGCTTCAAATTAACCAAAAGAACTTTTTTGTTTCAGTATACCAATTTAACATTATAAAAGAAAAAGAAAACATTGTATTTTTCCATTACAGTCAAGAAAAAGTTCAATCAATATGCTGTTTAACATTTATAAAAAAGAAAGAGAAAACTTTGACTTTTCGAGTGAAGTAAGAAAATTTATTTAATATGTTGTTTAATACATAAATAACTACATGTTTATCTTATTCTGAAACTTGGGTTTTTTTTATTAAAAAAAAGAGAAAAAGGGCATATTCTTAATTGTGTGAAAGTCGGAGCACATTACTAAAGTATTTGTTTAACACTTTGAACCCAACTCCACACACAGAAATCTTGACCCCACCTTCCTTCTTATGAGTTTTCTTTGGGTTGTAATGGAAACACATGTTGGTGCTGGAGTTCACTTCACAAGGTTAACACATAACAGTGAATCGCCTCCCGGTCTACCATCAATAACCCTGGTTCGGATGCCGAAAATCCGTAAGTACAAATTTTGGGTCATTTGTCCCCAATTCCCCTAGGGAGGGTGGAGAGGAGAGTGACCAAAACCATAGCTACTCCCTTGTTTGGACTTGTTACTTTGTATGTATGTATTGGGTAGAATTTTAGATCAACAGTAATTAACAGCAAAACTTAATGTAGTTTATTTTACTGACTTCTTGATACCTGTGTGGGACTCGTTTTAAATTTCTTACACATCGCTTGGTGCACATTTTCATTTGTCAACACTGTGAAAGGTTGGCGGTCCTGAGCTACAGGAAGAAGAGCAGTTTTGTGTTGGATATCATGGTGGTAAGTTGAGTCGTGTGCAGCTGCCGCCAGTCTCTTGTTTTCTCGCTGAAATTCGTTATACAGCCACTAGTGGCAATTTAATTTTATTAGTGATAAATTCACTACAGCATTTTTGGTCATCCAGGGCCAGATATTTGCCGGCATAGTATTTTTTTGGTGCACGATTATGTTGTTTTTGCTCTTTGTGTTAGCTGTAAAACACGTGTGTGCTATAGTGTATTTGGTGTATGTGTATACGAAACAAGTTTTCATTGTCAAGAAGAGACATTGTGTATGCCGCGGACAAAGTGAACAGTAACAGTTTCGCGGGGTTTATTTTTCAGTTTCCTTTTGCCGTAGTTATTTGTGTGCAAGTGTCTGCACTCTCTCTCTCTTGTCTCTATTGTGTCCATGTGTCTGCACTTGGGTATTTTGTTTGTTTCAAGTTTTTGTTCCTGCTTCTGGTTCTTATTTTCCAGTCTTTCAAAGTATCGTTAAAGGTACACTTGTTTTGAGTGGTAAGGTTCAGCCAGCAAAAAAACACCATGTTTTTTTTTTTTTTTTTTTTTTTGAAGTCATTCACTTAACCCCGGCCATTTCGTATGCTTAACCCGGTCATTTCGTTCTCTTGACCCGGTCTTTTAGTTCACTTGACCAGTTCATTTCAAAGTGCAATGTTTGCGTGCACTTGTTTTTATTAATACTGTTTCATGTGCATATTCAGTTTTAAAGGTTTTAGGCATTTCCAGTTAGTACCGTATGACTGTTCTCTATCTTGTCATGGAATACTATTGACAGCAGTCGCAATCATGGTTTGTTTCGTACCAACTACAATTTTCATTGTTTGGTTTAAAGTTATTGGCTGCTGTCGTAATTTCCTTTTCTTGTCTGATCCTTGTTTTTTGAGGTGTTTAATTCTCGTAGCTACAAGATGTCTGAGGCACAGGTGGCGCTTTTACGTCTTCGTTTGGCAGAAAGTCATCTTAAGTGCGCCCACAATCTTGCTCGGGTTGTTGTTATAAGTGATTCTGCAAAATGAGGCAAGTGAGTCAGCAAAATTAGGCAAGTCCCACTCGGGACTTGCCTAAAGTCCGTGAGAATTTTGATGCTGATTTTATCACTGTACAATTGGTAGCCGATAAGTCGCTTGATTTAAATGCTGCTGAGCATGGTATAGCTTGAAGAAAATTTTCTTCATAATGGAAATGGTAGATGCCCTCGCAGATGAGTCTAAATGACAGGTTCAAGGCTCTGCCAGTACCAAGGCACACAGTTTATGGGTAGCTCTCCCCAAATTCACTTTGCCTAATTTCAATGGTGACCCCAGACAGTGGCCTAATTTTTCTAACTTGTTTGCCATAACAGTGTTGCATCTGCTGTTGAGAAACAAGCTTATTTGAAGGGTGCACTTAGTGGGGAGCCTCTTGGCATGATCCAATATTTACTCTTGTCTGAGACTAATTTCGAGGTTGCTTGGAAATCGCTGGTGGACAGTTACGAGAACAAGCAACGTCTTGTTAACTTACATGTGGAGGCATTACTTCAGGTCCCTTCAACTTCCTTTAAAACACATTACCTCATTGTATCGACTGTTGAGTGTTATCACTGAGAATGTGTCCACACTTAAGGCTCTGTATGTCTCAGTAGATAAGTGGGACATAGTGCTGTTACCAATCATGTGCAAGTGTTTAGATGCTTAGCTTCAAACACAGTGGGAGCTCACACTTGGTCGTGAGTTACCCACACTAACTGAATTCATCTCGTTCCTTGAGAAGCACTGTCTTGCCCAGGAGACAGTAAATGCAGCCGCCACCAAGACCTTTGGGGCAGGCACACCCTGTGATGCCCAAACCCACACCTGTAGTGCCCTTGTGGACACAGCCTCGTAACCAGTCGTTGAAGTGCTTGGTGAGTTCTACCCAAGTAGTGTTGTTTGTGTAAAGGTGCTCACTAGCTTTACAAGTGTTCAGAGTTTGGTAATCATAACCCTAAGCAGTGGTTCTTGGTTGTTAAGGAACACAAATTATGTTTGAATTGTGCCTTCACACCGCTCCAAAGGTTGTCCATCATCCTCATTGTGTCATCAGCATGGTATTCGCCACCACACATTGCTACATTTTGACTCTAAGAAGACTTGAGGAGGGCAATTCATCGCAGGCTGAAGCAGGTTCTTCTCAGTTTACTGATTCGCAGCCCATAATTTTGTCTGCTGTTACACCAGCACTTTGAACGCCATCTTCTGTGGTGCTCTTGTCCACAGTCCAGGTACACATCCTTGATGCAGCTGGAACATGTTATGTTGCCAGAGCTGTCCTGGACACAGCCAACAAGGCTAGCTTCATTTCTTAACACTGCTGCCAAAGGTTTGGTTTGGCTCGTAAGAAGATGCATCTTCCCATCCAGGGATTGTCTAATGCAGTTGTCAGTGTGGCAAAATCATTTGTGTCTATTCTAGTAACTCCTTGTGGAACTCCTGGTATGCAATTTTCTTTCAATGTATTGGTTCTTCCTCATATTACTAGTAAGCTCCCAAGTGTTCAGTTATCCAGTGAAGTGCGCAGCTCGGTTTGAAGCAGCTCGGTTGCCCACTTGAAGCTTGCTGAGCCAGCTTTCAATGTTCCTCGACCTGTTGATTTACTTATAGGGGCATATCTTGTGCCTTGATTCCTTACTGGAAGTAAAATCAATGGCTCTCCCATGGCTCTAGATTCAATTTTCAGGTGGATCTTGATGGGCACGGTAGAAGCAGAACCTCCTGCTCTGCCTTCATCATCCTATTGCATTTAATTGTTAACATTGAACCCCCTGGAGGATGTCATGAGGTGGTTTTGGGAGGTTAAGGAGTTCTCACCAGCAAAACACACATCTGTCGAAGAGGTTCGTCGTGAGGACTTGTTTATTAATACCCACAGGTGTGATGCTACTGGTAGGTATGTGGTGTGTGTGCCCTTTCGCTCATCGATGCCGGAGCTGGATGCATCTCGGCCGCAAGCTGTGAACTGGTTGTTTCAACTGGAAATGCGCTTCAAAGGAGATCTGCCATTGAAACAAATGTATTCCGACTTCATGGGGGACTACCTTGCAGAGGGGCATATGGAGAAGGTGCCCATTTCAGAATTTTAATCCTCGCCTAAGTATTGCATCCCACACTATTGTCTCATTAAACTCGAAAGCACAACCACAAAACTTTGTGTCGTGTTTGATGCATCTTCAAAGAGCTCAGCAGGTGTGTCGCTTAATGATGTTCTCTTGCCTGGACCTAGGTTGCAAAGCGAGATCATTGATGTGTTGTTGAAGGTCAGGCTGCATGTCATTGTTTTTGCAGCTTATATTATGCAAATGTATAGGCGAATAGCAGTACGTCCTAGCCATCATGATCTTCAACATATTGTGTTGTGCTTTGATGACAGGGATTATGTGTTGCACTTTGATGACAGGGGTCTGATGGAGGATTATCGTTTGTCTCTCCTCTGCTCAAAACTTGGCACCTTGCAGTAGCTGGCTGAGGATGAGAAAGAGTGATTTCCTGTTGCTGCAAATGTGCTGAAGTCAGACATATATACGTATTGATGACGTGGTCACCGGCTCTAATTCTATTGGTTCTGCTTTGGCCCTGCAAAGGGAGTTGATTTCATTGCTCGCTGTTGGTGGTTTTAAATTGCGAAAGTTTGCCTTGCTTGACTGGCTCCCAATGGAAGAGGTTGAGGCCCCAGAAGCCCTTTCATTGGATCAAGACAGTTATGTTGTAAAGGTGTTAGGGTTGCAATGGAATCCCAGTGTTGATTGCTTCTCATACAAGATACAGCCTAATTGCAAGGAGACCACCAATAGAAACATCTTGTCAGAAGTGGCAAGGATTTTTTATCCTCTTGGGTGGCTCTCTCCTCTCACCATGTTTTCAAAACACCTCATCCAGGTTCTCTAGCCAGAGAAACTTGAATGGGATGCTAAACCCCCAGGCAATATTGTCGAGAAGTGGAGCCAGTTCAACAGGGAGCTACCACTGCTAACATCAGTTGTTGTCACCAGACAAGTAGTTGGCCCTGCAGGTTCCTCATACAAAATGCATGGCTTCTCTGATAGCCCAGCGATTGGCTACTCTGTAGTGGTTTATTTACATCTCACCACACCAACAGGAGTCGTCACACATTTAGTCACTGGCAAGTCAAAGGTTGCTCCAATCACGGTTCAGTCCATCCCACGGTTGGAGTTTTGTGGGACTTTATTGTTACCTTGTCTACTTCATCATGTGGTAGAGTTGTTCACCGCTGCCATTACATTGTCATCTATTAGTGCCTGAACAGACTCACAGATTGTTCTTTCTTGGGTGAACTCGTCCCCTCATCAACTGAAAACTTTTGTCGCCAACAGGGTGAGTGAGATCCAGGAGCTCACCAGTCCAACCTGGTGATGTCCCATCAGAGTGCAATCCTGCGGTTTGTGCTTCTTGTGGGCTCTTGCCCTCTGAGTTAGTAAGGCATTCCATGTGGTGGACTGGTCCAGCATGGTTACGGGAACCACCTGCTCAGTGGCCCTCCTGTTCTGAAACTTTAGTCACTGATCCAGTTCTGCTTGAGTAGAAGGTTAAGGTTTTGAGAACATTTGTTTCAGTTGACGAGTTTGACAGTCTGCTATCAAATTTTAGCAGTTTGACAAAGTTGCTTTGAGTGATGTCGTCGGTGCTGCGTTTTATTCACATTTTCCGCAACTCTCGTGCAAATTGTCTAACTGGGTATTTTACCCCTAGTGAGTTAGACAAGTCCCTTCATGTTCTATTGTTGCATGTGCAGTCTGTGTCACTAAAAGAAAAGCTTGCTTTTGTGTAAGAGAGTCTTCTTTCTCCTTCAATTTGAAGACTCGTTCCTTTTGTTGATGAAACAGGTCTGTTGAGGGTGGGCAGTGGACTTCAGCACTCTGACCTCCCCTTCGATCACAAGCATCCAGTGCTGCTCCCCAAGACCCATGTGTTGACTGACCTCATCATTGGACACTGCCATGAAAGGAACCAACACCCTGGTATTCATACTTTGCAGGGCATTTTGAGGGAAAAATTTTATGATCCTCTCAGATAAACATGCCATCACATGGCAATTGTGCTATTGTGTGCGCTGTTGGAGGGCAAAACCATCATCGTGCACACCTCTAATGGGCAATCTGCATGCCATGAGGGTTCAACAGGTGAAACCATTTGCTAAGGTAGAGGTGGATTATGCAGGGCCCATTCTGGTAAGGGCCATCAAGACTCATAAGTCATCTGTGTTGAAGGCCTATCTCTGCATATTCGTTTATTGTGCCACCAAGCAGTCCATGTAGAAGTTGCCTCTGACCTATCTACTGATGTGGAGGAAGATCTTCCGAGATGTACAGTGACTGTGGGATAAACTTGGTCGGGGCCCACAACTACCTGTTGGAACTCCAGCAGCTTCTGACATCGTCCTCTCGCCAGAAAGGGGTTTTCGATGCTTTCACACCCCTTGGAGAAAAGTGGCACTTCAACCCACTGGCTGCCCCTCGCTTTGGAGACTTGTGGGAGGCCGGGGTCAAATCCTTCAAAATCCACTTGGTACGTGTCATTGGGGAACAAATCCTAACCTTTGAGGAGTTTTACACTGTCGCAGGTGGAAGCTGCTCTCTAAGTTCGGACCCCAGTGACTTTGTCGCCCTTACCCCAGGACAATTCCTGACATTTGAACACCTTGTCACTATGCCAGAACCTAACTACGAAAATGTGAACATAATCCGGCTTCAGCGCGGGCAACTGATCGAGAGGTTGCATCAAGACTTCTGGGAGCATTAGCACCAGGAGTATCTCTATATTCTCCTGCAATGCTCGGAAGTGGCAGAAGCCAGGAGCAAGCATCGCTTCCAGTCAACTTTTGTTGATCAAGGATGACAGAATACCTCCTCTGCATTGGTGTCTTGCATGTGTGGAAGGGCTTCATCCAGGAAGGGATGGTATTGTGCGAGTCGTTACAGTGCGCACTGCCAATGGTGTATTCAGGCTTCCAATGGTTAAATTTTGCCCATTACCTGAACAATGCTAATTTTATTGAAATTCTCAGTATTTCAAGGTAGGCGATATGTTTGGACTTGTGACTTTGTAAATACATATAGATTGGATAGTATTTTAGATCAGTAGTAATTTAATTGCAAAACTTATTGTAGTTTATTTTACTGACCCCTTATTACGTGTGTGGGACTCGTTTTAAATTTCCTGTGTGCCTGCCTTGGTGTGCATTCTTTGTATGTCAACACTGTCTCACGGGTTGGCGGTCCTGAGCTACAGGAAGAAGAAGAGCAGTTTCATGTTGGATTTCATGGTGGTAAGTTGAGTCGTGTAGCTGCCGCCAGTCTGTTGTTTTCTCGCTGAAATTTGTTATACAGTCCACTAGTGGCAATTTAATTTTAGTAGTGTTAAATTCGCCAGTTAATAGGATTATCTTAATATTTTTTCATACAAACTTCGAACCCCCATTTCACCCTTTTAATGGTTGAACTTTGAAAAATCCCACTATAGTGGCTGCCTACATTACATAATGAATGTTTTCTCCAAATTTCATGTTTTTATGACCAATGGTTGAGGCTGGGCATTGATATGTGTTAGTCAGTGTGTCAGTCAGTTTGTTTTTCCTTGTATATTTATAGATGTTAGTACAAACTACTTGTAGTAATGGAAGTCGTCTGCAAGTGGTTTGTCAGAAAAGATATACAATATAAAAACTCAAACTTTAACATATTATACACATTATTTACAACCTTGTTTGCGAGACCTATGCATTACACCACAGTCTGATTTTTTGTTAATATTGGTTCACTCAGTGGTAATTTCTGCTCTACTGGGATATTGTTTGCTCAGAATACTTTGCCCTAAGTATTAACTGAATTATATTTCTTTTGTCTGTGGAATTGATATACAGCACTTGAGTCTTCTTGCTAAGGATAGTATAACATTTTTAAAACTGTTATTCGTTCAGGCATGAATGCGCCTTAGTATTTTTTCTTGAAATTGTGATCGACTATATTTCATTCTTACCTACTTAAGACACAAGTTTGTGTTGGTAATGAGGTGTTTTCTAGTTAAGAACTATCTGTTCAGTGATTACTCTCATAGTTTATGTAATTCGTTGTGTGAATCATTATAATTTTGTATCTGATTTTTTTAACAGTGGCTGTTGTTTTTTTCACATGCGGTTAACCTTTACTTATTTTCTAATAATATTAGATTTTTCACATGAACTATGCACTTTTTTTTTTTTATCAGACTTAATTTTCTCTTAAGGAAAGCAAAACTTATGTATATATATATATTTATTTTTATTTCCCCCCCCCCCCCCCCCCCGCAAAGAATAGAAACATACTTTTCCTGGACAGCATTCATCATCTTCTCTTCTTCCTCTTGTATTAAGTGAGGTAGATAACCATCTCGTAGCCTACTAGCTATAGGAAAGTCACCAGCATCTAGGAAAAGTGGGGGAAATGTAGCCCTCGGGTGTTAAGTCTAGGAAGTATCCTATTGTTTGTTTAGAATTCAAACTTATGGCCTATTTTGTTTTACTCAGGTTTAAGTTGGCTCTATTTATTTTCTAAGGGCTAATGAAATTATTTTATTAAAAGTTTGAGGAGTAATAGACCTAGTACAAATTGTACTGTTGTACTTTTCAGGACAAAATAAATTTGTGTGTGCTAAAATTTACAAATTAAAGTGTTTTTTTTTTATTTTTATTATTATTATTAATTTTTTATTTATTATTATTATTATTATTATTAAACCTTCATTGTACTTATTCATCAAATCTCATAATTTAAGATGATCAATTTTCTCTAATGGATGAATGCATGAACTTCTGGCATCACAAATTCTTATTTATCTTTTGTTTTCTTCATGCGGAAAACAATGTCGGCTTGAGACTGTTTTGGCTCTTGTGCAAACGCTTTGTTCTTTTGATGGGTAGTGCTGCCGTTAATGTGTTTCAAACATGTATCCTTCTTCGCCCACTCAGTGTGCACTTTACAAAATTTGCACTTCAGTATCTTGTTAACTTTGTCAGACATAAAATCCTTTGTGCGACAATTATTTCTCACCGTCTTAAATTGTTACCACAATTTCCAACACATTTACTTAGTCACATTCCTTGAAATTCTAATACCAGTGCACGCAATGAACATAACCCAAATGCCAATGCCATACAACCAAATACTAGTTGGATAAAAATATCAGATCACTTGTACATCACCACTGTGTTGTCATTGCTAAAGATAAAGCATGCAAAGTTTTCATTATTCACTTATTGAATTGGTAGTTTTTTTACTTCGGTTGTATCAACATAGAATTGATTTTTCTCAATTTATCTCACTATCACATATACTAATAGACTTCTATTGATATATTGAACGTAATGTAAACAGAATACGAAAAACACATTCATTACATGACTTTTTCGTGGTCTTTCATAATTCGTCTAATTTGCAGAAATTACTGCATTTTTGCAAAAATTTCATGATTTCTTGCCTTGCAAAAAACAGATAGCTGTGAATGTACCCAATATACTATGTAAGGTCATCATAACATCATAGTACTGTATGTTTGTTTCTGTGTTTATGTAGTAGTGTGTAATATTTTTGTTTGTATTTCTCTCTGCCAGCTAATTTGGTATTTCTGGTTGATTTGGCTGATACTATAATTTTTTCAGTTAAATTTATTATTATCAATTAGTGATTGAAAAAAATTGTGTTACAGGTTTTATTTCTCAAGTTAAGAAACACGAGAAGTTCGTTTCTGTGTCAAAAGAGAAGAGCAAAGAGCTATTAGACACACCCCTCGCTTGTCACAAGTGCAACTTTCTTCCTGGTAACATGCCAAAGCTAAAGACACATCTGTTAACACACTTGAAAAAATAAATTTTGCATCTTAAAAATCTCTGGTACAGTACAGTGCATGATATTTGACTAAGAGTCTTATTATACAAGACACAAAATGAAAAAATAACACACTGAAAGGTGTAAATGTTCTTGTAGTGTGTAATGTGAAGACAGTACAGAATGATTTACAAGGATGTTGTAAAACAGAAACTGTACACTACAATTGCAATTAAAAGTTTAATTCTGCATATACATCTGTTTATTAAATAGGCTGATAGCAGTTATTTTTTATAGGGAAGGTGGTTGGCTCAGTTCGTAGGGTAAAATTAAGGTAGGAATGGTTTTGTTGTGTGACATAGCTAAACCAGAACTCACCTGTTCCCTGACCATGAGAATGGGTTGTAGGCCTACATATGTAGTTTGATCTGTGTTTTGGTATACAAACCATATCTGCCATTTATTAAGCATATAACTCTACTGTTGATTTATAATATCTTCGTCATATTCAGGAAAATGTGCTAACTGAAGATGGCTTTATACATCTGTATCTAAAAAAAAAAAGCAAAAAACATGGGTACTGTGAGGTACTCATCTGTCCGACCCTGGACGTGGTGGAGGTGGTGTTATGTGGTAAGAGGCTTGGCCTGGGTGATGGGAGGGCTGGTGGTGGAGGAAGTGTCTCGCTGCTAATGGGCTCTGCGGCATGTAGTATCCGTTCTTAAAGATTTGATCGCACAAGGGCATAGTGAGTTTTCAGTGACATTTTACTGTACAAGAGCCGTTTGTGATTATTCTTCTATTTTTGTAGTTATAAAACAGTCAACAATATAAAATGTCGCCTCCAAAGTTAATAGTAGTAAAGGACACGAGGTAATTAGTTATGTTATTGAAAAAGTTATAAAAAAAAAAAAGCAAATAACAAATCTTTTCTTTTTTGTTAATACAGACAACTCGCTGTGCAGTGTTTTCTACTGGTGTCAATAAAACAACCATAAAATAAATACATAAGAAAATAAGGACCTGGCAAATTAGACTCAAATGAAGCGTTGTTCGCTCAGAGGAAAAAAAAGGAGCAAGCATATCACAGCACACTGAAGTTTCTGTTGGTGACTTTTATCTATGTTTATCTTGAAACAATGTTCATGATTCTAATCCATGCAAAACAATGCTAACAATGACATATTTATTACCAGTCGCAATAGATAAAATTAGTTTTCCATGGGAACAAAATTAATCAACAGATTATTTTTAATAAAACATGGATTTCAAGCGGAGAAAGTGTCAAGCTAAGCGTAAAATACTAGTAGAGAGAGCGGCTATTTTGACATGACAATTTTGCTAAAATAAGACACTTCCATAAAACTGAGCAGCAAATTGTTTTCTTGACAAAATCTGGGTTGATAGCAATTTAACTTTTTCATAGTTTTGGCAACATAAAGGTTTTGGTGTACACTTAAACAATGGAGCAGGTAAATGACTTCTAAGTACATGCAGGGAGCAGGATTGGGTTTGTTCTCAATGTGCAGCTTGTGTACACTACTGAATCTGTTAATGGTGACTATCACAGTCAAATAAACCATATCTATTTTGAAAAGTGAGTTGTTCAAAAACTGCTTCCGAATACGCCAGAAAAATTTGTTTCAGTAATGGAGTGTGCCCCATGCACTCCTGCAGGTATTTGAGCCACCAAAAAAATTTCCTTTGAATTGCAATAAGATATAATGGCTACAGAAGAGAGGTGTATGGTGTAATTAGTGTACGCACAAAGTTGACTTTATAAACTTGTTTAAATGAAAATATTAAGATATATAATTTAATGTAGATTCAGAAGCATCCCACTGGCACATGGTTCAAAGAATACTCCCATACATGTGTGATCTGAATGTGATTGAATTAGCATGAGCGATAATAAAGATATTAATTAGGTAACGTAATATGCATACAGAATCTGACAGAATCAGCTATTTCATCAGTCTCTATATAAGACTGGGAGAGGTATTCTAAACATGTACAAGAAATAGAACAACAGTATTGGCTAACAGGCTGCATTATTATGGACATAGGGGATGAGATAATCATCAATTTAGGAGTCGACAGCAGTGATTAGTGATGGTGACCGTGACTGCAATTACAAAAGTCTAGAAGCTGACAACACAGCTTTTGCATGCGAGGAGTTTGGGTCAGAAGAAGACTTGGCTTAGCCACTTGGAAATGGTGAGTAAAAGTTTGGGCTCTTGAAAAGTATTCTGTTACAATGCTGTTACCTCTCCATGTTATTGCTTGCTGTACTGCAAGAGGGGGTGCGCGGGTCGATGCTTGCCACCCTGTTCCGAATTCCTTTCAGTTTCTGAGAGCTGAGACCCTCACAGTAGGTAGATATGTCGGTGTGTAAGGAATAAATTGTACACCAAGTTTCATTGTGATATGAATGGCCCAAAGGTAAGTACCATATAAAAGTGTAACCCAAACCAGTGTTTATAAACAAAAAAAGTATTAAAATTTAAAAAAAAAATAAGAATTTTATTTAGGATTTTATAGTACTATTTAAAAATACGTGAAGTACAGTTGTAGAAATTTGAATTTACTTTTTTCTCAACATATTGGGATTTGCAGACTTTTTCTTATGAGTGTTATTTTTTAATGGTAGATGTTTAGAAAAATATGTTTTAGTAGTGAGGAAAGCCTGTTGTCTACTCAAGCAGCAGATATTCCAGGCTAGTAAGGAGAATGAATAAAACGGGCGTAGTGCAGCAGAATGAAGATAATGTCCTGAGAAAACTCTCCACCTTATCCACATAATTTCCATCTGAAAGTGTTCAACCTAGGAAAGCTGGGAACCTTGTAAGAACAGCCGTTGTACTAATTTTTCAGTGAACCATGCAACTGTCATGCCTAAAAGTGATTGGTTCACTGTACATAAATTAATAATAGTTTAGGGGGAGGGCACATGAACATAGGGGCTCGTTCTGCAAGGTTATTCAGGCACTGGTAAAATTCTTGTTGACCTGCACTGCAATGGAAATTTTGTCGACCCCTTATTTTAATCACAGTGTAAAGTCTCTGTGTGTTCATTTTGTTTCTCTTTCAACAGCTATGACTAACAGTACATTAATTTTCTTTCATCCATAATTTAAACGTTTTAGTTCAGATTTCTGTGCAAAACATTCTGCATATAACATACTGTCCTGTCCATATTAGTTTGCCCAACAACCTGAGTTACTCTGAAATTCACTGTCTGGTTTCACTGCTTGAGAGTGGTGCAAGTCTTTGACGTTGGACCTGAAGCACTAGATTATTACAGATATCTGAGAAAATACTAATAATGGAACACTGCATTTCTATAGCCTGTAGATGTTTCACAGTTCTTGAATGAGATAAAATTTATTGTTTGTACTAATGAATTATTATAGTTCTAGTTAGTTTAAACTGATGGTAGGAAGCATTTATAGGACCACTCATGTTGATAGTTGTAGTCGTTGCTTTGTTCAGAAATGTACAAGTTGGATAGAATTGACTGGAAAGCATCTAGGCCGGCAATTATGTGTGTTGGCATATGGCTCAATAGCACCGCCAGAGATGAGCCGTAACTTGAGGACAGGAACATGGCTTCAGTAAAATTTACAACCCATCTGCATTTTGTAGTTGTTCTTCAGCTTGTTCGTTGAAGTTATAATATTTACGATAGAATTCTCGTATTATACTTTTACCAAATTAAATAAAATTTGTGTTTCATTATTTCAATTATAGTTGTTTTTCTGAAGCAGCTAAAACATTTTTTTTTTAACATTCTTACATGGCAGTTGCATACATAGCACAATTAATAAAAAGGTTTAAAGATTAACATATTGATTTTTTTATCACAGTGATAGTGTCAAGTCAAATAAAACCAGCAATATGTTAACCTTAACATAAATGTGTACTCTTTTAAATATAACATTGACTGGTTGCATTAAAAAATAAATATCTCTTTACCTATTTGAGCAGAATATTGTAAATGTGTTTGTATGGAGAAGCAATTTTGAGATTAAATTAATATATAAACATGGCACAATTTTCCTATTGTCACAACTGTAATAGCATTGCAGTTTTCCCTAATATTTTTTTGTATCTGTTAGGTATACAGTGAAGTACAATTTTGAAGCTAAGATGTCTATGCATTTTGAAATATTATTTTATTAACATAAAATATATAATTTCTTCCTGGTAAATTTAGACACAGGCTGCATAGAAGCTGTTATGTTAAGCATATGCACAATGTTGGTCTATTTTTTGTTAATTTTAGCTTGTTAGTAATATTTGTAGTGTTTTCTGCATAACTTGGGTACCATTTTAGCTAAAGTACATTACCCTAATATATGTGTACATTTTATAAAAGAAACAATCTTCAAACCTGAGACATGTGAACATTACTTCACGTACCTACCCAGTTAGCATGGAGGGAGGGGGTCAAAATTCTGCTGCGTCAAGTCGTACAGACAAATTATTTTAGGGGACGAGTGTGAGATCAAGGTTAGACTATTGAAAAAAAATACATATAATACCAGCCTGCCGTTTGAACGGATTTGATCTCTTTTTACAGATTTTTAACACGCTACAAAAATCGAAACACTAATTTTTTTTTTTTGCTCAAAATGGCTGCTGCATACGTGTGACACTAGCATCTCACCAGCGATGTGTGTCTGTTTCACTGATGCATTTCGTTGAAAGATTCCTACAACGGAGGTGAATAATTAAGCAAAATATTTTGGACATATGCCATTGCTTTAATAGTGTATGTCCAAAATATTTTACTTAATTATTCACTGGCGCGGGTATACAGTTATCTACATATTTCTGTTCCTGGCTGTATGATCACATGCAAACGCCAAGGCCATTATTGAAAAGAACCTTTGCCGCGAATTGCCGTTTTTTACGCATACCATCTGAATTTGGTGACTGTTTTGCGTTTGACATTGATATCACAATAGTGAGGAAACTAAAATTATCATTGATACAATCATCGTATAAACGAAAGTATAAGTGTGAGTGAAAAAAAGAATTACCATGATTTTTACATTCTAAACCAAAACAATTAGATTAAATATGTTAACGTCTGTCATATCCACTTTTTTTTCTTCTGTAATTTGCAATTTTTTTAATTCCGAGGATTTTACAGGATTTGACCCAATGATTCCAGGATTTTACAGGATTTTTATGTATAGGAACCAGGATTTCAACTTCAGGGCTGGTGGCAGCTACGATATAATATAATGCTACTATAAAATATGCACCTTGCAATATATTTTATAAAAATAACCCGTCTGTATTTGTCATGTTTCTTCCTGCCACCACAACGATTATCCATTTGCACAAAAAAATTTAATTTATTTTGTTACAGCAAAGTCGCATAGATTTCTTGGGTTTTGAGAGGTCTGAAGGGGGAATTGCTTCCAAAACCCTTTGAGTTCATCAGAATCATCTCATGCAAAAGTGTCATCACTGACAATTCTGAGACCACAGTATGGTATCTTCAATTAATGTAAGTTGTTGTATAAATACCCACATTTAAGTACATTCTGGAGGCTTACCCGCTTATCTGCTGTTGGTCATGATTATCATTTTCAAGACTATCACCTTTAAAATCCCCATACACAACAATATTCCAAATATAAAATATATACAATTTTTTGTATCTGTAGGATACTGCTTTGTTAGTAATGTCTGAAATTAAAAATACATATTACAATATGGGCAGAAAATGAAACCATTAAGCCTTGTGGAGAAATGACAGGATCATGAAATAGTGCTGTATGCAGGAATGTTGCAACAAAACAAGATTATACTGTAGTGTGTGTGTGTGTGCGCACGGCATGTGGTGTTGTGATTGTGCATGCATGCATATATATAATATATATATATATATCACACACAGAGAGTGAGTCACCTGTGTGCGTGCACGTATATATATATGTGTGTGTTTGCGTGCGTGTGTATATATGTGTGTGTGTGTGCGTGCGTGCATGTGTGTAACCTCTATGTATTGAATCCAGATTTGAAAGTCCAAATTCATGGAACATATTATGTGGTCCCATTTTATATTTATCTGCATTTCAAGACCACACTCATTGAAAGTTTGAATGTATTGAAATGTTTTGTCAGTTCCTTGAGAAACTATAGATAAAGAATCTACTGTAAACACTTCCAATCCTTTTTCTACGTGCAGCTAGTATTTAAGGATGACTTACGGACTCTCCTAGTTCAGTGAAATACCAGATGCAGCCGTCAGCCGCATGTTTTCGGCGACAAGTGGTGTCCTGTCTCGCCTGACCAGGTGAAGGGTGGGGAGAAGCATTGTGCCAAGAGAGAGGAAGAATGAGCATAGTGAGTTGTGCGCTGGCATTTGAAACCTGAGAGACGAAGGGTGCGTTTGCTTACAACAGCACTGATAACACACTCACTCTACGTATGCTACACTGGAAGTCGAACAGACATTCCTTCTCATAATTGCTTTATAAAACTGTCACAATGGTAGTATCCCATTACAACAATATGGTTATGCCCACACTAGAGGGGCCCCACAAATATAACAGCTTTTTTTATGGACATGACCTGACTCCATCCAATCATTATGCGCACTTTACTACAGTTATACCAACACATAAATATGGTATCTATTATGCTTTAAAAGCCTACTCTTGTAGAGTGAGTAAATAGATTTGGGCAGCTCTTAACAGCGATGTCTTGAGAGCCGATGAGGGTGATTAAAGTGAATATGGAATGGCGCCAGAATGAAGGGGCGGGGAAAATGGGAGATCCCCAAGAAAACCTGCCGACCAACTGCATCATCCGTCATGATTCCCACATACAAAAATTAGGTGACCCTGCCGGGGATTGAACCTGGTTCGCCTTGGTGGGAGGCAAGCGTGCTAATTGCTCAGCCACTGTGGCTCCTACTCTGTTAGAGCGCATGTATTCATAGTAGCAGTCTCGAATGTATTTATTATATTGTCTAGTTTAGTTATAGTTTAGTTTTAGTAACTTTTTTTGTGGATAATGTTTTTTTTATCCACAGTGGTTGCTCTCTATACTGTTATTTTGTAATAAAGTGTATAAAAATAATATATTAAAGTGGTTTGAGATTGAAAATTTATTGAAATATTTATGAGTTGTGGGAGAAATAGGTTATATTAGAAGGGGGAAATGCACCTATTATGACATTAGTGAAATAAAAGTTTTAACTCTAAATGGTAATGTTCCAGAGTTCAGTTTCTGCAAACGAAGATGATAGACTGCACTCACTGTGGATTAAAAGGTGTTTATAACATACTTGAAATAATGGATTGATAAGGAAAATATACTTTTATTTTAATATTTCTTTATTAAATGCTACCAAATATTATTTTTGTACATTCTTAACGAGTACTAAAATTAATTCTAATTATTTTTTTCTGTTAACAGGAGGAAATAAGTCTAAAAAGATGTGACGTTATCACTTAGAAAGAGCTTAAATACATTTTCCTACTAACATAAAAAAACTGATTTTGATTTAAAAAATGACTCGTGTTAACTGGACAGTAAAGAGATACAGCTGTTTTTATTTTAATGGTGATTGTAATTTTGCATAGGAACTGGTGTTTTGAATTGGATGACAGAGCCCAGGAGGAAAATACTCTAAAAAAATCAATTCAAAATTGACAAAACAAAAGTGTGCTGGTATTGTCTTAAAAGACGTTACACAATAGTAGGTGTGAAGTGTATTTGTAATTGCAATTGAACTACTGAAAGATTAAAGGTGTCAGTATGTCATTGCAAAGTGCATAGCCATTGTATTATTTATTGGTGTTTGGAGCGTGTGATGCATGACTCCGACTTTGTTGAAAGAGGGGTCTTCCCTGGGTGCAAGATTTGTGTCTTAAAGCAGTTTATTTACTATTTAATAGCAATTACTGTAATTATACATTTGAATGAGTCTGAAATGTTTTAAATTGCTCTGGGTTTTATACAACAGGTACTATTTTTTACTTAGTAGCATAGCATGGTATTATAACACTGAAAAGTACAATTAATATTTCTGCAAAATTAAGCCCATATAAAAAACAAAGTAAATTTAATCTTATAGTTGTAAGAACTATATTTACTTGTTACATAAGAGAAGTAACAAATCATTATAAATTTTAACTCGAATGAAAAAAAATTATTTGAATTAACATTTAGGGAAAAAAATACAATATACTATGTTCAGCTTTGTATGTGTCACAGCGGAAAAAATATGAGTTAATTATTTTAGTTTATATTAAAAACAATGGTTACATTTAGCATTTCTAATTTATTAAAATTATTATTTAATTTCAAAATATAGACTATTTTCGTGAGGAGAACGCTAAAACAATAATAAGTATTTTGCTTCTTAAAATCACACAAACTGCTAGCTTTTTTTTTATTTATGAAAATAATATACTTTGCAGCACATACGTTAAATACCAAGTGATCCCAAGGGTAATTGTTCCGTATTGCGTACTCTAACAGGGAAACCACAATAACAGCCCGAGTGTACTGTAGAGTATGCCTTTAAATTGTTTCCTTTGCAGGTTGGTGCCATATCGCATATCCGACCAAATTCTGTTTAGCGTATCCAAGTTCGGCGCCAATTGTTCTGTATCTCGTATCCAAGCAAAAAATTTCTCCAAAAGCAATATTTTTCTCTTGCGAATCGCACGATGGTGTGCACTGGATGAAAAATTACAATGTTGAATGCCAAGCAAGTTATTCATTCCTCGCTGGATGTAAACACGTTTCTCATCGAGCACAACATCCTCAAGCCATCGATACCATGCAAACGATGCAGGGACGGCGAAGCAAAACCCGTGGAGAACAGGGGCTTGTTTTACGGGTGCCCACATTGAATGGAGGACGGAACTAAATGCAACTTTAAAAGTGTTGACAACACAGAGCAGTTTTGTGGAAGATTCAAACTTGATGTTGGGCAAGATCGTCGAGCTGTGTTTACTGTGTGCCTGATCAATTACCCATAACAGCAGACAATAGTGAACAAACTTTTGTGCTCGGGAAAGACGGTCATCGCCTGGTCGAGTTTCTGCCGCCAAGTGTGCATAGACTGGGTGCTGAAGTACAAGAAACACATTGGCGGGCCGGGTAAAGTGGTCGAGAATGACGAGTCAAAGTTGGGCAAGCGCAAGAACAGCAAAGGATGCAAAGTTCACGACCAGTGGGTTTTCGGAGGAGTGCAGTAGGACGACCCGACCAATTTTTTCCTGGTGCCCGTGGAAAAGAGAAATGTGGTGATCCTGACCAAGATCATTCGCGAGTGGATTGCACCTGGCACGAACAATAATATCAGACTGTTGGTGAGGTTACAGCAACTTGGACATTCACAGCTACCGCCACATGCAAGTGAATCACAGGAGGGAATTTGTGTGGATCTAAAAGAGTGGAGTGATCAACACTCGAAACACACTGAAAATGAAGAGGGGCGAGATGTTGAGGGTGCACATGCAAAATGTCGAGCGGAGCTGGTGTTTTGTAAATACAGCATTCCCTGCTTTGGCCAACGGAAAAAGTTGTGGGTCGGCTACCTGGCAGAGTATGTCTGGAAAAAGAAACATCAGTACTGCGAACTACTACACTCTTTGATGATTCACGCCGCCGACATGCACCATCAAAATTGGTGCAGAGGTGACGGCAGCGAAGGCTATTCTACTTTCAACGGGCTTCGTATTTGTTGTCGTTGTTATTTATGTATATTTAAAAAAAACATTAATTTGCGATCTGGAGAGGGTATAGTGCGGTCCTATCTGTCATGACTTGCGCGGTCAGTGCCAATGACAGTTTCAATTGCATCTGCTGCTGCTTTCGTAGAATTTGGACCTGCCAGTATCAATTATTGAGGTAAAATATGAAAAAAGTGATGGCGTATATAAATCATTATAAACTAATATTTTAAATATATAAAAAAATTTAATTTTAAAAGGTCCACCGTTTTGGTGTACGTGCCCTTTAGTGATGGCATATATGAAACACTATACATTATGGTACACGCTTTAATGATGCGAAATCATCACAAAATTTGGTTTTATGTGCTAAAAAGCAAACATGCACTCATGTTTTAAAACTAGCACCGAGTTTCAGTATTCCTGTAAATATTGTTAAGTCATGATTTCGTACAAACACAACAAATTCGGACGTAACTTCTCCCCTACAAAACATTTGTGACAGAAAACTTGTATTATGGTTCAGTATTTACTGTCTATCTCATATAAGATGGCAAGACTTTGTCAGTTCAATGAATGTTTACTTTTAGTTTATGTATCCTTTCACCATCAGCTGATGCGTCAATTGCAAGCTACATGAAAAGAAGGAAATAGGTTTCCGTTAAACAAAATGGCGTGTTTCATAGACTAAAGATGAGGTAAACTGCTTATTCGTTTTCTGCGCATGTACCCAACATTGACCTACCCCAATCCTACACAACTGTCAAAGTCACATGGTCAACAGTGATGAAAGTATTTGTTTACATCTTAAATTTTAAATGACAAGCACTATTATATTAATAAAATTACTTTACCACTTTTGAATTTATAAAAAAAGCATTACAAAGTGGTTAGAGGAAGTATTAAAACATCTCTAAGTATCATGGGCGTTGACGTGTGTCAACTTCAGGGGGGGGGGGGGACTCTAGGTCAATGTAGGATGTATGTAGGAATTAGTTTCTAGTCGACTGCGGGGTAATTTTATATATATATATATTATATATATATATATATATATATATATATATATATATATATATATATATATACACACACACACACACACACACTATATATATATATATGCGTGTGTGTGACAAATGATTTATAAAAGATGCATACAAATTTAATTGAGTAATCATTTCAATTCTTAAATTTACGATAGTACAAGGTTTTAAATTTCTTAAAATATTTCATTTACACACACAGAATTTCAACCAAGCGATCTAAACGTCTTAATGTGGTAGATAGTCTGGCAACAGCGCACGCTATCTGTACTGCAATATGCATGCATTGAACTTATCGTCGTATTATTTATCACCAAAACCACTGTCTCATAGCTTAAAGCATTTCACCTGTCTGGCTGTTTGTGGTATGAAAAACATTTTCAGTTCGTAATAGAAAAGAGGTAATGATGCTTTGTTTAAGCATGGCCATGACGTCCTTAAATCACTGCTTAATGGATTCAGTTTCTCAGTGCGTATACTCTACATTAATTAAGGCGTATGTTTTATTTGGTACTTATAACTGTGTTAAATATGAAAAAGGGCTACAACACATTTTAATACAAGCGGTGTTGTAGGTAAAAATATCTGCCTGGGTGCGATCATATAAATTTACATTATTTTTAATTTAGATTTTTAAATTAATAGTGCCAACACCAATAAGCAAGCTTGTTAACACAACATGACTACTGATAGCTAAGACAAAAAATTGCACACATTTATGAAAGACGATGTAAACTGTAATGTACTTCACAGTGTATAATATTGAAAGTACTAGTTGACCTCACAAAATTTTTGAGAAAATCTTAGCATAATACTGTACAGAAAACATAATCGAGGTCTGTTAGTTCTACTCTTTTTCACTGAATGAGAATTTTTATTAAGATAACCATAGCCAATATAAGCACATAAAACATGGTTACCATAAAATTTATTTAAATTATTTTTTCGTAATATTTTGAGGAAATAACCAAAAATTTATGCATTCATAATTTAACAACACATTTGCATTTTCAAGTTCTGTCAATAAAATATAATAATATATAAACATTCTAGCTTGTAGCTCCATCCGTGTGCAAAATTCAAACCTTAATTATAATGACCAAGTGCTCTATCTTAATTGTTCTTTATTACTCTAATATTCTGGATTAGCACATAGGGTACTTTCATCCGGGAATGAAAAATAGACCACCAACCAGCGTTTACTCAAATGGTTGGTGGCATATTTTATATATTCCCTAAGAAACTGTTCGTTTTTCCAGGATGAAAAGTACCCATGTGCTAATCCTTACTAATATTATAGATGCGAAAGTGTGTTTGTTTGTTTGTCCTCCTTCACGTCAAAATGGAGCAACGGATCATGATTTTTTACACAGAGATAGATGGAGGGCCGGAGAGTAAAATAGGCTACTGTTTATCCCGGGAAAATACATCATTCCTTCAGGAAAATCTTATTGTAATTTCAAAAAGTACACAGCCAGAATTACATTACAACGTCACAACAGAGCAACAAATTGTCGTATTTTTTGCACAGATTTAGTTGGTGGGCTAGGAAATGACATGGGCTACATTAAATCATTAACAAAATTAATTCTGACGTTTTGAAAGAGTTACAAGGAGAAATAACGGAGTATTTGTCAGTAGACGCAGTCATGGACACAGAACAGATCACTACATATCCTGTAGAGCTCCTGAATTCTCTAAAGTTGTCAGGTGTGCCCTCACATAAGCTCCAATTAAAAATAGGTGTTCCGGTCATACTTATGCGAAATTTAGATGCACCGTGATTATGTAATGCGACGAGGCTTAGTTTAACAAAACTTCATTATTTATCCTGTAAACATGCAAGCGAAGCCGCGGGTAAAAGCTAACAACATTATAAAACCTAAGCAAAGCGAAATTTCTATTTCAAAAATAAGAAAACAAGTCCTAAATTTCATGCGAACGAAGTTGCACATGTCAGCTAGTACAGAATATAATCTCCTGCATACCAAATTTCATTCAAATCCGTTGATTCATTATGACATGATTGAGTAACAAAGAAACAAACATACAAACTTTCACATTTATAATATTATTAGGATAATTGAGGCACTTGCTATTTATATCTTCACATTCCTAAAAGAATGATGTAATATTCTGGCACCTTCTTGCTGCACTATTAAATTAATCTATATGCCTTATTGCGAACTGAGTACTAAGACACAATGTTAAATTCTTACGATGACTTCACTCCAGTACAGGTTCTGGAATACTAACTCCAACCAAAAAGTTTCTTGCTGACCGAGCACGAAGCAAGTTAAGTATTAAGAGATTAGGGCGTCCTTAGCCAGGTTAGATCGTGAGGTGTGGGGGGGGACACTAATGGATGCACGCCAAGATCCAAGAAAGAATACGACAGAGTGGAGCAGGGGACAAGAGCAGGTAGAAATACCTTTTAGGAATAAGGTTAGGTGAGGTACTATTGCCTTTGTTAATGTCACATACTTGAATCATGATGTCAGTTGAATATTACTGCCTACTTGCAGGGTAATAGAATGTGAAGAAATGAGAGAAGAATCCTTACAGATAAATGAAAAGTATTTGGTTAAACTGATCAAAATGCGGCTATGAGTTTTTAAAAATGTTCTTAATCACGGGATGATATTTACCACCACTTGGCCTCTCTCCTCCCCCCCCCCCCCCCCCCCCCGTATAGACATTATTCGCGTGATTACTATTACACAGATGGTAATGTGACTTGAGAAAGCTAAACCACGACATGTTATACAAAATGGCGTACATCTATGTGCGCTTGTGACGCAGTGGTGGGAGTGCGAACTACGTTCAATATCTTTCTCTTTTACAGCAGGGAAATTATTTACCAATGTATGGCAACTATGGTCGAGCTCTATGTTTACATTTTACGCATGCGGGATAAAGGTTATTTTGTTTACAAACGTAATTGAACAAATTATTGCACTAATGAAAAGTCATTCATTTGTTCTTTCTTTTTTTACTTCCTTAGAAACTAAATTCGTATTCTGTTACCTTCACAGTGCGAAATATGCGCAGTGAAGTAGTTCCGATCCCCTTGCGAGTTTGGAAGTTAGCATTGGTGGTGACCCACCAAAGGGCGGGCAAGTTTGTTGGTTTTAGGAAACGTGCGCAGTGACGATTTTACTGAATGATTCTGCAAATTAATTATGTAATACTAGTGATGAATAAACGTGATTTTGGTGAAGTAAACTTTTAAGAATTTCCATAGGAAAACATGTGTTCAAGAGATTGCAAATTGAACTAACAGTAAGTTTGCGTGTTTTGTAAATAATGTATTTGCAAACTGTTACTATAATTATTGAAATGCCCGTGGCCTTAAAAAGTTGCACTTTCAACATTTTTTGTAGTGCGTAAATAATATTTGTTTCTTTGCCCAAATCGTGAATTCAACGAGTGCAATGTTAACTTCAGCCAATTTATGTATGTGTATAGCTGCGTCTGTACGAATATGGCGTTCTGTTTATTCATTGAAGTAGACATTTTTTGAATATACAATAATTTGAATGTTATTTCCATACGAGCAAAATTTTCCACTGCTCGCATCAAAACAATATGCAACTCAGAATACCACACTCTTGGCAAGAACATCAAAACTATGCAGTCTCATTAAAGAAGTTTAACTAAAGCCCCTCTCAGCCCTATTTACTTTTCCCTGTTTCCTTTTTTCCCTTGAAATAAAGTAAACAGAACCCAAACAAACTTAAGTAGGCTAAACTAAAACAGGTTGGAATGCCTGAAATTCTGCATTTTATTGAATTACAAATAACTTACAAGACAATTTCATTGTTTTTAAGCGAGTTTTAGTACCAGATTTTAAAATATTCATGACGAACGGTAAAGTTTTTATTTACCGCCATAATGTTTTTAAGTTAATTTTTGCACCGCTTTAAGCAGTTTTTTATGACGAAATTTAGACATTTTATTTGCCACTTTCAGGGGGCCCTAGTGATGGTGTATACGAAACATTGTATTATAAATTGTTAAATATATTTTAAAAATTGAATTTTTAAAGATGTCATTTTGGCGTACCTTTTAGTGATGGAATATAAACGAAACACTATAAAATAATTACAGTACACTTCCGCTTAATCGTGCTTCGCTTAACCGGTTTTCAGCCTATCTGTGCGGTTGTCAGGTAATGTTGTGACCCAATTTTGTATACAAAAATGGTGACGTATTTGGTATTTTGTACTTTCTATCTAGCAGCGGATGTTAGCTAAAATACAAAATGAACACATGCGCGAATGTTTCATAAAACAAATTATTGTTCATAAAATACACTATGCATGTTTTAAAAAGCAGGTAACTGTTGTGCTTTGTTTACATATTTCGCAACAAATTTTTGAAGTCATTATTGCATAACTTATTTTCTTATTTATTAATGTATGCCCAGCATTCCAGTGATGATTGTAGAAGTATTACATCAGTTTTAAGCATTAAATTTAGATAAAAATATTTTTCACTATTATGTAAAAAATGTGTTGCCGCGAATGCTAAACAAGTGACTGTCGACAACTTCCGCAGTGAAACTTAGGAAATAACAAATTACAAAATAACGAATTTGCCATTTCGGTTTCAGACACTGCCTTAGTTACCCCACCCCCTATATTCTCCTCCTCCTCCCCCCCGCCCCTTTTTTGGAACACATCTTGCTGGTTATTGATCGCTGGCCCGGGTCATTGTTCACTCGTTTTCGCAACGTCAGTAAAGCGTAAACGGACCGTTTCAACTATTGCGTAAAAGTTAGAAATAATGAAACAATTTGATCATGGTGTGGTATAAACAAAAAAGATAAATTCCAGTGCCAAACAGATGAAAATTGTAGCCTCTTTCAAGAAAGGCATGGTTTAACTTTTACTACATTTTGCATATCAAGTGTTTAAATGTTAGCAAAATACTAAACAGTTCATGGATTTTAAACTTTTTTGTGAATTTGTAAGTCAGAAAAGTTTTAATAAGCTTTTGTAGTGTAAGGGTTAATTTTTTAATGGGGATTGTACTGTATTGTTTAAATGCCAGGTTGCCTCATTTAAATCTTGTTATAGTCTTAGTCTTTATTGCATTGCATTCTAAACTTACAACTAACTCCGCCATCTAAAGGACGACAGTGTTGCCAACACAGAAAAAGGCGATTTCGCTACAGCTGTAGTAAAAGTCTCCTACATTCCGCTACACAACTAATTTTTTTAACTTTATTCTAATAATTCAGTGGAATATGTGCTTGGCCTAAATAACGAAACCTGTACAGCCAAAATACAATAAATCTCTAAAAACAACAAAAAGCGTGAACAAACATGAACATAAACTCTCCAAAATAGAAAGTATCCAAAAATCGTAACTTCAGAAACTCGCCAAATGTTCAAACGGCATACACGCAAAATGATGATGGCTATAGAACTGCTGCTCAACTATTAATGGGAGGGAAGAAAACCTTAATGTTAACAGGTGATAAAATCAGAAGGGTGAAGATGTCATTCATTGCATAATAAAGATGAATTCTGAACATTCCGCTGCCATCAGCAGAGTGGTGATATTGATGGTAGCAATAGTAAGTAATTAGTAGTGATGGGCGCTAAATTACGTTGTCATCAAACAAATTATATGTTCACAAAATTAGAAAAATATTACAACTAACAAATAAAAAATAATGGTTAAGATTTAAAACGTAAACCTCACTCTGCTGTGTTTAGTTTTAAAGCACCAATAAATTTTTTTACGGATGCCAGTGGCATGCTAGAAAGACGCTACATTATATATGTTTATCACTTTTTGCCGATTTGTCTCCTCAAGGTTTAAATTTCGCTATGTGTAGCAGAAGTTTTCTACTGTTGGCAACACTAAAGGACGGGTCACAGTGAGAAAGCGACACACAACTATGAACCGCTTATCTATCGCTCCCGGTCGCCCGCCCAATGGGCTCGCCAGGTGCCGACGAAAGGCTGTGTGTATTGGAAGCGCTGTGAATTACCTACACTCGGTGCAACATAAATATCAGTTAAAGCATCGTGTACTTAAATCCTGCACATACAGTGCATGATTTGTGTTTGCTTTAAATGTATAATACGTACTATGTTTTATCACAATTTTCAGAGCCAATATCACTTCCATTAATAGTAAGAATGTGTAAATTTTATTATCAAGTGTTTTCATACAAATTCACTTATTCGTGTCTTCTCCGGCCCTGATTAACATGGCTAACCAAGAGTCGTAGTTAAAAAATAAAAAATAATAAGAATTAATAAATATTCCCCTTAAAATTAAAATAAATAATGCATTGCATGTCACCTGTATTTGGACGGGGACGAGAGAGAGATAAAATTCATTTTTGATATGCTATAGGAAATTTTTTAGCAATAGTCACTTTTGGCACCTGAATACGCCATGGGAAACAAATGGGATCTATTACAGTATATTCCATTTTCGGTTTGGATACACGTTACGGAATAATCAGGTGAGGGTTGAAACTTCCTCCTGACTTGGTTGAATACCCAGGTCGGAACAAATGGGGCGCGACACCAATTTTCCCCTTTTGGCTTGGATACACAATCCCATCCTTTTTCGTCCTGCATGCTTTGTCACCTGGATACGCCAAGGGAAACTTTTGATAACAGCCAGCTTTTTTGTAGGTGGGTTGGATACGCAAGGGGAAACTTTGCATCTGATTTGGCCTTCTCCGAGTCGGGGTTGGATACAAACTCTGAGACTTAAGTTGACGTTTTTGTATAACTTGATACGCAATACAGTGATTTTTGAGGGATTTGGATACGCAGTACGTAATAATCACCGGTTTCGTAATTGTTCCATATTGCGTACTCTTATGGGGAAACCACAGTAAGAGCCCGACTGTAATATAGAGTATCCGTTCAAATTGTTTCCTTTGCAGGTTGGTGCCGTATCGCGTATCTGACCAAATTCTGTTTAGCGTATCCAAGTTTGGCGCCAATTGTTCCATATGCGTATCCAGGCAAAAGTTTTCTCCAAAAGTAATATTTTTCTCTCGCAAATCGCAAGAAGGTGTGCATGGGATGTAAAATCACAGTGTTGAATGCCAGGCAATTTATTCATTCCTCGCCGGACGTAGAAATGTTTCTCATCGAGCATGATATCCTCAAGCCATGATACCGTGCGAACGGTGCAGGGACGGCGAAGCAAAATTCGTGGACAACAGGGGTTTGTTTTACTGATGCCGACGTTGACTGGAGGGTAGAACTAAATGTAACTTTAAAGTGTCTGCGAGACAGTGTAGTTTCATTAGAGATTCAAACTTGTCACCAGGCAGGATCGTCAAGCTGTGTTTACTGTGGTGCCAGCTCAAGTACCCGCGATAGCAGACGATAGTGAATGAACTTTTGAGAAGACAGTAGTCGCCTGGTCGAGTTTCTGCCGCCATGTGCATAGACTGGGTGCTGACGTACAGGAAACTTATTGGCTGGTTAGGTAAAGTGGTAGAGATCGACGAGTTAAAGTTGGACAAATTGCAAAGGACGCAATGTTTACGGCCAGTGGGTTTTTGGAGGAGTGCAGAGGGAGAATCCAACCAAATTTTTCCTGGTGCCCATCGAAAAGAGGAATGCGGTGAATCTGACCAAGATTCGCGAGTGGATCGTGCCTGGCATAATGATAATATCATACTGTTGGTGAGGTTACAACAACTTGGACATTCATGGCTACCGCCACATGCAAGTGAATCACAGGAAGGAATTTGTGTGCAGCAAAAAGAGCGGAGTGGTCAACACTCAAAATACGCTGGAGATGAAGGGAGATGAGACGTTGAAGGTGCATATCCAAAACATCGAGGGGAGCTGGTGTTCAGTGAGGTACAGTATCCCCTGCTTTGGCCAAAGGAAAAAGTTGTTGGATCGGCTATCTAGCAGAGTACGTCTGGAAAAAAGAACCATCTGTAAGGCAAACGACTGCACTCTTTGCTGATTCATGCCGCAGACATGCACCATCGAAATTGGCGCATAGGTGACAGCGACAAAGGCTATTCTACTTCTGACAGGTTTTTTTTCCGTTCTACTTATTCTTCTTCCAATTTACAGGTATGAGTGAGTGGCTGTTGATATTGTTCAGGGTTGCCACTTTTTTCCCCATTGGAAAATTCCCTGACATTTCCCTGATTTCCTGACAAAAATAATCTTTTTTTTTTTTTTTTCCTTTAAAGATTGGCACCATGTAGATTGCAAAGAAAAATGACTAAGCATTTGGTTCACCATCATTAAAACAATTTTATATGAATGTGGCAATGGTACATGATTGACATAACTGCCAAATATAGCATGCATGTCACAGAATTCCCTAATATTTAGCTAACTTGTTTGAAATTTCCCTGTTTTCCAGGTTTTCCAGATCTGTGGCAACCCCGGTTGTTACAAAGTGAATGTGATTTGCTGTTTGTTTCAGTTTAAAATTGAAGTGTAAATGACATGCTGTTTGTTTCAGTTATTAAAAAAAGTGTGAAAGTGATCTGATGTTTGGTACAATTTGAAATTGAAGTGCAAGTGACCTGCTGTTTGTAGCAGTTTAAAATTTAAGTGAGAATGACATGCTGTTTGTTGCAATTAAAAAAAAAAGTGTGGAAGTGACCTGATATTGGATACAGTTTAAAATTAAAGTGTGACAGGCTGTTTGTCTCCATTTAAAATGAAAGTGTGAGTGGCATGCTAAGTGTTTCAGTTTAAAATTAAAGTGTGAGTCAGTTGTTATTTGTGTATATTTAAAAAAAAACTTTAATTTGCATCTGGAGAGGGCATATTGCGGTCCTGTCAGTCATGTCTTGTCTGGCTGGTGGCGACGACAGTTTCAATTGCATCAGTGCTGCTGCTTTCGTGGAATTTGGAAAAGCCAGTTTTGATTATTGAAGTAAATTTTAAAAACCGTTATGGTGTATATAAAACATTATAAAACTAAATTTTTTATTATATTAAAAAATTGAATTTTAAAAAGTCTACAGATTTTGTGTATCCTTTAGAGATGGTGTATATGAAACACTATACATTACATTGTTAAATATATAAAATAGTTGAATTTTTATTTTAAAGGTCTGCAGTTTTAGTACATCCCTTAGTGATGGCATAGATATGAAACACTATGCATTAAATGGTTAAATTTATTTAAAAAGTGTAGTTTTTAAAGGTTTGCTGTTTTGGTACACCCTTTAGTGATGGAGTGTACAAAACATTGTATATTAAAATGTTAAATATGTAAAAATTTGAATTGTTAAAGGTCTTCCATTTAGGTGTACCTTTTAGTAATGGTGTATATGAAACATTATACATTAAATGGTTAAATATATTTTTTAAAAATTGAATTTTTAAAGGTCCACCGTTTTGGGACATTTTTTAGTGATGGCGTGGATACGAAATACTCTGAAATAAATTGTTAAAAAATATAAATAATTAATAAATATTCCCCTTAAAATTTTAAAAATTATGCATCGCATGTCACGTGTATTTAAACGGGGATGAGAGAGGGCATAAAATTTATTTTCGATACGCAATAGGAAATTTTTAGCAATAGTCTCTTTTGGCACCTGAATACGCCACAGGAAACAAATGGGGTCTTTTACCGAATATTCTGCTTCTGTTTGGATCTGCCATACAAAATAATCTGGTGTAGAGGTCGGAATAAATGGGGCGCGACACCAATTTCCCCCCTTTCTGCTTGGATACGTGATCCCGTCCTTTTTGGTCCTGCGTATTTTGTCACTTGGATACGCCAAGGGAAACTTTTGATAAAAACCAGCTTTTTGTGGGTGGGTTGGATACACAGGGGGAAACTCTGCATCTGATCTGGCCTTCTCAGGGTCGCAGCTGGATACGTAGTGTACGACTTTTTAGGTTGACCTTTCATTTCATTGGATACGTAATATAGTGATTTGTGAGCGATTTGGATACGCAATACGGAATAATTACCATCCCAAGTTTCCATTGCAATTCTATTGGCAAAATATCGGTATCAGGTAATGCATAACTGTAAGTTTGCACAAATACATTGAAAATACTTAATCTTCATAAATGGTTGTGATTATGTTATGTATATAAAATTATACGACTGTTAACTTTCAATGAAGATCACTGGCTTATTGAAAACTCGGATTGAAGTTCATATTAGGTACACAGAGAATAAATTAAAAAGTTTGGATTTTATCCATTTCCCAAAACCCCTTATGCTTAAAAGGAGAGAAATTCTGGCAAAGGATATTGCACTGTCTTCGCCGAGTACAAAGAAATGAGTTGTTGTTGTTGTTGGTTGTTGTGTTATGAAGTTCTGGAACTTACGTTTAAATAAAAATCAGGTAACTGGAATGAGGAAGACAGTTTTTTGATAAAAGAAAAAAATTCAGCAGACTCACTGTAGCAAAAATCAAGCACTTAGCAAGACTGTGTACTGTCATCACTGTAAATACGTGAATACGTTCGAGACAATGAAATGTATATTTGTGAGGAAAAATATCCATAAAAGAGGGAATAAATATAAAATATAATAATACTAAACTGCCTGAATTTGAACTTAAAATAGACCAAGAACCACTTTTGAACACAGCTATAACATCCAGTATGTGACTGTGCCCTTCCTGAGTACAGCTGATTTAATGCAACTAAAGTTTAATGTGAAGCATTAAATTTATACACATAAACTAACTCAGTAGCTTTTTACAACATGATCAGTTTTATGCTGTACCTCAGCATTAATTAAAGCAATATTTAGGTGACAGCTATTGGTAATTTTTCTAAAGTCAGCAGGTGTTAATATGTGATGCATTCTCAGATATGAATGGAACATGCTGAGAGTATAAATGCTGCAAGGGTGCGACTTGTTTCATTTAATTCCGCGTACAATTGTCTACACATACAGCCTAAAACCAGAAAATTGTTTTTCACCCTAAGGTACCTTTTCTGAGTATACATAATATATGTGTGATACCGACAGTAATATTTCAAGTGCTGCAGTGGTTCTGCTTCCAGTGTCTCAGGAATCAAATTATTCAACAGAGAAATAATATTATCCTAGTGGTGTAAAGATAGGCGGAGGAATGAGAAATAGAGGAAACTTAATATTAGATATGTGTTATAAATAGTGAAATACTTCATTACAAGGAAAGAATCAAACAAATAGTTTTCCGAGTTTTCAAATGTTACATGGATTAAAGTTCTAATCTGAATCTGAAGCTAGTTTTTTGTATGCCATACTTTATTAACTAAATATGTAGATAAATTTGATTTGTGTATACGTATTTTTATCCACAAGTATGATTTAAATACTACCTTATAATAAAACGATAGACAGAAACAGACAACAGCTCTGTAGTCTGAATCACAGTTAAAATCTCTTAAAATTCTGCCAGTGACCAATTTATGATTTTGGCCAAAAATAATATTAATGTGTGATTAATGCCATGTAGCAACTGCACCGACATTTTTAAAAACTCTAACCATAAAATTAAACTGACACAGTAAATTCTCCATTCATCAGTGTGAGTTGAAATATACGAGCGTATTTATAACACTAAAATCACAACACAGTACTCGTAATGTAAAGTTCATCATGTGAAAACAAAAAACGTGTAATATATTTGATATAAACATTACTTAAAAACCAACGTAAAGCAACAGAGAACAATAATAATAATTGTAATAAATATTGTAAGATTCTAACTAAGTATTTGTTTTACAACAAAAGCGTGGTTATATTTGGTGGGAATTACCAGCATTTTTATTCTCAAATTGTAAATTATTAATTACATATGTTAGCTGAAGTAATTGCATCATTACTTATTTTTAATTGAAATAAACAAGCTTGTTACTAAACAGTAAAATTACAACAAACTGACGTGTGACGTCCTATGGCAAGTAAGGTACGTCACGACCCCAAGTTTTTTTTGGTGGGTGCTAAGGCAAGTGCACCTGACGTGTGGTTGGATCTCTAGTCGCTGCACGGAACTGAAGCCCGACCAGTATACAGTACTGGTCGTGTGGCTTTCTGGCGGGACACAAAATCTGGTATTGCAAGTACAACTTTGTGTTTAGACGGGACCACTCTCACGGGCTTTACTGGGTGACAGATGACCAATGACGGATGCTGGACCTGTGGTGGCTCAGTTGGAGGAGCGCTAGGGCTGGCTGTGGAACTTGGAGTACAGATAGGCAAGTGTTCATGGGGGTGGGTTGTCGCCAGAGTAATTTCGGTAATCAGGGTCCTCCAAAACCATGGATTAGCAATCCCGTATGAAGTGTCTTGGCCACTCAAGTAAGCGATAAAGACGGGTTGAGTTTCTCCATTGAGTTTGGTGGGTGGTGAGAGGAGTTCTTGTGTGGGTTCTCGCGATACTGGTCTCTCCAGGCGGCGGATTGCTTGAGCGCTCTCCCAGGGACTGAGGTGCGTGAGTTCGGCAGGGAAGTAGCTAAGCTCCTGCTGGTACTTAGAGATAGTATCTGCCCCTTTAGTCCTCTTACGGATACCACTTTGACGGGAGAAGGGCATGAGAGAAGAGTAACTAAACCAGACTAATGGAGGTGGAGCAGGCAACGTAGTGGTCGTACTCTGGTATACTTCAATGTACCGTCCCTGCCAACCCAATGCTGTCTCACTATCTCAGTATCCAACATCAGAAGCGCAGTGGATACTGAGAGTCAGGTATCACTGGCTGATGGTCCAAGTACGTCGGTGTGCTCCCTGGAAGGATCAGTCTCCTCAGATCTGGGGAAATACTCTTTCCGGCACCAGAAGCTCGGTGGAAAGAGCAAACCCCAGACTGACAAGCTATCACCCCAAGAGGAATACCTAGTGTTTAGGGCTCTACAGTTCCGTACACCGGGGTGCACAGAAAGGGTGGCCGTCCAAGGTGTTTCTGTGGGTGTATTTGGCAGTTTGAGCAAATTTCCTGGTCACTTGCTGCCCTTCTGACGGATCTAATGTCTACGAGGTCTTTCTCAAAACTACCATCCTATCACGTACACACTTAGTTTCCAAGCTCAGTGATCATATGATGTCCTTCCAGCAACACTCATGCCAACAATGCAAGCCTACATCATACCAGGTAATTACAGGGAGACGTCCTGGAGGTCGTCTGCTATGTACCAGTGGCCGGGCACCCTGCAGGCTTCTAAGAAATGAAGGCGCCTTAGTAAACTGAGTTGCACTACGCATCACGCCTGATCCGGCCTTCGCCCCTAGCAGAGAAGATGGCGACGTGCAGCTAAAGTGATGCAAAGTATGTGTTCAAATATCTGTTTGTAGTGGTGAAACACACTATTTTGTAAATATTACCCTGACACTTCACTCTATGAATCAGCCCTTAACCAAGAGACAGGTCTGAAAGTGCCTGTACTCTTTGACACACCCCTTAGGTTGTGAAGTAGTGAAGACTTAAAGCAAGCTGTGCGACACTAGAATTGCTAATCATCTGTGTAGCCGGCCACAGCATTGCTGCAGGGAATAAAAGAATAGAGAGAAATGGTTTAACAATGGTGATGCCTAGTACAGTGTCGAAAGACGTTTTCCTACCCCAGTCGTATTTTTCACGTGCAGATTACGTGCTTCGTGAGTCGCCTATGTTTGTAAATAAATATTAATTGTGAATGCACGCTATAAGAAAAGAGGCCGTTATACACCGCCGGTAACCCCCATAAAAAAAAAAAATACGCCCGTAATTTGAAATATTAAAAAGGAACACGACAGCGCATTTGCTGACGCCTCCTAGTGGATAAAAAGCAATCCGTACCTTTTCTTATCCTCATAGCGTAGAGAGAATGAGATAGGATTTATATTGGGGATCTGAGCGAGACAGATGGTTTTGCTTTTTTATTTCTTGTTTTTTTGCAGCTAGCAGTAAAAGTGCGTTCCAGATGCCAGGTGTTATGTAACTCGACCTTCACCCCATCCTTCAGCTGTTAGGCAGCAAGGTAAAGTTTGCATGAGAGGGGAGCGACCAAGTGTTGCAGCACCAGAGCTGAGTGTATTACAGAGCAAAGGAGAGAAAAATTGCTATTGTGGGGACAGCGATGCATTCCCGCAAAGGAATTTTCTTTTGTTCAGCCATTCCTCTGAAGGTGGTGGCATGAGAGGAATGTTGATTGGACTTGCATAAACACACTTTAGTTTCAGGCTGCTAAGCAAAAAAAGTTGGACAGAGCACTATTTCTGCTTCGCTGCCTTTATAATCGCAGAAAAAGGAATATGTTCTGTTTCCGACAAGGATGTCAAGTACAGCCACTGCTACGGAGGCTAGTAGAGTTAACGTGTTCTGCCTCTCCAAAGAGGGGGTCCTCTGACTCAGGCTGCCTTGCAGATTGCTAGTCTGCTGAACCCAGACAGGCCTTCCCTGCAGTTCTGGTACACTTCCTCCGGAAACAGATGGTAGGCTCCTGTGCCCCTCTGTAGTCGTGACTGCTGAGCAAATAAGTGTAGTTCTTCTTGTCAAATCATCTATTTCTCCTCAGAGATGAGTTCTGATCTCATCTTGTTCAGGTTGAGGCCATAGCGAAAGAGTGCTATTGCTCTACAGAGAATATGCCTTCCCACAACCTCAAGAATGAGCTTCAGTCACAGCAGGGGGGAGGGGGCAGCGAATGGACGCACAATGCTTTTTGAATAATTTAATTTTAACGACTTCAACTACACCCCTAGGATCCCTTGCATGGAATTTGGAGGTTAATTTTATTATGTTAGGAAGGGAGATTGTACTGTCAGCCTCACAGATTGTTTTATCCACCGGTCCCCTATAATCATGCTTACAGGACAGAGAGTTTGTTTACTCCTCGCCAGATCACTCTAGTAGTAATTATCACTTGTCTTTTGTTTCGCATCCGGTGACGTCACAGAGGCAAGTCGTGCATTTGCGTGCCCTGCTCAGCGGCTATCCCTCGCCCTAGTAGTAACAGTTAATGAGTGTTGGGCACCGGCCCATGTTTAGTATAAAAGCTGAGACAGTCCACATCTCAAAGCCAGTTTTTCAGTTGTCTAGCATGCGTTGCCCAGACGATGACTAGATTGCCAATCCCCATTCTTCGTTTCATAACATCAGTCGCTCAGATCCGACCAGTGTGTTCAACTGCAGTGGCCAGCACATGCTGCTCAGGCACTTCCCCATTCTAACCCGTTAAGTTTTGTATTGTTACTGCAGATTTAGCACGCATTGCTCAGAACTTGCCCCGGTATTTTCCAAGCTTGCAGTAAGGTAGGCTACATCAGTTAGGAGATATTCCGCTACATACCACACAGCCCTACACCCCCTGCAGCTATGACCGTAGCTACAGTGGATCCTATTCTGGATCTTTACCAAGACTACCATCCTGTCACATACCTGCTTAGTTTCCAAGCTCGTATCAGCGATCATGTGACGGTCCAGCAACACGACGCACAATGCAAGAGTATGTACCAGTAACGCTTGCCATGGATTGCCATTCTTTGTTGTCGGCCGCCTCTACTGGCCAACATAACTTTATTAGCTTTCGAGGTTTGAAACCTGCGTTGCTGGCCCTGAGCTAGAGTGCTTAGGTCAGGTGCGCTCAGGTACTCAATTACAGTGACAGTCTGCTTTCTACTAGAGACTAGCACTGGTCCAGTAGGCAGGCGGCTAGCATCAGGAAAAATAGGGAAAACCTGGAAATGTCAGGGAATTTTACATTTCTGGAGCAGTAAGTGAAAAGTTGTGTGAAGTCAGGGAATTTAGACAAAATAGTTTAAAATGTATTTAATAATAAAATTAATATTAGAATCTAGCACTTCTGCTATATGCCATCTTATGAATTTTACTGTAACTTCATTTATTCCACCTTTAGTGGAAGATTTATGGGCCTGGGTACAATTTTGTTGTATCTTTAATTGTAGCTGCTATTACACATATTTTCTTGTCTGATTTTTTAATTTTACTAAAATAATCATTCAAACACTTTTAGTGGTTCTCATTAAATTGATACATTGTATTTTCTCATGTCTTTGTATCAACTTTTGGGGGGGTGGGGGGGGGTTCTGAAAATCCATTATTTAAACTCTCTCACGCCTTTTTCCATTTGCTATCTTCATAAATATCATTTTTTTAAATAAATATTTGTTTGTGCACACGGAATCATCCATAAATGAATGTTAATTTTCACCCACAAAAAATTTGTCATTTATTTTAGGAAAACCATTAAAATATTTGTGATATTTGCTTTGTAAGTTGGTCAGGGAAATGTAACAGGATACCTGGAAATGTCAGGGAATTTTCTATAAGGATACTGCTAGCCACCCTGGAAGTCTACTGTGAGCAATACTGCAATATTTCTTACTACCACCTTAGCCCATTGAGGCAGGGCTGACTTACCAGGGTATTCACTCACCAATATCCTGGGTTCCCGTGTAGAGGTAGGCCGGCTGGCGCCAGCAGTTGCCTAGGTGGTGCTAGTTGATGAGGTGCCATACAGAGAGGTCAGGTATCTCTGGCTCCAGGTGACTGATGCACTGCTTCCACAAAACAAATTGGTAATACCCAACCTTGTGTCACAACCAGTGACTAGTGCTCGTACTGCAGGATGTGGCTCGATGCCAAGCCTACTATGCGAGGGGAAATAAACAGAGATGCTGTCTGAAGAGGACTGCCTCTCCATGTGATGGGCAGATTGAACACGTTCCCATGGGATTTCTCCACCAAGTGTGGAGGGGTGGTTGGTGTACACTCGCTTGGCAGTAAAGAACTCCTCCCTTCGAGTACCGTGCCTTTCTCTGAAGGGCATAGAGACAGTACTTTAAGTACACTTAACGTACTTTAAGTCTGTACAAGCAGATAGATAGAAACCTAACTATGTGTAGAGCCAAACAGCAGTTAATGGTGTGAACCTTGTTCTCCTACGGTTCTGCACCTTGGCGCACAAACGTAGAGCGTAGGGTATGGGCCATCTTCCTACTACTGTCAGGGTGTGGTCCAGCAACAGTCGGGCCTCCAGTCTCAGACAGAATACCCCTGCCAGCAGCCTTGGCACTCCGGTCAGTGATACAACCTGCGATGGCTGTCCTGCTCATGTAGGTCGAGTACCTAGTGGTTGGGGCTCTACCGTTCTGTACACCGGGGTGCACAGAACAGGTGGCCATCGAAGGTGATATGCATTTACTGAAATGCAGATTTCTGAAGGGGGTCTGTAGTCCTTCACTATGGTTCGTAATAATATCACACCCGCTCGCTTGCTACATCTTGAAGTAGAGTTCCTAGTATAGGGCAGGATTTACCTCTAGACAAATTTACTCTCAGGATAGAATAAAATGGTATTTATTATAAATAAATGCTGGTGAATTGTACCTGCTACTAAGCAGAACGTGTTCAATAGTAAACTATTCTTTAAGAGGTGGAAGTGACCTGCTCCTAGATTACTCAAGTATAGAATGAAACTGCTATAAAAACAACTGACACAGTTACTCTAACCAGGGGTTGTCTAGACTAGACCTTACAATGGGGCCATTACCAAAAGTAGTGGGTGTAAATGCCACTTACCAGCAAGTTGAACCAGGAGGATCAACAGCGGAAGTGTGAGTGGTGTTGAGCAGGCTTGTGTAGAAGAACTTCTGGAAGCTGCTGGTGCTTGAAGTCTTCCGGAGCTTCTTGTAGGAAGTGGTAGAATTCTCTGGTCGTTGGTGGTGGCCACTGAAGAACTGGAAGCTCTTGAAGAGGACCGTGGTGGCCTAAGGTGCAGTAGTGTGTCCCAGCAAGGATGTGCTGAGGCAAGGTACTGGAGATGAACTGGTGTCTTTGGCCGCATACTGCTTATATTATGCACACGGCTGGCCCATGCCTGGGCTGAGGTGGGAGATGTGACATCTGCCTTTGTGCATGTGGGGTGGGAGAACTACCCTTGCGCTGGCTATATGGCCTCGGGTGCTCGGCCATCTTTGGAAGGCTTGGCTGCACTGTCTAGTAAGTGCTTCAGCAAGGCTGACATGTTCCACGGCGCTTAGAACAATGCTTGTTTCACGTGTATAGGATTGCCTGCTTGGGTTGGCGCCATCCTGTGTGCATTCGTGAATAATGTGCCAGGTTTGACCCTTACTGAGGATTCGTAGATACTACACGAGTAGTGAGAAGAAAGTTGGATCTGGTACATCCGGAAAATACCACGTTTCTTTAACTGTCTATGCTCGGGAACAATCTTGTAGCCATCTATGGTTGTGGTTCCTTATGAATGTAATGCGTTAGGATGAGTCTTAGTCGTGTTTAATATAACTCTTAAGTGGCACCATGCTGTATTTTTGCGTCAAATAAAATTGGAGTGGTTCTTAGTTTGGCTACCATCCATTTAGCCTAGTACCTTATAGTTACCCCTGTGTAACATACTTTCAGACAAACTATACATATTGCTTTCTTCACAGTTCAAGCACTAGTAGCCCCCCCCCCCCCTTCCCGGCAATCCCAGGAAAGGAGGAGCTCGCAGAGGTACGGTCTGTGAACTGGCTTGTTGACTTGGTGTTCACGATTTCTCCGGAGTGGCTCCGCTGGGGAGGTTGTGTTCCCAAAGTTGGCAAGACCAGGACCAGTCCATGCACCCTTATAGTAACACACGTATCTTCAGTACAGTCGAGTACCTGCAGATGCGGTAGAGTTAGAATAAGGGTAAATTTCCACCTCCCAATGCCTTTTGTGAAAAGGAGAGGACTTAAAGCAATATTCGCTGCATCAGATCTAGTGCATGAATATCAATCCTCATTGGTAAAACAGATTAGCTAATCTACCTTCACGAGAGCAGGTGCAAGCACTTGACACCTTCAAAAACCAAGAGAGGTACCTGTGCTGCAGCATCTCTTTAACACCACCAGAGCGCACCGGCCCCGCTGCGTATCTTTAGTGGGTACTCTTAGTATCGCAGACGACCTGAACAAACGCAGATACCAGTTATTGCATACCTCACTCCGGCAATATTGCATCCTGAACCTCTACACATGCCTCGGGGATAACCCGCACCACAGTCAACATCTTCTGCACTAAAACATCAGGTTGTACTAGTCACCCCAGATTTTGTGGCCTGCTGAGTAGCCACAAGGCCTATTCTGTATGTGGGAAAGGCACGCTTATCTTTACTGAATTAAAACTCCTGTATTAGAGGGGAGCCTGACAACTCCGCGACAAAAATCTTCAGAGCCGCCTTCTGCTACCAGACCAAAAGACCTATACATTCCTCATACGTCACATATCAAAGTTGAGGGTTGGTGGATGGCACAGGAGCCACAGCGTGAGCTATTGCAGGGATGGGATCCTTTGGAGCGATAGTCTGGTTGGTATTGATTCCTCCTACAGTACCTTAATGTGAACTACCACAACAGTTAACTAGCGTGAGGTCCTGCCATGTCATATATCCTCTTATCCTGTGATGCTCTCCTCTTTCTTTCTGTCTAGCCCTCTCTCGCAGGAGTCTCCATGTAAAATACAGGGTGTTCCGCGATTCAACAGACATAATTTGGCAGCATATTATACAGATCATTGGCAACAAAAAATATAATATACACAATTATGCAGCCCCATTTCAGAGATATAGGGACATGAATGCAATAAAAACACAAATTGGAATTACTGAATATCTTTAATGCATTTAATACATTCGTGTTATGAGTCCCACCAAGTTGTTCAAAATGTGCCCACTCTGACTGCAAGCAGGCTGCTAGTGTGTCGAGGCGAGTGGTTGTGCAACAATGCTGGGAAAGTTTACACGTGCAGAGTACGCAGACATGGAGTTTGTTTACGGGTACTGTGACGGAAATCTGGATGGTTTAGCAGCTAAGTATCCTCGCAGGTGGATTGGGAGATGTGGGTCAGTTCAATGGCAGACGTGCTCTCTAGACCTCCCCCCATTGGACTTTTTCTTCTGAGGCTGCCTGAAGAGTAAGGTTTACAGCCGATGGCGATCAGACACAAGAACAGTTGCTGCAGGCCAGACGTCAGTAATCAACTCAGAAATGAACTTGCAGACATGCAGTGGCACTATGCCATGCCATGGTAGGCTACAACGTATCGCAGCTTGCATACAGTCAGATGATGCACATTTTGAACAGCTCATTTGAGACCTTCAACGTGAATGTAGTCAGATGCATTAAAGACATTCAGTAATTACAATTTGTGTTTCTATTGCATCCACGTCCCTATAATTCTGAAATGGGGCTGCATAGCCTAATTCTGTAGGACATTTTTTGTTCCCAGTGATTTGTATAACGTGTTGCCTTGAATCGCGGAACATCCTGTATAGAGGAAACAGGTACGAGAGCAGATTTCCCTCTGGGATATAATTGGATTGGCCCTTCTGTGGTAGAAGAGTTTCGAAAAAGGGTTTTTGCCTTTTGGGTCGGGGGTTCTGCTCATGTTGTGGTACCTGATGGGATACCGCCTGGTAAAGGGTTCTGATTGGTTGGAGGGGAATAAAACCCCAAGGTGAGCTTTACCTTGTTCACTATAAAGGCCATGCTGCGCCAGCTGTGAATAAGAAATAAATGAATTTAAATTAAGATGAAAGGGTGGAAAACTTTAATGAAAAGGGAGTGTTTTAAATGTCCTGGATAGAGTCCTGCTCAGCCTCTCACCCACTTCTGGGGCGCATATATGGTGCAGGCCTCGGGGGGGGGGGGGGGCGCTTACGAGCGGGGATGAAGTCAAGAATAGGGGATGCTAGCTTGGGTTTACGTACTGGTTTTGGACAAATAATATTGAGAAGTTTCGCAGCTGTACAGATCCTACACAGGATGGGGGGGGGGGGGGTGTTTCACTGCCAGTGTAGGCGTAGATGGGATTAAATAACTCACATGGTCGTAATCTGTCCCCTGCCAACAAATCCCTAATAGCGGATCTAAATAAGTATTGTGGTATTTGTCAGTCGAGAGGATTTGCCTACATGATACTGTGGATCTTACCTCTGCTAGGGGTTGATGTGGTACAGACTCACTAGTGATTTTGACTGGAGGAATCTCCTCTGTCATAAACTCTCGCTGTAGAGCTCGTCGAACTAGACGACGAATACGACTATGCTGTCCACCACCTTTAGTCACTGGTACTGTGTCAAAAACAGCGGGAAAAGTAATGAATAGATAAATTTCTTATTTATATAGGCTCTTCCCATGTACCATCTAAATGGTTTAAATTTGCTTGTATCCTAGAAGGCGGGGTCCAGGCCTAAGGGGCAGGGGGGAGTGTCTTGCTTAGTTTCAGAGCGCTTCCGCAGGAATGTTTTGGTGCACTGGACACACCTCAGGAGTCCTAGTTTTATTCAGAATATAGCCTTATGCAGGTTCCAGGAAACAAAGGGGTACAGTCCACTCATACATAATCTGCAGAGATCGCATAGTTAGTATTCTGAACATGCAATTATTAAGAAATTCTTAATTTAAAATTAATGAATTATACAAATGAATGAGGGATGAGAAATGACTACCTCACCAACAGATTATATTTACCAAGCGTGTTTATTGATTCTTCGGAAACCCCGGGGGGGGGGGGGGGGAGGGGGGAGTGGGAAATCGGCTCTGTATAATCAAATCTAGAATTCAATTAATTTTGAAATTAATTTTACGACAGATGAAGGCAATCCACATTGGAACTTCAAAGTATAAGTTCTCAACCAGCTAATTCACAATTGTACAGCAAAGTAATGAGAGGTGGGTAATGTCGAGAAGGGACATTGATCTGACCTGCTTCCGTGGAAGTCGAGGAGTGATTTGAGTAAAGGAACGAGGACGTCCGACGTCTAGGTTACCTTCGGATCTTCCCTCAGGGGTTTTCGCTGCGGGGTAGTTGCTGTCTGCAGGAGGTTGATAGCCTTTTCAAACTGTTGAGGATGGAGAGCCTCCTTCAGACTGGGAGAGTTGAACCCCACCACTACGGTCAGCGAGGCGACGAATTCTGACAAGAGCATTTTCGGCTCTCCGTATATACCTAGTCGAAATCTCAGCTTCGTGGCTGGTTATTTAGGGCAATAGGCTGCGCCACACATTACTTATCGCCCTAGCTGGAGGCTGACTACATTTACCGCCAGCTGTCGAGGTTCGGCAGCGATGACATCACTGGCGTGCCAGTGACTTCGCAGGTAAAACAATCTGTTTATAGGGGTGGCGACCACATGCCAAATTCTGAGTCGGCAGAACAGTTTCATAGTTAAGTGTTAATTATGTACATTGCTGTAGTTGTCAAACGCATGGAGCCAACCCTGTAACCACTGGAATAACTGTCTGCTGCTTTAGACTTGCCCCAAATGCTCTCAGCGCTTACTGATGGGGTGTCGTCAAGTAGAGCACACAGGAGGGGTGTGCTGCGCAGTAGCACGACATGCATCACCTGTGTTCTATGTTTAGACAACTTAGTGCACAAATTTATTTGCAATATGCGCTCCGCAAATACCAGCAGCCATTGTTATTCAAGGTGTGGAAATAATTTATTTTGGGGTTAATGATATAAATGCTGTTGTTTGAGTTTGAAGCCAAGTACATACGCTGACACGAACCTAAACTTAGCGCCAACTATTCAGCATCAGGGTCCACTTTTGCACGATCAACAACCAAGTAGTTTGTAACTTCAGGCACAAACATCAAAGCTTCATTCGTGGCAACTGCAGAACAAGATATTTGTATAACTCGCGAAGGCACATACCAAATTCACAAGTGTCCTACATTCAATAGCCAGTCAGTTGAGAGGAGAGAGTTGGTGCGACGAAAGATGTCTTTACGCTGTGCAAACGGTTGAGGAATGCACGTCTAAGAGAAACTGTATGTATTGTAAGAAACACCACTCCCTTCTTCACACTGCTGTCTCCCCACATCAAGTGGCGCAAACTCCAGATATTTCTAACCAACCAACAGCAGTCACTTCCATTCCCAATGAGGAAACTGCAGCTGTAGTCTCACTTACCTCTTCCACTGATGTGTCCATAACCATCGTCTTAGGTATAGCTGTCCTTAAGAGTTCAAGATGTGACAAGATGCAGAAGGTTTGTGTGTTGCTCGACTTAGAATTCCAGAGCTCATTCACCTCTGAAGAGAGTGTCCGCAAGCTAGGGTTAAAACGCCAAAGGACTCGTGTTCCTGTTGTAGGGTTGGCTAAGTCTGTTCTGGCAAACAATGGTTCTGTTCCGACACCTGTAACAAGTGAAGTGCCTCGATCACCAAAGCACTAGTCGAAGAATATAGCATCCAAATTACCCAGCATCACACTTCCTCACATGAGGGATGTGTACGGTCATTTAGAATTAGCTGACCCATAGTTTGATACTCCAAGGACAATTGATCTTCTTTTGGGTGCTGATGTATACCCAGATGTGTGATGATGGGAGGAGCCAACCACCAAGTGGGTTCCCATTGCTCTTCACAGTATATTCGGTTGGGTTCTAATGGGTAAAAGACTGCAAGCTGCTGCCTCCAGTGGTGTTTTTCACCGTTTGTGCTGTCTGAGGCTTCCCTAAAAGACACCATTCCCAAGTTTTGGGAGAGCGAGGAAGTACCTTCTGTTCAACATTGTAGCCCAGAAGATATTGAATGCAAGCTTCACTTTGTTGAAACCCATTCGCAAGACTCCGAGGGTTGGTATGTTCTGAGACTACCTTTCAAAGAAAAAGAACCAGAGTTACAGGATTCTCGCAGTTTTGCTGTCAAATGGTTGCATCAACTGGAATACAAATTGCATAGTTAGCCAGAAACCAAAAGGTAGTGTTACAATTTCTTGTGCGAGTATAAAGAACTTTGACATGCATCCGCTGGAGAATGTCGTAGGGTACACTTCGTTATTACGTCCCACATCACTATATGTTGAAAGAATCCAGCTCACCAATCAAGAGTGGTGTTTGAGCAGCCTCCACTTCTGGAAAGTCTCGATGATTTTTTGACTGGACCTAAACTTCAGAATAACATTGTGGACCTTATTCCACATTTCCACTTCATTCTGTTGTAATGATCACAGTTGTTTGTAAAATGTATAGACAGGTGCACGTACATCCAAAGGATGCACCTTATCAAACAATTTTGTAGCACGAGTCCCCTAATCAGCAAAAACATTAATTCAACATGACGCTATCACTGTGGACCAGCAGTTCCTTTCATGGCTACGAGAGCATTACAAAAGCTCACCGTTGAAGGTGGCATGTATCCCAAGGCAGCTGAGGTCGCGATGGAAGATTTATTTGTGGACGAAGTAGATGCGTCAGTTGCAGAAGCCCTTAAGTTGCAGCAAGAACTGATAAATCTCCTACAGCAAGGGGATTTCGAATTAAGAATATGGTCCAGTAATAGCCAAGCTGTCTTAGATGCAATACCAGATAACCACAGAGCCTCCACTGAGCTTTCAAGAAAATATAAGTGATCAAGGTATTTGATCTCCAGTGAGACGTGTTTTCATATAATATTAAATCAGCCAGTACAACAGTCGCCAAACAAGCTATTCTTTCAGACATTGCTTAGGTTGTATGGCCCACTAGGGTGACTTACTCCAGTGATGCGAACCAAGATTTTCCTCCAAACACACTGGCTGTTGGGGGTGTCATTGGATGAAGCTCCACCTCAAGATGTGCTGGACGACTGGCAGACTATCATCTGCCAACTGGATGTTCTCAGCAAACTGTCCATAACTGGTCTTTTGTCAGCACCACAGTCTGTATATTAGCTTCATCATTGCTTTAGCAATGCATCCAATAAAGGTTACGCAGCTGTTTTATACCTACCTACTCCTCAAGGTGAAGAGACTAGAAACCTGCTTCTGGTCAAATCACATGTAGCGCCACTAAAAACATTCACTCTTCGACTTGATTGTAGGCTGCACATTTACTCAAGACAGTAATGTTGGCCCTTTCAGAACGTATCCACATTAGCTGTACTACTACATGGTGTGATTCCACAGTGGTCATTGGCTGGATCAGGATTCATCACAGTCTGAAAACTTTTGACAAACATAGTCGCTTGTCTTCAAGAGAGCAAGATAACTATCCAGTGGAGATTTGTGCCTTCTGCTGACAATACTGCAAACTGTGTTCCCAGAGGACTCTCATCCCAAGAGTGTCTTAGGTTAACTGGGCCTTGCTGGTCAGTATCTGAAGGAATTGTGGCCACGTGGAGGAGCCGAGACCTGTATTCACAAAGCTGAAGAGCCAAAGTAGCCTAAAATAGTTTCAATGGTTAGACTTAGTCCAAACCACCTTGCTGGGTTCTCTTCTTGGTTACAGCTTCAGAGAGCTTACTTACGATTAATTTCAAACCTGAATGTGTCGCTAGTGTGTCAACACCCTGATCCCCTTGATGCTGCTAAGATGTGCAAGCAGGTTCAACGAGAATGTTCGATTTCAGAGGGTGAATTTCCCCCTCCCCCCCCCCCCCCCCCCCCCCAGCTAATGGTATTAGAAAGTTGAATCCATTCTTGGATTGTGATGGCATTCTGCGTGTGGGTGGAAATATACAAAATTTACACCTTCCTTACAAAGGAAAACAAAATCTTGCTACCCAATGAGAATTGTGTGACAAATATGATTATCACTGTGTGCACCTCCACCTTGGTTCCAATGCTGCGCATGCAGCCATTCCTTACAAGTACTGGATTGGGGCAGGGAAGGGATCCACAGTTGTATAAAGTGTCGCAGGTTCAGGGCCACCACACCAATAAACAGCCATTTCTAAATGTTCACTATGGCAGCCCATTCCAAATCAAACAGCAGCATGTTTGGAACAGTCATGTGTCAAAGGTTTATTTGTGCCCATTTGCTTAGCAACAAAGGCAGTGCAGCCGATACTTATTTTCCCAATGTATCTGTATCGGATATGGTATCTGTTGCAAATAATGAAGTCAGGTTATTACTTTCTTTAGGCACAAAAATTACCATATTTCCATTTGTATACGCCGCACATTAAAAGAAAAATAAGAATAAGTAATGTATTTACTTGTGAATAGTGCACTTTTTCCAAAAAAATGGCATCCTGTCAGCCACAAAACCAGAGCCCCATGTTTACAGCCCCCCCCCCCCCCCCCACCCTTTGTAATAACACCCAGATGGTTGCTGCTGATCAAGAATTCCACCTTCCCTGTTCCCATGGTAGAGACCAGCGAGCCACCCACCACGTTCGGGGTTGGGGGAGGAGACACTTTTTTAGATAAAGGTAGTGCAACATTCTAGCACAGGAAAAAAAAAACTAAGCTGGAAATGTTTAGTAGGAGCAGATTGTTTCCGAAATTTTTTATTTTAACTTTTTTTTGCACCGAAGTTATTTAATTACAGTATTTTCCAAACATAACACAATGTAAAAAAGAATAATTTGTTCCATACTAACAGAGCACCACTAATTCTTGGTGAAATTTTCCCTGGAACTTGTTGCAAAAATCATGTTCATTATACACGAGTAAATACAGTATGTGCCGCTCAAAATAGTTGCACCTAACATCACCTGTATTACAAAGCAAATTGTTTCAACTTAAAATGTTATGACAAACATTTTAACAAGGAATTATTTGTAAAGATGTTCTCGTTTGTGTTTAAAGGATGTTTTATTATATCTAGCATAAAATTAATAGGACTTTAAAACTTAATATTTATATAACTCAAAGGGCTGCATCTTCACAAATTCATAGATTGCTCACATTACTGCACTGTTGTGAGCACACTAACAAATATGTGGTATGGAAAAATTCTGTTGCATGTAGTTCTATGATTCGCCCAGACTTAGCTGGCAGTGGTTCCCACGGTCCATTCCCAGGGCGCAAGGCTGCTGCTACTACTGCATTCCATCGCCAGCCCATCACTACTCAACGCCTTCCTTGTTGCCTTTGAGAAGAAAAGTCACTACATACATTGTTTTGACTTCTCTATAAAACATGTTAGCAGACAAAGAATAACAACGTATGGTTATGGCAAGTAAGAACACAAAAAAAATAACACTTTAAACCAGAATATTATCTGTGTGTGTAATATATAACAGACCGCTGTGCATTAAAAATTTATTGCTATAGTGAAAGTGCTGTACATGTCCATACTAGTTATGTTGCAGTTCCACTATATCTTACAACCCCCAACACTAATCACAAATGTGGATGGGCGTAGGAAAATTCCTAAAAATTTAAATTGCACAATGTAAATAATCTGCTAAGGCTTCAAATTATAGTATTCACAGGCAACTTCTGCAATGTTTTCACATAAAAAAATAAACTTCACTATTTCTATTTAAGTTACGCAAGCAAAAAATCTTTGTAGTTCACACAAGGAAGGGAAATTAAAAGAAACATTCTGCTAGTTAATAAATACATTTGTTTAAAATAAATTATAACATTATATACAGTAACAATGGTGGAATAAAAAATTAAATCACTCAAATACAACCTGTTCAGTTATTGATGTATACAATATTTACTCTCAACATAGTCAGATTAGATGAAAAATTTTCAATCTGTAGTACCCAATACCACAAAACAGTTTAAGATCTGGTATTGATTTTCAAATTGAGTGGGACGTTCAATATGAGAATATAATTTGTACAGTTGTAATAGTTTTAAGTCATTCATTTGCACAAAATATGTAAAAGGAAAAATATATATATTAATCATATGGAAATAAGTGGATGGACTGAGACATTTTTTAATTTGGTGGCATGCCAAGGTCATACTTTTAAACATTTAAAAATAATTTTTAGTAGAGTAAACTACGTTAACAGGAGATGCTACCATCCTGCATGTTGGTTTGAGTAGGTACATACCCATGACATTTGAAAAGAGATATTTCATCTTAAATCTTTGAAAGGATTTTACACCTGTAAGTTATACAGGTAATTTACACACATCCAGTCGCTCAGCATCCTAGTAATGGCTACATTGTTTGTGTTTTACATAAAAGCGGCATTCTCAAGATATTCTTTACCAGATCTCTTAAGTCTTGTTTACAGAATGAACATCATACCGTATTTCATTGCATAACCGTCGCACTGCAATAATTAGGCTCCTGCAAAGCTTTGAGTGTAATGGATCTTTAATAGAATCCAGATTGTTAAAATTTTTTTTACAAAGTAGGCTTGTTCTGAAAACCAGTAAACATGAAGTTATCCTTTAAATTATGTGATGCTGCAATAGAATGCATTAATGTATAAACCAAACACAAAAATTGGTAGCTAACCTAAAATAATTTTTACAATATCTTCACTGTAACCATTAACCCCTTTGTTTTGTTGTGTACCGAGATGCCTGAATGTTTACAAGTAACCAAACTGTTATCTACTGGAAGTTTATTGATAATTAAAATGGAATCTAGTATCATGCATGTTATTTATTATGATAAGTCACACAGCCCTATTTGCAAACATGCAGCAAAATATTCAGAAAATGGTGGAAACTGATACGCTACAAGAGACAATCGAGATGTGCGGAAAGACTATCGCTATGTTCATTTAGCACAGTATTGTTAGCTTGTTTATCATGTTGAAGTACCTTGTTCTTAAAAAAAAATTACGTGGATATCACATAGTGAAAAGCAGATTGTTTTAGCATGTGGTGACAATACAAATGGTAACACCACTAGTGAGTCTGCAGGCAAAGATAAATGCAGATAAATGCTACAATCATTGCATGACCCAAGACTTTAGTGGCACGATGGCAGTCATATGTACATTGAGCGGTGCAAATGTAAATACCCCAAGTATAAATACGAACACAGAACTGCAGTTTAGATTTAGTAAAGTTTAATTTCAAACTTGTTTGTATTATTTTTAAAAAATAAATAATGTGCAGTGCTGCTGAACATCTCCCACAATCGTAGCACCTAAAATTTTTCCGCACTAAATTTGGCATAAAATATGCAACAATTAAGTAATAAAATACGGTTGCGGTTCATGCCATTACTACCATATCACAATTTCTCCTACTTCAACTTAATATGGATGAATATTCTTAACCTATATAATATAGGTAAAATCTAGCTACAGAAAAAACTTGCATGGAAGAGCATTAACCCAAATTTACAGCAACAAGCTGATATGCGTTTGACTTCACAGGTAGATGAAAACTTATATTTAAATTAGTATTCTTTGAAAATGCATTCCGTATTTTTAAAAAAAAAAAAAAAAAAAAGTTACAGAATAAAAAGCACTAAAACCCTAACAAATGTCTTCGGCAAGCATACAGTGTAACCATGTTACAACATCCCTGCTTAATAAGCAGCCTTTTCTTGGTCCACGAACATGTTTTTCAATAAAAAATGCCCTCTTACAAAGTTTTCCCTTATGAGGCAGACATTTCTTGAGGCCCTTGAGAAATGTTATAACATGGTTGCACTGTAGTTAATGTGCTATGTTTACCTCAGAACCATTCCATGTATCAAATATGACATTACACTTAAAATACAATATACCAATAAATTTTCCAACATTTGTAAATTAATATTGTTACCAACAAAGTGTCTGGAAGGTCGTCACCAAAACTTAAGATGAGTGTAATTCTTACACTGCATGAACAGATTTTGTATGCATTTAAATTATGCTGCTTTAACTGCAACAAAAAAATTACTATTTTCACTGATGACAGTACTGGTGTGTCAATTACCTTCCTTAGATGCATTTTTGGGATACTTTTAATATTACAGTAGAGACTGTTTTTATCCTAAATGTACTTACTACATATTTCACCAGCAATATGCTACTGGTTACAGTGACCGCATACAGGCACAACTAATTAAGCAATTCTGCTGTCAATTCCATACAGAAAAAAAATGGTCCAACATGACTAAAAAGATATTTCTTTGGCATTGAAGATTGTATTCATGTCCTACAAGGATTTTTGCACCCAGCTGGAAGAAATAAAACCAGAATACACACACAACAAAGTTCAGAGCTGCAATTTTTCTGTTTAACATTGAATATTTTTTAGTTTAGTAATGCTCCACCTGTTTTTCAAGCTATACACAGTAGATTTGGTGTCTACGAAAACAGTATTTGTGTAATAAAATTCAGAAAAATATAATTTCAAACCTAATTATAGTATAAGCCAATAGGAAAAAACATTATACAATATATGTATTCAAAACTTAGTAACCAAAAATAAATTCAGCCTTCTAAAGTTTGAATTAAATCCCTGACAATTTTTTTAGGCTTTTGCGGCAGCATCAGAGTATAATCTCTGCATAATGTAGAAGCCAATCATATCTTTGGACTGCTATTAGAAGGCAAAACAAATCAAATATGCAGTTCACTCAACTAATACCAAATATGTATTCCTTTCTATTAATCTACATTCCGTTGAGTATTTCTTAGCACAGTAGTAACACTAATGTCAGTTTAAAACATCATTACGTACAGAGTACACACCAAACTACATGCTCAGCTAAACAAAAGTTCCGCATTGCATATATTGAATTTATTTTCTGCCACTAAATACTTCCTGAACACTTCACAGATCACACTCGCAGTGCAGGTGTTCTTCCATAAAACAAATAAAAACTGCCATTATATTATTTTAGCAATTTGATGACCTCCATTTTTGTTCGAAACACCAATTTTGATTTTTATTTTATTCCCTTAAGTTAGAATAATCTGTTACAGCACGTGGGACATACTTTTTAATGCTATGATGAGTTCACTTAGCGGTCAACATTAAGGTGTAACTTTATAATGAAGTAAATTGGATGATCATCTACATACAACTAGTTTTATAAAAAAACATGCTACCATTAACATTTACCAATAGAATCTTTCCTGACCATTCTACCCACTGCATTTACGGGATGGGATTAACCGTCCCACAGCTGATGTGCAGAAAACCATCAATACTCTATAATGGTAAAAAATTTTTCTTAAATTTTGTTAACGCTGTTATCATATCCACAATGTAAGCTAACTCAATTGTATGTTTGAAACACAGAAAAATGTAGGTACAAAATAGTTGCACTTTAAACAAATTTACAAATTTATGCAGTACTTCCTAAAAGACACATTTGTATAAAATTATATTAGGACGAAACATTACACAGTATTACCACCTGTGTGCAACCTTGGCCATATTCTGCCTTTTTTAATTACCAGAAAGCAATGTTTTAAATGATGCAAAATATACATATCCAAATATTGTAACTACAGAGTCCAAAATTATCATATATGACAATTACTGGAGTAAATATGTACACTGCTTTGTATTGCAAACCGTTGCAGGAATTCTGCAGCAATCACAAATAAATTAACACAAACAAAACTTGACAACCCCACTAGAAATAGTTAAATTAATTATACTTATTAAAATTTTTATACAATGTTCACATATGCAACATACACATCTTTAACAACCAATAAGAGAGCCTAGTCTTATAAAAAAAAACATGTATAGTAATGAAAATAATTATTCTAAGTAATAAATATACATGCTTACATCTTCCTTATAATAGTATGAGGAAAATTTGCATGACTGGTATTTGCTGTACCTAGTACATACACAATAGTAATAGCAGTGTAATAATACTGATGTGGCTGCATTACCAAGTTATGTTGTTGGCAACAAAACTTCCAAACCTTAGCAGTAACTGTATTTGCTTGCATAATTTATTATGGGCCTAAAAGAAAATTTTGCTCAAAGTCTTCATCTTTAAAACCAAACTAGCACCATTTAATAATTTTAAATTTTAGACAATTTTAAAACCAGTACTAATTCAACTGATCAGCAGTAACATTCTTAAGTAAACTGAGAGCTCATAAGGAGATACTGTAACAGTAATCACACCACTTTCTCTTAATTATTACAAAAGTTATACAAACACTAATTTTCCATCTACTAACTTCCTCCAGATTTTTGAAAATAATCTGCATCAATAATCAGAATTAAAAATACACATGCAATAATTATATAAGCAAATACAGAACTTTATTTCTCAATAGTATTAACATTTTCCCCCTGAATACCACTTTCACATCATCTTTAAAATGCAATGTCTGTAGAAGCCATTTCGTAACACTACAAATAAATAAATAAATAAATAATTCTAACACACAAAAAACTAAGAACAAGGAACGTCATTGCGAGTGTCTTGTGCTCATCTAAATAACTTCCAGTCTCAAAAGCATCTTCAAGTGAATAGAAGTTCCTTTACATCGCATCACACTTGATGAACAGTGGTCTAAATAACAGTTTATAAAAACCACAGTTTAAATTTTCCTAATTGCGTAACTTTTAACTAGATGCCCTAGTCTTTCAATCTAAATATTTACGAACCTAGACCATATGTGTGTATTCTAACTTCTTCAATAGCCTTGCACCATTCGAGTGCATAGCCTTCTGGGTCTTCCAGGTAGTAGGTTCGATTTGGCTGGGGGAAAAAAAATGTATTACTACACATGCACTCAGTATTGCTACAGCAAGTTACTATCTATTTAACCCCCTTAGTGGTGTATTTTCACTAACACCACATAAATGGCCAGTAATTTTCAAAACCAGAAAAATCAAGATAGGTCCTTTAAAAAACTTAACACTTAACATTCCCTATGCAACTAACAATTTTGACTTCCTAGGAAACTCTTCAATACTGATAAATTTCAGCTTTGAAGACTACAATAGTTACAAGTTGCAATGAAAACTTTATTCATCAAACAGCCCTACAATTTTCCAGGGTCATGCTAAAAGTACTACAATATATAAGAGCTTGGCGGGATATATAATTTGGGCACGGGAAAATTTTGGACGGGAAAAATAATTTCCCGCAGGAAACGGGAAGGGAATTTGTAGATACACTAGAAAAGAAAATGTACAAATAAAAACTTAAGATTAATATTCTATCAAAATGTGTTTTTTCAATACTTTAGAGCAAGTCTTGCATTTTGCAGACATATTGTCTGGCATTTTCATAAAAATGCCAAATAGGTGCTTTGAATTTCTCACCAGTATTTTTTATATCCATATTGCTTTCAATTAATTACATAAACACACTGTGGTAAGAGTAAATAAGCATTATAAACAAACATACAGTAAAATAATATTTAGTACCAAATTAACATGTAGATCTACATCACCACACTACAAATTACACAGAATTTATTTAAACTTCAATTTCAAACTACAAGTTTATTGATAAAAAATATCTCCATGAATATTTAATTGCATTACATGCAATCTCATGTATGGGTGATTATCAAAATAAAAACACTAGCAGTACTGTTCCTAACGACTATCATTGGGCGACATTCTAAGTCACTTGACGTGCTGGCCAATAACGTACCACCTTTGATAAAGATGTCACATTCAGCAACTGTTCAGCAGTATAACCTACAACAAGAAGCATATGCACGATCATGCCGATTTGTACGAGGTTACGTGGAAATGCAGTTGCATCCCCACTAATTTAAATGTGATTTTACACATATACGTTTGATATGCCATCCCACCCGCGACGGAATTATTTGGTAGAGTTTCTAAAAGTTTGCGAAAATAAACAAAGTTAAGAGTGCATGAAAATAAGACTCATTTCATAGCTATCTCGATTCTTAAACAAAACAGGCTTAAAATTACAAACATTACTTTCTTAATGCTTGTGAGCAGTGTGCATTAATTAAGCCGTTAAAATACGTGCAGAGGAAAGTGTTTATTCACGCACAACTGGATGCCATTATATCAATAAAAACTACTTTAGTTTTTAAAAAATATATAGGGCCTACTTCACATTTCTAAAACAAGTTTTTTTTTTTACTTTCAAAGCAATGGACAGCAGAAAAAATACCATTTATTATGTGGAATGAGAAGTTACTAGTTTAGGAAGGCACACCAAAGTTTATTTACATACAATGGCCGGCAGCGAACATCGTATTCAATATATTTATATGAAACCATTAATTCTCAGAGGTACGTTGACGTGCATTTATTTATTATTTACTAAGATTAGGGCCATGAAGGCCCACTCTTACACATGTGTTCTAAAATACAGAAATAATAGTAAAATAATCTAAATTATTTTTATCCCAAAAAACTTACGGAAAAATTATTTCTCGCCCGACCTTTTTTTGAAAATATATTTCCCAAAAAGTCAGGATCCCGGCCAGCTCTAATACAATACAGTAGAGCTTCACTATAACAAACCTTGAGGGACCAAAATTATGGCTAGTTTGTTATTTTGAAGCGCACAAAAAAATTTGAGGTAAAATTAGATGCGATGAAATGTTACTGAAGTGAAGTTAGCTTCGAATCTTTATTGCCAACCTCTGGCCAAGAAAGTAACACTCACCCTGCATACAGGAGGAAAACAGGTTGCGCTCAGCGGAAGAACTGCACATGTGCAACACTTGCATCGGGAATACTCACAGGGGTGCTCGAAAAGTAGCAGGTTGAGAAGCTTATAAAATGAAAACTAAGCACAAGTTAATAAAATATACCACATGTAGGTCTCAAGTGCCTTTACTGTCAAGATATGCAGAAAAGTCCAGGTTCTGAGATTTAATTTTTATGCTGAGAGCTTTTGAATTTTGCAATTTGAACATACCTCAAAGTGCCAAGTTCAGAGGCGAATATATATAAATCAAGCCACTTAAGGTAACACAAACAATAAACACATTGCTATCGCGTGCCTATAGTATAAAGATATGCAGATAAGTCCAGGTTCCGAACCTCCATTTTTCTTGGCTCCAGAACCTGGGGTTAGCTGTCCCGTACCTTACCTCAGTATCCCGTATCAGACCTATTACAACGGGATGGTGCTCCCTGGTAATATGGATGTGCGCAGGGAAATAATTATAAATAAATACTGGAGATGAAGGTCTCTCCAGAGGACAGGCAAGTGCCTCACTGTCCTGCTCTGCTTGCCTACTAGGAGTAGATGGGTCTACTATACACGCTCGCTTGGCAGTGGTATAGGCCGCCTTTCGCTCCTTCCTCCGAGAGCCTTAACCTCTATTCCTTGTGGTAGAAGACATTTGACATAAGATATTCATTGATCGTCATGAACATGAGACAGATCCTTATCTAAGTGTATTTCCAATAGTGGTTGCCGACACGAGTTCGGTGCTCTAATCAGTCCCCTGCCACTGACGCGCAGACCTAGAGCGTTTAACCGCATTGGCCGCCTTCCCGCTACTATTGGATGTAGGTCGCAATAGGGGGTAGGCCTTCAGTCTGAAGCAAATATCCCCCCGGCACCATAGGTGTTCTGGTTAGGATACAACTTGGGGTGACTGTTTTGCCTCTGTTGGATGAGTTGCTAGTGGTCAGGGCTTTACCGTTCTATAATGGCATCGACGGCTATAATAACTGTTTCAGCTATTCTATACAAAGGACGTCTAGAAGAGACAATAGAAAAACGGGAGCACTACTTAAAGAGCAGTGGGTGTAGTTACCTCTACCAGCAAGTAGAGGTGGCTGCTGATCCAGGAGGAACAGCAGCAGAAAGTGTGGTGTAGACTGGTGAAGAAGAGTTTTTGGCAACTGGTGATAGTCGTCGACAACGAAGCCTCTGGTTGCTGGTGGTAGTCGTCGACAACGAAGCCTCTGGTTGCTGGTGGTAGTCGTCGACAATGAAGCCTCTGGCAACTACAAGTGGCTGCAACAGGAGCTTCTGGAAAAGACTGCAGGAGACACTGGCAACATCAATAGTAGCAGCATCTGGTGGCTGCCGAAAATTGTTTAACGGTGGAAGGCCCCAGCACACAAAGTGTTAAGAGTGAGCTACTGGAGCAAGGAAATAACCGACAGACATAGTGCTTTCGACAGATATGATGGCTCGTGATGGGCGCTTAGTAATAGTTTTGCCTTTAGTCACACTTCGGGAAGGCTGGTGCGAGAAGCAACTGTTTCACACGTGGCGGCTTTTAGGCTGTCGGCGGGGGAGGGGTAGATCATCTTAAATCTTGCGCAACCTGATATTCTGGCGATCTAAGGAAACTCGTGAAAGATGTTGCCGGGATTGACCCTTCCTCGAGTTACGTAGAAATACGTGAGGCTGATGAGTCTTAGTATAACAGGAAAGCGGCACGTATGCAGTCACCAAAGATTGCATATTCTGATCATTCAACAATGAAGCATTAACAAAAATCTATAAATATCTTTAAATATGAAAAAGCGCTACGTCGGTTTTAATTGTGGCTGGAAATGTTAAATAATTTAATAACAAATAATCTTATAGTAAGGCTATTAGTTTTAACACACTGCCAACAACTAAGCTTAACCATGAATGTATGGTCACAACCGGTTAATCTAAACAAAACTGTACTCACTATGGCATACAAGGTCTGTCTATTGTATGGAAATGCACAATACTAATGGATAAAAGAAATAAAATAAATTTGAACACAAACATTGTTTTCACTGAAAACCCTCAGGACTGCATTTACACTATTTTCGTTACTACCTTTGGCATGTATAGGTCGTGCCATAAGTTTTTGATGGAAAATTTGAGTTAATTTTTCAAGTATAGGCTGCACCAAATTTTTGTATTCCTGTAAATATTATCAAGTTACGATTCCGTACAAACGTAAATTACTTCATTTCTCCACTACAAAACACTTGACACAAAATTTGTATTATGTTGCAATGTTTACAACTATACATTGTACAATTACCATTCCACAGATGGTAACCGGACTTGATAAAGCAAAACTAACGTCTGGCATCTATGGCCGAACTCCAACATGTTTACATTTTACACGTGTGGGATGCATGTTATTTTGTTTATGAATGTGAATGAACAAATAATTGCACGAGTGGAAAGTCCCCCCCCCCCCCCCTCCAACTCTTCCTTTCCTTCCTTCTTTTTTTAGGTACAACATTATAAAATGTACTGTATGTTAACAAATTTCTTAACATGTTTTGGGGGAAATTTTTTTTGATGTTAACATCTTTTATATAAGCCGCACCCCACATTCTTTTAGTCTTTTTCTTTTATGTGCGGCCTATACATGCCGAACTACGGTATTTATCACTTTAAAGTAATCTAAGCTTGATTGTTTTCAAAGCTACATCAAAGTAGTCTCACTGTTACACCATTAAAAATAAAACTTTACAGAAAATTTAACAAATTGCACACAACTTGTAAGGGGGGGGGGGGGGGGGGGGGAAATACAGGCCTGAAAAGTAACCCACCCCAAACGAAAACTGATTTATTAACAACTGGGTACAGTTGAAATTATAAAATGAAAATCATTCTTTACATGATCATTTTGTTGGTTAACAATATCAGCCAACAGTCTCAAGAAAAAGTGGTGCTGATGTTGACTTATCCACTTGCCATGCACTCGCTAAAATGTTAAACATAAAGCTAACACACATGCTGAAAGAAAAATGCAACAACACAATGTTAAGGACACTCCCTATTCTGTACTACATCCTCTCTATCACAAGATCTATGGAATTTTATTTTCCAGGTGTGTAGCAGTGAATCTCTATAACTATGGTTATCACTGCTACATCAATAACTACTTTGCAGGCACATTAATTTTTACAACCAGGGCTGTAAATACTGTTTTTAAAATAGACTAGATCAAATTTAAGTGGATAGTATTTCTGGTGTTAAGTGAGAATACTTTATGACTATTTGATTTACTCTTTGATTGTGAGAGATCGAGAAAGAGAGAGATTTTGTGTGTGTGTGATTACACACACACACACACATTGTAATTTGAATTTTGTACTAGAATAGGGCTGGGTTGGTTCCCAGTTCTATGCCTTCAGAACTGGAACCAAGAACCAAAATTATATTCTCGGTTCCTTGACTGTTTACAGCAATAGAAATTTCTCCTGCCAAATCTCCACTACTATAAACAATTATAATTTATACAAAAAACTTATTTTCCACAAAAATAGAAAATGTCTCACTAACACAATTTCTCTATTGTAAAAAAACAAGTCCACCTGCTACAAACTAAAAGATACAGTCTTGAATATTGCCAAATACTGTGACAGGCAGCATTGTTCTCTAAACTACTCTAATATTGTGGTGAAAAACTATAAAGAAAAAATACAGCTACTTACTGTATGTACAAAAAATATTTTGAAATTTTTAGGTTCAACTCTGAGTTCGTGACTCCATGGAATCTGGCCTTTAAGAACCATGTTAACTGGATCGACATAGTATAAGTGAGGTCCCATGGTAAGCAACAACATTCTTCTCCTGGCAAAAAGCCCCTGAAACAAAACCAAATAATCATCCCTTATTCTGTATTGTGAACAATGGCTATTTCCAATTTCATTCAAGTAATTTACCACATTCATGTTTCACAGCAGATTTTATATGTACAGAAGTGTACTCCAGACACAAACCTGCAAAGTTGAAACACTATACAAAAAAATATTTTTTCAAAATAAATGTATTAAGACTATGCATTTTAGGGTAGGGTTTATGCATGATGACCAAGGAAGCGGGATTCATGTGAAGAGGTTTTTATTTTTGTGCTGTCATCTACCTCTCACCAGTCCCTTTAAGGTAGGGCACAAAGTCTGCAGTTGCAAGGGGCTGCCTCCAGGTGACCAGGGTTAAGGATAAGGGTTATTGCTGGCTTATCACTTTTTCTTGTTCTGTTCCCCAGAGCAGATGAGGGCTCTGCTTCACCTAGGCCGGCCTCTGCTGGAGATGGTGGGCAGGGACGATAACCCCCATTCGGTCCTATGGAAGACACGCGTGTTTACTAACAGGAATGGGGTTGGCTGGTTCAGACATCACGGTTGGCGACATCTCAAAGGGCTGGTCAGCTGTCTGGTCTATCCCAGTGGTCGTGGAACACAGTAGCTTCACTGCACGATGGGCAGCTTTGGGAAACCTAATTGGGGTGCCAGGTGCCAAAGAGGTTGGTAGGGAGGGTAGTGAAGTAAGGCACCAATAGGTGTCAGGCTGCTTATGCTCTAAGCAGTTTAAGGCTGGCATGGATTGAATACATAAGGCATGATTAGAAGCAAGGATAGCAGGTGTCCTTTGGGCATTCTTCCTGCTTCCTCATCTATGCGCAAACATGAGCGAGAGAGTTCTAATGTTCACCCCTGTAGACGGCAACAATCCCTATGTAGTGTAAAAGGGAAGTGCCACAGTCAATCCTTGTCACCAGCAAGTTTATATATTCTCCAGGAAGTGGGTTAGTCTACTTCTTGGTTGGCCCAAATGCTTTTGTCGTTATATAGTGGTTGTGGCTCTACTGCACGTTTGTCCCTATCACACAGGTACCAGGTTTACAGTACGGGTGGCCGTGGAATATGTGTGGTATAGTCTACGTGTTGGGTGTGGCGACGGCAACAGTCCGGGGTAGCAACAACTTTGGCTGCACCAGTAACAAAAGCATCAGGCTGAAGGTGCAGGTTGAACTCTGGAATCTCTCTGGAGAGTCCTCAGGAGGACTGTTACTGTAGTAGAGTGTGTTAGCATGACTGGTGTTATGAAACAACTGGTGTTTCTTCCGGGTGTCAGCCCATATATACCCCGGGCTGAGGGATTCCTTCATGTATTGAGCACGTCAGTTATCTTCGGCTGCCACCCTTTGGATTTGGGGCAGATGGCAACTCCACTGCCATCTCAGGCAGTGTAGTGGCAGGGTAGTTTGGCAGCTATGGCAGTGTCTGCCATTCACTTAGGGACTAACACTTGCATGCCAGTTGCTTCTTCTTGGCGGTTTTACAATAGGCAGGGCAGTGACTTGACTTCCTTTTATTATTGAGGCCCCTCTGCATCTGATGTTTCCTGAGAGGTGATGATAGTCTGACCTTGGAGGCTGCCAATTTGCATTTGATCTCCTTCTGGACATTGCTCACGTAACGTGAAAGTAAAAAAAATGCTAGCAAGAGTTGTGCGTCGAAGAGTACAACAAATGGAAAAGGAAGAAAATGTGGGACAAAAATTTGGTCAGAACCGAGTCCAAATAATACTGAATCCACTGAAAAAAATACATAAAGCAGGTCCTCATTTTATAACTATGGATTTTACAAATTCACGAGGTCATTTTTGGGTACTATAAATTCCAAAAATTAAAAAATATTAATATCTTGACATATACAGGAAATTATAAAATACAGTGGACCAACAAGAAAAACTAGGCATGCAGTTAAAAGTTAAACGAGGGATGCTGACTGATTTTAGGCCTGAGAAAAATATTTCATAACCTTAAAATTCAGTTTTTTTTTTTAAAACAACAGCCTAAAGATGTCGTTAAAACAACTTATGTCAAGTCAATTTATGATTAAATATTCACTTTAAATTACAAACTTAGGTTTTGTAATTGAGCAACATTTAATTTTTATGTATATTAATTAATATTTTCGTTCAGTGTTCCTTCCTCGGCCAAGCGATGCATAATCCCTCTGTAAAAATTACCACAACTGATTTATTTGCAACAATTTTTTTCAATCATTTTACTTGCCAAGTCTTTTTCAAACCTTTGCAATTCCAACCAAACACACAGGAATCGCGCCAGTTAAATGATGAACCGCCAGAGCTATAATCTCATTCCAAATTCAGTTTACAGTAACAAAGCCACAGAACATTGGAAACAGTGTCAGACTGTGTGATCCATTCTCATTGCCACCAACCTATAAGTGCAGTAACACAAAATTTAAAGATGGTTTCCCATGGTTGCCAACCTACGATTGCAGTAAAGATGTAGGAAGAAGAAAAATTGTTACGAAATGCAAAAAATACTATCAATAGCACCAGTTATTGATCTTCCATGTTTTTTTTTGTATTTATGTAGTGTTTAAAAATGAATGATGCACCCAATATTTGGCAAGTACCAAGATATACGGTGAAATGCAAATAATTGTAAATTAATCATCAAAAATCCACTGTATTTCATAGTTAAACAATTGTTCTTGAATATATTTTGGTCTTCAGACAGAATATCCTATTTATGGATGTGGTTAAATGAATGATTGAAGGAGTATAGCATGCAGGTTTTTTTTTTTTAAACAATATTTATATAGGATAATATTTATATACAACCCCTTCTAGGTTATCAGCTTATTTTTAAAACTTATCAATATAAATAAATTAACATGAAATTGTAATTCAAACAAATTGTTTCCCAGAAGAAGCCATTGGCAATTAAAATTTAAAAACTATGTTAAAATATTTTTGGTAGCAAGGGCTGTTCAAGTATATGATTCTGGGGCATCATTTTATTGTAAGATTTAAGATGTCATTTTCTAGAATAGTGGCACCTCGTAAAATTGGGGATCTATTGTAGCAACATCTTACAGACGTAATGCAGTAAACTAAAGAAAAGCCAATAGACGTACCTTTCGCTTGTCAACAAGGCCTTGTTTTAGAATAAGGTTGCCCTCCACAAAGTTGTGCCAAGGAGTGCTCTTCTGCCTTTCCAACTGTTGCTGAATTTCTTCAGGGTTCAGGTCTATGACAGTTGCTTTCTTCTTAGGCCTTTCTGGCTCAGGACTTGGGGTGCGATCTCCGCCTTGCAGATCCAATCCCAGTAACCTAGTCAATTGTTTGTCATCCAGTCCTGGTTCCAAGTGGTCTGGGACCTACACATGACATCCTCTCAATTTATATCATTTCCAATCATATTTCCATGTAACTTACATTTTTTTTTTAAATTAAATACCTGAAGAACAATTTTTTTTACCATTAGCAGATGCTTTATAGATGCATAATTTTAATTAAAAACGTAAACGGTACTTGGTAGAAAAGTAGGTTTTGTGTGTGAAAATTATAGTAAATAAAAGATAAATACACACAATTGTTTTAAAGGTTATAATTTGAATACACAATTGTTTTAAAAGTGATAGAATGTGGTGAATACACATAATTGTTAAAAAAAAATTGTAATGTTATTAATGTTTTAATTTACAATAATTATTTCAAATATGTTCCAGCTTATACTTTTAACATCTGATGGCAACCAAGAATTTCAGTATCAGTTGCAAAGTTGTTTCATCACATAAAATTATTTACTGAATACAGTATGTATTGTAAGAAGTTCAGTTGTACAAAGTACCTTTGAAAGACACAGAATTGCAAATTGGAAAATTTCTCATATGAAAACTAACCATTTTATAACTGCTGGTATTGTATAATTTTCTCTCAATCATTCATGTAGCATGGTTCTTTTTCTATTCCTACAATAAAGATTTTTGTACCTCACAATTTGTGTGTTAAAGCACTATTATAGGCTGTTCACGGTAAAGTGAGCACTTTTTAAGGCCCTCCCAACAGGCATTAACCAGTAATAAATATATCTTAATGCAGCCCAGGGTATTAAATGTTGAGGGTGGGGAAATGTATACACTGTGTTTATTGGTCACATTGCAATGTTTATATTAAAAAGCAGCAGGAAGATGGGAATTTGATGAAAGGAAAAATTTAGAAGGGCCTTGAAAAGTGCTCACTTTACTGTGAACAGCCTATAGGGGCACAAACCAAAACAAACATACCCCATTTATCAGCCATAGGTAATTTATTATATGTATTACGGTGGTAGAAAATAAAGACGCACACTGCAAATTACAAATTATACCACAAGAAAGAAAGATTTTTTTGGTTGAATGAGCAAATTTGCGATTGATGTGAGACTGGTAGCAGGCTTGCCATTACGGGAAGCAATACCAACTATACATTAAACCAGTAGGTTTGTCACAGTCCCACTATTTTGTTACAGCTAATGATCACATTTCACTGTGCACATGATCATAAAATACAGAATGTGTGCAACACACAATTTAAACAAATTAACTTTCCCCAGAGATTCTCACAAGGCTAACACTGCCACAAGTGCACAAACGTCTTCACATGGCACACAGGCGACTACTAAATGGGGATACTTACTCTATAATGACTCCTCAGCTCCTCGTGTTCAGAGGTGCCTGGAAGGTAGGGATATATCTGCGGAGGGGTCTGCTTGTGGAGAGATTCAAAATCCAAACCAGCAAAGAAATTGTGAGACCTTATTGATGGGTAACCAGAAACATCTGCTGCACCAAGCCGTTTGCTAGGTTCTAGCACCTAAAAAAGGATGGCAATAAATTCAAAAGTTTCAACATCATTACATATGTATAAGTCAGGCAACCTTGAAAGTGAAAACAGTTCCTGAAAAATGAAAATAAACCATGCAAGAAAATTAACAATTGTATGATCAGATAACCAATTGAAACTGTCCAAGAAATTTACTGTATGTAAATGGGCTTCTGCATAAAATTACCCAAACATTTTAGTCCAAAAAGAGCAGGTAGAAAATAATTTTCAAGTCGGATATAAAATATTACCCAAAATTCAATGTACACCAACACATACTTTGTTTACGAAATAGTTATATTACTCTTTGGGCAACTAAAAAATTTAATACCTATTCCACTGCATATTAAAATCCATTTTTTATAAGCATTTCCATTTCTTACAAAAAAACACAGAAATATTCATGTGCAAATCTTAAGTGTGAGTGCATGTTTGGATGTGCAAGGTGTAGAAATGAACAATGTGTTTGTGTAGTTCTTAACCTGATCCCAGTCTTAGTGGATGGGAATGTTTCAAATGGGATCCCCATATAGTGTGTATGGAGGACACCGCCATGGAGTGGGGGGTTTCCTCTCAGTACATCTTTTACTTACATCTTCATTCCCCTGTTGATCCACTCGTCTAGTGCATCACCGTTCTTTGGGCTAGCCAAATTTGACATGTCACGGTGGCCAGGTAACCGGCTCCACTTGGTGCCCGACAACTCTCAACCAAAAAAAAACTGGCTTAAGGGGAGCACACATGCACATTTACATTGCTTCAGCAAGTACATATATGCAGAAAGTCCATTAAAGGGTAGTACAACAGTTCCGAATTCCCTTCAAAACCATAGTATATTCAGGCCAACACACACCATTCTTTCATAATTTAAAACACGGTTCAACAAAAATTAATATCAGTATAAATGAGAAGACTTATAATAAAAATTATCCAAGTGCTGTAATTACCATTAAGGGACATCTGATAGAATACAAAATTAAAGTACCAGTGGAAATACAGCAGAACACCAAACCATAATTTATATATGTTAAATACTGGTATTATTCCACCACCAATATACGATAGGTTGAACTTTAAGAGTTTTGCAAATTTCTCACACCTACAGTGCCACAATCTGGAAGGTGTGCCACAATTTTGAAGGAGTAAAAAACTTCCTATGGATACTTCGTTGGTTCATTAGTTAGAAGGCAGTGTTAAAAATGTGGAAACGTATTTTAAACACATATACTTGAAATTTTGCTCCAAAGTTAAATTTTTTAAAATTTGTAAGTTTTAGAATTGAAATTGTTAAATCTTAAAAGCTAACTACATTCAATACAGCTAAAAATATTTCAGTATCTTAAAATTTTGTTGAATTTCTTACCAAACATTTCTCAACAAGATCTCTTGCACTCTGATCAAATCCATCTGGAAACACGTAGTCCAATTCCAAAATTTTCTTGAAAATCAAGTATTCACTCCTAGAGAAAGAAACAGAAAAAAAAATTTAAGTAGCAGTCGCATAACATGCTACCTTTCAATAAGATGCACATAAAACCTTTTACTTAAGATAATACGAACCCCGAGTTTGTTACAAACTTACAAGTTTCCACGTTAAAGCTACTGAAATCTGCCAGCGTGTATCTTTACTTGATACCTCCATTTTAAACAAGTTCTGCGTTCTTTCCCCTTTTTTTTTACTATCTGTTAACAGCCACCTATTTCTTGAGCTTTACTCGATCAAGTACTTTACCACCAACAACTTCCTCACACACATCTATTTTGTTCTACATGTACATGGTGAAACTGTCCCATTTCTCAATGCAATTGTGGAACTCCCAGCACATTTCACTGCCAATGCTTCTGCCATCAAAACTATTTCTTGTATCCAATTTCACTGCACAGTGAATCCTCTAATAGAAACCTCATGGGACCTTAATTTTTGCAGTTTATAAAAATGAGGTTTGTATTAACAGATTTTTGCAATATTATAAAATTTTCAATAAACCTATTTTGCACACAAATTAACAATAAATTCCCTACCTTACTCCAATGTGAATAAAACAACTTTGTATCAATTAGGATGTAGTACTGAAGAGGTTTTTATTAATAAGGTTTCCACTGTATATGGGTGTACATGTAATCTTATCAAACACCCTGCACACAAAAACTGTACTAAAAGAACAGCCACATTATTCCATGGACAGGAAACAAAAACCTTCATGGAAAAATTAAAATGTCTTATTGGAATGAAAACCCTGTCGCATACAGGGCAAGAATTACTTTGTTTCAAGACTACATAATTTACATTAGCCTGCCTTTCCAAGGTTTTCTACAACATACCAGAAGAACAGTATGTGTTTCACATTGGCCTAGTCGTGCATCAGAGATAACTTGTTTCTACTAGCAGAGACATTTAAGTCCTCAGTATCCGAACACATTCCAAACTAATGAATATCATAGTCACTGTCGACTTTTTTCCAATACATGACTACTTAAAAAAATTACATGACCCTATTTTTACTTCAGTCCACAGAAACTATTTCTCTACAAATGTAGACATTGTAAGCAAGCAGGAATTTTATTCTGGTAGTTAAAATGTCCATATTCACAGATTTTTAAACAAAATTTAAATTATACTAAACTATTATATAGGAAGAAAAAGTTTGACAGTGATACTGAAATTAAAATACTTAATCTTATGACCAAAAAATAGAAAATAATAAGCAGTGTATTAATCGTTTTATTAAAAGGCTTGTTCTGTAGTGAGAAATTATCATAAAATACAGACCATCACTTGCTACTACTACTAAGCAAAAAGCTCATCTCAAAATTTTTTAGCACGAGAAAATACGATTACCTAACTTTTTTAAAGTAAAATTTTTTTAGTAAACCACAATCGCATGTAATGCATTCTCAGAAAAGGTACCTTAGAGTTAATCTCATAATTCATATATGAAAAACCATGGATTTTTAATGAGAAATGGCACATACAAACTACTAATTTAATTTGAGACCGTTGCAAACTAACCACTGCTGTATCCCCTGGTTTCCTTCTACCCCACTCATCCTGATAATCATTAGCACGAGTGAAAACACTTGTGTTTGCCGCAAACCAAAACTCTAAACCACAAATAAATTAGTGTTCAAAAATAAAATTAGTATATTTTGACATATTATATAAAAATTTACATGGAATCAACTGCAATGTTTTACTTTTGTGATAAATCTACAACCAATAAACTTCCAGACGTAAGAAAATTTTTTCCAAGGATTCTATGAAAAACACTAATACTCAGTTACATTAAAGACTACATTTACCTATGTCCCTCCACCAAACACATGCCCACATGTAGCCCCTAGCTTTTACTGAACTTGTGTTAGGTTACGTACTTAATACTGAAATACAAACTACATGAAAGTTGTGTTCAGGGTTGGTCTATTTTTATGGAAAGTGTACTCTACATACAATTCCCAGCTTTACTAATTAGTTTTTTTAAATTACTATATGACACTATTTAAATTTTTCTTTTAGAACTTTGAACCAAATGCTAAGAGCCTAAAATATTCAAATTCAAGATATACAATTAAATTATTTTAATATATTTCATACCAAATTTTGGAAAATTAAAAATAATTATTTGCTTTCTTTTAATACTTGCTTTATGGACTACAAATAAATTGAGAAAGACATTTAAATGAAAATTAGTGCAGTTGCAGTTGTTCCGTATGACAAACCAGTTCCCATTGTTCAAAATTCTCACTTCAGAAAATTGCGTATATCACGTTTTGAGCAATGCATAGTGCAAGGAAATAGCAGTAAATCCTTCCACCTTTCCCCAACCACAAATGTCCAACCTCACCTCATGCTACAAGTCGTCGAGACTTCTGGCAACAGCAGTTTCCTCTGGCTAGATCTGACAAGTAATAATAATTCACGGGAATCTGCGGACAACATACCTTGCCCTAAATGGTGGGAGACCTGCCACCATTTGATACATAAGGCAGCCAAGAGCCCACAAGTCAGCACTTTTTGAAGCGTACTTGTCTGTGAGCAGTTCAGGTGAGACATACTGCGCAGTACCAACAAAACTGTTTCTTCTTCGTGCCTGTGGCTCACCTAAAAAATTGTTTTTAAGTGTGTGATTAAGATTTAAAACTTCTGAAGAAAATATTTTGGCATAGGTGCTTAAATACCAAAACAATTTCTCTTTACTTCATTACTAAATTGTATCTAATGAATCATTAGACAACTAAGTACATTATATTTAGCCTAGATAGGGTTGCCATATTTTAAAAAGGAAGAAAGAGGGCAAGTTTGTTAACATCTACATCTAACCATTGATAGCTATAATGAATGTTATTTTAAAGATCCAATTCCTCCCCTATTGGCCACAGAAATTAATGCACTTTGTTTACCTATCACGCATTCATCTTTTAAATCATCTTTACTTATACTAAAACAAAGAATACTTCTTTCACTATGCAGGATATATGCATTTTATTTTCAGTATTAGTTGCTTACACACACTTGCAACAAATCATTAGTCTGGAAAAGACTTATCAAGGTGTTGCCACATGCCAAAAATTCTGATTAAAAATCAGGACATTTCACCAAATTGTAAAATCCCACCCAGACAAATTCTAACCCTAAAAATGGGGAGATGTCTGGCAAAAACTGGAAATATGGCAACACTAGCTAAAACCACTTAACCTATCAGAATTTTACACACTACAACGAAAAATTTTTTTTAAATTAAAATACACAATAGAAAAACAAGTCTAGTCTAAGCCACCAAGAACATCTTATAAAAGAAGGTACAGTAGGGTAGAATTAAGAAGCGCACAGTCTGTTTTTCGTAGACACTAAAACAAAATTCCACAATGAATGCTAAGACTGCCTGTACATGTTTATGGTTTAAAAAATACAAGAATTTTGGATTTCTGTTAACCTTTGAATGAGATTTTTATTTATTAGGCTAATTTTAACAAAAATTTGTTTATTACTGCACTTTATTATATCAAAAAGAAAAGTTTTTGTTTACTACTACTTTCAGTTGCATTTCACAAACCCTGTTCACAAATAATTATAAAATGTGTTCACATTTTAATGTTGCACATTCCTTTTTTAGAATATTTTATTTAGGTCACAAAGAACATATTCCATTAAGTGTCATCTTACAACACAAACCAATATGTTTTAGCATTAAAGTTATAATATACCATTCTTGTAAAAGCGATGTTAACAAGGCCAACATTCTTTGACCTCTCCATTCCATCAGACGATTGTTTCTATTGGCTGTTTGGGGTGAAGTAATCACTTTTGAAAAATCAACTTAGAATCTAGTTTCCTTCCCATCTTGTATCCTCCTGCTCTAAGTAAAATTAGCAGTGTAGTGAATTCAATCACTTTATCCATACAGTGATCAATCAAAAATATGAAATTATCCTGGATGTAAGGAGGAATGTAAAGTTTTTCATTATTTGCGCAAAAACTAACGTGTTCAATGAACACAAATTTGAATTTTAATACAATACTACTGACTTAATATTCACACACAGCTGCCATCTTTACAGGTGGCTACAGAATAAACACTTAAAGACTGTTCACGATAAAGTGAGCACTTAAAAAATGAACCTTCGAAAAAAGTCACTGCATATTTTACCGGGCGCAGAGTGACATTCCCCAGCAAAATTGGTAAGGATGGAAAGTAGTTCTATATCTCAAACTTGAACAAAGTGTTAGGTAGCCATTTTTGATAACATTAAATTATTTATTTTGCTTTCTGTTTTTTTAATGCACCAAAGTTTAAAAAATGAGCAGATTTGTAGAGTATTTACTTTCTTAATACATTCACAGTTTCATTTGACTGGCACATGAAGTGATGAGGCCCGTGATAATGCTAATTTTACATAAGGCAGAAGAACACACGTGTATACAAGTAGATCTTAAGCAAGGCTTTCAAAAGTACTCATTTTACCACTAACAGCCGCTAGTTTTTTCCTCCCACGGGTTGATTTCGAAATTTCTCGATGGACAATGAATCAGATTTATGTACAATGTATACTCACTCCCCTCCACAGACTCCTAAACATGAAAGGATGGCTAATGGGGACCATCTTATAACTTCCACCCTGCAGTGTTAACTCACCTGTGTTCGTCTGTTCAGTCTCCTCACTCACTATTTTAGCAGACCCAAAATCTGTGATCAAGATGTGCATCTTGTCATCCAGCAGAATGTTTTCAGGTTTCAGGTCCCTTCAAATAAATAAAAATTGGTCAAATATATATTTTTTAAACACACAAGAGTTGCAAAACACAACCATCTTTAACTTACCTGTGTATAATACCAAGGCTGTGAAGATGTTCCAGTGCCAACAAGACCTCCCCTGCGTAAAACCTTGTGCAGGTAATGTCAAACGACCCTACTTTGTTGATATGTGGTAGAAGTTCACCATTTTTGGCATATGATAGTACAAAATCTGGGAGTGAAGAGTCAAGGAAATAAATTACAATCATGATGGTAAAACTATCCACCTAACATTACTTTACCCCTTAAAAGCATTAGTTTCCCTGCTCTTTAAACTGTGTTTTTGTAATGCAGAAGAGGTTTGAAAAAAACTGTCCGTAACTGCTTCATGTGAAAAAACTACTTGGAGGTAAACAAAACTTCAAGTGTAGACTGTTCACAGTAAAGTGAGCACTTTTGAAGCACTAGTTACTTTTTTTCTTTCAGAAAATTTTTATCCTGTAACCACCTGCTTAAATAAATTTTGCAAAGAAAGTAATCTACACAGTGTATATTCCACAGCACTATGCAGTTTTTGTCTAAGGCTAAAATAAAATATATTTATTGACTATTATTCCAAGTGAAAGGGCTTTCAAAAGTGCCAAATTTACAATCAATAGCCTATATTTATCTGTACATATAACCATCTTTCTAAATTCAGCATTCAGTGTTATGTGGACTATTGCTGCCATTCATCAAATATCAGTGCAAACCACATGCACTTCTGAAAATTACTGGGATAAGTGTGTTGGTTAAACACACAAACTTCAGAATTTTCAACACTTTTCAATGCTGGTTTTGATGCATATTGTGTGCGTGTGTCATTTATATAATATATTATATATATATATATATATATATATATATATATATTATATAATTAATATATATATATATATAAATTCTGATAAAAGGATACATAGTCTGTCAACATCTTGAAATGTACAATAAAGCTTCACAAAAAAAGGTGCAGTTGGTTTGACACACGAGCTTAGTATGTGGAGAACTTCTTTTTCCCGTTTAATATACTTCGCCTTCTTCTCTCTCATGATATGTCTCTTATCACATACTTTAACTGGAACAAAAAAAACATTTAAAGGATAAAAACTTGCAGTAACAATGCGTGGGTAATTTACCAACAGATTAAAAGTACTCACTAGCATACTCCTTATTTGTGTGAATGTCCATGGCCAAATACACAGTGGAAAAACTTCCCTCCCCTATCACTTTGCCAAAGACGTAGTCTTTAGGAGTCATCTTGGGAGGCATCTGATTTTGTGCAAGTTTTGTTGTCTGCTGTACAGCTGCAGTGGTGACACTGTGTGGTGGCGACATTATTGCAGCGCGCACCTGCTCAGGTGGCGACAGCACTGTTGGAACACGCTGGAACACACACATTTTCATGCAGTGACCATTGTGTGCAACAATTTGGCAAGTGAAAGTTATGTACAAACTAATTTACTAAATTTTGCACCAATGTTACACCTTGAATAGTAGGTATTTATTTTATCAAATTAACTTTAGAGTAAAATTGCACAAGCCCATCAGTATTGTTAGATGTTTGTGCTCTGCATCGCTTCCCTTGCCACAAGTGAGTGGTGCATAGTGGTGACTAGAAGAGTGTACACAGATTCACACAGGAGTACTGCTACCATGATAAGCCTAGTAAGACTCAGGAATCTTGCCACCTTCCATCACTGATGGGACTGTGTTCTGGTTATTGCCCTGGTGACACTGACGGGAGGGTAATGAACTCAACTGCTCTGGATACGTGAGTGACAAGACATTCAGAAGGATTGCAATAGACAGATTGAATATGTATAAATAATGAGTGAATTATGATTGTAACCAATATAGACAGTGATAAGGACTTCAATTAGAATTGAGATAGAGAAATAGTGTGCTCTTGAAGAATAAGCATAATAGTGAAGATTAGTATATTCTAAATAATAGCAGTGTGAATATATATGGCATTATAAATAAGTTAAAAATTTAATTTAGTTCTTTTACTTTACCACGACCTCGCAAACTACACACTTCTGGCATCTTAACAGTAATCACAAAATTTGTAACATAACTGAGCACAATAATTAATGAACCTCATAATGACATGTCACATTAACAAAATAATTACAAATTACACATATTTGTAATTAAGTGCTATGAAGAGCCATGACAGGTGTGTTCCTTTCATTATTCTGTTATGATTTTGAAGCATGCAGATTTACATTGCAAAATTTAAAATAAAGGAAATTTTAAGCTTTTAACAAACAAGTCAATTTTTTTTTTGTTGACTAAGTGAAGGGTGAAGATTTTTTTAACTACTATTAAATATCAGCAATATGGGTTCTTAACAGCAACTATTTTTAGGCATTTAATTACCTATTAGAACAAAAAAAAAAGTTCATAGTTTAATGCATGTGCAGAAAATCCAACAATACCAGACTGTAAAACATGTTCACTTCAGTCCATTAAAAGCATTGATTTTAAAAACAGTATGTATATGCAAGAGCACATTTACATGTACACACATGCAAACAATTGCTATCATGTATCTTCAAGTCATCGGTTCACAGACCATAAATTTTAAAATTCTTTAGGTCACAATTACTTAATCTATGATAGATGTTATAAAAATAAGTGTTAATTTCCTTTTATCAACTGGTCTACGGAACATTTAAGTATGACAAATTCACTACGTCCAACATTTTATAAATACAAATTAATTCTAAACTAAGTCATCAAGAGTCAAAACTGAATAAAAATGCTTTTGTTCTCCTTACATTTATTCTAAGTTGAATTTAACTTACATTTTTTGTTCATATTTATGTCTGTAATGAACAAGTTAACCAACCTCTCACGCTTGAGACTTCCCTGAGAAAATAACTTCAAAAATTAAAACTTTGTGGAAAATACTTTAATCTCTCACGAGCCGTTTTTTTTTTTAAAGATAAAAGTGCATAAATCAATATGATTACTCCTCACTTCCTTTACTGTAAAAAAGCTGTACAGTGTATTTTATACACTAATTTTCTTAAATCTTCACATTCCAAGTATTTTGTACTTCTGATTTAGCTGGCATAATGCAATATTTTATTTAAAATATTAAATTCACTTCATTGTATAGCCACAATATTAGCTTATTTTAAACCACTTCAATTACATTTATCCCTCCAATAAAATCATTTCTAAAATTATGTTTTTACTGCAACAATTTTTTTCTTCAGTTTTAATACACAAAATTGATTTAAAAAAAAACCATTTGGTAGAGGTCTGATTTTTGTATAATCTTTAGGAGAGAAAAAGGTATGCCTACCGGTACATAGTTTTTTTTTTGTAGTATTTAATTTACAAAGATGGTTAAGCTGAAGAAAATGGTAACAAAATTTAAAAAATGTGATGAATTAAAATTCTTATCCGCTACACTGATTTGCTAAACAACTATTTGCAACATAAAACATAAAAAATGGAAGTTTAATGTGTGACCACTACTTAAATGTGTGCCAAGGTAAATTTAAGTAATTTAACATCTGCAGGAGTAATTTTCATTATTACCACCTCTCTTTTAGGTCCCTCTTAAAACATACAAGTTTATTAAAATTTCTTTGATGTAGGAGGGAGATGCAGAGATAATTTTGTAAAGCAAGTTCGAACAGCCAATTGTTTTTTAACTAGACAACTTATCGTTCCTCATCTATACAACACAGCAGCATTCCTTAATGTTAAACCAAAACAGGGCCCATCTTCTCTACCAAATTTAGCAAGTCCTAGTTTGCCAAGAAGACATGTCTGCACATACCACGGAATGCATTATGAACATGAAATGAAGATATGTATGACCAAGAATGGCTTGTAGAATTTTGGTGAGTGGGTTAATATGTGCAACAACAAATATTTTATTAACAACCACCAAAAATGTGTGTACTGGGCTGATGAAAAAAATCATCCCCACATAGTTATAAAGCAAGCAGTTGAATCTTCCTGGGTTAACAGTGGTGCTGTATGTCAGCCGAAGGAACGGCGATAGGAGAAAGATACCATACCATGTTGCAGGAAAACATTGTGGCCAACTGTTCACCAACTCGTTCTGATGACTATTGCACTGCTGACTGTCTTGCTGCTGAAGGTTGACGTTTTGAACATTTCTAACAGTTAACATTCGCACACACTCAACACAGTCCTTATACTGCAAAATACAAGCAGTCTCTTGATGTTTTAATAGTTTCTCTGTTATCTCCCCTTTCGAAAAATTGTAAACATTCGTTTGAGAAATACATAACCGATACACACAAATCGGTTATGATATGGCAGCTACATGCATCGGTGTGTGTAATGATACATGCATTTAATAAATAGCTGGCATATTATGCAATATTATGTATCCTGTATGTGTGTTCGTGGAAATAATGTGGCGCGTAGCAGTCCCGGCACAGCGAGGTACGCTTCGGCGGCGGGCGAGTGAGTGACCTCAGGGTGCTGTCAGTCCAGGGTCCCTCTCCCTCCCGACGCGGTCGGCGGAGCGCAGTGTTCGCGTCTGACTGCGCGACTGCCACCTCTATAGGATCACACCACGTGATGATCGGAAAACTTAACTCGCCAGCTGCGACAGTGTAAAAAAAGGTGGGGGGGGGAGGTTATAAATTGATTAGTTCACAGAACGGCAGGCAACAATTAAGGCGTTTGAAAACGTTACCTACAAAAGAAAACGCACTGCAGACTGACGTAATAGTACTTCCAAGACATTACGCACGTTGGAAACATACTCGTGCTCTGACATACCCAAACACGACTTTTTCAGACTGCTTTATATCCAAATATACGAACCAGATATACGCGATACTACGAGAGAGGCATACATTTATCTTTTCTACAGGATCGCATCCAATTAAATAGGAAGGTCACCGCGTAAAAGGCGCATCGCCCTCGCAAAGATCGCACGCCAGTTGGGCGTCTTTGAGGCGATATCGCTCTAAATACGAGACGATGTCGCTGGTCTGCGGATTTTCTCAGGCATATACCGTTTCCTCCGCCCTTGCATTCCGGCGCTGCTCCATACTCACCTCACTTCATCGTCCCACTCGAGGTCTTTATGTTAAGAGCAGCCCAAATCACTCCACTCCAGCACTTTACATATGCTGGTTAGCGTTTTATGTAGGACTTCAAAGATTTTTGCCTCGCACAAAAACATACCCTTCACCAGGTGGTAGCTTTAAACTACACAAATACTGCATACCACGTTACAAACTCCGAAGAAAGAAACTTGAGACATACACTGTACAAAAACACCCGATATCTCGTGATCGCAAGGTTCACTGGTGGAATAAGGAATTAATGTGTGGATGCGCGGTATATGGGAGTCCTACTGATAAAATTTCAATCAGATGCAGCAACAAATTGCAAGGAAATAATTATGCACGTTCTAACAGCTGTTGTCCAGAAACTGATCCTCAGGAAGAAACCTCGCAAACTCAATTATACTATATGATGACAAGCAATAACAAAAGCATGGAAACAGCTCATACCTAATATTACTTAACAAAAAAAAAAAAAAGTTGGCCGAGTGCAAAAACATTTTGTATACAATGCATGTTCCCTACTGCCCCCCCCCCCCCCCAAGTGAGCCGGGCCTTCATTATTTGCTCTCGTAACTTACCCGTACAGCCTTGTCAGGGCGATGTCTTAGGAACACAGTTGAAACGCGCCGCAGCGGCTGAGAGTGCCCGCCAACTAACTGCGCACGGCCCCTTCCTTCCTTCCCCACCTCTCGCAGGAACACGTGCGCGCCGAGTGATATGGCCCGTGACGTCAATTGCACCTTGTGTCGCCACGCCGTTACACGTCACCCGCGCGCAATTAACGCGCCCGCCCGTACGCAACACTGTTTTGTCTCGCCACTGCGCGCACGAGCTCCGTGGCGACGACTGCAGTCACAGATTACGGCGACGTATTTCGAGCCTCTGGCACGTCACTTCCATTATAGACAGGGATTAACTACCAATAAATGTGTGTTATTGCAGCCTGGGATTCTAACTTTTGAGTGATAAGGAATGTATACACTGTGTTTATTAGTCAGATGGCATTGTTTATATCAAAAAGAGGGGGAAAGATAAACATTGGCTCAAATGAAAAATTTGGCAAGGTACTGCCTACCCGCTGGAAGCGGCGAAATGTAAATAGGAAATCATACGTTAGGGAACTTTTGACGCAGTCAGAGTGAAACTGGTCAAAGACCTAGAAATAAATAAATAAATACTTCACCTCACCTCAATGCGCTAATTAAGAGTGGGATGGACCCCCGCATTTTTTGTGAAATAATTGGTTGCGCGAATACGCGTATCTCGTAAATAAATGGTCTGCAAATACCATCTTTTGTCACAAGAGATTTAAAAAAAAATATCCATTATCTATGCACCTATTTTTTACTTTCGTCATTAAGTGTATTCTTGGAGAAAAACTTCGTTAAAATGGTGAAATATCGCATTTGTAAACCATGCCAACGCAGTTTCTTTAAGCGGAAAGAGAAAGAACAAGGATACGGGCGTAGTTTAATTTATGGTCTTGCATCACGTGCAATAAAACTCCAATGCTACAGATCTAATTTGCACAGTGCAGCGTCACCGCGGAAACACTGCACACCTTGCGCGTAGGAGCGATGAGGCACTAGGCGTGCGTGTCAGTGTCGCCCATGTCGCCCGTATCGCTTCCTCGCTTCTCGATCTTGGACGCGGGGTTCCCAAGGAGGCCCATCACACCATTAAAGATAGACATTTTCATAGAAAATTCAAGAAATTGTAGGAGAAAACCCTTAAGAGCGTATACGTTCAATACAGATAGGCAGTATTTACATTATGCTAGGAATTTTTTAAATTTATGTTTTACAAAAAAGTACATACAGGCTGCACACAAGTTATGGAAACATCGCCGTAAGTAACGATTCGAAGTAGGGAACTTCTCCTTAAAAAAATTCGCGAATAATACATTTTGATTGAAAATGTAACTTTTAAAATTAACGCACTGGGGCAGTTTCCTTACCACAGAATTTTCTATTTAAATTTTGCAGCTGCCAGCCGATACAGTGCCCTTAAGTGCAATGGCAGTAATATCAATCATAAAATAAATTTTTTATGACTTACATATTATTCATGCACAGTAGCTGGAAGGGACTTGTTAAAATTTACGACAGACCTAAATCAAGCAGATAATAAGCTGTACCAGCATTTGTCCGAGATGCACGCCTGTTATAAAGAATACAGTAAACACTGTAGGAATAGAACTCTACGAACTCTCGCATGTCAGTATGCTACCGGAAAAGCAACCGCGCTCGATAAAATTTAATTAGTTTTACAAGAGATTTTTTTAATCACATGCATGAATTGTGCTCTAGAAAATGTATGATCTAGAGGGGGAGTAGAATAAATCTTGGTTGATCAACGGCTCCTTTATTGACACAGCAAGAAAGCAAGACGTGAACATACATGTTCACACTTTTCTTCAGTTATTGACCAGTCAAGCAATCTAGTGCCGTACATTTGGAACAAATGTATTACAACAGATAACCACTGAAAAAAGAAAAACTACATCTGAAGGGCATAACTTTGAATCACCACGATATACTATGTGGGATAACTGGCAGGAATACCCAGCTGCCGCCGCTGCTAACTCGCCTTTGTGAACAGAGTATTACAACTAGGGCACTATAAAAACTTTATAGTGCCCTATTGCAAACCACTGCACTGCAGGTCTAAAAGTACCTTACTCCTGAGCTATGAACTACAATTCACGGGAAGTACACATTCCGCAGTGGAAAAAAAAAAGTTTCCAACATTACTTGAATGTTGAAAAAATGTAAAATTTGTTTCAATGCAAAGAATTTTTAAAAATTACGTTTACCTTGATTTTTGTTTTTAATAGCGACAACAAAATAGCATAAAACATGTTTAATGTAGATCATGGCATACTTTAGCATCTTCGATGGAAAACGTATCCATCCAGTATCACCAACACCACCCATAATTGTTATACCTTTATTGTAATATAGGTCGTGATCAGGAATCACTACGATAAAGAACGTGCGGCAGTGGGAACACGTCCAGGCATATCAACGTAGGGCGCTAACACTGACAACCGGCCATACACTTTCAGTGGACACACCAGGTACCAATATAGTTACATGTACGCAGCTCAACACGGCGGCCATTAGTACGGGGTATAACATGTCACAATATTTCTAACGCTCAATACGCAAAAAAAAAAAAACTTTTTTTTTTATCAGACTAGGTGGGCGAGGTACTTACTGTCCTCCCACCAGGATTGTATTTGCATGGAAAGTTTACTTCATAGTTGTCAACGTATATATAGGCCGTCAGTTATTTTAGGACAGTGTGGAATTATGATTTCGCAACAACTCTAATCAAAATACTATATATTTATGATATTGCGGAATCGACATTCCATGCATGTTATAGGAGATCGTGAGCGGACTGCAACTAATTTCAAAACTAAAAACGATCGAATTGAAGTGTTTTATGCATGTTATTTCCTTTCGAAGTAAAGTAGTTATTTGCATTTCACCTACCGCACAGACTGCATATTCCGAGACTACCCATCTGGGAATTATTAAAGCAAAGCTGGCCATCGTTTAGGTTATGCGCACCTGCAAGGTCCTCAATCTAAGCTGCATCAGCTGCTCTTGGGCGCCTCGTCAAGTTCAGAAACTGATTGAGTGTGTATAAACTTTAAAGTAATAAACCATCGCATCTATAGAATGTTCACAGTGACTGATCACTTTTTCAAAACCTACTAAAGCTCTACTTTTCTGCCGGTTTCTGTATCTTTCCGCCATTTGTGAAATTAACAGCGTCAAGGACGCGAAATTGTTAGCGACCAAAAATTTTACTAATATACCATCTCTTATTTATGTACACGAAACAAGTCGAGATTAATTACATTAGTGTCCACATATTTAAACTACCTTTTAATGACATTTACAATAAGAAATTATTTGTCAATTTACCATTTCAGTGTATACGTACTGTGGCAAAGCGCGAATGCTAAAATATTTTCCCATACTTTCTTGGTAACGTTCCTGCAGTTGCTCAGGAAAGAGTCCTGAGTTGGGAAGTTCCCAACTTTGTATAGTAAGAGACGCTAAACATTCCTATATTTTCAGCCTGATACGTGGTACTATTACCGTACACTGTATAGGTTAAAAACAGCCATTAAAGTTCAGGAAGTTTAACAGAAATTTTTTTACAGTGAAATTTCGAAAGCTTTCTGCCAACTCTACTGGGGTACGCCAATCAGCAATTCCACGTAATAAAAATAGGCAGACCGATTTTTAAGCAAGTTTTGGAAAGTGCTTGACTGGCCTTAACAAACCACAACATCAATTGTGCAAATTTAAATCATGATAGTTTAAGAGGACTGGCACTTTCTGCCGACGAAATCTGCTGTCACACGCTGTATCTGAAGTTAACGCATTTTATGTTCCACCACAAACTAGATATTGTGCGTAACGATCTACTCCATCAATCCGCGTGACACGCAAGACAGGCGCTGGCGGTGGGCGAGCATCAAGAGCAGTTGGTCAGTGAATGACAGCCAGATACGCGTGCCTGCTGACGCCAACCGTTGACGTCACACCCGTCGGCACGGCTCGCAGACTTCCCCGCATGTAAACCGATCCCTACCGACTATCTGCTGGTCCGCCTATAACATTGTGCAAGTGGAAAATCTAAACCATCAACGATACTAACGATATTATTCAGTATTCAACACTACATTTTTTTACTTTATACAGATCTATTTGAATGTAGGCTATTCACGGTAAAGTGAGCACTTTTTAAGGCCCTGCTAAATTTTTTACTTTCAGCCAATTTCTGTCTTCCCGGCACTCTTTGATGTAAATATTTCTTTTTTATTTCAACTTTATTATAATGGCGAAGTTAAGGCTTCAATGCCTTCTCTTACACTTAACCAGGTATAACACAGTGTACACATACGTAAACATAAAGAACAAGTAAAATACTTATAATAACAAGAGACTCAACAGAAATATGACAGCTCAAATAGTAATAAATGTGAAAATGTTCAGTGGTTTCATATTATGTACATATCTTGAGCGCAGGACAAGATAAAAGGCAATGTGCACATCTTACCACAATCAAAAGTAAACACCAGAGGTTGCAATAAAATTTATTTATCAGTGGTCAATGTCGAGAGGGCCTTAAAAAGTGCTCACTTTACCGTAAACAGCCTATAGTTGGTATCGCCCAATGTAAAAGATGGATTCATTTCCTTACCTTGTCAAATTTTACACAGGATTAAATTCCCTGGTAATTTCTTCGGCATCTAAAAATGGACGTAACCTTTACGAGACGACACTGCATAGTTTCAAAACAAGTGTGTAAATAAAAAAACTCTAGAAAAGAAAGTTTATAGCAATAGCGTAAAGAACGCATTATAGTAACTCATTTGTTGGTATTTTTGTAGGTCTTCGGCGATAGACTAATCCGAGTATATTTTTCCTGCCAACCAAATTGTGAATTAATTCCTGCCTCGGGCACGGGTTTGTCAATTGCAAAGTTATTAAATGGTTCACTAGTAGCTTATGAAGTTGAGGACAATGCATTCGGGTTTTTAAATTATACATCAGTAGCTGTTACCCGCGGCTCCACCCGCCTTCGAACCTTAATTATAATGACCATATCATCTAGCTTGGTTCTTTATTACTACAATATTCTGGATTAGCACAAAACGAACATTTCCTTAAGAAATTTATATATATATACATATATATATAACATATATATATAACATATATATATAACATACATATATATAACATACATATATATATAACATACATATATATATAACATATATATATAACATATATATACACACACATATACATATAACACCACCAACCAGTGCCTACTCAAATGGTTTTTATATATTCCCTAAGAAACTGTTCGGTCTTCCGGGATGAAAAGTACCCCATGTGCTAATCCAAAATATAATCTACCCCTGTACCAAATTTCATCCAAATCCGTCGAGCCGTTACGACTGACAAACTTTCGCATTTATAATATTAGGATGACCCCGTATAAACAAGCTGTTATATTTGCGAAACGCACAGGGCTTTAAAAATTCTTACACTTCTTGCTATAGCTGAAACTTGAAATTTCCGAAAAAGAGAGGCATAACTGTGCATTCAGCTGGACGTCAAGAAGACTGTTTTGCGTAGTCTCGCTGAGCTGTCTGCAGCTCGACAACGACGCTGTTGCACGGGACTCGTTCCCCCTTCACTTCCTCATTATCTAATTCTTTATTTACGGCAGAGTTATCTGCAACGGTCGTTTATCGCGCGCGATTGAAGTTCTGAGAAATGTTTACCTTGGAGAACATTCGGCTGTATCATTGCCACACTTGCTGGAACCAGAAGGTTTATCGCACTTCCACGAACAGCTGTGACGACAAACAACTCCTCGCTTTCCAGCGCTGCCTGCACTATGTTACGGAGTTTGCAGTAGCCGGCTGGCTATTCATTTGCTGATAAACAGGACTTTCGAGGGGGAAGAAAAAAAAAAAAAATATCGAGACTACCAACATAGTAACGAAAGACCACATTACGTATAGTATGACTTAAGTTGTTTTTTTTTACTAAGAATCAATTACAAGTGCAAACTTACGACCGGACTTTTTTTTTACACGACCCGTTACTTTAGCTAGGGGAGGGGGGGCGTGTATAATGCATTCACGACTGGAACAGACTTATGAAAATCCCACCTTTGCATAAACATCCTGGCCATTAGCTGCATGCATAAGCTAGTAAAAAAATGTGGCGTGTGCGGATACTGTACCCGCACCCGCCACTTTTTTTTTACTAGCTATGCATGCAGCTAATGGCTAGGATGTTTTTTCAAATGTTGATTTTCATAAGTCTATTTCAGTTGTGAATGGACTTGCGACGTATTTTCACAGCGACTTGCCACACGAAGGATGTCTGCCTTCCGCACCCGCATGAACAAGGATTTCCTATCCAGTTTGGCATTATCCACGACGAACTGCAGACGCAAAATACTCTCAGTGCTGCAACTGTACCACCGACTACTTGAGGACAGGCGTAATTAAAAGTTTTGGGCACATCTCATTGGTCAAAATGTAGGGGAATCAGGGGGAGAAGTGCGAAACACGTTATGAGCAATTCTTGTCAAACATTTCGGCATTTCTTATTAACAAGAAAAAATATTCCGTCAGTCATAAGTCCATAACTGTTCTTTATCCGCCAAACGAACTCTAAGCACGAAAGTGTCAAATGTTTAGCTGTCATATCAAAAATGTCCAGACACGCACGTTAATCAAAAACGAAATATGGATGGAACGCAGCGCCCCTCCCCCTCTTTTGAGCGATAGAGGGGTGGGGCCAAGAACCTGCACACCTTGAACATTTGGCAATATAACCCCCTTCCCCGGGATGCGATAACCGGAGATGTGCGTTTTTCGTTTGTCACCTTTTCGGCCTGGAAGGCGCATTTGTCGACCGATTTACTTGGGATTTGGGAGAGGGTAGTCTTCCTGTACCCCACCCTACCCCGATGGGACGTTTGGCCCTTCGAACGCCCCTCCCCCCTTCACCATCAAAATTTCCACCCTATCCCGTTTTTCGCCTTCGGAAAGTGCTATATAGCTAATTTATTGTATTTTGTCGCAATTTGATATTTTACTTTTTTTTTTCAAGCCTTCTATCCCCCCCCCCTAAAATCGGCAACGCCCATAGCACGAGGTTAGGCCATTCAAAACTTAGCCCCCCCCCCCCCCTCAAAATTTCCCAATCTAATTTTGTACGATTACCTGCTTCACCGACGGTGACTCAACCCGCGTATTCCACGGGCCCGTTTTCTGGTGTGTGATCACATTGCTAAGTGTTTCTCACTTCCTAGGCCCCAATTCAGCACTCCCACCAAGCCAGTCAGCCGTAGATGCAATTAAGCGTAACACTTTAATTATGTCGTCCATAAAAGAAATTCAACATGTCACGTGAAGATGAAAGGAAAATAAAAATGGGTACAGAGATTTGTGAAATTTCTTGAACATCCGGCGTTGATGGAAAAATCTAGTATGTACCACAAATTACTCATGGTAAAACAAAGGCGGGGGAAGTCCTATGTAGCACATATTTACAAGGTATTTGGACTGAAGTGACTCCAACGTACACTAATAAAATGCTTAAAAACATGAAAACTAAAAAACGAAAACTGATACGAAAGCAACCGGGAACAAAAATCAAACTAGAGTACTGGGGAAAACTGTCGATATTAGACGAAGCAGACAATCCAGTGGTCCCCAAAGTGCCCGAAAGTTGTGTAGTATGAGTATCACAATTAACCTCTCCATCAACATTATTATTGGAGTTTATTTACCTGGCATTGCACCTTGACGAATAGAAGCGGTCTTGCGCAGAGGCAAAGCAACAACTCGCTGCGCGACCTTGCGAGATTTCTCTAAAACATCTGGCACACGGTGCTTAGTCACTTTCTCCGCGTGCCGCATGCCAAACGGCGCGCGGTGGCGGCACGTCACTCAGTGCCGCGGGGAACTTCGCAACGTGACCACGGCGTGGCGCCCAGCATGCTCGTGGTTGCCTCTAGTGCGGTCGGTAGAGTGCGCAATAGCCACTCTCCGCGTCCCCAATACTCTCACTATGCAAGCAAGTGCCTTGAGTTGTTTGTGCACTACTTCGAACATAATATCAATGCAACTATTGTGTATTGAGATTAGTCAAAGTACACTATCGACCAAAAAATAATTGGGCACCCGTAAAGAGAGGTAATTCAGTCCGCCAGTTGACTTGTGTGGCCGCCATACGCTGAAGGCCGGTGTAGAACCAATTGACAAGGAGATGGCACAAGGTACCGAGCTATCAGACTTCGACAAGGGCGTGATTGTGGGCTGCCATCTCAGTGGGTTGTCTAGCCGGGCGATTGCACGGAAGGTAAACAGGCCCATATCAACGGTCGCATTCGTCCTGCGTAAGTGGAAGGTCGATGGGCATTGTGCCAATGCTGCACGTTCTGGGCGACCTCCATTCTTGACCGACAGAAATCTCAGAACCCTGAAACGTGAAATTGTCAAAAAATAAGTCACAACCCATGGCTACCATCCGACAGAAGTTTCATGCAGCAACAGGAGTATAAGTTTCCATTGGAACATTGCGTACGGAGGCCCACCGACGTGGATATTTCGGAAGAGCAACTGCACATAAGCCCCATATCACAAGTAATAAAGCTCGGCGACTCAGGTGGTGTTTGGACCATCGCAACTGGACACTGGAGCAGTGGAAATCGATTCTGTGGAGTGATGAGTCGAGGTTTACATTATTCTGGTCCGACGGACGTGTATGGGTGTGGCATCTACCCGGGAACGGCTTCTGCCGGAGTGTATAGTGCCAACTAGGAAATTCGGTTGTGGTGGTGTGATGTGAGGCTGTTTCACGGCCTTCGGCGTAGGACCGCTGGTGTGTGTTAGCATGGACACAGAGGCCTATTGTAACATTCTAGATAATCAAATGCTCCCAACATTGTGGCGTTTTTACGGAATGGACCCGCGTTACTTCCACAATGCCAATGTCATGTACCATGTTTCAAGGGTTACTATGCAGTGGTACGCCGACAACAATGTTCGCCGATTGGACTGGCCCGACCTCAGCCCTATAGAACATCTTTGGGACGAATTGGATCGCCGGGTGAGGACTAGTCAGGCGCGGCCAAAATCCATTGCTCAACTCGTGGAATGGCGACGAATCCTCGTGGATGTCCTGCAAACACTCGTAGAGAGCATGCCAGACAGGGTGGCTGCTGTTACATCTGCAAGAGGTGGCCCTACGAGATTCCAACGGGGTGACAACCACCGAGCGAACATTGTGGACTGGTGCCAAATTACTTCTTGGTAGATAGTGTATTTTATTCAAATAAGAGTGAGCGTATTGAAAATTCGAACACAAAAAAACTCTTTCATCAGTGTTGATCGATAATGACTCAACAGCAGTATTGTACCGACAATGGGCGAGTTAATGTTGTTGAAATACGCACAAGACGTATGCAAATTGGTCCAGCTCACCTTACTGTGTGGTTGCCGGTGTCTATTGGCAACCATCCGCGTCAGTGTTCCAAGCCAACACTAGTGGTGGAAAACAAATGCGTGTCCCAAATAACTTCAACTACAGTAAATTGACTTACTTTCAACTTTTCTGAAGCCCTGCTGAAGTTCATCTTTCACGATATTCCTCCGCTTCATGCAAACAAAGCATAACCGACTATAGAAAATTACTCCGAAACAACGCACCACAATGGTGCGCAATCAATGTAATAATATTTTGCGTAAGAACTTTCTTACCAGACGTTACTAGCACGTGTTCTCACAATTAGGGGACAGCCATAAATGTCATACATGGAGTGGTTTTTCAAAGGCTTGGTTCAAAAAGTGTTTAAAAAAACCGGGAATAGGCTAAACAGGTATATTGCACACAGTAACAGAAAATAGCATTTTTAATGTGGTTCGTTCAATGGTGAAAAAAACTGGGCGAATTTTTTTTGTACTCTCTGTATCTGCACTCAATAAAAGTAATAAATTACTGCTGTAGTCACATTTCTCTCACAGCCTGATACCTGTGATTTCCATATACTTTCCATTGAATGAAGTTCGTAAAATCAGAGCTTAGTATCGATTTTAATCTGAACTGCGTAGCAAATCTGAATATACGGATAATAAGTTTTTTAAAAGTACAAATAGTCACAATTGCAATACAGAATTAAATAAGTGCTGAAAGGGTTATTTATGCTCAAACGATGGACTGGGAGAAAGCCACTTTCCAAACCCCCAATGTCACAACTACTACGTGGAAGAACTGCTTCTGTACAATTTAAAAGATGGGCGCGTGAAACTCCAAGAGACTCTTCCGAAATACTTAGCCCTATGAAACAATCTCCATTTACGAGCTTAAATCTTAAAGTTTTTCCTGTATCGATTACCTACATAACAACGTGGGCGCAACGCCCTCGTTCAGATAGAAAATTGTGCGTGCAGGAAAACTATTATTTAGTTATCACAGAGTACCACGTGACTTAGTTCAACTATACGATACGTGACACCGCAGCGCAGGATTGCCAAAATAATGTAGACTATCTTGGGGCATCAGAGGTTTCAACAAAGAGTAATAGACTTTTTTTTAATATTGAGACCTAGTAGCTAAAGACATGTATCACTACAACGTGCTTTTCAAGTTTCACCCGACTAAGAAATCTTATGTTCACTAGGTCAAACGTGATTTATTCGGAATTTGACACGATCACAGAAATGTGTGCCTTTGTATAGTGCAAATCTACTTGCAGACAGAACTTTTTTTATCACCACGATAATTCCAGCCAACACAAATTTATAGCAAGGTGCATCGCACATCAGAAACAGTAAACACACTACGAAATATTTACAGTCCACAGGAGGAAAAGTTATTTCACTTCGTGATAACTAGTCACAAGGAAAACCTCATTCTTGCGCGATGAGCTCGACACATCCGTCTTATCCGAGCGGTCTTGCAACTAAACGAGCGTACAGCTGACCTTCGCATGCTCAACATAATGGTACTCGTCCATGAGACTGTCATTTCAACAGATACCAAGGATATCTTCGCAGCTATGGCGTGGTTTCCTATACAGTCTTTCAATATCTGGACCTGTTCACATCATCTAACAGAATATGATTTGCCGAGCATCGCTGTGAATCCAGTATTTTAATTTGATACTACGCGACAAAGAATAAAAACAGGGGGACGGGACGTGTAAGGCAGTGGCATACTTATAAGGTCGTTACACAATCTATATGTGTAGTCAAGCACTCTAGACTAAGACTTCGAAAACTTGAATTGTGATGTCCACGTCAAGCAGCCATTTGCAGAGAATCAACTCTGAGGTTAGGTGGTAAGAACGTATGTATTAATGTAATGGATTTTAATACATGGGCACATAAAATATTCTGTGATAAGTACCGGTAGTGATTTACCTAACAGTATACACACTTACGAAGATTTCAAAACCTACGCGTAACACCTCAATGGTTTTTCACATGACCCACTGTGTTGTTTGAGGTTGCGCCAAATTTCCTCTCACCCGGTTCTGAGCAAAGTGAAATTACAGTAATCCAAAAACCTCAGTTCCAAAACTCAATTGGCTTGTTAATGTATTTTTATACTGCGCGAGTTTCTTACAGTTAATTTCCAAAATCAAGAGCTTCCATGGGGGAGGCGTTTGTTATAATGTATTTATTCATTAGTAGGGGTTTAGCCAGCGACCGTGTTTTCAGTATGGTCACGTGGTTATCATACAAAGATAGAAAAAACCCATTGCTCTATCCACTAAGCCACTGTGGCCCCACTTAACATTGAAGCGAGACATTTAGAACAAAAAATTTTATTCCATTATAGGCCGTTCACGGTAAAGTGAGAACTTTGGAAGCTGTCTCGACGGACATAATAGCCAATAAAAGGTTAGTAGTTGTGGCCTCTGACTTTTGGTTTTGAGTATAGTGAATTTATACACTGTGTTTATTACTCACATTGCAGGATTTACATTAACAAGTGGTGGAAGGATATAAATTGGTTGAAAGAAAAAAGTAACTAGGACTTCAAAAGTGCTCACTTTACCGTGAACGGCCTATACCTTCATACTTATACTCTATGTAATAATTTCTATGCATTAATACAAAACATTTATAGGAAAAATTAAAAAAAAAAAAAAAAAGTTTTTAGGGTCAAAAGTCAAGATTACGTAATCTGATCTTGCTGAAATTAGAACTTTACCTGTATTAGACCCTGAGGATTCGCTATACAAAATCTGAAGAACTTTTGTTGAGTATCAAGGGACTTAGAAGTATTAAAGAGGGAAGGACAGAGATAGTCTTATATAATAGGATGGACAGGAAACTTTTACAGCAATTACAAGTTTCGTTTAGGTACTGATAAATATGTCTTTCTTTGTGCGAACTTTGACTACTTCTATATTGTGCATTGGTGATTTCATTAAATGAGAAGAAAAGCAAGGCATATTCCCAAACAGCCATGGGACAGCAGTGCAGGAGGCCCCGGCCACTGGGTCGCACAGGCGACACTACCAGGAACAGGAAGGTTGGTGCTAGTTGCAGGCAGGCACATAGTGCGGTGCAGGCTGGGGCCAACTACGGTATAGGCTATTCACGGCAATAGCGAGCACTTTAAGGCCCTGCTAAACTTTTCCTTTTAATTAATTTGTACCTTTCCGCCACTTTTTGATATAAACATTGCAATGTTACTTATGAACATAGTATTTACTTTTCGTCACTCTCAAACGTTAGCGTCTGAGACTGCAATAAAGCATTTATTACGGGTTAATGCATTTTGGAAGGACCTTAAAAAGTGTTCACCGCGAACAGCCTATATATCGGCTGGAGGGGCAGTTGCATCATCTTGGGCGGGCGCCGGAAGGTGTGCCAGATATCCAGGGGACTGGCGACGCGGGGTAGGAACTAGGCCACCGCACAACTGCGCACGCCGCCCTCGACTGACCCACATCGGCCGGCCTCTGCCGCGCCGCGGTGAAATAATCGTTACGCTGGACTGCCCGCCCGCCTCAGTCTCGCCTGTATTTATAACACCCGCGAGCGAGCAAGCCACTGCAGTCCGCCCGTCACATCGTGGACGACGATGACAAGTGAAGGAGGGTGCACAAGCTGCAACAACTACTGATGTAGGCCGTTCACGATAAAGTGAGCACTTTTGAAGCCCTACATACTTCTTTCTTTCAACAAATCTATATCCTTCCACCACTTGTTAATGTAAACCCTGCCATGTGAGTAATAAAAAGTGTATACATTCAACATTCACCATACCCAAAATCAAAAGTCCGAGGCCAAAATGAAATGTATTTATTGGTTATTATGTCCGATTTATAGTCTCAAAAAGCACTACCGTGAACGGCCTATACTACCTACGGGGCACCTTTCTCCCTCCCTATAAACTGCTCAGAGAAATTGAGCACTTAAAAGTCATATGGAAATTTTACATTGCAATGGGGATATGACTATTCATGCGCCAGTTAAATGACAATGTAAAAGTTTTAGGAATCTATACGTGCTGTGTGTACAAAGAAACACCAAGCTGATGTGTCGTAGGCATATACACGTAGAACACAACACCCGCGATATGTCAAATGTGACGCGTTCTCAGAAAATGTACCTTAGGGTGAAAAACCATTTTCTGGGTTGGGCTGTTTTTGTAGACGATTCTAAGAGGAATTTAACTAAACAAGTCGCACACTTGTGTTTATACTCTCAGCATGTTCCGTTCTTATCTCGAAAACTATCATTTTCGCATCTTAAATCTTTATGTTGGGCCTCCTAAAATACGTTGTCACCCTAAGGTACCTTTTCTGAGAACGCGTCACAAATAGTTACTTGATAAGACAAAGTATATGGCGTGCAGCATTTCCAGTGTAATGAATTTAGCAACCTAGGTCAACGTTACGAACCAATTTCGTTATCCAAAGTGGTTTGTATCAAAGTGCAAAATACAGTCGTCCCGAAAATATTAGACCACTGGCATTGCTACATACACGAGATATTTTTGCACACATAGTTCGTCCGTAACAAATCCATTATAGCAAACTCATATCTCTTTTACACAACAGAAAAAAATAAGTATTGGCGCATACAACAATCTTTACTAGTCTATAATAGTCTATTCATGCACTTGGCATTTATAGCAGCTTGCAGACGCCGTGGCATGCTGTTGCTCAAATTCTGTCGCTGCTGGAGTCAATTTTTCCAGAAGAATGATGTCTTATTTGTGCATCGAAATGCTAAGTTGTGTTGAAATCTGGACTGTGGCGTGGTACGAACAATTCGTGGGGTACTGTATAATCACCACTATCGTGTTGCCGATGTTTCATGTCATAGTCATGCTGGAAATGAAAGATTCAAGTCCCTATTTCTGCACACTATTGTGTAAATTTCCGCGCAACACCTCAATGTTTGTCATATAGTCCACTGTGTTAAGCTTGCGCCAAATTTCTTCTCACACCTGGTTCCGGACAAAGTGAAATTAGAGAAATCCAAAAACCTCAGTTCCCCAAACTACTGAATTTTTATATTATGCGAGTTTATTGTAGTTAATTTCCTAGATGAAGAGCTTCGAAGGAGGAGGCGTTTGTTTGTTATAATATATTTATTCACTATGGGCAGAAAATTTTTGAAGCAATTACAGGTTTCGACTAGATACCTATTGATAAAAATGGTTTTCTTTATCCTGCATGAACGAGCAGAAAGTATTGCAATTACCTATGCAAACAGTTCACATGATCGAAGCACTCTGAATAGACTTTCAGATATTGTTCTGCGCCAGAGAACGCATACTTCGGAGGAAAAAGCGATGACTGCATTCTTTTAGCGCGGTAGGTTAGTACAGACGGAACGCGCGTGTAAAAAAGGTCGCTAACCAAAACGGGAACAACTGCCTCCCCACGCCTAATCAAGCTTCAGTTCGCAGGAAGTAATTCAGCGTTTCCCGTCACGATCAAAATAAAGACATCCGGTCGCCGACTACTTTAGCATTGCGTACGCGGTAACCAGCAGAGTTCTCCGAAGAGGCTCCACTAGCAGAGCATGCATCCAAGTACTAATTATCCGAGTGCTAATTACATTTGACATTTCTATAGACGCAGATACTCAGTGTTAACTCTTATTAATACGAAATAAAACTAGAAATCGCGTAAACTGAGTAAACTATAAACGTGAGGGCCTTGATTCTAAGGCCGTGTCTCAACTCTTAAGTGTGCTCACTAACTCTGGCACACACTGGCTCATTTTAGCGAATTGAGAGTGCCATGTGTAAGCCTTTGGCATTATTTCTCTGGCAGAAAATGTATAAATAGTGAAAAATAAAATATAGCCGGCGTTTCACTTTCCTCTAATAAATAAACAGTATTTTATGAAATGACTTATTTTAATTTTTTACAATTTTTCCACGATTAAAAACACAATTGTTACATGCAAATTACAGTATTTAATAATATGCACACAATTAACCTAAATGAAATGTGAACATAATATGTTATGTTCCATATCAAGCGTAATATTCCTAATACACATTTCACAATCGCAATGGTTCGTATGTCTGGATATTTGAGGTTAGACTTTAAAACAACATGGCTGCCAGAGAGTGAGCACCGATTTACATCGTCGTTCACTCTCCCTATCGCGCGCTCTCTCCTTTGAGTTGGGACTGCAAAGAGGAGGCCCTGCGACGCCAAGAATGATCAAGAGGGGACTCGCGGCGAATTGGGGCACGGCCCAAGTTCTGTCACATAGAAATATTCACACAACTGCATTATAACTACGGCAAGATGAGCGCGTGTACATACGACGATATATGCCGGGAAAGAATTTACTGCAAACGTGCTGGTATTTTTGCGGACATATACATGTAACGGCACAAACGAGACAAAGACAGCTTGTGTGGTCTCCAGATATTAGGGCACAGTAATGATATTGTAAAATTAATTATACGCCACAATTTACAAACCGCTATAACTCGCTATAACTATAAATTAAGATAAAGCGCAGGTATTTATTCTGTTGGTTTACAGTTGATCGATCATTCGCTGCTTCTGAATGTGAGCGATCGAATACAAATAGTGGGGAATGTAAAAAAAAAAAAAAACATTGATACGCAAAATAAAACTAGATTTGCAAAAAGGCCGGGTTATGGTGCTCTGAAATTTTTACTTAGGCTAATAGTGAAAAAATTCAAATGCTAATTAATTTTAATTGGACACGAAAAAGTCAGCTACACGGAGTTACTCAGCAGTTTTTCTTCTGTAACTAAGGTTAGCTTATTCTACCTCCATGGTTTTCAGCGAAGCCAGTTTCTCAAGTCCTCCGGAAAATTTGTTTCTAAAAACCCTGCGGACTGAAGTGATTTAATGTAATTTTCCTGACTATTGCGTCGTGTGACGAAATTTGCAAGCGTACACAACCTTCGAGCCTCTAATGAGCACATGACTAGGCAAGTGCTCGAAGTATGAGGTGGCGGCCGACACAGCTGTCAGCATCTTCTAAACGTGCTAACAGGGGCCTGTTGTACAATGATTTAGAAGTTAATAATATTAGTGACCGTACTTTACTTGTAGAATTGTGTTGCCCAATAATTTACATATCTACAAGTTACAAGTTTTAAAACTGAAAATATTAGTGAATTTTACAAGTATATGTTGCATATTTGACTATTTTCCAACAAGTTTGTAAAAATTAATTTACTCTAGTATATTTTCTACTGTGTCCACTTGCTTATAGTTTCTAATTACAAGTGAGGTAGTGCAGATTTACTGATTAATATCACCATGCAGAATTTGTGGCTAGATTCATCCAGTGATGAATACTTTGGAGTGCAGTATATGCAAAGGGCCATACACAATCTTAAGAAACATTATAGGTGAATTTTAATTTTGAAAATAATCGAGAGTTTTAACTGTAAGCTAGGATACAACATATGATTTCTCCAAGCTTTCGTTTCTTTTACATATTGTATTATTTTAGTAGTTACTTTAAAATCATCCAACTATCTGTCGGCACGGACAACAAAACATATTAATTAAAACTTTTTACATACACTTCCACAGCAACGAATTTGTTGTGTGTATAATCATGCAATTTGGTTTGAGGAGGAGGGGCATGCACGTTTTACACGACAAAGTTGTTAGCATTGACGTGCAAAAAGCTTCGATACGGCCAAACAGTAGTAAAGGTAAGCATTTACATTAACCGTTATAATTGTTGGAACATTGAACACACTTCGTGTTGCATACAAGGCTCACTGCGGTAGTCCTAAAAGAAATATGCGAGCGATGCCCGTTGCCAACGGCTGTCCGTACAACGGCCGCGTCATTCCACACACAACCAACACGTTGAGGACCTCGTTCTGACGTCACGAGTTTCGCAGACTTTCATTAGTCATCGCCGCGCGGACACTACAGCTGAGAAATACCAATGTTCTATTCGCGTCTCGAAAACAACTCAACTCATCAGGCGGTCTGTTTTTAGCCGTTGCGCTGAGAAGCGACCCATCTCTTGCGGCCCTGTCAACTGCTGACTGGACCTATTTACGTCCACACTGTCCCGTCTAACTGCATTGTGGATATTCTGCAGAACCGCACAGTTTACAACGGGAAAACGTTCCGCAGTGGTGATACATGGAACTATGAACACTTTCCAGACTATATCACTCCTCCAGCTGTAACAAATTTGCGAGAGTATACATATTATCATGCTCATCCACCAAAAAACTTTTAACTCGTGAACAAAATTCCTATAGGCGATTCAGGTAAAGTGAGCATCTTTAAGGTCCTGCTGAATCTCTCTTTTCATTATATTTCTATCTTCGTCACTTTTTAACAAATACTGTTAGACTAATAAACAGTGTATACATTTCACCACTAACAAAAGTTAACGTCTGGAGCAACAATAAAATCTATTAGTGTTCATTGCCTGTTGAAAAGGCCTTAAAAAGTGCTCACTTTACCGTGAAAAGCCTATACGAACCATGGACTTAACGTCTCCATGCTTTTTGTGCAAGCTCATTTCGTCTTTAATGAAAAAAATATTGAAACTGGTTATTTTGTAAAGAAGTTATTTGTGCGTACGTTTCGTGTGCAACTATTTTAAGACTGTCCATGAAATTGCTGCATTCAAGATTTTGCTACCGATTTCGAGTTATGACCACTAGACAGCATTTCAAGAATGTTATCGAGAGTGTTTGTTAGAAACTCCCACAGGATGGACATGCAAGAAAACACTGCTACTGTACAAAACACACAGTATCCAGCACTGCCCGATTTATAAACTAGGCAAAAAATCTAAAACGTTCGCTCCGTGGTGCGTGTGTACAAGAATATCCAATGGCGAGGAGTTATAAAACTGACTGCTACTTTTGACAATCGCAACGAAAGTTTGTTTAGTGTTATAAAAGTTGACACTATTTGCAGACACGAAACATCTACCACCGATATAAAGAACGAACCAGGACCGATCAGCAGCTCAACCAGTCTTAAACTGCGCGTGGGAATGTTCTTTTGTTCAACATTTTCTTAAGTCAATTATGAACATTTCTGTAGCTTTCTGGGTATGGAATATCTTCGGCAGCGTCCTCGATGGAGCCATTGTCTCACTTCTCGCAATCTACATCGAACCAATGAAATTAGAGCACTTCTTCCCTGAAGATACCTACAACCACCTCTGAAGTTTGTATCATACCTTCCACGACGGTGTTTGTACTCTACGCTTGCACTAGTGCACACATTTACGAGTTTTATTGAAGCGTGGTAAATTGAGTGACTCCGGGAATTTTAAACTTAGATACGTCTCGAGAAGCTACGTATTTACATCTAAAATTTAGCAGTGATAATCCTATGACAATCACCGACTGAAGTAGCAAAAACCGGACGCGAAAATAACTTTCAATATATTATATGAGGTGAGCATTATATATAGACACTAATGCTCACCTCAAAGTTTTGCACCACCGGACTAACAGAGTCGTGGCCCTTTCACACGATCAAATATTTATTGAATTCAATAAGCTTTTAAGTATCCAGATGAAAATTTACCACTGAAATTTTAATTAACCCAATTTAAGTTTATACGAATAGTACATTTTTATTAGTATCTGCTACTCGTGCACGATACGAAAATAATTGGTTAAACCACAACAAATTTCCTTCATTTTGCTGTACATTTTCTTTTTAAAAAATTTGTCATTTGTAAGAACTTGAAGTATGTGCACACCACTTTAGTATTATGAGATTACTTCCATTAATACTGTCCGAGAAGCTGTGATCGGCGACTGAAATTTCGGATTCAAGAAAATAACATGTTTAAAACACAAATCTTGAAGGAAAACGAGGCATTTAAGAAATTGGACGAGAAAATGGCCGCGAATATTACGTTCGCATGTCCTAACTTTCAATGAATTGAATTCAATAAAAATTGAAGGTAATTTGAAGAAAAATTACACTATGTGAAAGGGCCTTTACTCCGTTGCTGACAGTCCAAGAGAACACACGCACTCCCTGTACAGAACACCGCGCCTGTCGTTCCGATGTCTTTTTGTAGTATTTGTATGCTACTGTCCCAGCGAACATACTTTAACAACTTTACAGGTGGTGCGAAACTTTTTGAAGTGTGTATAACCATTCACTTTTTCGCTGCAACGGAAGACGCGTTTTAAAACGAGAAGTACGCAAAATTATACAATAACTTTCTAGCTTCGTACGAAAAGCGAGCAGGTGGATTGGTTTCAACTCAGGGGGAAAAGTGCCGAGTTTTATAAAGCCCTGGCCACAACTCGGTCCAGGCCAAGAGTTCGATGCGAGCAGGCCATGACGGTCATAGATCCCGGGAAAACCCAATACACTTCGACAACATTCGGAACAAAGCACGATACACTTTTGAAATATTCACTACCATCGCAAGAATCTTTCAAACAGTAAATACGCTGTTTGAGGTGTCCCCATCGCATGTTATCCTTTAACATCTCTTTGAAAGAAACCCTTTGTAACTTTTGCAACGAGTTACACTAAAAAGGCTTTCATCCTTGTATACCAGTTTTTGATATGCACTGATATTGCCATCACGCAACAAACATGTTACGTAATTCGCGAACGGGTTGCTGAAGATACCATACTGTTGACGCAATACCATACACTAAGGACGCTGCATGTTTCAGGTTCGTTTTGCAATGATCTTTCAAATTGCTCTGCTCACGGCGAATACAGCCTGTACTCAAACTTAATTTTTTCCCCTCAGAATGATACTGTGATAGGATAGCCTTTTCGCGATGACGCAGGTGGCAAAGTGCCCGAAGAATACGGGTGATTTCCACGCAAGCGGTCCAGTCTAAAACACCTGATTTAACTGCAAATGTCCGAGAAAATGAGTCCGAATTCAGATACTTCTACAATGCGCAATAGGCGCAAATAAGTTGTTCCTATCCCTCACTGTAGGCACATCGACTGCATATGGCCTGCAGCACAAATACTTTGCGCTGGCGCCACGACATTGGCGCAAATTGCTAGCTGTATGTTAAGTTAGAGAGTTAAGACTTCAAACAATGCCCTTAGAGTAGTCTTGTACCTAGAAGACATGTGCATTTGTCTCGATTGCAGTACTTAATATTACATTACGCACACTAAATCAAGGTTGCCAACACCCAAGAGAGGATAAATCAAATATGTTCACTACTATGACAAAACGTTCGCTGATAACCAAGACGTAAATGACAACTAAGCAAGTATTAATAATTTTAGCCTACTGCTTAGCTCCCAAATTCAAATCAGCAAACTAACATACTTCGAAGTGGCAGAGATGTGCATCTGTCAGACGATTGCTAAATCGCAAAGTCGTGCAAATAATGAAAATGCGAAAATCACGAAACTTATTTACTGCATACTATAACATAATAAACTTAGCTTTTTATGGTTTTTACGTCGATATATGTTTTATGAGCAAGAATAACAGAGCACAGAATAAGTAGTTTATTTCATAAAAATTTATGCTTGACACAAAAATTATTTCCACCGGCATTAATAACTAAATTCTTTCATAACTTTTCAGTGGCAGCTAGCATCTTGCATCATCTATTTCTATTTTGCAGTAGATGCACCAGCAAAACGCATGGTGAAGGAAAGCCATACGTCTCTTCAAACAAACTGCAGTTCTCGTTTCCTTTGCCACTCCAAATGAGAAAATTAAACGGCAGCTAGCGGAAGAATTATCACTGGTTGTGTGATCTGACTCCCCAAGTGGCGGAGCTGGCCATACTAAACTGTTAATACCACAAGCGCTGAAACCACATACCACCCTCGGTGGTACGTTAGCCAATTAATAATTGTAAATGGAATTTGGAATGAGGTTAGAGCTGTGGTGTTATTTTTGACAGGCGTGATTATTATCGTAAACTATCTCCTGCATGTTTGGTTAGAATTGCAAAGGTTTGAAAAATACTTTGCAAGTAACGATTGGCAAGAATTGTTGCAAATAAATCAGTTGTGGTAATTTTAACCGAGGGATTGAGTATGGCGTGGCCGACGAAGGAACAACAAAAAATATTAATATAAATATTTAATTTCGCTCAATTTCAAAAATTGAAGTTTTTCATGTAAAGTGAATATTTTATAAATTGACTTGAACAAGTTATTTTTAACATATGTAGACTGTTGGTTTTAACAAAAATTCATTTTGAGGTTATGTATAATATTTGTCAGGTCTGAAATTAAAGTCCGCATCCATCGTTTTCAGCATACTTAGTTTTTTGTTGGTCTACTGAAAAACTAATAATCGAGGATACAAGTGTATCACAAGGGATAAGTAGTTATTAAATAAAAGGAAACCAATTTTTTTGTAAGTCTGCATAAAAACCAAAGTCTTATTTAAGGAAGGTAAAATATTCAGTCATTCCTTTCCTAGTGCTCACAAATTCCGAACCTGCATCACCCAACTCCTATTCTAAAACGGACGTGGGTCAACTGTCAGATTCATGCTACCTCCGATCTCTAGTAATCTTAAGTTGGATGGGCGATCGAGACATGCGTATTAACCCTCTCATCGCCTCTACGTGCAAAGCACTGAACTGGCATACAGTCTTCTTGCCGTAGATCACGCGCCTCTCGAAACTCCCACCGGAGACCCCACCATTTTATGAAGTAATAATACAAATACAGGTTTAATGCAAGTCCCTATTTCTCTTGTAAAGTTTTGTACTGGAATGTTCATGCCTGAAAATGACCGCGAAAACACCTGTTTGAGCCATTTTCACTATCCAAAAACATACTTTAGAGAAATTGAGCAACTGGAAAATGTATATACTAAGATGCGTAATGTTTCTTAAATGCTATTCGTAAGCAGACCTCACCCAGACATGGACCGTTTTTTAATTAAACGTTTTCTGTTTGAGCTCTGTACACCATTCGGCAGCCTACCCAGGTGGCCGCCACCTTAAGCCCGCAATGAGAAACTGAGTTAATACGTAATTTGCTCTTATTTACATTATGATTTTCACCCACTCTACGTTCATGTGAAATTAAATCTCTGATTAGTGTGTCCGGGCCATGGTATTAGTCCAAGTCATATCCCGAATTTCGCCGAGGTGGCGATACACTGTAAATAAATTGCACTTGGCATATAGCATATTCCGAACAATTGTGGCCATGTGCGTTTTAAGCAAGCAAAATGTGCATTTAACAAATGCCAAACTGGAGATATGACAGTAAAGGATTGCAACACTTAACATTCTATGCACAGCCCAATTTGTCTGAACTGTACACCCTTCCTTTTCCAAGAACAAACACTGGCGGTGCAAATGAACTAAACTGACGCGCAGTTTGTCGTATTTCACCACACATAGCGCAACTTCAAAGAACAAAGCCCAGAAACCATACATAAGGTTACGGAGCTATGTATATACTGAACGATAAATGTTTTTAAAGGCTGTTCACGATAAAGTGAGCACTTTTGGGATCAACTTTATAAAAAAGTCACTGCCCTTGCCTGCATATATTTTTACCGGCGCACTGAGTGATACACGCCCAGCAAAGTTGGTAACGATTGATGGAATGTAGTTCCATATTTTAACATCGAATAGAAAGTGTTAAGTGATCATTTATAACTTAAATTATTCAGTTAGCTTTCTGTTTATTTTAATGAATAGAAAAGTAAAAATGGCCATATTGGTAAAATATTTACTTTTCAAATAATTTAACAGTTTCACCTGACCGACTCAGAAGAAAGAAACGAGACCCATGGCAATGTTGATTTTACATAAGGCGGAGGAATACACATCATGCATAAAAGCAGATCATAAGCAGGACTTTCAAAAGTGCTCATTTTACCGTGAACAGCCTTTAGTTTGTACTCCATGTAAAAAAAATATCCGCTATGGAAAGTTCTTTTAAGTGATACATTTCTGAAAAATTGCTTTAAACGCCGCAGATATAGGTTTCAATTTATTGTCCGGTGTGTTCTCAGTATAATAGGCAGTTACACTAGCTTAATACGATTACAAATTTTTTTTTATTAAGAATATTGGAGGGAAATTGAGAACATTTATTAAAATACCTACTTTGTATCTTGCTGCAGCCAAAGTCACTAGATGTAAATATCAATAACGCCCCGGATTTAACGACTACTGTGAATATGTCTCCGAAGAGATTCAGTATTATAGGATTCAGAACACAAGCAGAAAAAGTCAATGGTAAAACTCACAATTGGAAATAATTAAGATAGAAATCTAACTAAGAAGGATGTGACCCCGCGCCGGCTAAGGCCGCCTGAACCACCTAGCAGTCAGGCAGCGAGAATAGCGCTCACGAAGAAGCGTGCGCGGCTGACGCAAGAGAGGAAAACTGTAGTAGCGACTGGCGCCATACCCCCGATAACGCAGACCGGTTTATCCCGACCGCAGGGTCCAGCACTTCCGGCCCGTCGCGCGGGTGTTCCCCGTCACGAAACCACCGGCTACGATCCCCCGACAGCGCCCCGGCCCGGCCTATTTTAGTGTGGAGACCGGCATTAATATTACTGGTGCAGTTAGTCCTCGTAAATCTTTACGGCTAAATCCTAGTACACACAGGCATCTTTCTTGTACAAGTGAAAATAAAGGTTAACAAGAAATTGAACACTAATGTGCATACTAGCTAGTATGCACGGAATGGTAATCCATACACACGACACTAGCTGGTGAGCAAGACAATGGTTGGTTGATGTTAACTATGTATGATTTGGAAGCAGTTTTTTGGGATTGTGGAGGTAACTTGTACAGTATAGATAGCATTTGCCATAAAAAAGAATAAAATATGTTGGTCAACTATGAGATTTGGAACACAAATTATATTGATTATAGTATATATACATATAATAATTATATAAAAAAGAATAAATATTTGTAACTAGCAGATTTTTGATAAACATAATATATATATATATATATATATATATATATATATATATATATATATATATATATATATATATATATATATATATATATATAATACACACACACACACACACACACAATACATACATGTAACATTTCTACAAGCACCCACAGAAAATTGAAAAACCTGTCATGGCCACCTGGGTAGGCAGTCTGTGTGCAGAGCTCTATTATTAAAAAAACCGTCCAACGTGTCTTGAGTGAGGTCTGCTTACGAATAGCATTTAAGAAACGTACGCTACGCGTCAGTATACGTATTTTAGTTCTTCCATTTTTCTCAAACACGCATGTTTTTGTTATAGTGAAAATGGCTCAAACGGGCGTTTTTACGGTCATTTTAGGTATGAACATTCCGGTACGAAACATTAACAAAGGAATCAATTGGGACTTGCATTTAACCTATTTTTATTATTACGTCATAATGGTAGGGTCTCTGATGAAAGTCTGAGGCGTGTCATCGACGGCAAGACTGCACGCCAATTCAGTGCTTTGCGCGTAGAGGGAATGAGTTGATGCGCATCATGTCTGTCCCCCTAGCGCTCCCACGCTTTTAGCTTGCAAAAGACCATCACCAGACGGCCACTTTAAAGGTGGGGTTATGAGTGACTTAACAGATTAGGTGTGCCGTGTGCTTAAGTGAATCAATGCGTTGAACGGTATTAGTTTATGACTGTCGTGTACGAGTCTTGACGGGTCATATACGTTCTCGGCGTGACTTAAGATATAGTTATATTTTATATCTTAAGTACAAGTCAAGACGGAGTAGCCAATCGGAGACCAGTGGCATTTGTTGTTGGCGGGAAACTGTATTTACATCCTGGATTTAGGTTATGTGTGAAATCGTTTAAAGAACTGTTCATGGTCATGTTTTATTTCTTGGAAGAGGTTATTGAATTCGCTTTAATTAACCTTTTCATATGTATTTATGTAAATACCCAATGTTGTCATCGGCTTTCCCTTCTATAAAATATCAAGAGTTTTTCAAAAAAAAAAAGTTTACACAGGCAGTAACCACAAATGATTAAATATATGTAAACAATATTCACTTATCTATTCGGCTGCTTTCGTATTCTACGATTCTCACTGCCTAGACTACGTGTGCTTGAGTCATTAAATACAATGATTAATTCTTCAGTATTTAATCGTAAACCCACCCTAAGGTACCCGCCTACCTGTTGCTCGAACAGCGGTGCAGTGTTTTAAATACACGTGTCCCCACGAAACTATTAAACGTACGTCCCGCGCGCTGATATACGAAAGGCACACACACTTCACACGACGGCTGTAAAAATAAATGTTAAGTAAAGAATATAATTATGGCCTGCAGCAATATACATATATACAGGTAGATAGTGAAGAAACCATATTACCAGGTTGTAGGCCTGTGCAACAAATATTAAATGGAAAGTGGGCATGTGAGATGTTCAAAATATATCTTACAATTAAAATTATTTTCAGAAGGGGGTGAATAGAGGTGAACAGGGGGAGAGCAGGAGTCAAATGTGGTTGTTCGAAAACCTACAAACTACTTTAAATGGTGTGTAAAAAAACATTTAGGAACCACCATTTTAAAAACTCCACAATTGCGACAGAACCACACATTAAAAAAAATTTTAATGAACTGTGCACGCGCAGTTAACGACGATTACATCAACTGGATTCAGCAGTCGACAACATTCTCGCAACCATACAGCCTATCAAAGCGTCCACTCCCCCCCCCCCCCCCAAGTGTAAATGCTTACCAAGAGAGTTGCTTTTGTGCAGGTCGTATTTGTGAACATTCACCCGTCAACTTGTTTGTGCGTGAAATAATGCAATCGCAGATGAGGCAATTCCGAGGTGCTCCCACGAAAATATCAATTTCCTTACACAAACCACAAACAGGGTGAGGAGGGGGATAGGGCGATCAGGCCGGTTACAGATACGTGCATTGAGTAGGTTCAGATAGATCTAAACTGACTTAAGTTGTTCATGATAAACTGAACGCTTTTGAATACCCTGCTATGTTACTTAGGTGCATACTGCGTGTTCTTTTACTTGAAAACGTCATGGGCCTAATTACTTCATTCATGCGTTGGTCGTGAGAAACTATCAAATTATTATAGTAAATATTTTACAAACATGCAGTGAATGAAAGAAAGCAAACAGAATCATTCTAGTATGTTTACCTAACACATTTAAGACAAGGGCCTACTTGCATTGCTATGAGAGTAATAAATAAATTATATACTTTCAGCACTCTCGAAAGTTAATGTCAGAGGCTGCAATAAAACATATTTATTAGTGGTTAATGCCTGTTGGGAGGGCCTTAAAAAGTGCTCACTTTACCGTGAATAGCCTATAATAGAAGTTACATTTTTCAAACACAGATTTCAAGTGTTCAATTAACTGTGAAAGGCCTCCTAAGGGGGAAGACTGTCAAGGAGAGTTGAAGGAGGGAATGAAAACTTGTTTTGGATAGGCGGGTGGCAGCGGCACATGCTGGGATGCACCAGGGCGCGCGGCCTCGCGATTGGTGCCAATGCCAGCATGTTTGTGGGTCACGCGGCGAGGCTCTGCCCGCCACACGTGACGGCACACAAGGTTTCCCCTGCGGCGCGAGGTACAAGCCGTGTCGACGTACAGGCGGAACTGCAGTTCCGGCGTCCTCCAGCAGCGTCGCACTCTCTCGCCACACTGCTAAAGACTGTTCACAATAAAGTTAGCACTTTTGAAATATACCTTAGAAAAGTCACTGCCAGTACCTGCATATATTATACCGGACGCCCTGAGTGATATATGCGTCCACTAAAGTTGGTAACGATGGATGGGAAGTAGTTCCGTATCCAAACGACGAATAAAAAATGCTAGGTAACAATTTCTGATCATTTAAATTATCTCTTTCGCTTTCTGTTTTTTTTTTTTAATGAATAAGTGTAAAAATGAGCAGATTTGTAAAATATTTAACTTTTTTAATAATTTCACAGTTTCACTTGACCGACGCATTAATAAAATAAGGCACATTACGACGTTAATCTTACATAAGGCGGAATAATACACAAGGTGCATACAAGTAGATCTTAAGCAGGGCTTTCAAAAGAGCTTATTTTACCGTGGACAGCCTATACCTACAAGGCGCGCCACGAAGACAGGCGCCGGGGCGCCACTCATTCACTTGCCCGCTTATCGCTAGCCCAGACGTAGCTGAGTTGACGTACTGATAGGCAAGTTGACGCCACACCTGGTACCATTACAGCTTTCACACCGCTTATTGAATAATTATTTAATTAATTATTCAAGTTACGAAATTGGAAAGAGAATTACAAACAATTAACAATAATACAATCTGACAACATGCTAGTGTACATTACACTCTTTCTTCGAAAGGAAATAATTGAGATGTACCAAGAAACGTAACTGAAAAACAGAAAGTAATAGTAAGCAGTCGGGGAAAATAACAAAAACCACCAAAGTGAGAGAAAAATTAAAACAAACACGAAACAAGGTATAGACAAATAACGTTACGAAATGTATGGGATAAACCAGGAAATAGAGGCCAAAAAGATAGGCAAGTATCAGACATCACAATGTCTGTGAAACATCAAAACCATAATACAAAAAAAAAGTGTGAAAGTAACATAAGCAGAAATAAAATAAACTAAAAGATAAAACTATACACCACTTATTGTTTCCAGGACATATTAGCTCTAGAAAAGTGGGGAAATGAATGAGAATCGCGCCCTCTGCTCAAATATCTAGCAGGATACCACCTAATCCCATTCCGACGCGACTAACTAGTATCGCATGATTGGCTTCGCGATAAACGGAAAACGTGATAATCGCGTCCCAAGAATAAAAGTAAAACTTTCAATGATTGCCCCGACAGTCTTATCTGCGGAATTCGTAATGTGGCAACTTCCAGTACCTATGTTACAAGTTAATATTTAATAGCAATAAAACTAAATTCAGAACTTAACACACTTGCTCCATTTTCAACCTTACATAAATTTAACCAAAAATGTATTTCCAAAGAATGAGATTGAAATTAAAAAATCCTCTACCAACAAGCATAAAAAAAAAATATTTTAATACGAATCATTCAGGCTTCGGAAAATAAGACAATCTATAAAAATAAAAACTACACAGAAGAGAAAGAAACTGCAAAATTAACAGAACTAAAATTAAAAATTCGAAATATAAAAATAAAATAAGAATCAAGGAATCGTTCAGTAAACAAAAAGGGCAATGATCTGAGGCAAAAGTACGTCTTGGAAACTTTCGTCATACGTTAAGTTCAATTATTCTCAATCAAATATGGTATAATTATAAGACTAGACAACTACACAAACACACCACTTAATATCTACGCCTGGATCCGCACTCATAGTTTGCACGTTAATAATAGTTATATTTTAATGGAATAACGAAGCATGAATTTAAATTACGGAAGATACGTTTCAACAACTATCGCTGAGAAATATAGTAATAATTTCGTTGTCCCACAGCTGATTAATCTTACCGGTAAATAATTCTATTTCTCCCCCTCAATGCGACTTATTTACAAACACATTACAAAACGTGGAGAAACACCAAGAAATAAACTGGACCAAAACCTTCGATGCAAATGCAAGAATCATTTATAGCGGTTTGAAAATAAAACAATGTTCACAGAAATCCCATTGGACCATTATAGCTCTAAATCGCAGTGGATGCAAAATTGGATGAAAATAGTATGCACTCTGTCTGCTACGGGCGATGCCTTTAGTCAGGAGATAATGGCAACTGATGTGAACGTAGTTCTGTCGCTCACGTATCATGTCACTGCATTCCGAGCAGGCTAAAAAGCTAGAGTGGGCGGTATGAACGAATGACGCTGCCAGCATACTTGTTCCTTTCTGCTGCTAGTAGGTAACGAAAGCCATGTAAACATATTCATTATATGTTATGTATGTATGTAATATATTATATATAATGCATTATATATGTAATATTTGCATACACAAAATATAACTTCTTAATTTACAATCGCCGTGACATAAAATCACTGAAGTTACGTATTAATTTCTTTATTTGGCAGTACGTCCCTAAAATACACGTTAAGCTACCTTAATGTGTAGGAAGTACAGTTTATAGACTTCTTAGGCTGAGAAAATACAAACTATTTGTAATTAAACAAAAATAAGAAACTCCCTAAATAATATTTTGGCGAGTTACCAAAAACACTGCCTAGAATATTGTTCCCAGGACCATAATGGCAGCATATTGGCATTTAAGTGGCTTACATTTCACATTCAAATGAACAGCCCCTTCCCCAAAAATGAAAAGAAAAACCAATTAATTTTGTTATCTGCCCGAAGGACTGGCGGCAGGCGCGGGAATTAAAGACTGCTGACGTACAAGACAAGAGAGAGGATAGGGATGAGAGATAAGAAGAAATTATATATGGCAAGAGACAATAGGAGACCAAAAGGAATGAGAAAACCAAGGGATAGAACTAGCGTGGGCGGGAAACCAATATGGCGGGGGATGAAGAAAAAATGTAGTGACGTGTGCGCGAGTAGTATAAGTATAATTAGTATATGTACAATTAGCATATATGTGTGCGTAATTGGTATTACTGTTAGCATATGTGTACTTGACATAGGTTCTAGAATATGCTTGTAACAAGGTAGTGCATGAAGTTGCATGACGAGGCAATGAACTAACATTCTTCAGATAGAATGGATGGTGCTGGCATGGAATGACAGAGCTTGAAGTACTCGTCAATTATTACACAACCCGGCTGGCATTTGCTCGATTTCTGCGGGAACCCGCCGCATTGTGCAAATACCAGCCGCATTGAGTAAAGCACATTTTTACAGGAAATTTTACTAGTCGAGGGAAATTAGGGAAATTTTGCGGCCGTTTGAGAGGAAAAAAGAAAAATTTTGAGGGGAACAAGATGGCGGCCGGTATCTCAAATCCACAGCCATCCGAGTGAATTCCTCTTTTCTATCTACTTCCAAGCACCATCTTTATGCAGACTTGCAAATTTACGTGTCAGCCCCTTCGAACCTACTGGTCAAAGCGATTACTGAAACTGATCTTATATCTATACACATATGGTCAACACAATCATTTAGCCGACCTCCCGTGGCGCAGTCGGTTGGTGCGCCCGACCTGGGATCGAATCCCGGGCAAGGCATAGGTGTTAATTTAAGTTAGTCTGTAAGCCGTCCCCTGCTAAGCTTTGAGGCATAAAACCGGGGGACGTTAAAAAGCCCGTTACGATACAATACTTAATTATTAAAAATTGAATCCAGCTAAATCACACAATATTTTAATCGGGACGCAAAATGTTAAGTAAACTGAATTTTTCTTGGATTCCGGAAGTATCCTTGGATGGTATACGTATACACCGGTGAAAGATTTGGCCGTTACAATAGATAATGACTTATCTTGGTCGGGACACACTGCTAGTACATGCAAGAAGTCTTTCTACACTACACAGCATTCGCAGGCACAGAAATTTTCTTCCGGCACAAGCGAAAATGTCGCTGGTTAAGTCACTCGGTTTTCCCCTAATGGATTAGTGTGATGCGGTATACAGTAACTTAACTGATAACTTAACATGTAACTTACAGAGAATACAAAATACACGTTTATGAACTATCTTTAAAGTCTCGCTATTATCAGATTAAGCTTAACTGGCTCCGCCCTAACGTGACGATTACTGAATCGCCTATCACTGGTTTATATAATCGTAAATAGATCTAGTCCGAAATACCTTGCCACTGTGCGATAACCACAAAATCAACACCCGCTCTAGGTCTGACATCCAACTGAGCACTCCCATTTACAAGACACGGGTCTATTCAAACTCATTAATTGTATCTGCTTCACGAGACTGGAATAAACTATCACCGGACGTTAGGAACTCGCCCAAGATTCCAAACACAAAGCTAAATGTATACTTGTGCACACATTCAATTGATTTTTATTTGCATTTGAATTCCTACTTCATTAGTAATTAACCATAATTTATTATTATTTTACATTTTCCAGTTTATCAATAACTAGCAACCCGCCCTGGCTTCGCACGGGTGCAATTGAGATAAAAAAAACTGCTTAACCCGGCGTTAATTAGGTTGGGTAAACTCTCCTAAAGCATTTAAAAAAAGCACATAATTTAATAATTAAATAAATAATTTATAATTTAAAGTTTTTTGCTATTTTTATTTGATATTTTTTTATTTTTTTATAATTTTTCATATTAATATACATTATATTACAATGCAATTTATCTGAGATAGAAGTATTAAATATGTTATTGGCTAAGACATTCTCTGTAGACAATGTTTGACGTCCTGTTATTGTTTGGTAGCAAAATGTACTGTTTCTCGGGACTTCCAACTCGTGATAAACCAACATATAGCAAGCCATGGGAAAATCACTTTTCGTAGGTCGATTCCAACCAAAGAGAAAGTTTGACCCTGGGACTTATTAATAGTAATGGCGAACGATGTTTTTACGGGAAATTGCAACCGTTTGAAAGATATTGGCAAATCCATGGGAATCCTCGGGATGTTTGCCAGCTGGCCGGCTGCTGGACCGGTGAGGATGGTCGCGACAATCAAATTTTCTTTCAAGTCTTTAATGAGCAATATTGTGCCATTACACATGTTAGGAGGCTTATATTCCTTAAAAGCATGATAGGAGTACCGACTTTTAATGATAGTTCGTGAGGTGGCAAGCCAGAAGGATTAAGCGAATTTAGAAAATCTTGAGGAAAGTGGACGACATCGTCAACATTGGTGACTGTGTCAATCGACTTATAGGTTTTGACTTGGCCGGGAACTCTTTGTATAATGAAATTGTTGATTTCATTGACAGTGTCGTTCCTAGGCGACTTTCATTGGTTGTGTTCCATAGCAATAGTGTATATATAATATTATATATATATACATATTAAACATAGCTACGTCCACCTGGAAGAATGTAGCTTCCCGACAGTGAAAGAATTATAAGAATCGGCCCTGTAGTTTCCGAGATACCCTAGAGATATAAACAAATTAACTAGCTCGCATTGCATATTTATAAAGGCTGTTCACGTTAAAGTGAGCACTATATAATGGACCTTAGAAAAAAGTCACTGCCCATGCATGCATATATTTTAATTGGCGCACTGAGTGGCATGTGCCCAGTAAAGTTGGTAACGATGGATGGAAAGTAGTTCTATATTTAAAGGTCAAATAAAAAGTGCTAGGTAACCATTTGTGATAACTTAAAATTAATGCAACCAAGTGTATAAATGAATGGATTTGTAAAATATTTACTTCCTTAATAATTTCACAGTTTCATTTTACCTAAGCATGAATAAAGTGATGAGGCCCATGGCAATGATTAATTTTACATAAGGCGGAAGAACACACAACGTGTATACATGTAGATCGTAAGCAGGGCTTTCAAAAGTGCTCAGTTTACCGTGAACAACCTAAAATAATATAGATTTTTAATTATTTTTTTTGTTTATAACTAAGGATTAAGTTCGTAGGTTAAATATTAATTTCTCATGTTCAATCTTGTTTAAAATGGTAAAGTGTAAGAGAAGGCTTGCCACCCGAAACAACAGTAAATAGATAATGCGGGCGAAGCGGGTGTACTCACCGCGGGACGCCTCTCACGCCAGCCGAGGAAAAGAGCGCCGACTGTTTTTGCGCAACTATGTAGCCGGAGCGGCTTGCAGAGAGGAGCGGAGCGACAAACAACTCGCCGAGAGAACCGGATAAATCCGGCGTCCGCGCGCGTCAAGGCGTCACACGCTGGATGACGCGGGCGCAGGTGGCGCAGCACGATCAAACCCCGCTTCCGGCGTGCGCACTGCACTCCTCGAACAATGCGCCCGATGACGCCATCTGCCGAGTGGCGCACGAAAATATAGCGACAGCCATGCCCCATCACGATAGCGTTGGCGGTATTCAGCACTGGCGGAAGTGCTGTTAATAGAGTTGCGACGCTGCTGGTAAAAGCTGTTAGCCATAAACGCAACCACGACACATTTCAACGAGACTACTTGAATTTACAGCACGACCGACACTACGCTCTCGGCATTTAACCTAACTATTTAGAAGGCGCTGATAGGCTATGTTAGGTTCAAAGGCGGTGAACAAGAGGGAAATTTGTAATACATAATGGTACCAATTGGTATCGCTAATGCATACAAAGGTAAAATTATTATTTTTAGGAGTTAAATACAGTATTTTCATTTATTTTTCGTTTAGGCTCCGTAAATTTAAAATTCTTTGAGGGAAATCTTTCAATACAATTTCAGTTTGCAAAGGTTATACATTTCACGGCACCGAGAATAAAAATAATTCTAATCAAAATTGCTGCTCGGACGACAAAATCGGTCGGGATTACGACGATCTATCATGTATTTCACTGGCTGTTGGTCGTCGTGTCGTGCGCGTCGGGGCTATGTGATTCCGGCATAAGTGAAAAGTGAGGCATCACTGTAGGGCAAAGGCTAATTCGCTCCTCCATCCCGGGCTGCATTTAGTCATACTCCTGGTGCGAACAGGAAACCGCTGAAACTATGTAGTCTGCTTCTCGCAGTTCTTATGAAATAAAATGGAGGTCTGCTCCTCGAAATACGCATATTATGCTTGTACTGTTCAAAAATGAAATTTATTTGCTTAGGTCAAGAGAACCGCATGTAGAACTCTTAATACTACCAGTTTACAAAAAAAAAAATTATAAATGTAATAGCCATTTATAGGATACTGTTAACGAAACTTTATGAAATGATATATTCTGTGGGGTAGCCTATTTATGACGGAATGCAATAAATAAAGCAATACGTTATATCTTTTTACCTTTATCAATTAACTCGGCGCTGGAACATAATTTACTTCCAAAAACATTTCTACTGAACTACAACTGATAAAAGCTTAATAATACCAACGATTAGTTAAGTATACTTCGTAGAAAGATGAATATCCCTGTTTAATGTTTTTTTATCGTTTTAACAGAATACCATTATATTTTTATCTTGGAAATTTACTAAAATTTGATATAACCTGTTTACAACTACTATATACACGTGTATATAATTCATATTTACAATGAGAATAATTAATTATCTATATAAGTAAAATTTATTACATTTAGCGTTATCCAGCTGTTATAGCATACCTAGTGCTGAATAAGAATTCCTGATTATGTTCCAGGAAAGCAACTGCCTGAAAAAAAAGCTACGTGTAGAATTTTATTTCCGTAAACACAGTAATGTCAGGAACGTGTGTATTTTCACCCCTATATGAAATAAAACACCAAATTTGTAGCGAGGAAGCAGAAATTCAGGGAGGTCAATCGGTGACCATATTTCTACACTTAAAAAATAAGGCAAACTAATACTTAATATGTGCGAGCATACGGAACGAGCCATCTAGTGACAATTTCCCTCCGCTTCTAGTGGCAGTGGCGACTATAGTCCATTCCCGATTGGAAGCGACTTATGGAAATGAACCTTTGAAAAAACACTAGGCATAACATGCCAACCTGTTTTTTCAATAACCTGTATTTCACAAATATATAACATTGTGGTTAACTTTAGAGTACTGTATTATTGAATAAATGAAACTTTAATATCTTCCATAACTTGTCATATTTATTTCTTTTTAAATATGAATTAACAACAGCGAGAGCAGCGAAGTGTTGGCAACGTCCGGAAATAAATAGTTCACAGTTAAAATATTTTAACCTAGTTTTTTAGTATACTATTTGTAAATTAAACGGTGCCTATTTAAATATTTAGGTAGCCCTGATAGCAACATCTCATTTTTACAGTTTAAAATAAGTGGAAAATATCGTGAGTAGGCGTAATGGTACGTTGTTTTATTGAGCGAGAGCAACTTTAAAGCAACTGTCTGCTGAGCGAGGCTTGTCGCTGTCGCTCTCTCTCTCTCTCTCTATCACACTCGGGAAGTTTCGCTTCGCTAGTGATCGACGGAATTATACATGTTTTCAATTGCAGCATATTTCATACTTATTACAGCAAAATAATGATTTTTGAACTTGTAATTTACAACTGAAAAGAGATTGTAATGTTTGAATACTTATTTTAATATATTTAGCCATGATGGCGGAGCAGAAACAAAGTGAAGCTGGCAGAGATGGTGAACCATGACACGGCGTGTTGCTTTATTACCAAACGAATTGTAAATTATACTCACTCCGAAAAATACTTCAAATTACATCACGTTTGTAGACGTTGTGTTTTTTAAACCTACCTAAGCAAATTACGATGTTGTGATAAATCTGCATTTCAATAAACCTAATAAACAGTAAGAAGAAATACATTTAAATATGAGCTGAATAAAAGTTACGGTAGACTTATTTGTGTACATGTTCACAGCTATATTTTAAGTTTGTATGACAAAAAATTAGCGACACAAATTGCGTGCTTGATTTTAATGTCGTTTTCGTTGGACTGGTTATTCCTTCGTTATTCGAACTGAGGAGGTCCGTTTAAAGAAATAACCCAACACACATATCAATAACAAAAAGTTAAATACTATACTATAGTTCATTACCCCGCAGTTGTAACAGTGTTAATCAAACGCTGCAAAATATTAACGTGCATTACGTGTAATGTGCCATGTCGTGGGGAAAAAAATATGTTAGTGTAACATACCCGTAAGAACTATCATCATTTCAGGCATTTTTAAAACGTCACAAAGCTGACCTAAATAATGTTATAGGCCTAAACTGTGAATATTCATACGGAATGGTATTTGGAATACGACAGAATTCTTTGAAAAATTGTTAACAGTAAACAACACATTCGACAAGTATAAAAGTAGAAGTCACATTTTAATGTTTACATTTAGCTGTAGCGAAAGTATACGAACACATGTACACACGCAATGGCATGTAAACATTGATTTTGACATATGCTGCATGGCAGTCACATGGCAATGTTTGTGTACATTTGGCGGAAGGATACGAAACAGGCCTACAAGTAGACATTTAGCAGGGCTCCGAGAACGTCTCTCCAGTGAGGAATGGACTATAGATACTTCTCTGCATGCGGCCCCTAGAGCAGACTCATTTCGAGGCCCCGGTCGCGCAAAATAGCAACAGCGGGCGGGCGGAGCCCTCACGTGAACACGAGAGAAGTTTTGAAGTTGACGGTTGATGCCACAGGCGACAGGTGCAGGACGGCGGCGGGAGCGATGAACCCGGCAGAGCGACGCGACGGCCGACGTGTACGCGCTCTGGCAGGTGCGACTACAGACCAGAGGCAGATGGTCGCCGGGCGGCAGATGTGGCCCGAGCTGCAGCAGATGCTGCCGGCCCTCTCTCTCTCTCTCTACCTTAGCACAGTCCCACCGACACTCCAGTAGTCCTTGCAGTACACTACCTACTTGTTGCGTACTTGAAGCCACGACACCCTCGCCGTGCCATCCTGCCCACCAAATGAAACGCCAACTGTCCCAAGTTTCTGCCTAGTCAATAAACACGATAGTGGGCACTTTTGAAATCTACCTTAGAAAAAAGTCACCGCCCATGCCTGCATATATTTTAACGGGCGAACTGAGTGACACGAGCCCAGTTAAGTTGGTAACGGAGAATGGAAAATAGTTCTAGGTCTTAACGTCGAATAAAGAGTGTCACGTAACCATTTGTTAAAACTTAATTATTTCTTTCACTTTTGTTTAAATTTTAAAGCATTAAAGTGTAAAAATTAGCAGATTTGAAAAATATTTAAGTTTGTAATAATTTCACAGTGTCACTTGACCGACGCATGTATAAAGTGATGAAGCTCATGGTAATGTTAATTTTACATGGGCGGAAGAGAAGACAATTTGAATTTGCATGCAAGGCTTCCAAAAGTGCTCATTTTACCGTGAACGGTCTTTACAAATAAACATTATGGACGTTCGCGGTTAACTTGAGTAATTTAAAAATCCTTACTAAATATCTTTTCTTTTTAAAAACCCTTTGCCATGCGTAAAAGTTTACACGAGCCAGTCAAGTGAAAACGTGTAACTGTTAGCAACCTAAGTGTACTGCCGGAATGCCAAATCTAACTCTCGTGTATAAAGCAGAGAAAAAAAATTACATTTCATTTATTATTGGAAATCGAGATTAACTTAATTATAAACTAGCCAATATGGCGATTCAAAGACATGATCCAATATCATTGTAGTGTCTGAAAGTGTTATTTATTTGAGATAAAAACGTCAATATTTAAATTTATTATAAATGGATTTGGTGGCTTACCGTTGTCAAATATAACATATTACACACAAACACACACGAAGTCCTAAAACGCGCGCATACGAACCGCATCCTGAGCGAAATTTAACAATTACGTCAAGAGTCTCAAAACTAATAGGCGTAATCTCAATATGTGTATTTAACTAATCTGATTTTAAAACTAGTCTCAAGCACTGATACATTATTAATACGGGCCGAAATCGCAAAATGCCAAAATCAAGCAAGGTGTGGAAATTCACGGAGAAGACTGATCGGAACACAGTTCTCGAAGACTGGAGCATAGCTGGTAAAATTCACGCTGTTGTTCATGATAATGCAAGTTCTATTACAGCTGCGGTTCGTGTCTGATGCGATGTCAAGCACAGCATAAAATGTTCAGTGCACGCACTTCAACTTTCCATAATGGATGCCGTAAGATGTGTAAAGGAGTAATGTACCGTTTGTGATAAGGTAAACCATGTCAGTCACTTTAAGCATCCCGTTGTTGCTTCCGCCTTGCAGAAAAAACCCAGCTTGGTATGAACTATGAACGACTTATCCAAAGTTGCTCTACACGGTGGGATTCAACCATCATGATGTGCAACACTTTCCTACGCAATCTTAGTCCAATCAGCGCTGTAAAGCTTGAGATCTATGAACGCGACTGGTCTGTACTAGAAGAACTGATCATTGATGAACCCTCTGAAAGCTGCAACCAATGCCCTCTCTAGTGAAAGCAGGACAACTTTGTCGGCTGCTCGTCCAGTGATTAGAGGCCTTCTTGACAACCACTTCTGTCCTAATTTAAAGGACAGTGACACGACAGCAACCTCCAAAACCTCTAAATCGATGCCCCTTACTTCTCGGTTTCAAATGGACGTAAATACGCCGGGGTTAATGATTCCACAGTAGGTTGCTTCGTATCTTGATCCCCGATATAAGAAATGCGCGCTGAAGACGAGACCGCAGTAGTTATGATCCGAAAATATGTTCGCCAGATGGTAATCTAGTGTCCACACATACAATGGAAGACCAGCTTCGTGACCATCAGATGATAGAAACTTTGAGTTCGACCTTATATTTGCTACATCCAAACAGAGATCGGATGGCACTTCCCAGCTTGAACACTACCTCGGCGAACCTTAGGTTGGACACCATGTACACTCGTGAATGGTGGAAAGTGCGCAAGTCCTACTCCCCGTTAGCTCTTTTAGTAAACAAACATATATTTGGGACGCCCAATATCTTCCGCTGGTACAGAGAACCTTTTCGACTGCAGGCAATATAATTTCTTCTAAACGTAGTTGAATGTTAATTTACTTTTATATTTACACACCGAGCCTTCCTAAAACCCTAGATCTGATCTCAATTTCCTTACTTTGTTATTTTTGTTATAACAAATGTGTACCATAAGTTTGGTTTGTTTTTTCAGAGATAGTGGAGGAAAGGGTAACAAAATTTTCAACTGACTCCTCAATTGCTTTGAATGATTTTTAGCGTTATTTTGTATTAAAACCAGGCCTTACGATGTATTTGTAAGTTTCATTGAAGTTGCACATTACGTTCGTGTGAATACAAGACTAAACGAATAGTCTGAATAAAATCTACTTATTTAAACTCATTTATGGGTACATGCCTGTTTCCCGTACGGAAAATCTCCCCTGTTCAGATGTGTAACTATGTATGAAAATATAAATAAACAAATTAATTTACATTTGTATCCATGTGCGATACAGTATGTACCATAATAGCCAATGGTACAACCTATTTTACTTTACAATAGAACTGTCCAGGTGGAATGTACATTTCGGGGTAACTAGTATGATTCGTGCTCTTGGATCACATAATACATATTACACAATTGCAAGGAACAGACATCCGCTTTATGTGATCGGGTACTCGCTTCTCTGTACTCTGGTACCCGCGTATTACCCGAGGACACCAGGTAGTGCTCGGGTACCGGGTATTACCCGAAGACACCAGGTAGTGCTCGGGTACCCGGGTATTACCCGAAGACACCAGGTAGTGCTCGGGTACCCGGGTATTACCCGAAGACACCAGGTAGTGCTCGGGTACCCGGGTATTACCCGAAGACACCAGGTAGTGCTCGGGTACCCGGGTATTACCCGAAGACACCAGGTAGTGCTCGGGTACCCGGGTATTACCCGAAGACACCAGGTAGTGCTCGGGTACCCGGGTATTACCCGAAGACACCAGGTAGTGCTCGGGTAACCGAATACCCGGGTATCGCTAGGCCTAATTCATATTTTAAAACCATTTCCACCGCAATGTCCACATTTAAGAGTGGTAAAATTAGGAGATAAGTTAATTTACGTAATACCAAAAATAAATTAAAAACCTTTACAGACCGCACTTTTTTTACAATGCTGCATTAAATTTTTGAAGAGTTATACTATATGAATGCAATTGATAAGACTTAAATGTTGCATAAGAGGCATGGTAGGCCTATATCATTAATTAACCTTCCACCGAGATAAAATATGATTTAATTGTATTTCTTATACATTAAGAAATATATTTACGAAGTTCATCGGTTCATTTACCAAAATATTCTCAATTCCTTATAACTTCAGTATTTTGACATTGGGAGCAATATATACAGCATGCAAACAGTAAAAGCCCTCAGTTGCAAAGTACTGAAACGGCTGATGGTGGTTTTGGGAGGTATGCTGTCATGTTGGCGATCTTTGATTTGCGAAAAGTTACTAGATCTACTCCGGGTAGATTAAAGCTCACCCTGCCTGACCGAAGAGTCATTCCCTTCTGTGTTCACCGAGTCATTACCTTCTGCGTTCACTTGCGTTCGAAAAGATCGGGTGAGCCGGACGAATCTGGGGTTACCTTCGCCCGGGGCAGAAATTGTGATTTGCAGTGCCGGAATGCAAGGGCAGGAGAAACGGGAGAGCCCCGAGAAAACTCTCCAACCACGACGGCACGATTCTTACATGTGACAATCCGGGGTGACCCCGCCAGGAATCGAACCGGGTTCGCCTTGGTGGGAGGCGAGTAGTCTAACCACTATACCACCCCGGCCCCTTCCAAAAATTGAATTTGCCCAGTTTGAACAATTTTACTGATTTGCCCAATTTTGGAGAAATGTATGTCGTTAATGAGATTAATACAAAGAGCATGGACATTATTCACAGTATGGATTATTTGTGTTAATTTTTTTTACCAGCAGTATTGCCAAACTTGTTAAGTAATGCCGGAATCGCATAGCCCCGACCAACACAGAACGACACGACCAAAAACGCCATCACGACACATTTCAATGTGACTACTTGAATTTACAGCACGACCAACACTACACTCTCGGCATTTAACCTAACTATTTAGAAGGCGCTGATAGGCTACGTTAGTATCGAATACGGTGAACAAGATCGAAATTTGTAATACATAATGGTACCAATTGGTATCGCTTATGCATACAAAGGTAAAATTATTATCTTTATGAGTTAGGTACAGTAATTTTCAATTTATTTTTCTTTTAAGCTGCGTATTTACCGTTGTAGGGAAATCTTGCAATACAATTTAATTTTGCAAGGTTGTACATTCTCTGCGTCTGTCACACGACACGAATCATTTCTAATACAAAATTGCTGCTCGGACGACAAAATCTGTCGGGCTTACGACGATCTATCATGTATTTCATTGGCTGTTGACTGTAGTGGCGTGCGCGTCGGGGCTGCGAGATTTCGGCATAACATTAGTTCTGCAAGCTTCCCAGAATCGCGGCGCCTACACTATGAGTTCGTCGAGGTATTTGTGGTTTCTCGTAAACCACCAATGTATGTTTAAATGAAAGCCGTACAAGACTTAATTTTTTTATATATATATATATAATATATATATATATATATAATATATTATATAGTTATATTATTTATGTGTGTGTGTGTGTATATATATATATATATATATACACACACTACCACCCCATATACACACACACACACACATATATTATATTTTACATACAACCCCTAACTTAAATAGCACATCTTGCTCAAATATACACAAGTTAAGAATGAAGAATCGCAGCTGATCTGAAAGAAACGTCCGACGGACATAACTGGCCGATAATGAACAGAAATTAAGTGACCAAAGAACCAACCTTAACATCCAGCAACTGACTAATAATTTAGTCCAAAAAGGCCCCTAGCATCCCAAATGAAACCCGAAAGCCGATTCAGTTTATAGTACTTTATTTTTTCCAGAAGCCATTTTAGGTCCCAGGTTGAAATGGAGAACTTCCAAGCAAAATATGTTTTACATTTACGTAAGCAGGACTCAAGACGTATTTTCAAGTATCTCTGCTAATGAATGAAAAAAACTCTCGTCAGGGCAAAATCTGACTTCCCATACCGTAACCCCGCCTCAACCTTTTCCTCCTAAGGAGGAAGACCTAGTTGATGTGAGGTGCAAAATTAGGTAAAGGCTATTCACCGTAAAGTGAGCATTTTTAAGACCCTAGATACTTTTTTCTTTGTCATTTTTTTATCCTTTAACCACCTTTTAAAATAATCATTGCAGTGTAAGTAATAAACACAGTGTGTATATTCCACTGCAAGCGGAATTTTAACGTATCAAGACTAAAATAAAATTCATTTATAGACTATTATATGAAATGGGATGGCTTTCAAAAGTGCCCACTTTACCGTGAATAGCCTATAGGTACGAGAAATTGTAAATGTGGATGCGCGTCGCCTGCCCCCCCCCCCCTTTTTTTCTAAACGTGTTGATATAGTCAATTTACATTTTAATATATGGTGTTCCTATCAATTAGGCATAAATAGTACGAGGCGATTCTATTGAAAGCAACAGTCGCATTGTCAGTATTTATTAATAACAGATTACACATAGCCCAGTCGCAATTTTTTTGTTTTTCGTCTGTTAGCATCTTTAAGCGGAGCTGGAACTCTGACCGATATTTAAAACCAACATTGTGCCGCGGGCCAGTAAATAAAAAATTGCTGGCAAAAGTTATATTCAAAGTGTTGTTTCCAGGAATTAGTAAATCTAAAAAATTTTAATGATGGCTTCTTTAAATACCAAAAATCTTAGGTGTGTACTGGAGAGCTCTTTCCCCTACAGTTATACACAAGGTTATTTCACATTTGTTGTATAAAAATAAAAGGATGAGCAGACACGCGCACAGTTATATTTATGCATCTGTAGCTTACTAACGCAACGTAGCAATGACAATTTGTATGAAAGTTTTATTTTTGGGTTATAAAGAAGTTGCTTTGCCATGTCTCAGACGAGTTAATCCCACCTTATAAGCGAATTTATTGTTTAGAAGGCCCTGAGAATAAGATTTACAGGTCACTTCAGATTTTTTACGTATTTACCTGGACTTCATTGTCATATTCCTCTTTACCATACTGCATATTAGAGATTAATTCAGAAGTAATTTAGATACATATATTCAGCAATTTCTTTGGACCTACACCTACTATTATACACGATGTATCTAAAATCTAAAGAAACTTAAACTGTAAGTTAATCACGAAAAAATAAATTTAAAACATACATATATATACATACATACAGCCTATGGTCTACAGTGAATACTAAGGATGGTACACATATTTGCAGCTGGACCTGGAACACTTGCTTATTGCACATATTGGAGGAGATAATATTTAAGATGGAACACAGATTGTCTGGATAGTGGTTAACTGAAAAAAATATCTTCAAACACCACAACACTTGTTGCTGTTAAATTATTTCATGTAAATGATCACTGTTACTGCCCTCATTTCGAACTAACATCCATGTCGCGGTAGCATATTCGAGTTTTAAAGGATGGATTATTAATCCTCATGTCCCATGTAATAAAAATGTCACCTTATGTAAATACCCTAAACCTCAGCGTTTTAGAGTAATTACTTTTTTACTTTCAAAATAATATTTATGCGTCGTGGACGCCAACACCCAAACACACTTATGCGAATATTAAAGGGAGGGGAAGATTCTAGAGAGAGGCCCATTACAGTGGTAAAATTTTCTTTCTATATGCTGTTCAGTGTTCACACGCTAAAATGAGCACTTTAGAAAAACCCTGCTAAAGATCTACTTGTATGCACGTAGTGTATTCTTCCGCCGTATGTGAAATTGACATTGTCATAGGCCTCAATTCTATTCATGTTTCGGTCAAATAAAACTTGGAATTATTAGGAAAGTAAATATTATTCAAATCTGCAAATTTTTACACTTCAATTAATTTAAAAAAAGTAATAGTTTTAAGTTATCACAAATGGTTAATTAGCACTTTTTATTCGACGTTAGGATATGGAATTTTTTTTTATCTATCGTTACCAACTTTACTGGGCATATATCACTCACTATTCCGATTAAAATATATGCATTCACAGGGGCAGTGACATTTTTCTAAGGTTCATTTCGAAAGTGCTCACTTTATCGTGAACAGCCTTTACACATTTTTGCAGTTTTAGTAACGGCTGTTCACGATAAAGTAGGCACTTTAGAAATGAACCTTAGATAAATTTCACTGCCCCTGAATGCATGTACATTTTAGTAGGCGCAGTGAGTGATAATTGCCCAGTAAGTTGGTAACGATGGAAAATAATTCCATATCTTAACGTAGAATAAAAAGTGTTAGGTAAACATTTGTGATAACTTTAATTATTACTTTCGCTTTCAGTTTCTTTTTTTATTTTCATTAATCGAAGAGTAAAAATTACGAGATTTGAATAATATTTACGTTCCTAATAATTTCAAGTTTTATTTGACCGAAGCATGAATAAAATTATGAGGCCGATGACAATGTTAATTTCACATAAGGCGGAAGAATACACAACATGCATTCAAGTAGATCTTTATCAGGGCTTCCGAAAAAGCTAATTTTAGTGTGAACAGCACATACCTCCCTTATTAATTTTAGACCATATGTTGAATATTTTCAACTTTTTTCGTGATTAACCCACAGCCGAAGTTTGTCGGTCGAATTTAGATACATACTGTAGATTAACGTGGCAAATACAAAGTACAGCAACTCTACCAAATACAGTAGTAAAATTGTTAACGAAATATTTTACTAGTTACAAAAAAAAATCACAATATGTTACTATAACGTAAAACAGTACAATTACCCACGAAACTTCTGACTTCTCACAAACTGTTTCCAAAAATAAAAATTGTGTCGCCGAAGAGAGCAAACAGATACCTTGTGACTCACCACAGGTCGTGATCCCAGAAAGGAATGTAAAGTATGTTGTGCTGGATACCGCCCCTACTTTCTCCCTCCTGCCCCTCCCTTAAACCTGAAGGATAGAACCAGACGAGCGTGAGTCACAAGTTACGGAGCCTATCACTCCGGCCGCAGTCACAGTGAAATTAAAGAAATTCACCTACTGTGAATGCATCATGAATACGTCCCAGCAAATACATAGCAAATTTCTCTTGCTTCAAGTGCAAATGTAATCTCTTACGTCTGTGAAATTTTTTTGAAAAATCTTACTCGAGAGCACAGATACCGAAACAACCTTTTGTGTGTATCTGTTAGAAAAATATCTTACTCGAGCACAGATTACTGAACAACGAATGTCAAATTACATGCAATGCCACAAATCTGAAAAATGAAAGAAAAAATCCCTTTGTCACATTGCGCACATTCACACCTATTGCTTACAGAGTTCGTTTTAGATAATAATACAGTCCAGTTTGCTTAGCACAAAAAAATACGCGGAGAGTTTTAAGTGTCAAAAATTAACTAGGCAATGCATCTAATTCCACATTACGTGATTACCTTAAACAGAACGGTAAAACTCTGCTTCTTAAAAGTAAACATGAGATAAAATCCACCAAATCACAGCAATTTTCAAACGTAATTACAGGACGGTATTTATAGAACTTACCTTCCGTTTCGCTTTCGTCTGCGTGCCTATTTTCAGAAATCGTGTGACTGCTGATACGATAACGTTAGCACGAGAGCACTTCTCGCGGTTCATACTGTCTACTTTATGTCCCAACTGTACACTAGCGCACAGGAATTCAGACAGATTCCCGCCAAGTCAATGTCAATGGCCTTACCACCTCACGGCTACTACAGCGGCTGCCATGCCGCGCAGTCGCGCCGTGTCTCTGCAATGCCAAACTATAATTTATATCAACAAGCTCGCTACCGAGTTCAACTGCCAACGGACAGTCAAAATTCTGACAGTGAGTGATTACGTTTAATATGGAGTACCACCTTACTCGGCAAGTCAGTTAGCCAACGTACACGCGAACACAACGACCTCTTCCACTCTGCTCGTAGTTGCCAGCGCGACTGGCGGAAACGCGCGAAGCAGCGCCGACTCCGCACGATCGTAGCCCGCCCAAACACCCTACACACTTCCCCTCCGGCGGCGCATTCTACGCCATATACACACAGTCAAAGAGAAGTAGGGGAAGGTTTTGGGGGGAGGGGGAGAATTCTCTCGCCCCGCCCAACCACGCTATAACCTAGTCGCTCCTAACTTGTTTCAATTTCCAATAGCTCAAGAAATTGAAAGCGAAGAAATTATACGTACATTTGTTTAATACTGTTTAGTTATCTGCAAATACACAGGCGGAATTTCTAAAAGTAATATACCGACAATAACAACGTACTGTTAATCTCATTTTGAGATTAACAAATTATTTTTAACAGTAGATTTGAATTTTATACTATAAAAATGTGCAGCATACTGAGTTTTGGTAACTTCGTGGGTTACCAACAGATACGGCAGACAGCTATGATATACAGGTAGAAAAAAAGTATAGATTAAGTACATTATATCTTGTTTGTGTTCAGTAGCATTGTTACTGTATACAATTGTATACGAAAAGAAGAAAACTTAATGTTATTTCGAACATATTCTAGTAAATTCAACCAGTCCATAAAAGATTCGAGTGCATTTCCACTGGCAAATAAAGTATTCAAAAATCTCTATGTTTGGAAACATTGACACGTTATAAGCCCCACTCCCGTCGTGGAGAGTGAAGGCCACCGCTTGTGAGTCACAGTCGTGTATTGCGACGCGCATACTGTAGTTAGTTCCACCCGAATAGTGGTACAATATGGGTCGTAAATCGAAAGAGTTCAGCGCTGCTTGCAAGGATCGCATAATGTCATTGTTTCAACCAGGAGTGAGACATCGGGAGGTAAGGAAGCGGCTAAAACTATCCCATGCGACTGTTCAATACATCATCACGAAGTTCCGAAGCGAGTCGACGGATAATGCGAAGCGCCCAGGAAGACCACGAGTATTCTCTCAAAGAGAAACGCACCAACTAGTTCGCGAAGCCACACAAAAAATCCCGGAATTAGTGCATCGAAACTGGTGGAACAGTTTGCTCCAACATCTAGAAAGACAGTTACACCTCAGATAATTTCAAAATCGCATCCATGAAGCAGGCTATAAGGGAAAAATAGCAAAGAAGAAGCCTTTTATCAGTGAGATAAACAGGAAGAAATGGTTGGAGTTTGCTTGTAAATATGCAAACGAGGAACACGATTTCTGGAAAAATATTTTATTTTCCGATGAAAGTAAATTTCATATTTTTGGAACCAATGGTTGGCGATATGTTTAGATAAGTCAGAGCTGGACACCCAAATGTACTACCAACAGTGAAGCACGGTGGAGGCCACGTTACGGTATGGGGCTTCATGAGTGCTGCAGGGGTTGGTGAATTAGCGGTGATCGAAGGCAACGTGAATGAGGAAGGGTACATCAGCGTGTTCCGTGGTAATTTGCGCTGCGCACGTGTGTTGTGAAACATAATATACAGAATACTTACTTGCAATAAAGACGCGCGAGTGACTACTGTATAATGCCTGCCAGGTATTTCCAACTCCACCTCAATTTCCAGACAGCAATTCCATCGAACATTTATGGGCACATTTGGGAACACAAGGTCGAAAACTAAGGTGCTCTTCCAGAACTGAACTGGTCTGAAATTACACTTGAATTAACATACAACCTTGTTGTGTACATACCAATAAGGCTGACTGCCGTTATAAATGCAAAGAGATTGCATACCAAATAATATTAAGTGTGTAAGAAAAGTATTCCTGTGATGTGTATTATGTGTATGAATACTTTTTTTTTTGCCCGCCGAATGGTGTTTTCTTTTACACAGTTAACTGTTATGTATTTCCACTGTTTTTGCCAGGAGTGAATTATTTTCTATTTGTAACCATTGTAAAGATCAACAGTATATTTGACAGTATTGTTACAATTTCTGCAAAATCAGTGGGCTAAACCAGGTTTGTTAAGGAATGGAGGTCTTAATTAAATAAAAGAGTTAACTATAATTTCCTAATTTTATTTACAATAACTGCAAACAAAATTCACATTATAAATTGATATGACTTGCTGCTTAAAATGAATGACTTCAATCAAAATAATTTATAATTGCCTCAAAGGAATTTATGAAATTAAATAATTAAAAATCAACCAATACACAGCATATCAAAACCTTTTATTTTATAAATTATATGTGCATTTCTAAAGTTCTGATATTTACAATAAAATCCGTTTTAATGTTCATTCAGTCACACCTCAGTTCAGTCCAGATCCCACCGGTCCGCAATGTTCTAGAGTCCTACAAGCGCCCTCACGCACTGTAGCCATCCTTCTTCGGGTTTTACACCCTCTTATCCATTCACACCACAAACACCACGTCCGCCACCGTCTCGCAATCTCCCATCGTTTTCCACCCCTCACTGTATTTCGCTTTGCTCCCGCACTCAGCCAGATCCCCTTCGCCAGACTGCCGACAGTCCAGCTGTGGCTTGCATTTATAGGGTCGCAGGCCATTGCCCAGAAATTCTTCTAAATCTCACGTTGCACCCAGGGTCCTAGTTCCCAGAATATTTTGTGTAACCTCTACACTTCGTCAGCTTCTCCATCAGGGGGAAGAGGGAGGAGCTGTGGCACCAGCAATGTATCACTGCTGTCAATCATTCCCAGCTGCTCCTGAGGGGGGGGGGAGACACGAAGCTGTGAGCAGGTCTGTCTGGGGAGGGGAGGATCGAGGTGATCTTCCCACAGCAAGTGAAAATAGTCAAAGTTCAAAAACATATACAATTCAACTGCCCATTAATAATTTGTCAGCGTATTTATCGTCCAATGCGCCAAAGTAGCGAATAGAGTTTTTCCGAGAAATTCAAACGTGACTTTCGAATTTCTCTAAAATCAGTGAAAGTGTGCATTATTGTAGAAATTCGCAGTAAGATCCCAAATGGAATCGCAACGAAAAAACTGAAAATCTATAATGTAGATATCCCAAGGCGGTATGCAGATAGATGTGTTCTGTAAATTTGTTTCTACTTCTGGAATATATGAAACACAATTAAAAGAAAGTTTAAGGGTAAATTTTTGTAAGACAACTTAAAATACTTTCCAGCTAAAAATATCCCCCCCCCCCCCTCTTTACCGAAAGTAATTAAAATCATCACCATTGGTCCTAATTTGTCGAAAACATAAAAATGGTTAGACCTACAGCAACAGCAACTGTATTATGTATACTGTAGGAAGGAAGGCTATTAATAAATAAATAAATAATTAATTAAATAAAGACCTAACATTCCAGAAAGCTGGAAATAATAACTTGAGTTCTGATTCGACTGCCAGAAGTGTCATGAAGTAAATGCCTGATCCTTAAGCCATACGAGTGCAATGAAAATGAAGGGAAAAATTAATAAATAATAGATCCCTACAATATTATGGTAGGTAGGTTCGGCTTTAGGCAGTGCCTAGTGAGGAGTATGTTTGTGCGAGGCAAAAATCAATGACGCAAGGTGATGTCAAACTACATGTGAAGGAGTATCGCCTTTACACGCAAGATGTCTAACTGGCATGCAGTCTTTCAGTGGGCGACGCGCCCGAACTTCACTTTAATATGTGACTGTATAATTTTATTAGACGCGACCCTGTAAAAAAGTTCACTGCATGCCTCTATTGCAGTTTCGCATGTATTTGGTTTCTATATTTTGAGATACAGCTGTCTGAAAAAGTCGTTTTAGATAGGTCTATGTTGAAAGGCACGGAAATAATAATGTTTCCAATGTGTGTAATGTCTTTAAAAGGTTTCCAATGTGTACAATGTTTTAAAAGTAAAATTCCCTCATTGCCTGGAATATACTTTCTTTCGTAGGTAAACCTATTGGGAACACATTTAACAGTTTCGTCAAAAAACACATTTTCAAACACGCTGCAACACATTCCAAGCTTCAGGTAGGCGACTACTTTATTGTCCGTTTCATATAACTTCAGTAAATTTTGACAGTTCTCGGAAAGAAGTGCGAACATGATGTATCCCTCTGCCACAGCTGTTCTGTCGGAGAAGAAAACAATATTTGTAAACAATCTACGACTCCAATGGCAGACATTGAAAGACTGACAACTTCTGTCCAGTACTTAGGCTACTATAATTGGTTACCATTTACAACTGTTTTATTTCTGTAATGATCACATAATATACTAGGTAGGGTTCTGTTTACTTTATTGGTGGGGTGGGGAACTATAGTTTAACGTCTTTCGTGAGACGTGATTGTTTTGCAGTTATTCTTATGAGAGAGCGGCGATTTGAGCTTACATTGTTTTGATGATGCAGTGGAAAATTTTGTTCGTACGGAAATAGCATTCAATTTACTATAACTCTAACATCAAAAGAACTAAATGCGATAAATGTGTAGCAGTTTGTACAGATGCGAGAAATACTGCATTTTTAATATAATGAACTACACTAAAAGGGTGTTTATTTAGGCCACGTACAGTTGAAAACCTCCCACAAGAACAAAATGCAATAAATATGTCACTGGTAATACTGATGTATGAAATGCACAATATAAACATGTTCAGCAAATTTAACTTTCCACATAAAAATCGTTAGAAATTCAATAAAATTAATTAGGGTAAAACAAGGTTTCTTTAAAGTCCAAATACACTTCAAATATTATAACAACAATTTCAGAAAACATTATTTATAAAATACACAAACTTACTGTTCACTTCGTAATTCCTAAATACGTGCCGAACTTTGGATAATTACTTCACTAAAATCACTTGTCGGCCACTGAAACAAAATAATTTATTTGCTGACTTATGCAACTAACATAACACTTAAGCTCTTGAAACCAACAAATGTAAACTTCACAACGTAAATACTTTTTCGCTCACGCTTCGCGATGGTCACAGAAAATGGCGAACCACAGCACACAACAAACCCTTTTACAAAGCCACAGACATATGTCGATAATTCATTTCGATGAGGAGACTGTTCTAAAAAGGCACCTACGACGAACTACACTTAATGAAATATGCAAATACAAAAATAATTAACTGCATATATAATATTCCGACATCACCAGCACGGAACTCTCGCATATAGATAAATTATGATGGAAGAGAGCTCAATGACAATGGCATTTCTCTGGGTGGGTGGAGACCATTGACAAGGGAAATTGGAGGGAAACTCGCTGGTTTCTGGAAATCAGTGTCGTTTTTGTCTAATGTTATTTACTTTACATTGTAATATGTACCATCACATAAGAGGTAATTGTTTAAGGGTTCCTTAGTGTGATGTATGTCGATGTATGATGTGTGGTCGTTTATTTACAAGTTAGTCTATATTAGTGAAACATCTGGTAAAGTGTGAACACAATTTACCTCAGTAGTGTTTGTTTTTCATGCATCCTGTATACAGTTGCGCCTATTATTTATTTCTGTATTCTTATATAATGTTTGGTTGGTTTCAAGTGTGGTAAGATTATATATATATATAAAGTATTTTTTATATTGGGATGCTGGTTTTTAATCTTTGCACAAAGGTTTTGCCGATTGGATATGTGGTTACAGTCCACCCTGCGGATTTCCCACTATATCTTCTCGTGAGAGACCACATTTTGAGAATGGCTTGAGATGTTGTTTGTGTGAGGCGACTTCTGAATTTTTGAGGCTAGAAAACAATTTAATCAATGACAGATTAAGAAATAATAGTGTATGTCTCGGAATATGTTCACGAATTGTAGAATGTTTTGGATATCACAATTCAAATATGTATACATCTAAAAAGAGTGGCAGAAATGGAAAATTGGTCAGTTACAGAATTTGGTACATGTAGGAAAAGTATATTAACAACCAAAATATTTACTTTTACCATAGAAATGTTGGTTCACATGTTAACAGCAATTGTACTGTAATGGGTTTTAATTTATTTTAAATATTAATATGTAGCAACTTAGAAAAAATCTAATTTTTAACAGGATTATTTTACATTTTTATACTCCAGTTAAATATGTGTAAGGAAATTGATTTGTAATACTGTTTACCTAAGTATATGCGGAGACGTGTGGTGAAGTTCCAACTACTCTCTGTCGACTCGTGACCCCCTTGGCCAGAATGGAAGTCTAGCGAGCTGTGTTAGTAACGCAGGAACAGCTGCTCTACTTGATCTGTAAGGGGTCGTGTGACTTGGTCGGCTTCTTGGAAATGAGTGAGGGCTCCCCGAGCTGGTACAATTTCCGTGGCATTGCTGGAACTAGTCTCGCCCCCACCCCCTTCATTACCTTAGCCATTATTTGCGAAGAGGTCGGCCACCCTTGCATCTGGTGCTCGAGTGGTGAATTTATGCTGCACTGGGACCCCCTAGTGGGAAATGAATTTTTCGCCAGACACAAGCGCATTCCTCTCGTTTTAAAGTAATCCAACATGAAGTCGTCATGTGAGGTGATATTTTCACAATATTAAATTAAGATCACGTCTCTTTAACACAATGATTGATAAAGAGTATATTACTTCTAACAATATTTCCCTCTTATTTAACGCTCAAGATGTTTTGGGGTTTAAACAAATGTTAATAGTGTTTTTAGATTGCATTTGCATTCAGGTTTCGAGCTGTTTGGGTGTGTGTATTTCCTCCATATGTCTCTGTATTTGTTCTCAATACACAATTACTAAATTGGTATATATGTATTTACCTCCACCGAGGTTTGAATCAAGGAATGTGGTAGTAAAAATGTAATTACCCTCATCGGGGTCGAAGTAAGGAATATCTCGGTAAATATGATTTAACCTTGAATCGAACCAAGAACTAACCCAATAAAAACATAGTTAAGCAAAACTTACCCTTGTTGGGAATCGAAGCAAGGTTTGAATCGATATACATGTATTTACCCTCAACAAAATATTTATTTTCAACATAGAACGATAATGGTATTATGGTTTTTGTAATTCAAGCAAATCGGGAAAGCATGTTGTTAATAATTTGAGTGAAGTGATTGTTTCATTTGAGTTTTCATTTATTTTATAATGTTAGTATGTAGCAATTTAAAAATAATAATTTTGAAAAATATTTTTTATATTGATATACCTCAATTAAATTAGTGGAAGAAATTTTATTTGTGATATTGTATATGTGAAGATGAGTGTTGTTAGAGGTTTGGCCTAGCCTCTGTTGACGTGCGACTCTCCCCTCTGCCAAAGGGTCTTGTGAGCATCTGTGTCTTTCGGGAACACAGCTAGATATTCACAGTTTGCTTACTGGGGTAAGACTCGTGGCGGAAGGGGTGGAGGATTGTCATTGGATGAATCGCCGGCAAAACAGGGATTCGCGGTCACTGATAATGTGCCTAGAGGAGGCTGCGTGGTGCGATGTTCTCGCCCCGAGAGATGATGAGAGACTGAGATAGGGTTTGGAAAGGACTGTCATCTGTCCACCCAATCTGCATTGTGCTTGATATTACAACATGGTAGGCATATAAGTTAAACATAATAGCAGATCACAGGTCAGTCAGAAGTGAGCAGTGTTCCCGGTAGGATGTGTACTTAGTGTAATTAGTGTTGGTACTTAATCATTATGCAAATACTAATTACTCAATATGCATACTTCGTCGTCACACATAATTACTTATTATGCATATTTACCATCGACACATATTGAACCAAGGACTAAATACTCAACCCTATAGCCTTTACCCCTATCCTTCCAACCATGTCAATGGTGTTTTGTCAGTCGATGGGTAAACATGTGTACTTACTTTCGGTATTTATGCATTATGGATACTTATGCCATATTATGCAATTACTCATTGTGCATACTTAGTCATTACATGTAAATACTTGTTACATGATTAAGATATATTTACCCTCAACAGGTCTCGAACCAAGGACTAAATGCTCAACACTACACCTCCCTTACCTCCAAGCTCTCGCCTTCTAACCTCGTCAGTTGGGGTTTGGCAGCTGATGGGTAAACATGTGTACTTACTTTCGGTATTTACTCATTATGCGATTACTTGTTAGGGCCTGCATCTAATTGTGCAATTAATCATTAAACACTGACTATTATAGTTTGCATTACACTGTTATTCTTTCAAATATTAACATTGACTAATGCTAGTTGCATCATGCGAACCAAAGCTGACTGGTTCCAAAATGATACTAGGAATCTTTTAAATAATTTTTCGCCTTATACATTAACACAATCCAGTATGGCTGTTACCCCTAGGATTTTCCCTACAGTATGCCGTTCGCAAACCAAGTGGTGGCGTGGAGACAGGCGCTCAGTCCATGGCCGGGAGCACGCTAAACATTTTAGTCTGTCAACCAGTTACTTTGGGTTGTCTAAAAAAATGTAGTCAGTGTTCTTGCCGCCTTTCATCATCTTTGATTAAACCATGTTATTGTGGTGATGTAAACAGTGGACTCTACAATTTTTTCACATTCCTATACATCATATTTAGAATATTGATTGGATTTGGATTGGAAATGGCTTATTAACATCCCCCGGTGTTAGACTTATAAACTAACTGGTGACCTAACTTAAACTGACACCCATGCCTTACCTAGGATTCGAACCCAGAATCTCCCGCACCCCAGACCAGTGGCGCACCAACCAACTGCACCAAGGTAGGTTGTCATATTTAGAATTATCCTGCGTAGTGTCCAAACAGCTTGCATGCTTGTAGCAAGCTTGCCATGTTAATTTATTTTGTCTTGTAGAGTCATTTGATTACATCACTTTCGAGCTTGATTCAAGTTAAATTGTAAATAAATTACTTTTATCTGCTCATGATAACATTGTATACTACTTGCAACTCGTCAGGAGAAGTCTGCAGCACGATTTACATATCAGACTGGCTGGAAACGTCTCACATGTAAACAAGTCTGCACTTCAGTTATGACAAGTTTGATTAACGTTCGAATGAAGCAGATTCTGATGTGTAATTATTTTTACTGTCTTGGGGTTGCCATTAATTATTTTCAACTAGCATGCTTCTTTGGCTAGGAATTGTATTTCATTAGAACCAAGAAAAGTATTTGGACACACTAACAGTTGTCATTTTTAGATGCCTGTTACATCAGATGCAGCAGACTATGACACTAGGTTCGAGTTCCTACTTCAGTACTTTTCTCTTGAATATGCTGCATTCTTTGATGTACATCACTAGCAATATCCGAAATTGCAGAGAAAAAAGTCAAATATATATTACTGGTGAGACCAGAGATTAGTAATAACATTTAACTTCGTTTCTGCTTTTGGTATGCATGCACCTAATACATTCTTGTTTTGATTTGCAATGTTAATATTTGTGCCAGCCAAGGAATTAAAGGAGGCTATTTTTATTCAATATGGAACTTTTAGAATGTTTGAATTCTCATATTATTTTTGAAGCAATTAAATTAAATATTTTTGTAAATTGTCAGTGCACATTTGCAACATGCTCATTCAATAAAGTCACTTAACAAACTAGGATGGTGAATAAAAGAAGTAAAGTCAATTTTGAGACCATATGATAACACGAAGGCTCGGATGCCCAACACTATACACACACGGAATGGTGGATAGCTGACAGTGCAGTGTTTAAACGTTCATTTGAGTGGCAGGTAGCAACGAGGTCACATGTATGGATGCTCTACTCTTGATTGCATTATCGAAGAACAACATGCTATAATGTAGTTTCCGAGAGCAGAGGGAGTCAAACCTGTGAAAATCCATCAGTGTGTGTTGATGCAGCATGGAATACGCACCGTGAATCAAACACAAAATATATAAGTGGGTAAAACACATTTAAATGGGAAGAACAAGCATTACTGACGAAAATCGATCTGATCGCCCATCAACATTGCGCACAGAAGACTGCACCCAGAGGGTAACTGCTTTGACCAAGGAATACCCACAAATCCATGAGGTAAAAGTGGCGGTAATAATGGGCATCAACTGTGGGTCTGCACATGTCATCAGGGCCAGATGAAGACTTTTAGAGGCCCTAAACACTTACGATTGTGGTATCCCCATACTCTATATGTATAATTAAAAATATAAACAAAAAAAGTAAATTAAAGCTGCATATACAGAAATGTAACAAAATGTACACTAAGATGGAAAACAACATTTATTTTTGTATTCTTCCATTTCATTTATTTATGAAAAGTTTTCTCCTACTTTTTGTATTTGAAAAGTCTTTTTTTAGATCCTCAAAAATAATCTTACCTAATACATCTGCTGCTATACTTAGGAGGGATAAGGGATCAATTTATGTGGAATCTGTTTTAACTGCACCAGTTGCAATTTTGCACCTTACAGTCCATAGTAAAACCGGTAATGTAACATTTATTGGTGCCCCCCTTCCTCTTGATACCCTAATCATATGCTTATATTGCTTAATAGTTACCCAGTCTACAGGCCATAGTGCACGATTACGGGTTACCGGAAATTATTTGCATGGTGGCAGCCCAAAAAGCCTACAACTCAGCATAAGCAACAACGTTTCGATGTTGCAATTCAATTGCTCCAATGTTATGAAGGTCCTAATATCTTGGAACATATGAGAGGCGTCGAGGCTTGGTTCCACCACTACAAACTGGAGAGTATGAGACAAAGCATGGCATGGAAACATCCCTCGTTCCTAGTCTGATAGAAATTAAAACAGCAACCTTGTAATCGAGAAACTGATGCTAACACTCTTTCGGGATACGACGGAACTTATTCAGATGACATTTCAGGCATGCATAAACATTAAACATTGCAATGTATGTGCTTTGCAGTAAAACCAACTGATACCCGCATTCAACTTCAAAGGAGTGGTACTGCATGACAATGCAATACCACATACCACAACAGTAACAATAGAGACTGTGCAATAGTTTTGATTTTTAATTGTTTCTGCATTCCTCTTACAGCCTAGATTTTTCACTGTCCGATAATCAAATATTCCGTTTACTAAAGGAAAATATATGCATTTGCAGATTCAGCTCAGATGGTGAGGTTCAGCGAACAGTGTAGACTTGGCTTCAGAAGCAACCAGCTTTTGTAAGGGGTAGAAAACCTCATTGAACTATACAAATGTATCACTGTGCAGGGGGACTATGTAGAAAAATGAAATGCATTAACATAAACAAATGTGTTGCAGGTAAATTGCCTTTACTTTTTGATCCATTCTTATACTTTACTATAGGCATTTACATTTTCAGAAATATCAATGTGATTTAAAATCTGCCAGATCTAAATGTACAATAGTGTTAAAGTTCCAAACTACGAAATTTAATTTTTCTTGTATTTTAAATATTACCCTTGCGGGCATAAAAAGAAAATTACCTTCAGTTTTGTTTTTGCCAAGTATTTTTGTCTCTCAATTTGCTGAAGAAGCAATAGTGTTAAACTATGAAATTTATTTTTGTTGTATTTTAAATCCTACTCTTGCTGGCATAAAAAAATTATTTCTTCAACATCAGTGGAATATGAGCCAAAACATCATACCATTAATTATATTGTGCATTTATTTGGTAGCTTCACCTGCATAAGTGTTGGTATTGGTGACATTTAGAATAATGCATTTTGCCAAAACCAAATGTTATTTTTTGTACGAAACGAAGAGCATCTTTGCTGGTAACAAGATGCAACTTGGGACGACCTTGTCCAAATTTCAGAACTGTGTAAGTTCATAATGGATGAAAAACTAACTGAATGCTTACTGGTGCCTTTTATCATATACAGAATGCCCCATTTATCTTGACCACCCACAATAACTCCATACTGGGTCTCCAAATGAAAAAGTGCTTTATAAAAAAATTGTATTACTGGAAGAAAGAAGTAACACTGCTGGACAGTCAGCCGTATAGCATCATTTGTTAGTGAGACATAAATACTAACTAAGTTTTTGTTTAATGGCACCATGTATCTAATAGTTAAATGTTCAATGAAGCTCATCAAAACCTATTTAAACATGTAGCACAATGTACACTTTCATAACATAAACATTAAATATGACACAGAAAGTAGGATCTATACTGCCCATTCGTAGTACTATCCAAATGGGTATAGCAAGTGGTAGAACATTCACATTAGACGTTCAAAGTGTGATAATTGGCAGCGATAGACAAATTCAGTCACTGGATGAATGACAACACTAATTCCTCCAGTGCTGCCTGCTGATGAGCATAACAAGCACACACATGTTCCTGCATGTTCTTTGGAGTTGTTGGAATATTTATAGACAGCACCTTTGAGGTAACCCCAAAGAAAAACATCCATCTGGTTAAGGTCAGGAAACCGAGAATGCCACGAAACTGGTCCTCCACGACCAATCGACCTACCAGGATATTTTCAGCCCAGAACGCAACTTGCATACATGGCATTATTTGCTGGCCATCCACTGTGCTGCTACCACGTTATCATTCTGTTCCTTAAGGGTATCTCCTCCAGAAGAGTGAGTGAAGAGATTTGGGCGGCTCTTAACATTGGGGTCTTGTTAGCCAATAAGGGTGAGGTGAGTATGGAGCAGCACTTTAATGAAGGGGTGGGGAAAACAAAATATCCCGAGAAAACCCGCCGACCAGACGCATCATACAGCATGATTCCCAATTGCGAAAATCCTGAGTGAACCAGCCGGGGATCCTTCAGAAGACCAGGAAGAATTGTTTGTATGAAGGTGGCATACTCCCTACCATTACAGTTACCATTCACGAAATAAGGCCCTATAACCTTATTGGAAATCATCCCACGCCAGATGTCAACTCTTCATTGATGCTAATCCTGTCAAAGCCATTGTGGGTTCTTGATGGTCTGATAATATGTTTCTCAAATTCACTTGGCCTGAGTTGGAGTACGACGACTCATCTTTTAAAAGAAAATCCGAAAAAAGTTTGGGTTGGCAATAATTTGATGATGTGCCCATTAACAGAACTCAACACGATTCTGGAATCATTCATTTACAGTTCATGGTGTAAGTGTACGTGATAGGGATGGAATGTATGATGCTTAAGAAAGCTATGTGCTCTCATTTTAGGAATGCCAATGTCGGCTTTAAGTTGGCATGTGCTAATGTGTGGATTAACTGCTGCTGCAGCGACAACAGCAACCTCAGTAGATTCATCTGTGCGAGTTCTACAACAATTGCATTGCTGTGGGTTCAAATTGCCACTAACACAAAGCTTCCCAACGAGACGGGAAAACATCCCTCAGAACAGTGGGGTCTTGTCAGGGTATCGCTCTCTGCGGAGTTGCTCCGCCTTACTAGCATTATGCCGACTTTCAACAGAATGAACTACGTTTGAGCAAACCAAGCTATCGATAATGGTAATAAGAGAACCATGTGTGTGTGTTTCAGTACAACTCACTTGAACGTACTAAATTAAACTGTAAAATAATACGAACACACTCATCTACTAACTTATATTCTCCATGGATGATCCACAATTCTACCTTCTCGTTGTTGGAGTACGTTTCCGTTGCGACAACTCTCACCTTGCAGTATACTGTATTCGACTGCATATGGATGATGGATGACTGAGTAGTAATCACATCATGTGTGTTCCTTGTTTCCTTTAAGCACCGCCTCTGTGGAATAGGGTACAAAAATTTGGGTACCTGCACTGTTTGCATCACCTCTACATCAATTGCAGAGTGTCAATGTCATACTGTACTGTACCATATAGCGCAATCGTGCCGCAAGGCATCACATAACTGGTCTTCATAAACACGAGTCCTAATTTCTATTGCGGTTTTAAACTCTCTGTTTATTCGAATGGTACATTAATATATATTTTTTAACAGGTCTTAACGAGCTCTATTGAACTGTCGACGAATAGAGACATAGTGCCAATTAAAATACGGATGTTAGTATTCATATCTCATGAATAAATAATGCTATAAGGCTGACTCCCCAGCAGTGTTACACTCCCCCCCCCCCCTTTTTTCCCCCCAGTTATACATTTGTGTGAAACACTTTTTCATTTGGAGCCGCTGTACGGAGTTATAGTGGACGGTCAAGATAAATGGGACATCTTATATGGGCGTCAGTTTTTTACAACTACCAAAATATTTATAGTACTTCTGGTGTAAGAATACATTTCTTTAAGCTTTTCACGTAACCTGTCACTGTTTATGTGAACATTGCGAGATTACCTTATCCATACAAAGTAACACCAGCATGTATGACAAGCAAGAGATAACATTAGTAACCAGATTTTGCGAAATTAACAACAAAGTAAGCGACATCGAATAATTACCGTCTCTCGGCACTCAGTTGGAATTGTGTGTAATATCGAGAATACTAATGAGCAAGTGTAGCAAAAAATATCTACTTTACAAATCAAGGTACCATCAAACTTATGCTTAGAAACAAGCTAAGACTCAGTAAATGCTTTGCAATTAATTAAACGTCAACCATCGATAAGCCATTTTTACGGACCAAAAATATCCCGATTTAATGTCAAAGATTTAACTTATTTACTAAAAGAAATTATATTTAGAGACATTTAGCTTTTAAGCACCAGTAACCTGACATCACAGGTCCTCGTTTATGTGTTAAAAAAAAAAAAGTATTTCGCATTACAGGAAAATTGCCAATATAACCATGTCTTTTAAGTTGAACGCGCCCCGACTTGAGGCAGGCGCAACTCAGCGCCATGCCTTTACACGTGCCTCAGCCAGACAGAGATGGACAAAACCACGCACGTGTCCTTGTCTAGTCGCGCCGTTCTCGTACCCTCCCCTCTCAATCCCTTCCAGCGCTGTGACGTCAGAACCACCCCTGACATTTCCCGCCAACACTGCAGAGCCACCCGCGCGCGCACACACACACCCTCCGCCAACACCGACCCACACGCCGCGTCACACCCACGGCCGCAACCCGGCTTCTTGTTTCACTTGTCACGCGCTGCTCCGCGAGCAAGGGCAACCGTTGCCGAATAGATATGGCACGTACGAACAGCTCGTGCAATACCTGGCTCTGTTGAAAATTACTGTACCTACCTTCTCTGCCCTGTGCTCGTTACTCAGAAAAGTATAAGGAGTGGCTTCCAATTTAGAGCACTGCCCCCGACTGTACAACATGCAGAACTCATTAAGTAGTACACGCTCTAATAAAATCGTCAGAAAAATATAATTTAAGTTGCATTTTGTAGTACTGTAAAAACGTTCGCTAGAATATCCTTATTTAGATACTGTAAAAATTCAATAAAATCTATTAATAAAAATTTAAGCGTATTTCAATCTTAATGTCTTAGGAAACACAATATGTGGTAAAAAAAAAAAAAAATCAAGCAAGACAATCATAAAATTACTCTAAAATGCAATAAAATTGAATAATGTCCAGAAATATTTAATTTATTTAATGAAAATCAATTTCAGCCACGAAAGTTATCATTTTATAACTGGAATGGATTGGATGAAGTCAATTAATTATTATTAATTTTTTATTGCATCCCACCTAAATAATTATAATAACTTTGCTTGCCGAAGGGTTTATTTAATTTATTTTTGCAAAATGTACTTTCTGAAGCATTTACAATATAAAAACATTTGAGATAATGTACGAATCACCGAGGGTACGCAGCATACGAGGCACCGAGTATAGAGTGCATCCGTGGAGAAAGCGCTGCAACACGATGCATCGTGTCAGCATCTTCGCAGCGCAGCGGTGGGCATGCAGGCATGCGGCACCGCCGACCGTGCTAGTCAGTTGTTCTGTAGAGTTGGAGCCGGGCAGGCTAGTCGTGTGTGATATGTCGGTGTCCGCCGCTGACGCGTGAAAAGTGGTTCTCTACCGCGGTGATGTTCGGTGCTTAGGAACACGCAGATATTGTAACATGTGTGTACACGTAATGGGCAGAATAAAACAGTAGGTGGTGTTCATCCCGGACTTTACTTGTCTCTGTGAAAAGAACCCTTGCAAGCTTTTCTGGTGTCTGAAGTGGGATCCCGCTTAACGGTTTGCCGGAAATCACGGTAGGTTATTGCGTGTCCGCCTCGCACCGCGATCTATCGCGACGGAATCTGCTGTTCGAAGGCCGGTATTTCGCCGTCAGTTTTGACGTGCGTTGCGCATAATTACTGTGGCACAAGATTTGTGTGAACTAAGTGTATCGACGTGTCAGGACTGCCAAAGATGCGAGTAGTACTCATGAACATTTCGCGTGTCCGTGCGTCCGTGAGAACGGTATGCTTCAAGCATCCGCGCCGCGAGAAGAGCAGCTAATACCTCCGCGCGCTGTTCTGTACTGCGCCGCTGTCTTCCGCCGAGCGCCGCTGCCGTGTCGCGTTTCTCGGAGCGCCGATAACGGAGTTATCGCTCCGATGCGCCACTGGGAGTAGTACGCCCGTTATCCTCATGTCTACCTGGAGCTACTCTGCAGTCTGCCGCTTCGCATCGATGAAGTTGAGGTGAGATGCTCAACCGAATTGTATTTTTTTGTACGGCACTTGTCACGATGGTCTCTACAGTCACTGTAGAAGGTAAAGAGCTCGACCTACAAGAAGCGTTAAATCACCTAGCATCTAGATTGGATGGGTTAGAGCGTGAAAATTCAGACCTCAAGAGACAAGTAGAGAGTACGCCAGTAAATTTAAATGGGGACAGGTCAGCTTTGTCGGGTAATGCACCAATGCATGTTGGAAATTTCACGTTGCTACCCACCATCCCAGTATTTAGTAGCAAGCTAGAAGACAATGTAAGAGTTTTCTTTATTAAGAACAGACTGCTAATGTTTGTAGCTGGTCGGAAAATGAGCAACTAGCCTTTGTAAAGCTCAGACTCGCAGGTGAAGCATAGGATTTTGTTCTTGCTGACAGTGCTTGTCAGGAGGCACGGCCGGCGGTGACGCATGCCTGCTTGCCCACCGCTGCGCTGATAGCAGTGTTGGAGCTGCTGGAGAATGGAGATGTCCTTTCTTGTCCTTGTGATGTAGACGAGTCTGTCGTTAGTGAAAACATGATCAGTCAGGAAGCTTGCAAGACATGAAGTTGTGTGGTCGAGTTGTTACAGATGATTCTGGGCTAGATCTAACAGGTAAATTAAGTCATTCGTCAGGAGAAGATAAGCAGTTACCAAGAGTCACTGTTGCAGGAGTATCAGCATATTTTTAGAGAGAGGAGAAATTTGCCTGTCACACCTTTGGTCCAACACTGGATATATACAGGGCATCACAAGTCTATATCTGTGAAACCATATCATGTGCCCTTTCATCAGCAAACGCTAGTACAAGACATGGTAGAAGAACAGCTTTAGTCCGGATACTTTGTTCCACAAGAGCCACGTGACCCTCCTTGGGCTTTTCCTGTTGTTATTGTCCGAAAGAGATCTGAAACTGGAGATATCAAATATCGTTTTTGTATGGACTTCCACCCTTTAAATACAGTTACTACTCCTGACATCTATCCATTGCCTAATATAGTGGAGTCAATAGATAATTTAGGTCAGTGCAAAATTTTCTCAGTTCATCTTACCAGTGGGTATCATCAGATAGGAGTTCATCCTGATGATCAAGCCAAACTTCGTTCATCACTACAACAGGTGTGTACAAGTATGTTCATCTTCCTTATGGTCTGATTAATGGTCCTGCCACTTTTCAGAAGCTCATGGACAGTATGATAAGAGGCTTGACTCCTACTCAATGCATGGTTTACATTGATGACTTCATAATATTCAGTAAAGTAATGGAACAGCATGTTGAACATCTTAGATCAGTTTTTGACAGGTTGGAGAAGGCCAATTTGTCTTTATCCCTAGAGAAATGCTATTTTGCCGTAAATGAAGTTCGTTATCTTTGGCATGTCATTGGTTCTTCAGGAGTAAGTCCAGACCCAAAATTTATTGAAACAGTTCAGCTTTACCCGAGTCCCACAAATGTGAAGGAATTACAAAATTTTCTTGGTCAAGCAATTATTACCGCCATTTCATAAATAGTTATGCTACAATTGCACAACCACTGACCAGTTTACTTAAAAAGAGTATAAATTTTGTATGAACAGATAAGTGTGAACAGTCTTTTATTGCCTTGAAAAAAAGCTACATATTGTAAGGTTGCTGAGAGATATTGGTGGAAAAATCGTAAACCATCAGTAGAACACTATGTGCAAAATTGTGTCTCCAAGGGAAATCTTGAGATACTCTTGTTGAGCTCTGCCAGAAACAAAACGACCTTTTCAAAGATTAGGTCTAGACATTGTAGGGCCTATACCAAAAACTGCAAGCAGTAACAAATACATCTTGACAATTATTGATCATTTTTCCAGATATCTGGTTATGAAGCCTCTCCCTGACGAAACAGCTGAAACCGTAGCTCGAACTTTTGTGTTTGACTGTATATTGAAATTTGGTGTGCCAGATTCAATTATCACAGATCGGGGGACAAATTTTGTGTCAGAGCTTATGACACAGTTGTGTCAGCTGATGCGAGTAAAAAAGTTGAGAACAACCCCAGGACATCCATAAGGAAATGGGAGAACCGAGCAAGTGCATCGGGCGATTGTCAAGATGATCAGACATTATGTAAGCAGCCGACATGATGATTGGGATGTGTATTTACCCTATATTTGTGCAGCATACCATAGCAAAGTTCATACCAGTACCCAACTGAGTCTCGATGAAGTTGTGCGTGGTATGAAGATGTCCACCCCTTATGAACATCTGACTGTACCTCCTACAGTTGGCGACAGCCATGTTGTCGAGTTAGTAAGAAAACTGCGCGATGTGTGGAAATTGGTTAAGCAATGCAACCACGCCGCATTCTTGCAGCAAGCAGTATAGTACAATAAGAAGGCAGTCAACAGGCAGTATAAGGTTGGTGATCTTGTGTACCTGAGCAATCAAGTGTTGAAGACGAATCAAGTTAAGAAGTTCCAGCAAGCCTGGAAAGGACCATATCCAGTCATCGAAGTGTGTTCTCCAGTCACACTTAAGTTTCAGCTGCCCTTCTGCTCAGTCATCGTCCATGTGAATATAGTGAAGCCGTACACAGGTCCAGTTACACTACCTGCCTCTGTAACCGATGATCAAGATCGTCCCCACAGGAGCTGCCTCCAGCCTCGCCTCCAGGCAAGAAGAAGTCAGGACCTTCAGCTATGACGACTCCAAATTCTGCCTCAGCACACACCCATAGAAAAGCAGCAAAAGTTTACCCTCCCAATTCCCCATCGACACTGGTCAGACCACCCATTCCCTACAACCTGCGCCGTAATCATCAGTTAAAATGCAACGTGTTTGTGTTTTTATGTTGTGTAATATATTGTTTTTTGTTCTACCTGCAGAAATAAGAGTGAAGCCATCGAATGTAGGTATTGTGTTTGAGCATCGAGGTGATGTTATTGTGTTCGACAGTGAGTACATAGTTGTCGTTAATTTTAATATTCCTGCTTTGAAGAATATCACTTGCTAGGAAATATGTTAATGTACAATGCACATAAAATGAATTTTATCTTCATGAAGATAATAGTACTTATGATAGTAATTTTGATCTTGCATTAGCACAATTGAGTAGTGCATACAATAATTTTAAAATGGAAGTAGAGAGCTTCACCTACTTGTTACCTGATCATGAAGTTAATGTTAGACGTAAACAAGAACTATTTGATATAGGTGGTAAAGTCATTAAAGCAACATTTAGTACTGCAACTTCTGCAGATTTAAAAGTCCTAAATCAGCATCTTGAAAATGTGGATTCAAAGTCAAAGAGTATTGCTTTAGATGTAGCAAACAATGTGATCTTGCTGAGAAATCTAGAAAATAGAATATTAGATAATACTAAGTTAGTTTGCAAGATTGCTACTTATGTTAGCCATTATGAAGCCTGTTATAAAAACGTTAGTCAAAATTTAGACCAACTAATGCAACATGTGTTTATAAATAACTTACGGATAGATCTGAAAGGAATTTTGCTGCGAGTTAGTGAAGCTCTTACAAATGCTCGTTTTGAATCTAATAATCTCCGCCAGGCAATTGAAAGCAGTGTTAATAATAAGCTCAGTAGTGTGCTCATCAAACCCATTATGTTTTTAAACATTTTGAAGATGATAAGCGATAGTATCAGTTTAACATCTCACATGATAGTTCCAGTTGAAGCTGAAAATCTGTATGTGTATTATGGTTTGTAAACAGCTCAAGCAGTAGTTCATAATAATTTATTAAGGCTTGTAATTGAGGTACCACTTGGAAATGAAATTACTCATTTTGAATTGTATGAGTTACACACCTACCGAGTATTTGTTCCAAATTTGATGCAACATGGAGAATTTATAACACATGACTTTTTGTTGTTAAGTTGTGATAGAAGTTATTATAGTTTGCTAAACAGTAATGCCTTGGAAAATTGCCAGTCATGTGGTGTAACAGCATGCAAACCAGACTTTATGTTGTATGATACGCGTGAACAGTTATGTGAAACCTCATTGTTTCTTGGAAAAAAGTGAGCAATTTGTGTTCCTCAAATATTGTCAAACCGATAAAGCCATTTTTTAAGAGAGCTCATTATATCTGATTGTTTTCAGTAATGAACCCCATAGATGTTACTTTTGTGTGTCGAAGTACAAAACTTACCTTGCCTCCTGTAACCAAAACAATCTCTGTTAATGGAATTATTGAAAATGCTTCTCATTGTGATCCGATTTCGAATCGTTTTAAACCTCTTGTCACAGTAACTGATGTAATGTATCTGAATGTGAGTTATCCTGTCTTGCACATTCCTGAATTTCAGTTGAATTTCAATCCTGAGTAAGTATTTGGTTGGTTGCCGACTAATATAACTTTAGATAAACCCATGTTGTCAGAAATTGATGTGTACCTACAGAAACATGAGTACAGTGTACCATATAATCAAATCATGCACCTCGTAGATAAACCAGAAATTAGTTCAATTCCTGTTATTAGCATTGTTAACACTTGTGTATTGTGTATTTGCATTAGTGTTGGTGTGATGCTTGTAGTTACAAAGTGTTACCTTGCCAAACCCATGAAAAACAGCACACCAGACTCTAAGAGAGCATCAGCCTTTGATGTTAAGGTTGTACGGCCTGGTACAAACGCACCAAGCTCATGTGAGAAGAAATGGGTCTGTATCTGTTCTGTTTTACTTGTATTTTTCCTTGTATTCGTCTTAAGTTTCAAGTGTTTGTGAATGTTGCTGCGGTGCTCTACTCTTCAAAGAGATAATGTACATTTCACCGAGGATACGCAGCATACGAAGCACCGAGTATAGAGTGCATGCCATGGAGGAAGCGCTGTAACTTGATGCGTCGTGTCAGTGTCTTCGCAGCGCAGCTGTGGGCACGCAGGCAGGCGTCACCACCGGCCGTGCTAGTCAGTTGTTCTATACAGTTGGAGCCGGGCAAGCTAGTCATATGTGACACGTCAGTGCCCACCGCTGACGCGTAAACAGTGGTTCTATACCGCAGTGATGCTCTGTGCTTGAGTAGCACACAGATATTATAACATGTGTGTACACATAATGGGTAAAATAAAGCAGTAGGTGGTGTTCATCCCAGACTGTACTTGACTCTGTGTAAAGAACCCTTACAAACACTTTAATTTTGATTTAAAATACTCTCTTACTAAGTGATTTTTTAAACATTGAAATAGTCAATTCTAGTAAAATATTTTAATAGGTATTACGAAATATATGAATTCCTCTTTCACATGCAACCTACATATATCATATTTTTCTGACAATTTTCATAGCGTGTGCACAATTGACTTCTGTTTGTCGTACAGTCTGGTGCAGTGGAAGCCGCTATCAACATACTAACGTTCTTGACACTTTACAGACAGCTGAAAAGTGAGTAAATGTGTTGCATACAAAATTTTTAATTTTACTTAAATTGATATCACATGCCAAATGGACTCCATATGTACGACTACACATACGGCCTATAGTCCCCATGCACAGCAGCCATTGCTCACCAAAAACCTGTATGTCTCGTTCAACATAGAGTATTTCATATTTTTATTCATACCTGACCTTAGTTATTATAAAACAAGTATATATTTGCATTAGGTTATTGAAATTACTGTATGAAAGTTTCGTATATTACAGATAAGAGGAAGATGTACAAACCCAGCGCACAAAATATTTCATTTCAAACAGTCCGTGAAAAGAAAAAGAAAGGCTGCTTTAACTCAAAATTAAGGTCCCTTTGCTATCCATCCACTAGTAAACAATTAGTCATTTGCCGGCCTTGAGCCTAACGTGAACAGCTGTGGAACCTATGCGTAAAGATCCTAATTTATGGGTAAGGACAAGGAACTTCGTTCAGAGCTAACAGAGACAATTATAAATTTAGTGTTTAGAAAATCCTTCTTAAGAAACATAAGAGACATTGTGAATAAGTCACAAATATTTAGTGAGTATATTTTAAAAAAAAATTAAAAATCAAGTATTGCTTAGTAACATACCTTTACATGGAAGCCTGAGGGGTGTATCCGGGTTCGTAAGGGACAGAGGTCTTAATAAAAATAAAATAGCTGAATTTGATTTTTAATTTATTCACAAAGCAATTAATTATCGCATTAAATTATCCATCGTCACTGTTACTTTTTTTGTTTCTCAGTTAGCGAAATAGTTTATGTATATTTAACTCTAACATCCTTCTTAATATCTGTGTTCGGTTGTAGTCAATAAACTCACGTTCGTCATTAACACACTTTCAGCCTGGCAGTTGGCATCATTTGTAATTTTTTTTCACTCATGCATCCAGTCCACTAGTCCAGCCTGCCAGTCGCACCCTTCACTGCGCCGATACTCGCAGTCGCAGATGTCCCTCCCGCTGGTAACTTCTCTCGCCGCTCGTTACTCTTCTCTCTCATCGTCCTTCGCTCGATGCTCTAGCCACTCATTCACTCATCAACTCACTCCAGCTCGGAAGCCCGACACTCTTTTTATAACCGCTGGCCTTGACCTGGAAGGTTCCCCGCACCCCAAGTATAGCTGACAGAAACAAGGTCAGTAATCCAGAGCATTCTTCAAGCAGACGCAGAAATTTTATCCGCCGAATATGAGCGGCGGCTAGCCGCTAAAAGGGTTATCGTAGCAGAATGCCTTCAAAACTCAAAATGCTAGTACGATCATCACTCGCCTGTCATTAAAACATCCCTTAGTGACTCGCCGCACTGCTATCACCTCACAACTATGTCCTCTTCCGCCCCCTCGCACGGGGCGGGCCATGATCAGTGGCACAAACCAGCGACACGTAACAATACCAAGAACACCTCAACAGGAAAGTTTGAGTTGCCAGGCAGAACTACTAAATTTGCGGTGAATAAAATGCAGCCGTTGTACATGTGCTCCTGAACTACTCGCGGAATTGGAAATTGCTACCAGTATAAAATATGTTCTGCGAAAGTTCGCCAGGTTGTACATTGGCACGGCTATAATGTAAGAACCGCGCTGTAAGATTGCTATTTGCCAAAGTGCACATAAATAAGAACCAGGGGTTTTGGAACAATGTCATCTGCTCAGATCAGACTAAAATCGTCCTTTTTTGGCTCAGATGGTGTCCACTGGCTATGGAGTAAAACTAATACAGCCAATGATATTACCAATACACGCCCCACAGTTAAACACGGAAGAGTTACTGAATGAGTGAGTGAAGAATGTAAAGAAGTGTGTATTCAAACAGACAGTATAAAACCAAGGCATAAGAAACATTCTCTCTTCGAAAGTAGACTTCAAGAAGGGAATTTGGATCCAATTCTGCGAAAATGTCTGAAAACATTGTTTACTGAAGTTGCAAATAGTTTATAACTTGTGTTAAAATATTTGTGAAACACCTTGCATTAAAATATTTGTGCTTTTTGAAACACCTTGTTTAAGTTTTGCTAACTATGTTTGTTTCTTTCAAAAAAATGTTGCATATATTTTGGAGCATCCTATACTTTTTGAATGTGTTGTATATTTTGAAACAATCTGTGTTTAAATGACTGTTTGTGTATATATTGTGAGACATTGTGTACTTTGTGAAATATTAGGTGTATTTTGAAACAATCTACGTTTAAATTAACTGATGCGTGTGTTATGCAACCACCCCCCCCCCCCCCCAAATGTGTAGTATTGAAATGGTTGGTCATTTAATATGTATTTGAAACAAAATGTTTTAAAGAAAAATCCTACATGTACAAATTAAAAAAATTAATACATATTAAAAATGAACGCATTTGTATATATTTATTATAACTTTTTTCCGCTTTACAAAAATGTTTTGTTTACATTAAGAAATACGTATTACTCTGATTTTGATATAAATATATATATATATATATATATATATATATATATATATATATATATATGTTTTGCTTTCCCTAAGAAAAAAATATTAGTCTGATTAATAGAGAAAAAGTCTTAAACTTTCTAAAAAAAAAAAAAAATGTGCATAATTCTTGTAAAATATCTAATATGATATGAAAATAAGTGAAGGTTAACTGCTTGTGAAAAAAACAACAGCCACTCTTAAAAAATCAGATACAAAATTATAATGATTCACACAACGAATTATATAAACTATGAGCGTAATCACTGAACAGATAGTTCTTAACTAGAAAACACCTCATTACCAACACAAACTTGTGTCTTAAGTAGGTAAGAATGAAATATAGTCGATCGCAATTTCAAGAAAAAATACTAAGGCGCATTCATGCCTGAACGAATAACAGTTTAAAAAATGTTATACTATCCTTAGCAAGAAGACTCGTATATCAATTCCACAGACAAATATGAAACGGGCTACTCCATAAAGCCTTAACAAAGTAATTTAAAACAATTTCTACCACTTTACATTTAAGGTTTAAGAGTCAACCCTGCAGTTCACTTTTTATTACAAGACGTTTTCGCGAACAGAGCACGAGGGTGGCTTTCAAGCAACGTTAAACAGTTGGACAGAGAATCCCTCCGTTTCCCGGCACTTGTCTTCCTCGCTGCACTGAGAGCTTACAAAACCTTTTGTAGAGCTAATGACAACACCCAGTGAAAGCATTTCCTTGCCCGTCCCTCCTTTCCGCTAACGTAGACCCGGCCAAACTCTGTTACAAACAGCTCAAACACGCACATAATTTTTTAAATAAATAATTTCCAAAGCAAGTACATGAAAATAGTTGACTTACATCACCAACCCCCGTGGCGAAGTCAGATTACGCTATAATTTGGGGTTCCGTGTTTGAATCCCGGGTAAGGAATGGTTCATATAAGCTGGGGGATCTCCCGGCTGAGACATGGGTAGTATAATTCAATATCCTTATAAACGTTACTCAAAATTATAAAAGGGACAGTAACGTACGCAACATTTGAAAAGCAATTATAATAATAAAAAAATAAATAAAAGATTAATTGTTATTTCAATCCATACGTACTGCACTATTAAGTTCTGGAATCATATTGCAAAAGAAATCTGTATGAAAATTCAAATTAAATGTAATCGCTAATACAGAAGAAATATGCATATTTCACATTGCAGTACCAGCTCAATATAATTGTAAACGAGAAAATTCAGAAAATGTGTTAATTCGTTTAAAATCTTTTAATGTCATGTTAAAATCATTTAATTCATTAAGGAAATCATATTTACTTTAGTAAAATTATGTTTTATTATCAAGTCCGGCTATTTTCCTTGTTCGTATAGGTTCCCCGAGGAGGGTGGAGAGGAGGGTGTCGGCTGGTATATACATGTGAAGGAGCGCCGCTCGCCATTGTTCATCCAGCGGCCAAGGAGTTCGGACCGCTCCTGCTCGACCGACTTCTCACTGCCACCGCCCGCTGCATCCCTGGGACGTGGTTAGCAGAGCACCGGCCCTCAGCTGCCTGACCTGGAGGTTCAGGCCTCGCCTACCGTCTTTGATACCAGACTTTATGTAAGTAAATAGTATTAATATTTAAGGTTTTTAATACAGTTTGATATCGCATTACTAACTTTTAGGCTTGTTTAACGAATTGTATTTAATTATCGCATAATTATTTAAAAAAATTGTATGGCTGTTGAGATTGTTTACCAGGAGTATTTTTAATAAGTTTGCTGCATACATTCAAATTCTTTTTTCGGAATTTCTTCGAATTCTAGAATTTCTATCGGGATTTTAACAAATTAGTTTAACTTTTTTCGTAAAATCATTCTGCTTGTTCGGAATATATTTTTTTAGAATTTGTTAAAAATCATTTAATTTCAACCAGTAATTGTTTAAGCTTTCTTCGTGTTTTGTTAAATGTTTTCAGAATTTGAATGAAATTTTACATAAACTTTAATATGAATTAGTTAAAACTTTTATGATTTAATTAAAATAGATTATATTTTATAATTTCTTTGCAAGTTGTTTAAATTTTATTCGGGTTATGTAAATATTTATAATTCTGTAAATTTTACATATTTTTAAGTAGTTTTACATATTTTAAAATAGTTTCACATAATTTTTCAATATTCTGACGTATTTTTAAGATTTTTCAAGGGTGGGCTGTTGTGTGTTTTATGCATGATTGAGTGGTTTGGACATATTATTTAATTCTAAGTAGTGTTAAGAGTTTTAAGGGTGGGTTTTGGTTATGACTGATGTGTGAATTATGGAACAGCTTAAAAGGGGAATAACTAAGCCACTTGTGTGCTGCACACTTGGAAGGTGCATAGCCATAGCTCCCAAGCTTGTTCAGAATGAGTTGTTGAAGGATGACTGAATGATGAACAAATGGATCTGAGTATTTCTAACAATTGTGGAACAATTGAAAATAGGTTGGGCATTTGTAATTAGATTTTAAGTATGTTATTTAGTTGTAAGAGTATAGGGATGTTAGAAATTTCTAAAAGATTTAGTATTGAAGTGATTTTTAAGATTTTTTTAAATTTAAGTAATATTTAAGAATTTCAACAAGTGTTTTAAATGTTTAGTATTTGAGTGTAACAGATCAATTCCCCCTGCTAAATCTTTCTAGATTAAAATCATTATGAAATTTATAAAACATTTTTACAGTGTCAAATTCTTTTACAGTGTCAAATACTTTAATTTTTAAAAATTAATATTTAAAGCGTTGTCTTAAGCAAATCATTTTTGCTAGTTAAAATAAAATAACTTGCTTAAATTCAATATGAGGGTAATATTATTAAATGTGTAGTAAACACAGCTCGTTTGTTTTCAAACATAGAAATTACCTCTCTTATTAAATTTATATTTGTTTAGAAAGCCCCAATTTAAAACAGTCATTTTAAAATTGAATGTAATATTTACTACATCGCCTCTCCCTCTGTTTATAAGAAAATATTTTGTTTGTACCATTAATAAATATTTATTTCAGGTACAACACAACTTTGTTTCGCGACATTATAATAATGTTTTTCCTCTCTTTTCAGAATTATGCAGCACTTAATATTTTTGTGGTGCTGAAATTACTGTATTGGGAAGCAAAAAAACTTTAGTTAGGAGTTAAAATGAGTGAGGGAAAAGTCAAAGTTTTGCTAGTTTGTTGGACAATCTTTTGTTGGCGACATAGAGTCTGAATTAGATTCGATAGCAAAAAGAGAGACTCGTACAAGCTGTCAGGATGTTGACGTTTCACCTAAACGATGTCGTTTCGATCTCTTGTTGGACTATCTATTCTTGAGTGAATCGAGCACTGATTCTCATGGAAAGACCATCAGCTGCAACAGACCACGACATAATCATTTCCCGCTAACACGGAAAGTAGATCTCCTGTTAGACAATTTGTTTCTATCTGACATTGATAATTCAAGACATTCGGATACTACTTCGTCTGTCTCACAGCCGACTTTCGAGTCAATTAGAGAGACTTCGTGTAGGGAAATGGAAAATAATTCGTTTTCCGATTCCTTTAACTCAGTGGAAGCTTCATTGCCTGAATTGAGATATCAGCTATTGGCCACGGTGTTTGTGTGTAGATTGACTGATGCACAGATATGTAATGATCAAGTAGAGTCTGATGCGGATTTTAAACAATTTTTTACAAGGTGCAGGGTCCCTTGTTAAACTTAACAATGGCATCACCCTACCAATGACGCTTAGTGTCAGTATAGCAGTTAAATATTTGAAATCCTTTTTGGCTGAGAAAGGTGCTATGCAGACATTTTACTTTCAAAGTAAATCACTACCCATGCTCCATTCGTCCAATGTGGGCGAAATCTACTATGAGACTATTACGCCTTATCTCATAAACAGGCTTGAGGAATTTAGTGCTCGTGGTAGTGGCTGGAGTCTGCTTCTAATTCTTCATACGGCTGTTCATATATCACAGTTTAGAGCATTCACCATCGGTGCTGCTCACACTATGCTCCCCAAGTTTATTGCCAATAGGAAAGCCTGCATTAATGTGCAGTGTCCTAAGGGATTGTGTTTCCATTATGATGTTATATCAGCTTTGTTTCCTGCCGCACAAAATGTCAGTCATTCCTCATCATATCCAAATCCTTACGTGGTTTTGGATATTGAAGGTATGTTGGATCCTGTAGTTTTACAGGAGATTCGAAAGTTCGAGGAGAACAATGGTATATCTATCAATGTATACTGTGCAGTAGACAAAAATAGTAATATTATTGACGAAACTTTCGATAAGAAAGGGGTTATCATACCAATGTGTATTTCTCCTGTACGACATGCACATCGTGCAAATGTATTGGTCATTCGCGCTTGTGGTAAATACGCACATTTGAATTTTGTTTCCATTACGGATTTGTCAAGGCTGTTTAACACCAGTTAAGTAAAAACAGACACAGGAAATTTGTTTGCGACCGTTGTCTCCAATACTTTAGTAGTGAGGGAGAAAATTGCAAACCATAATGATCTCTGTCAGCAACATAAAGCTGTTCGCAGTACTTTCCCTACTGGGGACAAGTACTTGCAATGTCAGGGTTACAACAAACAGCAAAGATTGGGTGTCATCGCCTATTGCAACACAGAGACATATTTGAAACCCTTGTTCACTTGCCTCCCCAATGATAACATGATTAATATGAATAGCATCAACCAACATGTTCCATATGCTTGTAGCATTTTGTTGGCTTGTTCGTACAATCCAGAATTATCTAACTACTTTGAGTTTGTGGGTGATGATTGTATGGACCAATTAGTAGATAAATTGATTGAATTGACAAAATGGGTTGCAGGAATATACAGAGTGACTGTTCGATGAAGCCAAAAAAACCCAGCTGATGCAGCTAGGTTGGTGGCTCAAAAATGTTGTCATATTTGTAAGAAGGAACTTCGGTACAGATACTGTGGTCGACCATGACCATCTGGCCGGGGAAATCAGAGGCCACACACATAATAAATGCAACTTGAATTTCACACTGCCCAAGAAACAACTTGTTGCTGCTTTTCATAACCTGCAAAACTACGATGCTCACTTTCTCAGAAAGCCATTGGCTGAATGTCACGTAAAAAAAACCGACGGAACCGTGGTAATCGAAAACACCAGGTACAATCGAGGAGATTGGAATGACCCTTGAAAAGTACGAGTCCTCACCAAATGTATCCCCAACGGGACTGACTCAAAAGAAAAGGCGCAACATTTCAAGTTACATTTCATTGATTCTTTTCAGTTCATGAGCGCCTCGTGGGAAACTTTGGCCGGTAATTTGAAACCTGAGCAATTGAGTATCAACCGCTCAATGTTTCGAGACAACACCCAATTTGAATTGGCAAAAAGGAAGGGAGTGTTTCCTTATGACTTTTGTTAAGTCCGAAGACAGTTTGATATGCACGTCACTCCCACCAAAGGACGCATTTCATAATGTCATGAAAGGCGAAGGCATTAGCGATGAGGATTACGCTCATGCCCAAACTGCATGGGATGTGTTCCACTGCATAAACCTGCTGCAGTATGCCATTCAGTATTTATGTGTGGACACTTGTTTGCTGGCAGACTTTTTGAAAATTTCAGGTCTGTATATTTGGTTCATTACGATCTTGACCCCACCATGTATGTCACAGCCCCATCTCTTGCATGGGATGCTTTATTGTCAATGACAGATGCACAGCTAGAGCTGTTGACCGACCCCTGATATGTACCTTTTTGTTGAACGGGGGTTTAGGGGCGACATTATCCAGGTTTCTAGAAGGCGTGCGGAAGCCAATAACATTTACATGGGTGAAGAGTACGACTCCAGTGTGGTATCGAAATATATCTGCTATTTAGACGTAAATGGCCTGTACAGCCACACTATGAAAAGCAAGCTTCCTATTGGCAATTTTGAGTGGGTCGAGGCTGACGTGTTTTCATAGTGGAATTTTGTGAACATGGTGAATGATAGGGATACATGCTGTTTCGCGGAAGTGGATTTATCATTTCCAGACAAATACCGTAATGTGCTATCCTATCTGCCTTTGGCTCCAGTACATGGCATACCTCCTAACGGCTCGCATGAAAAACTGCTTTTGAAACTCACGCCGCAGAATAATTATGCTATTCACAGGGAAACACTAAGGCAGTACTTGATGTAAGGAGCCACACTTGACTCTGTTCATAACTTTTGTGTTTTGAGCAGAAGGCTTGGATGGCTCCATACATCGAGTTTAACATTGAGAAACGTGTCCAGGCTGCGAACGACATCGAGAAATTGTTTTTTAAACTAATGAATAATGCTGTGTATGGAACAACTTTACAGAATGCCAGCCGGGAAAGGTACATAAGAGTCGTTACCAGGTATGACACAATCTATGGGGCTGCAGAACTGCAGGGTGTACTACATTCCTGGCCTGACAGATCATCAATGAAAATACTGTCCTTATCGAAATGTCAAAGAGTCCTGTTACGTTTACAAGCCTTTGTATACTGGTGTTGCCATTCTTGATCTTTCCAAATTAACTCTTTACGAGTTTTATTACCAGTACACATGTCGGAAATTTACTCCGCCAGCCTTGCACCTTCTATACTACGATACCGACAGCCTGATATACGAAATTGCCTGTAGATATGTTTGACACTTCTAACTATGTGCCCAGTAACCCACAAGGATTCTCACACAAGAACAAAGGCCATATCGGAGCGATGAAGGATGAATATGTCGGCCGCATCATCACACAATTTGTAGGTTTACGTCCTAAGCTTTACACATACATTGTTTCTAATGAGCAGTGCATACATAAGGCGAAGGGTGTAAAACATAATGTGTTGCAATCCCTCCGATACAAGGATTATCGAGATTGTCTCGATAAATGCACCATGGTTCTGGGGACCCAATACCAGTTCCGTTTGCATGGTCACGAGATTTACACCAAACATGTGACCAAAGTAGTGTTATCAGTTTTAGACGATAAGTGCTTCATTGAGCCAGATGGAGTGTCGACTTTACCCTAAGGGCACTATAAGATCCCAAAGTAATTTTTTTCCCCACCACTTTAGTTTCAGCACCACATCAAATAGAGGTTTGCCATCACCACCGTCAGCACCGCACCAAACACAAAACCATGCTCCGCACTTGCAATCAGCATCACAATCTGCACCACAGCTGTCTTCAAACCTACTGCATAAGCATCGATATCCCTCGAGATATCGTTCCCACATATTTCTTCAATGCTACTGCTTTGCCCTAGCTGCAGGGCTTGTTCTTAAATAACTCTTCAGAAAATATGCTGTTATTCTACAACATCGCCCTGATAACCCCTGCTGTCCTTTATATAACCCAGGAATTACTCTTTGTAGCGTGGGATCATTTCATGTCATATACGAAATTCAGTCTACGAATCTACAAACTGCTACGTTTGTGTGTGGGGCATTGTAGGTGTTGGTGTGTGGGGCTGCTAACCAAATTTACCCAGACGTGACATAGCGGACGCCAAACTATTGCACAGTTTTATGTAAATTTGTATAGTTTTAGTTTTACTGTTTGTAAATAATAATTTTCAATGTGTGTGAATGAATGTGTATGAATGTTTGTATATATAGTTTAAAGTGTTATAAAATATAGCTATAAAAAATAAGTATAATTTTTAGAAATGTTTCTGGTAAATTTTTTGTAAAGGTTTGTAGATGTTTTATGAAAGTTTGTTAAAATGTTTTCAGGAAGTTTGTACAATTTTTTAATATTTGTTGTAATCTTGTAAAAGTTTGTAAGGATTGTTTAAAAAACTATAAATACATATTGATTTTAAGTGAAATTTGTATAAAATGTGTACGAATCTTGTAAATATAGTTATAAGGATGCTTTTAAAAAAATTAAATTTCACTGGTGAAGGAAATAATGTGACTTGTTATTTAATAGTTTGAATTCCTCTTGTCATATTTATTATATTTTGTGAATTACTGAAGATTGAGTGTGTTTGAACATTGAGTATGTGTGGGTGAGCTGTAATATTTATTGTTTTTACACGATGTAAACATCAACAAGTATGAAAATGGAAGTGATCGAGAAATTAATGAATTCTGAAAGTAATGGAATGAGGTAGAATCTCGAGAAAGCCTGGCTGAACTTGAAACACACAATGATGAGACAAGCTGCAATATTGCTAATGGTTTGGGAGAAGACAAGGTAAATGGAGTCTTGTCCTCAAGCCAAACGAATGTTTAGGGCGGCAAGCCTCATATCACTTGCTGGCATCGACTTTGCCTTATAACAAACAAAAATATTGATTTCAACAAGTTTTGTCAATCACTTAAAAAACTTTTAACATTACTATGGATGTGAATCAACACACTGTTGTCTGCTGTGAACAGATAATATTCTTCAAATATGTGCTGAAATGGATGGTATAAACACAATAATTAATTTACAGATTGATTTTTTTTTTTTTTTTTTTCTCCAAAACAACACTTTAAAGAGACATTATAAATTTTGCAACACTGGTCCTCCTCCTACTCACCCTCCACAATTGCCTCTACATCCATCTCTACATCCAAACTTAAAACTTAACACTAAAGACTTAAGAATTATGATTTAACACCACATAGCAACACACTAGGACAACACCAACCTGCTCCATAATCGCTTCACACTCTCAAAACCTTGCTCCACATGCTCCACAATCTGATCCATAGCTCCAAAATCAGCACCTCACATAACACCTCACACAGCACCACAATCAGCACCTCACATAGCACCCCACTGCTCTTCAATTGGCTCCACAATCTTTGAGTAAGTTATATTAATTTCTTAGTGTAATCAATCAGTTCATTTGGTTTAACCTGTATTTCGTTGCATGTTTAGAGTATTGGTCTTGAGAGCCGATGAGGACGAAGTGAAGTACACATTTATATTCGTGTTTGTGTACTTCTGTTGTGAGGGGGGTATGAAATGATGGTGAGTTGTAATTAGTTTTATTGTGTTAGCTAGGTGTTTCACTTGTTTGATTAATTAACTTTGTTTAATGACTTCAGTTATGTTTGAAATAGTTTTGTGGAATAAATTACGTAATCGCGTGATTAAAGTCGGTTTGATGAATTTGTGGTAATCGCACGATTAAAGTAATTCGTTTGGTAGGCTATTTGAACACCTCTTTTCATTTAAATAATATTTGCTTCGCCGAAAAGAAAACATTTCTTCAGTAACTAAATACTCAGTATGCCTCCAGACATTCGACCTGGACGGAAGTGCATTCCACTCACAAACAAGAAACACATTTGTTCCTTATATCACTCTTACACCAACATCAACACCTATATAAGCAATTACAACCCATCCTTCTGTTCAGTCGGCTCCAGAACGTCACAGAGTGCACATCGATGCTGCTCTGACAATACCACCATTAACCCTTTGTACGCCAATAAAATAATAAAATTTGATATCAACCAAAAATTTTTGATCAAAGAAATTTGATTAAAGAATTATTTAATTTATCGATTAATCTAATTAATCAAATAATTAAATAGTTCTTTGATCTAATTTACATATTATTATGCTAATTAGGCACTTGTGCCACTTTTGCACACACCTGCAACTTAGGCCACTCTTGCACCACGCCCGCCTCTGTATCCAGAAGTGACATGCTGGTTCTACTAACGGCGGTGATACTGTTGTGCTGTTGCTAAATCATGCATGCCATTTCAATGCAAGGCAAATTCACGACTCCACGCATCATTACGACAAGTGCAGTAATCTAAAAGAACGCCCTCGAAGAACATCGCCAGCACTTTTTCTCTCATGTTGTACAACTCTGTCCTACCTAATGTGGGAGTTTCGCGATCGAAAAGGTGAAGGTTTCGGCACGATATAAACTTTTTTTTTTTTTTTTAATGTATGTATGACCTTACTAAGAGGATTGGCGGGTCATCAATGTCGGCTGAACATTTTTTTTTTTCATAACTGCTTTAACATTGGCCGTAGACGTGAATGAAAAGTGAAGGCTTTTATAGGGTCGAGGTGTTGACTCCTGTCCTTGTGAATTCAAGATTACTTGCATTATGTTGCAAGTCTCATCGTCACGTCTTTCCACTGTACATTCAGTTATCTATCTGATGCACCACACTTCGAATTACTATAAATGTCCACCACTATTGCAGGAAGGCTGACGCTAGCCATGATGCACAAGCCATTGCATTCCTAAAAAACGAAAATAGAACATACTTCTGTGTTAGCATAACGCATGCACTACTATCTTTGATTAGAAAGTATCAGAACTGCATTAAAAAATTAGAAAAATTAAAACCATGTGAAATGTAATGTTATGTAACTTATTTTTTATATACAGACGAGTGTGATATTTACACATAACCTATAGGTGGCCACCTTGTAAATTGTGCGTCAAGTTTTCTCTTGTTTGTAAATTATGTAAAATTGAATGCCTGATGAAAACCTGAGTAGATTTAGGGCAAAAATGACATTTCCCTGTGTATTGCAAGTCAAGCTAATTAAATTTACACTGTTGTGGGCGGCCATCTAGGATTGATGGATTTTGCTGTAGTTGCCCAATGTTGGGGTCTGTAAAACCGATTTGAATTTGTTCAAGAACCCCTTGGGAGTAAAAATTAACCATAAAAGATTATTGAATAAAATATTTCTATGTTCGGCGGACAACACATAATAATGACAAATCGACTATTAGCTCTTGGTCGAATTTTGAAAAATCCTTTCTTAGAGGGCAACACTTCACTTTATACATAGAGATTTAAGAATTAAATTGTATAATGTGATGAGAACAGTAAAATCACCACCTATGTGCATTAGCCATAATCATTGAATTCTACCGTCAGCAAACTAATTTTAACGAAACAAAAACTGTAATGCTGCTTGGCGAACAAAACCCTTGAAGCCAGCATCTCATGTACACAGGTGGATGGGTTCCACAATGGGCATGGAATAGAAGAGTAGGTGATGCAGTTTTATCGCAAATCAATTATTTTGAACTCAGAACATTTCTTATTTGTAACAAATCTCACATATCACCATATAAAAAAAAAAAAACCGCATGAATCTGCTTGTTGACGTCAACTAATAGAAAATACTAACTTAACGGCTGAATATAACTCTGAACATTTAAACTGGTTTCTTCACTGAAAACTCATTTTTCCTTAATTTTAATAGTTTCCTTACAAAATTTTACTCGCCTCGTTATAAATTTTAAAAAATTCCCTGACTTTCCCTGATTTTTCGCTAGCCAAAAGTATTCCCTGATGTTTCCATGTTATTGTGTTCCAGAAGAGTAACCACCCTGATTAACTGCACATTTAAGATGCGTTTTTCATGTAAAATACATTGATCCCCTACCCCTTCCCTCAAACCAAAATATATTAATTAATGGGGTTTTTAAACTTATTACAACAGCCATTAAGAAGAAGTTAAATTGTCTCACGGTACACCTAACAGTTCAATAAATTACTGGAAGTTATATACAGACTGAGTTTATATTAACACATTAACACATAGTCTGCACAGTATTACAATTTTTTTTTTCACATATACTTATAAGGAACATTATCACAAAAACGTATGAGATACGAGATGGCATTAACCCCAGAGCATAACAAATTAAATTATTTCGAAGTAAACTGATTTGCCAATGTCGACTAATTGTTTATATCAAGCACTATAGTTATTTGCCTCACTCCGACATCAGAGTAAGGCACAACCAGGCCATAAGTCAGTTTAGCGTATAGGTGATGTCCCCGATGGTCTACGAAATCACTCAGCTAGAGACATTAAAATCATTAATACATATTTCATCCTCTATCACGGCAGCTTTCACGAAAATGATTCGCATTTATTTGATGTATACACCAAATACGCCTCATCAATGCGTGTAACCGGAAATTCCACACAAAACAAGCGTTAGTTTAGAAAAAAAATCCTTCTTGTTCGAAATAAATAAATGTATTATGTTGTTGCCCACTGTCGGTGGGGCGAGCAAACACGAAATGCAATATTCCCGCTGAATCTCGGTGCCGGCAACTGCTCAGTTTTTTACAATAATGTCATGCAGTCTATAAGGAGGCGGAGTTCCACTGGTTCAGACTGGCGATAATGTTAGTGCCTGAGTCAGCGAAAAGATAGATTTCCCTGGTCCAGCAGGAACTTTTAGGCGTAGAGATTATACCCACAGTTAGTTTCTGATTAACTGACTGATTTTTGAAAGCCTTATATTTTGATGTACACCGTATATATTTCAGGCACATGTCATAACATAAAGATCAACACTGTCGTAGTCATAATTAAATGTTGTTCACGATAAAGCGAGCACTTTTGAAATCAACCTTAGAATAAAGTCACTGCTCCTACTTGCATACAGTTTAACGGGCGCACTGAGTGGCATACACCCAGCAAAGTTGGTAACGATGGAGGGAAAGTAGTTCTATATCTTAACGTCGAATAAAAAAATGTTAGGGTTAACTTAAATTATTCATTTCGTTTTTTTTTTTATTAATTCACGGAAGTGTAAAAATAAATAGATTTGTAAAGTATTTACTTTTCTAATAATATTACATTTTCACTTGACCGACGCATGAATAAAGTGACGAAACTCGTGCAAATGTTAATTTTACATAAGGCGGAATATTTCACAACGTGCATAAAGGTAGATCTTAAGCAGGGCTTTCAAAAGTACTCATTTTACCATGAACGCCTATACTAATATACATGGTCTATTTAGGGCTCCGCCAATGGCTGGCGCGTGAAATGCATTGCAGAAGTTTGGTAGAAAATGTGAGATTCAAAAACAGTGGGATATTTTGTAGTGGTGTCTAAACACGAAAATAATTTATAAAATACGCAAAATTGTTCAATTATTGTCAATTCATGGTTACTTCCAGATTTTCGGGAGCCCTGCTAACGTTCTACTTTCAGGCGATTCCTCCGCCTCGTGCAAACAAAGCTTAACTAAGTCTAGAAAATTACACCAAAGGGACAACGCACTGCATTTGTGAACACTCCGGTTAATAATATTCTGAACGATAACTATTTATTGTTAGGCGTTGTCAACACGCCTATTTTCTCTGTGTTCATATTCAGATTAATTATAAATGAAACATTAAAATGTATAAATAAAATGTAAGTAAAAGTTAAATTTAACCAAAAATAAGGCATTACTTTATTGTTAACAGAAGTACACTGACATTACGAAAGTCATGGGATAGCACTATGTAACTGAATGACTCGTGGGCGCCACCGCTGCAGAACGACGTTGCACGGCCTAAACCGGTCTCAGTTGTAAACAAATGGTCGTGGCAAGGCGGCGGTAGTTATCAGAGTTCGAACGGGGCATTATTGTGGGAACCAGACGGATGGTACATTCAATTTCACAAGTTGTGGAGACTTTCAACATTCCTCGATCCACGGTGTCACGTGGCCGTCGAAAGGTATTTGATGATCGTGAGCGGAGGTTGGGTAGAATCGTCCGTGCTAACAGAGCAGGAACACTAGCTCAAACCACAGCCACATTCAATGCAGGAGGTGTCAGACGTGTATCTAGCAGATCTGTGCAACGTGCATTAGCTTCCACGGGATATGGAAGCAGAAGACCCATCAGAGTGTCCCTGTTAACAGCACGACACCGAGCACAACATCTGACTTGGGCTTGTGAGTTTTCTAATTGTACCCTGGAGGACTTGGTGGCCTGATCCGATACAAGTTGTTTCGGATTGATGGCAGGGTTCGGGTATGGCGCAAACCCAATGAGACCATGGATCCTAGTTGTCAACAAGGCACCGTGCAGGCTGGTGGTGGATCCGTAATGGTGTGGGATGTGTTCACATGGCACGGGTTAGGCCCACTTGTCCATGTATCCACAAAACTCAATGGTAACCGCTACAAAACTCTCCTTGGTTACCATTTGCAGCCATTCATGGACTTCAGTTTTCCTGACAACGATGGGACGTTCCAACAAGATAATAAGCCATCTCATCGGTCTGTGGATGTCCAGGACTGGTTCGAAGATCATTCTGAAGGGTTCCAGCGAATGGAGTGGCCAGCAGGTCCCCCCGACATGAACCCAAACGAGCATTTATGGGACGTGGTGGAGAGAGCCTTTCGCACCCAAGATTCTGCACCTAGAAATACCAGGAAACTTTGGACAGCTATTCAGACAGCATGGTTTAACATCTCTCCAGAGGTCTTCCGTCCACTTTCGGAGTCCATGCCATGTCGAGTTACTGCATTTTTTCGAGCTAAAAGGGGATCAACACGTTATTAGACGGGTATCCCATGACTTTTGTCATGTCAGTGTATAAAGCACTTATAATAAATAGAACTAGAATACATAAAGAATGTTTGCGAGCAAAGTTTTAAGATATACTCAATTGTAAAAAAAAAAAAAAAAAAAAAAACTGATCACACTGAAGGTGCCACCGCAGCGGCACGGAAGTGGATACAGGCGCAGGACATGGCAGTATGTACACAGAAAACGTTAAAATATTGTACCACACCAAGCATGTACTGCAGGATACCAACATTTGCAGGATGCACTTACTATGCTGTTGGACCACCCGTAGCACGGAGATATGCGGCGATACAGTCGGACATGGAGGCACACAGACGTCGCTACATATTAGTACTAATTTCTAATACAAATATTATTACGAAAATGTAATGCGTCTTCAATCCCGTATATTATTCGCGCAGTTTTGATTCATTTCATATTACATATTGTTAAACACATAAGTTGTAAGTAAAATAAATTCATATCGATTAAGTTTAATAATGTCTATGACTTTAAAAATAAGACGATATGTTACACTAACAGCATTGCCGTTTCTCAGCTCTGTATTTCCTTATTTTTGACCGCTTAATGGGTTCTGTTGTTATAAGTCTAAATACTTTACCTTCCTTAGAAACTAGATTATTAGAAACAAATAGTGTTGTCAACCTTAAAATAGTTCATTCTTTCGCAAATTACTGAAACTAAAATTCCACTAAATGAAACACTTAAAAATCACATAAAACGGATTTCGTTGTAGACATGCACCAACTGTAGTGGAAGCATGTTAACGCAAAATATTGTTACGCGCTCGCTGCTTCGCATCCCGCGCGAGCTAGTGGAAATGAAGGGCAAAGTAGTAAGTTAATGGAATGTTTTGAAAGACAGGCGAGCGAACCGCGTATGTGTTACAACAAGCGAGCCGACGCAATAATTCCTTTCGCTGCGCGCGCTGCTGACCCTGGTTGTATTGAGTTTCTGCATTTATCTGAAGAGTTTTCTAGAGTTTGCTGCTCTAGTTTCTATAAGCGTGACTCGGGGTGCGGCGATCTTTCCACGTCAAGACTAGGAGAGTAAAATCAATGCGGTAGGCCTCCGGGTTGTTGTTGAATAGATGGGTGCCTGAGTTTCAGCGATAGACGAGCGGCGGTAGAAGATACCAGCTGAAGGGAAATCTGCGACTGCGAGTATCAAGCAGTGGGGAGTGCGGCTGGCAGGCTGGACTATTCGACTAGATGCGTGAGTGAAAGATATTACAAATGATGGCAACAGACAGACTGATAGTGTCGTAATGATAAGTATGAGTTAATTGACTGCAACTAAACAGACACTAAGAAGGACGTTAATCTGAGTAAAAATAGACATTAGGCCCTAAATAGTGCGCTCATTGAAAAATAAAAACAATAATAGTGGAGATAGAATAACGTTGTAAATAATAGTTGTGAGAATAAGCCAAAATAAAATGTAGTTCTTTTAGTTTTATTAAGGCCTTCATCCTTCACGAACTCTGATACGCCCCTTAGGTGCCATGTAACAATATTTACTTTCACATTTTCCAAACAACAGAGGCTGTATTTAGGGGTAGTGAAATTTCGCGAAAAGATTTCAAGACGAGTTACATTTCAGATCACTGTAGGGTCGTTTACTTATTTTGATCGGCTGAATTAATTTTTGAAACATGTTAACTGTCTGCACATGAATCACGTAGGAGCCGTGCCGATGTTGCCGGATTCTGAGTGGCTCAGTCAAATATGAAAACGCCCTCTCAAGCAGACAGCAACCAATGGCAATAGACAAACTGTTGTTGGGTGCTTATAATGTTGAAATCTACTGCGTACTCATATTTTCCCGCGAAAAATCACTAGCTCTAGCAATATTAAATTCAGAGTGGATGTGCCACAATTGGCTTAATCAGACATTCCTGAAAACCCCTTTCCTTTCCCCGTCAATATCCTGCAGCTTTTTGAAATTGTGGTCTGTACTTTGACCCGGATGTCAACCAGTACCTCCCCAAATTGAAACTGTTCCAGCGCCACTGCCTGTAGTTGTCCGCCGTCCCTGAAAACGGCGACTAGCAACGGGGCCCCAAGGACTAGTCCACAATAGCTCGTCCACAGTTGAATGGTCCGCGGACGCATGTCCCAACGTGTGTGTCTACAATAACGACGTCCGAAGCTAAACTTCCCAGCACTGGCACCAGAGTTCACTAAATTCGACGCCGTCTGAAACTAAGCTTTCAGACAACTTGAGACTAGAGTGCACCCTAATCGGCGCGTCAATAAATTGTATGCGATTACTCGTAAATATTGATCTTTCTAGCTTATTTTATTTTGTTTTCTAATAATTTGAGATACGCGAATGAGTACGTTTTGATTTTGCTACGTTCTGATTTAACTTCATTTGGATAGTTTTTTTTTCTCCTCAGGTCAGTGAATTTTTATATTTTTACTTTATAAAGTTTCGTTTTCGCGGTTACGAGATTGAAGGTTATAGGTACCTTTGAAGAAATAGCGAGTTTTATAATAATAATAATAATAATAATAACACCCGCAATTTACTTTTGCCGCTTGTGCGCAAAAAAAAAACGACTGGAACCCGCCCGCGGACGAAAGTTGAAGTTGGTAAATGATCATGGTACATGGGACCTTGGCACATTGGGACGGCGAGCTATGGAATCAGAGGGTCACGTGCACCAATCAGCAATTTGGCGTCCACGGACCAGTTATTGTGGGCTAGGGCTAAGGCGGAGCGGCAAATGAATGAACGAGCAGTCCTACACGTTCCCCACCCGCCGGGAAGCGAACCCGGATCGCCATGGAGGGAAGCAGGTGCTCCAGCCACCACGACCCCGCCACGTTACGGCTAAACACGTGACGTCATTAAGTCAGAGACCGAGCGACATTGGCGCTGTGGTTAACAACACTAAACTCGCATTCAAGAGTCCCGGCTTCGATTCCGGTTCCGCACATCCCGATTTTCATTTACTTTGGTTTCCCGAAATCAATCCAGACGAGTGTCGAGGTGGTTCCCTGATCAAGGTCACGGCTGTAGTCCTTCCCCCATTCCTACCTGTCCCGATAAACTTGATCTGTCTCTGATGACCCTGCTGTCGACGAGACGTTAGGCCACGCGTTGAAAATATAATAAAATTGTAGTTTGGATGGCTGGGGGAAAGGCTGGTGTAACTTTCTTGTGTATGGAAGAACCCCAACATTTACATGTGCTTACTTTTACTTCTGTCAAGTCAATTGTTTTGAAGCTAAAATGGGGCGTATCAAGGTGTAGAAAAAAAAGGGGGGGGGGAGCAGGGGGCTAAATGGGCATGAGGCCTCCATCTCTCCTCGGAGCTTGATTTTACACTAGATAAAATTAGATTATTCTTGAAACCAAGTACATGCTCAGACTGCAGTAAAATATACGTCACTTGGTAGGGGCCCACAATGACAGGAAAATTTAAAGTATTTATACAGCCTATCCACTACTGACATTTATATGCAGAGAATTAAAAGTTAATCTTATTGGTACGCTTGTGGTTTGAACGAAATGCGTAGTGCTCCACCCCTCAAGCAGCCTACTCGTTAATCGGTTTCTACATCCACCACTGACTACGTATAAACCTCAGTGCAACCTACCTCAACATCAAAAACAATTTAAAAAAATAGCCGGATAGGTTGGGATCAAGCGTTTCACGCTACACTTTCACGTGTATGTAAAAAATACTCTTCCAGGGTGGTGTATTGTGATATTTCACGTAAGCACGTAATCTTTATGCACTGAATAAAAATGTCCAGGGCAACTATTGTTGCTTTTTTTGGCTGAAAACTGTGGAAATTCAAGTTATACGAGCGTATTTGTGTTTTAACACTGATGTGATTAGAACACGTTGCAAACGTAAGGCGTTCGTGATTTATACAAACTTTGAAAACAACTAGGAAATCGCCATGACGTTCAGGACGAAACGTCTCTAAGAGATGTAGACATTTTTTTGTATATGTAAGAATAAATATTATGTAATAAACTTTGATGTCCTGAAAAAATTAAATTTTCTTAATGAAGTAGACATACTCAAATTTGCAAACTTAATGGTAAACATTCTGCCTTTTATGCAAGAATTTTTACACCCAAGAAACATAATTAACGAACTGCGGTAATGTAAGTCTCTACAAGTATTTAAAATTTATAATATCAACAATAATAATCTTAGTCTAATTTTTATTTGCTTTTTGTCCTCACTTCCGGTAGAAAATTATATATGCGGTACATCAATTAAGAACGTGAGCAGAAGAAACCGCGAAAATAAAAACGTTAACAGCAAAGATAACACATCGTCATTATTGTGATTGGCCAGCGATATTACGTGGTTCAGTCACAAAGTTTTTCTATCGCGTGATCTTTTGAGAGAGAGAGATATAGAGAGAGAGAGAGATATATATATATTAGAGAGAGAGATATATATATAGAGAGAGATATATATATATATATAGATATATATATATAGAGAGAGAGAGAGAGATATATAATATATATATATATATATATATATATAATATATAGAGAGAGAGAGAGAGAGAGAGAGAGAGAGAGAGAGAGAGAGAGAGAGAGAGACACACACACACACGCGCGCGCACACACACACACACACAAGTCAGTTTATATAACACTTGTCGGCAATGTCGATTCAGATTCGCAGGCCACGAGCGTGTAGTAAGCACGCTTTACGGGTGCACAAATCTATTTATATAACACTTGTCGGCAATGTCGATTCAGATTCGCAGGCCACGAGCGTGTAGTAAGCACGCTTTACGGGTGCAACACACGAACGCGAATTCGATCAGTGCATCATTGCGTCTGGCTGGAGTCCAGCCTTCCGCCCTTCATGAGGTCAACGACCCCTCGACGGGTACAACCCCACCATCTCCTCCCCTCTGAGGCTAAAGCGTGACGCGACGCTGCGTCTAGACGGGGAGCTAGGGCTGTCCCCTAATGACGTCTGGTATCTCCCCAAAAAGTCGATACGTCCCGACGGGCGGCGCGCGCCTCGCCGCTACTATGGGCGAGCTTGCCCTTGCCGTCCGCACAGGGCCCCTCACGGCACAGTAGGGCAACTCCTACCTCGGAGTAACGCGGGCGGCCATTATCTCCAGTACTGCTTTTAAAAAACACGACTTTACTGATTGGCCACCGAAAAAACCATGCTATCGTGGTTGCGTTTTACAACTTGCAAGTAGCGTTACAATTACCTGGACGTCCTGGCGAGAATTTAAAAGGGGGAGAGGGCATAGGGGGCACGTGCCCCTTCTTTAAGAATATTTTTTACAAGTAGATGGAAGTGAATAACGAAACGAAAAACAATAAATTTGTGTTCTACACGAAAAATTATTCTAAAATACCTTATCATAGTTTTCATGAGCCAGCTTGTTTTCTCTGTTTATATTTTAATAAAACTTCACGTACATAAACAAATATTAAAACTAATATTATGTTGTATCTTATTGAAAGGTTATAACGTGTGTGGCAGTAAGGGTCCTGCTACAATTGCCATGTCCCCTGTCCTCGGTGCTCTCTGAGTCACAAGGCACTTGTTGGCCCATGTGATCATGCGATGTCATGAGCCATGTCCCCACTTGTCCTCACATGTCCTCTATCTCTGTTCCTCAGCAGATTGGTCAATTTTTAATTTTTTGTCCTCGGTTGTCCCCAGTCCACTAATCTTTCATGAAAGAATAAGAAGAATAATTTACCAGCGAAAAATGTGTATAATATGAAATAGTATACAAAAACAGTTGTAAACATAGACATTGAAGAGAATGTAGAGTGTGCCAGTGCCGAGTGGGACTAATATTGTAAATAATAAATATGCGCCTTGCAGTTATGGCCTGAATTATCCAATAAAAATAGGAAATCCAGAAATGCAAACTCAAGGGAAAATTTATTCCAATGAGGGAATTTAATTTTGGATAAAAACACAATGTGAATATAAAGAAACTATTTTCAAATAACTGATTAACAAAATAGATCAATAATCAAAATTGCCTTTATATCAACACCTCAAATTTATACCAGCCAAATACTTGTGACTCTAAACAAACAAGTATAAAACAAAATGGTGGAAACATATACTGCTACTTGGTAGCTGTTTTTGAAACCTACTTGATGGGACAGCTTTAGACATCTGTTGTAGCAGCAAATTGTGAGTCTCGTGACATCAGCAAGGACAGATGACCGAGGACAAGGTACATGTCAATTGTAGCAGGGCCTTGAGGGTTGCACCTGGCAAGCAAAAAATGTTATAGCAAACACAAGTGTTCCCCCACCCCAGCCATTCCATATATATATAACCCCTTCCTTTCATTGTTTCAAAATTAATGCTTAGGCATAGCCAGCTCAAATTGTGAAGGCACTAAAGTTTCAAATATGAGAGCTGTATTTAATTTCCTAATTTGAAGAAAAAGACGAAGAAGAAAAAATGTACACTGTAAGAGTTATTTATTTAATAATTATAGTCCTGAATGCAAAATGTAATGACACATTTTCACAGTAAACAACTAGCCTACTCACTATTCTAGCACAGTAGAGTGCAGAAATGAATTATTTTAGCACAAACTATACATTTGAGTACTATCAACCAAGTACCCAAGGTTGGCTCAGTTGGTTAGTCCCTGACCTACCACCTTTGCAATTCCTGGTTATATCCCAGGCCTCGTGGGGAAATTTTCAGATAAGGGGCTCTCATGTGGGCTGCTATGGTGCGGGGGTTTTCTCTGGCTCTCCCGTTTCTTCCCTGTCTTCATTCTGCTGCCCCCCTCCTTCTGGTCAGATCTCATCAACTAGCATCAGCCTCCTCTAATCCATACATGACCCTACCTCAGGCAAGAACCACATCTGCATTTTTAATTTACACTAGACATCAGTCAGAGTGTATGAATTGTATCACTCTTCGATGAAATCCCACCTCTGCTCCATCACCTGGGTGGATCTTAAGACACCATGCTGCTCATTAAGAAGTTCCTTGATTACTCCCCACAATTACCTTGAGCATACAAAGTCCTATCCTTAATCATTTTGTAGCAGCAACCAAGGTGCTGCACACGAACCTTGTATGGTTGCACGGAGTATGGATTGTGGGCGAGTAAATTGTTTAGAAAACATGATCCACATTGCCAGCGACCGGCTGACAGGTGTGCAAAATCCGTGTAGCAGTCAGGCGAAATGCTATACTTGAGTTCCCCATCACCACTTAACGTAAACATATTAATCTGACAAGGTTAGATATTTCATTAGAGTCTTCTGCACTATTCGTAATCACTGAGAGTAATTATTTGTGCAGTAAATATTGTGTGTTAATTGTTATCACAAACGTGTAAGTTAGATATAATAAAGAGTGTTGTGTTAATTCTAGACTACCATCAATCTTAGAGCTACGTTTCTCCTTGAGTAATCCCACTCCTAGTTGATGGCTTGAGATACAGTAAATAAGCAGAACTCAGAGTGAGAGTTATAGATCAGTGAAAGGCCAGGAGGAGTAGGACTGCTACAATTTGCTGATGTACGCATGTTCACAGTTTGCTGATTACCCGCCACACTTGCCCAGCAATTTTGTTCCAAACTCCTTGACAGTGTGAAGAGGCTGTATTTATACCTGTTGCTAATCCTTCCCCAATTATTCCACACTGACGCATGACCAAAGGTGGACTAATTTGGCACTGAGTCATTTCTCAACAGGAATCATAATCATCCTTAACAGGTGTCAGGTGTGAGTTGCCAAACAAAATGGCACTAATCACCCCTGTCACATCTCCACTCTCCCTCTTCCTCACCAGATGAGTGATGACAAATTCTTGTTGCTGAACTTAGTGTGCACTGGCCGAATGCCACATGCTCCAGTTTGTATGCACTCATACCAATCAGAATTCCAATTGTGAACTGAACTGAGAAAATGCACACAGGGTGCAACTTCTGCTTCACTTTTTCAAGAGTCAGAGTACCAGTTTAAGTGTAAATATTGCAGACAAACAAGCACTCTCTAGGGGCGACCACATCATAATTTACTTTTCCAGTTTTCGGGGTGAACCAAGAGTATACATAGAGCAGTCAGTTGGGAAATATCATGAGTCAGCTACATCATGGGGCAATGGTGTGGGACAGAGGCAAGCAAACTTAATCCACGTAACAAAAGTACTGTCAAAGAATTCACTACTCATTTCATGTTTAAGCACGAAGGCAGAGAAAGGAGGGAGAAGAAGTTACACTGTATGCATTGATGTACATGATCATCATATTTCATTGTGTCAGCATGCACACAAAATGCAAAGAGAATGTGTAATTAGCGAAAGTGGTAAAGGTTCAAAAGATATAGTAATTGTGTGAAGTGATTCAAATAATATGTTAGGAGTATTCAGGGGTAGGTAAATTGTAAAGTGATATCAATATGTGAGAAAACATATCACACAGATAGTGTTGACAGTCAGCAAAATAGACTTTGCAGCTTCTGTACCAGATAGTGAACAGAACTCCTTACAGTTCCTCTTAGCACCTTGCGAATAGTTGGTAGAGGTAAAATCTGAGCTGACATTGCTAGGTCCCTTAAGATCTATCCAATACATGTATAGAAACTATAATCAAAAACTTAGTAAAACTTGCCTAGGCAATCCACATTTTAATAATAATCTACACACGTGAATTAATTTATTTAATATAAAATCTCATTTTGAAATCAACAAAGTCATGTCCATAAGAAAAAGATTCTCATGCGAAAACAGAATTTATAGAGAAAACTGGCCCTATGATTGAAGGCCTGGCAGTCACAGGTTTCACAGTAGCTGCAGTTTGCCTGAAGCTTGGAAGAGTGAAGTCAAAGTGTTTATTTTTAAGTTAAATATACATCTTATTGGCATAGTTTGATATCTTTACAATCATTTCTTGCACAATATTTTGTACTACACTGTCAGCAAAAAAATACAACAGATTAAAAAAATTTTGTAATCCACTTATCCCAGAAAATGTTTAAAATTATTAAATAGTAGGACTGATTTAACACCACTCTCAAAGAATAGGTCTAGCTTCTGTGGACAACCAAAGAATGAATATAGAACCCCAACATCAGGAATTCAAGTTTTAATTCAAGAACTCTATGGTACAGCTCAACAAACTTTAGTGAAGCCCCGGGAAAAATGTGAACTAACGTTCTTCTCTCTCACACACACCACCCCTCCCTGCACAGCTGTTTGCCTCGTCTCCTTCCAGCCAGTAGCGAGCAAGCAGCCTTATCTACAACTTGTGCATACAGTCACATAAATTCTAAAGTGATGTTAATTGTTGTGGCAACTTGTGTTGTTTTCCATCCAGTTTCGTGTCATGCTCATTTACCCGCAAGTTATATGAATTACCACCATTGTATGTTGTACTGTGACTTGCAATATATATATTTGTTATCTTTGCTGGATCAGCAGCCAGTTCAATTAATTAGATGCTGGAGTGGTGCAAAGAAAAGTGCAAGAGTTTTACGTGATGAAAAAACTATACACGCTCTAAAAAAATTGCAGGCAGTGTTGGCAAACAAAATTAATTTCCAAGGTAGTAGGGAAACTTTGCGAAAATTAATGAAATCAATGGATTTCAAGTTCAAAAAATGTAAAAATAAGCAGTTATACTTAATGGAAAGAAACAAGATCATTACGTGGCATGTGAAATACCTTCGCACTATAAGGGAAAATGACAGACAAGGAGAAAGTAAATTACCTGTAATATAACTCAATGAGAGATGGAATCATTCAAATCACATTGTGAACAAGTGTTGGCAGCATAATGACGTAACAGGAGTGTACAAAAACAACCATCCAGGCCAGCGATCAATTATAGTTCGCACAGGTTATGAAAATGGCTTCATCGAGGGAGCAAAATTTATTTATAAAGCCAAAACTAAAACTGGAGATTATAATGATGAAATGAATAGCAACACTTTCATGAAATGGTGTGAACACAACTACGTCCCACCTTTCCATCCCTAAGCATTATTGTTCTCAATAATGCTCCATACCATAGCGTGTGTGGGAACAAACCTCCAACCATGTCTCTTACTATTACCACCATAAGAAATTGGCTGATAAATAACATTGTTTTTTTCTGCAGGCGAGAGAAAATCCGAGCTACTTATAAAGGTTCGGTTACATTAGCAACCTCTCATTTATACCATTGATAAACTGTTTATGTCCCAAGGACAAACAATTATCAAATTACCACCATACCAATGTGATATAAACCCAATAAAGCATATCTGGAGTATTGTAAAATCCTGCATTGCTAAAAAAAATATTAATGTTGCGAATTTTGACATTCTGCAATTGACTCATTCAGCAATAGACAGTATTTCATCAGCACACTTAGAAAAAACAATGTGATCATATGAAAAAACTAGAAAACAATTATTGGGTGAATAACAGACTGAAGGAGAAGATTCCTCACGTTTTGTTGAACCTACAAAGTAGTAGCATCAGTGATGTTACTAAAGCCAAACGCACCATGATGGCAATGTGTCTGGAGTGGAGAAAGTGATGTTCTGTTTCTAGCATTCTAACAGTTATTAATAAAGAAATAAAATCGCTCCTGTACGTTATATTCAACTATATTGTCTTTACTGTGCTTCTGTCTTAAAGTAAACCACGCGTCTTTTTCGGCTGGTACTGATACCTCTCCCACGCTGTCACAACGCGACCTTGCAAAACGAGCGCTCTTACCAACTCCACCTGGGGCTACACTTGATTTTGTCGCACAGTAGTTCAAGAATTTTTTTTCAATATTGTTAAGAGATAATTTATAGTGGACATAGGTTTAAAATAATTTTTTCATGTTATTACAAAATGTAAAAATCTCAAGAAACACTCAACCAATAAACAAACATGATTTAAACCATTATACAGTAGAGTCCTGCTAATCCGGACTAAATGGGACCGGACCCTGTCCGGATCACCGAATGCCCGGATTAAACGGAATTTGACATAAAATGCATGTAACAAAAGTTTTAGATGGGTAAAACTATAAAAATCAATGTTTTTTTTCCATAAATACAAGTTTTCCTACAGCTTAATTTTAGTTATAATAATACTCTATACATAGACCTAAGTTTTTAACCTACGAACTGATGTAGGACTAACAAAACAAAACATCTTTGTGATTAAAATTCAAAATTTATTGAATGTACAGCACAAAAAAACCACAGTAATATTACTAATTAAGAATTTAAAAAGGAAAGAAACATTAAACTCTGAACAGGACTACAAAATAAAACTACAGTACTGTACTGAAAACAAGAATAATGTTTTTAGGCTCACTGGAAAAAGTCCGTAGTGTTCTTTTGCTTTAAAGAAGACTGATGTCGTTTTTCCGTGCAATCTTATAGGCGCCTCAAGGTCAGTAGCTCAGCAGATGATGTATCACTTTGTTTCTCGAAGTATGTCGCTTCACCATGAGTTAAGCCAACTGGTTCCTCCGTATTGTCGTCATCTTCCGAATTATCATTCTCTGTTGCAGTGTTTGCAATGCACACTTCCACAATTTCATCTTCGCTTAATACTTGATGACTAATATCACTGTCACTGTTCATCCACTCAGAAATGTGATTTTCTTCCACATCGACACAACCCTTCAACTGTTGAAAAACTTGAACGAAGTCAGCATCATCGTTTGCAGTTGGTTGATTTTCGTCGTGTTCCTGGTTTTCTTGTGGGATGCTAGACCACAGTTTTTCCAGCTTTTTTGAAGAGTTGATGGCTTAATTTCTTTCCATGCTTCTGCGGCCAAATAAATGACAGTCTTCACTGTCACTTTTTTTAAGAAAATCCATGAACCTAGCTGACGGGTCTGCTTCTTGTTGTTCTAAAAGAGACACGATCAACTTTTTCCTATATCGCAGTATTATTGCTTCAATCACACCTTCATCCATTGGTTCAATTAAAGCTGTGACGTTCTGTGGCAGGAATTTCACAACAATAACCCCATCTCGCAATTCTTCTTCAGTAAGGTGGCATGGTGCATTGTCTATGAACAATACAGCTTTTTCTGAGAGTTTTTTCTCTTTCAAGAACTTCTTTGTTGAAGGCACAAATTTTTCAAAAAATCCAATCTTAAAAAATTTGTCTATTCATCCACGCAGATGTTTGTAATTTGTACTGGGCTAGGAGAACATTAGGATTTACATTTTTAAGGGCCCTGGGCTTGGCCGATTTCCCGATCACCAAAAGTGGAAGTTTTAAATGTCCAGAAACGTTACAGCAAGGAAGCAAAGTTACCCGTACTTTCTTTTACCTTATAACCTTTGGCTACAGAATCTAGTTTTGAGGCTAATGTTTTTATTGGAAGCATTTTGTAATTTAAACCTGTTTCATTGGCACTAAACAACTGACAAGGCTGTAAGTTTTCATCTGTAACAAACTTCTGAAATTTAACTTTGAAATTTTCACTGGCAACATTGTCATCTGATAAAATTTCACCACTTACACCGAATTCACGAACGCTGTGTCAATCCTGCCAGCGAGATAACCACCCCACATTGCCAGTAAAAGCAGGGTCCTCTTCTAATTTTTCATTCAATTTGAGCATGATTGCTTGTAACGTTAGACCCAATAGCGGAACACCTGTTCATGTTGTTGGCAACACCAAACGTACAAAGCCTCGTCTAAAGTTTCATTTTTTGGTTTTTTAACGTGCTTCTGTTGCCTAAACTTCATTGCTAACCATTTTGGCACAAAAATCTTCAATTTATTTCCGGTTTTTTTTTTCCAGTCAGAAACAGTTTGTTTTCCCACTCCTAAATCATCTGCGATTTTAGTTAGTGATTCCCCTGCATTAATACAAAACAAAGCTTGGAGTTTTTGCTCCACTGTCACAGTCACTTTCTTCCGTTTAGTTGCCATTTCCACACACAAACACTCGCACTCAACGGTATGTCAAACAACAAAACACAGCCGTAATGGACTCTCGATTAATATTGTAGGAGTATCGACTGACAACTAAAGTAAAGAAAACAAAACAAAATGAAAGAGGCTTTCTAAAAACAGCTGTACATACAGTACCTGGATTATAGGATGCATGCACCAACTACTTTGTCTGCACTCTCTCATCGTAGCCAACTGAGGACGTTGAAAATTAGTAAATCCTACTTTTTTGACAATGTACATATTTTTTTAAATTCCGTCCAGATTAACTGGATGTCCAGACAAGCGGGGCCGGATTTGCGGGACTCTACTGTATTCCATTAACCATATTGTGCATAAACATGTAGCTGAACATGGCACTTCAAGCACAAATATTACCATTGTTGCCCTACCAAAAATATAAATAAGAAGCAAACAGAATGTTCTGATGTTCCTGTAATATTAAATTTCATCATTACTGTATCTGAAGTGGATTACACTGCTTTCTGGTAGAAACCCAAAAAATCCACCAGTTCTTGATGGATAAAATTTAATAAGCTGAGTAAATTTTACTGTTTTCCCTTGGATCATGTTGTGTGACACCACTGAGCCTCTTTGTAATCACTGGTTCCTGTTGCACAGTAGATTATGTTGGTTTCAACAGTGTTCTGTTGTACTGTACTCTGTTGGATTTTGTTATATTGCTGTGGTTCCTATAAGCTTTTTTTTGCATGGGTTTCTGTTCTATACCTACCTAGCTGCCAGTTTCGATTGTATCTTTAGTGGTCTTCATTGGTTTCCGTAGTGTTTTATTAATATATGTTGTATCAAATCCTTTGTTTGTGTTGAATTAAATCCTGTTGATTTCTTTCTTAGTGCTAGTGGTTTTTATTGGTTTCTGTTGTGTTATTTTATTTACATTGTATACTGGTGTGCAAAAATCAACAACAAAGTGAGAAATTAACACAACAGTGAAACAGATACAGTACGGCATACCAATACATGCAGCATAATGTACTATAGGCACGTGCAAAAGGTATACAGCATGAGTGCAGTGTACCTCCAGCATTGCAGAGGAAGCTATTGTACAGTTCACATCAGGTTGAACAATGTTGTCGTGTTGATGTTTGATGTGTGATATGGCCAACAGACAGTCCTGTTGACAATATCTGGACGACTTTACCGAACATTGAATCATTGGGAAATCGGGAGAAGGTCAAAGTGTGGCTGGTATGGCTAGTGTGGCAGAGGAGTTCGGAATTATACACAGAATTGTGTCACAAGCTTGGACAGAATTTCAAATGGCAGGAACAGTTGTATAAATGTTTAAAGGCTGTTCATGATAAAGTGAACACTTTTGAAATTAACCTTTGAAAAATTCACTGTCTCTACCTGTCTACATTTTAAGCAATGCACTGAGTGGCATGCAGCCAGTAAAGTTGGTAACGAGGCAGAGAAAGTAGTTTCATGTCTTACTGTTGAATTAAAATTGTTAGGTAAACATTTTTGAAAACTGAAGTTATTTTTTGGCTTTCAATTTTTTAATTACGTACATCTAAGTGTACAATTTGACAGATTTTTTTAAATATTAACTTTTATATAATTTCAAAGTTTCACTTGACCAACGCATTAATAAAGTTTTATCAGGCCACTGTAATGTTAATTTTACATATGGTGGAAGAATACACAACGTTCATACATGTAAATCTTAAGCAGGGCTTTCAAAAGTACTCAGTTTACAGTGAACAGATTATAATAGTGGTTGTCACAAGCAACCATAAAAGTTTAGAAGTAGTTGTCAACAAGCAACCACTGTGACAGAGAATCAGTACATTGTCCTATAGGCAAGGAGAGATAGATGGTAGAGAGCAGGTGAAATCAAAAGACACATGCAATGTACTACTGGACATCCAATATTGCATGTTACTGTGACCAGGAGATTGCACACAGGTGGTTTACTCACTCAGCGACCAGAACAGTGTGTACCAGTGATGTCTATCTATTGAAGACAGCGTTTTCTGTTGTACCAGGAACTGGGCAGCTCAACAATGGGGTCAAGTGCTCTTTATGGATGACAGCTGATTTTTGACCTCACTAGCAATTATGTACATCTATATGTCTGATGAGAGCGGGGCACACACAATCACCCCTACAACAATAATGAAAGGCACCAGTTTGTAGATGATGTGAATTCTCATTTGGGGAGGAATAAAGCCATATGGAGATACACATCTTCCAAGGACCACTATGGTACTAAGTTTTTCCTTTCCTTCACACATCTTATCAGGGTTCTGTGGACTTGTAGTAACTATCTTTATTTTCACACTAATTACAAACTACTACATACACCAACACTCATTGCTCTCTCAGCTTGACACCATGTTACCGACTGCCGTTTTGATGTTCCACACCCGCAGATGTGCCAACCACTCAAACCCTTATACCCTAAACACAACTCACAAAGCCTAAATATCCTACACTCCTCCCCCACATATTGCATGAAACTAACTGCTATGCCCAGCCTTGATACTAGGGATCAGAGCACACAACAACCATACCACCTCTACTTGCTTAAAAATACAATGTTTTCATCTGCCTAACAAGTCCATCACTTTGTTAGGAACCCTAGCTCATTTGGAGTACCATGAAACTATTTTCGCATACGTGCTGGAGCTGTTGTTACTATTACTCTCACTTGAAAAGCCCTTAAATCCGTTTGTGATGATATTGGGTCTTCGTCCTCTGTCACTTGTATCATTAAACTTGCCAGGGCTATTGACTGGTAGGTGTATAACTAATGAATCACGGTCATTGTCACTGTCCTCCTCTCCTACTTGTTGAGGTTTCTGCATGAGAAGAATACTTTTCCTGTTGGTCATGGGGGTACTTTGCTCAGGCAGAGGATCGGCAAAACCCTGCGCAGATCACAATTGGTCAACATGTTTGTGAAATATGCCACTACTTCCAACCCTGGGATATGTTAAAGGTCCCAACTTGGCAACAACTGTTCCATTGGTCAATAACTCACCAGTTTTGGAATAATCTTTATAATATACGTTGTCACCAACTTCAAACGATGCAGTGTGGTGAGAGCAGCGAGAGGCCACTGAAGTGAGCAACAAGGATAGACTGGTGTGGATGGTGCAGCCGAACATGAGGACAGTGGGGGGTTTCACCCGTAACCACATACGAAGTAGTACGGTAATCCAGAAGAAATTGAGGCAAAGCAAGATGAAGAGAGACTTGTGAGTGCATGATGGCACGAAGCTTACTCTTGAAAGTCTTGACCATGTTTTCTGCCAAGCCATTCATGACAGGGTGGTATGGTGGAGCAAAGGTATGTTTAAGCAAGTTGAGTTTGCCGAAGGTAGAAAATTCTGCAGATGAAAACTGTGTCCCATTGTCTGAAACAAGAAGTTGAGGTCAAAACTGCCTCAGACATGATGTTGGGCAATTCACATTTTTCAGAACACTTGAAAAAAAAACAGTCAACCAGAATCAAGAAGAATTTGCACTTTAATGACCCGGCACTGTCAATATGCACTCTTTGCCAAGGATGACGTGTGCATGACCACGGTCACAGCACAGACTTTTCTGGCAGTGACTTCCCCTGTAGACATGCAGCACAATTTGCAACCATATTTTCTACGTGTGAATCAATTTTATATCACCAAAGATACGAGCGTGCTAGTGCTTTCATTTTATTTATCTCAAAATGACTGGATATTAGTTCTTGTAGAATCTGGTTTTGCAGCGCAGCTGGTATAATCACCCTGTGTCTCCACAAGAAAACAACAACACACTTTGAGTGCATCTTTTCTGTTGTGGAAAGGCTTAAGTGATTCATCCACAGTGTATGGTCAACCATCTCTGATGTAGCAGAGTACCGTGCTCAGCAAAACGTCTCTGGTGGTAGCAAAACAAATTTCATTGTGAGTAACAGGTAAAAACTCTGTTGCACTCATGTAAAGGTAGGAGAACTACTGCGGTTCTCCCCAAGTTGAAAGAGGCAGGGGAAATCTGGAAAGGCCATCCGCATTGCCATTGTCTCTGCCCTTGACATACTGTACAGTGTACTCAAAACCTTGTAGAATGACTGCCCAATGCTGTAGTCTGTTTCCCGCTAACTGTGGGATGCCTGCGTGTTCTCTCAGGATATGTACCAGTGGCTCATGAACAGTGACAAGCAAAAACCTATGGCCATACAAGTATTGGAAGAACTTGGAGAGACAAAAAACAATTGCCAGAGCCTCTCGATCCAGCTGGGAATATTTTTTTTCTGCAGCGGACAGGGAGCTCAACGTAAAGGCAATAGGCTTTTCCAACCCATTTGCATAAACATGACTAATAGCTGCACCCACCCCATATGGCAGTGCATCAGATGCCAGATTGAGAGGTAGTTCAGGGTCGTAATATGTCACTACTTGGTGTGATGCCATTTGCTCCTTTGACAATTTCCATACACTGTCCTTTTTTAGTAAGTCATGTAGTGGACTTAGCAAGGTAGAGGTAAGGTAGAAACTTTGCATAGTAATTTACAAGTCTTAACCAAGCCCTTAATTGGGTTGTGTCCATAGGAACTGGGGTGCTAACAATAGCGTCGACTGTCTGTGCAGGCATGCAACCCTTCATTGTCCACAGTATGACCCAAAAAACGAACACTCTTTTGTAAAAATTTACATTTACCGTTATTCAGTTTCAACCAGACTTTATTCAACCGCTGCAGTAGTTTGTGTAGGTTGCCTCTGTGGTACTCGCTTGAAGTTCCTGTTACTAGTAAGTCGTCTTGAAAACAAACAACACTGTCCAGTCCCAGCACCACTTGTTCCAGTGATCGCTGACAAATTGCTGGACATGATGTTACCCCAATAGGGAGGCGTGTATAACGGAAGAGATCCTGGTGAGTGTTGATGGTGCATAACTCCTGTGACTGTGCATCAAACTCTAAACTGTTGGTAAGCTTGGGAAAAGTCAATAGTGGATAATTCCACCCCCCTTTTGAGTCTGGCAAACAGCTCCTCAACACATGGCATGGGATACTGCTGTCTAACAAGACACTCATTGATGGTGATTTTAAAGTTTCCACAGATACGAACACTATCATCTCGTTTTAAAATCAGTACAATGGGTGTTGCCCAATCGCCAAAATCAACCGGCACACCTAACATTAGCAGCCTATCCAGTTCCACATTAATTTTGCATTTTAGTGTGAAGGGTGCACATGGGATGCAAGAAACTTGGGAACAGCCTTGTCCTGTATGAACAATGAAACCTTTCCCCCTGTAAAATTCCCCAATCCCCCATCAAACATATCTGAACATTTTTTTAAACAGCTTATCCACTTCCGGTATTACTGGTGCCCGATGTGTAACAGCCGTGATGTTATTTAGGCACTGTTTTGGTAGGTTGAGAGCCTCGTACCAGTCCCTTCCCAACAAGGGCAGCCCCCCTTTCGGAATAAAATACAAGGGGAGTTTAACAGCCTCAGCTTCTTCCATGCACTTCACGGGAACTGTTATTACACTGCACAGGACAATCAGACTGCTTGTGTATGACTTTAGATGAATGTCTGTTTTCTCCAACGCGAATTCTGTGTACTGTTTGTTATAGATCACTACTGAAATTGCCGAGACGGCTGCACCACTATATATTTCCAACTTGGAGTTTCCTATATAAACTTGTATCACCCATGGCTTTCGTCCATGACTTGTTAGCTGTTTTCACATTCTTCCACCATTATAATTGCTACCCACAATGCACATTTAACTACGAAGTAAATTCTATTTGCCACAGAATTTCATGTGGTGATCCCAGTTAAAGAGTATATGTACATAGATAAAAAGGTGTAAAAATGGCTGTTTGACGATAGTTTATTTGCAAAAAAAAATATTTATATAAAAATAATTTTATAAATTTTTCATACATAACCACTTTATAGGTATATTTAGAACAATATTACAAACTTAACATACACAGAATGTCCTACGTAGTAGTGTCAAGTCAAAGCAAAGAAGTAGAGGGCCTCAAGACCTATCCGAAACACCCCAATGTATATTAAGTGAATGTTTAACAGTTTAGTGGCTATGATTTTTTTTCTGTTTTGTGCCTTACTCACAGTTCCACGAGAAATATTGGTATGGTGACATGAATAAATGTAATAAATGCTTGAATATTTGTTTTGGATTAACTGACTGAATGGCCAATCCGGTGCAACAGCATTTATGTTCATCTGTCTTAGTATGGTGCCGAGAAAAATATTGAAAAACAGAAAAGATTGGAAAGCGTAGTTCGTCCATAACATTTGTTGATGTTTAAAAAAAACACATTGAACATGTTCCTTACCTACTTCAAAACATCCTTGTTTTGTCAACTACATACCTTGCAAATGTCATCACGCTACTTCCATGGTAACATCCTAAGAATGTGATTCAAAATGCAGTATAAGCAAATTCTAACTTGCGAGAGTAAGTAAAAATGTGATAAAAACCAATTACAGCAGATTAAACATGCATTTATTAGAACAAATTACAAACAATTTTCAAAATTATGACCGCTTGTTCAATACAAGTGCAGCATCGATGGAAGAAATTCTTTTGTAAGTGTCGAAACGCCACACGATTGTTTTTAATGGTACTTTAGCATCTTGCAGTTTTCGTGTTAGTTCCACCAAACTGCGGCATTCTGTGTAGTAAAGAAGCTCTTTGTAATATCCCCACACAAAGAAATCAATTATATTAAGGTCGGGGATCTTGGAGGCCACGCTATGGGTCTGCCACCATCAATCCATCCATTTACCTGGGAACCTTCAGTTTAGAAAATTCCTCATGCAAAAGGCGTAGTGATACCGCGCACAATCATTTTGAAATGTTGTGTTTCTGTGTGTCTCCAAATCAACATCCTTTAGCAGTCCAGGCAGATTGTTTGTTACAAATTGCAAATAAGATTTGCAGTTCAAGCAATCTAGTAGTTGGAATGGGCCGTTTAGCTGGCATTTAGTATGCCACACCACAGATTAACTCTAAACTGTCCTTGAAAATTGGATTCTCTTGTCAAAGTGTGGGTTTTCGATACAACATGAATGGTAGTTATGGAAATTAAACAACCTGTTCTGCTTAAAATGGGAACCATCCGTCCACAAAATTTGTCCAAAAAACATCTAGTCCTCTTGTCTTCATAACATTTATTGAAAAACTTCACTTTTCTGTCATAATAATCTGGTCGTAATTGTTGGACATGTCTGACCAGGTACGGATGATATCCAACTGCTTGGAATGTGCAATTTTGAGATGCCTGTAAGGTGATTCACCATTCTGACACGCTTTGATGGGTCTCCCTCCATCAAGCTGAGGCCCAGCTCTACGTTCTACATGTTCCCTGTAGAGTGTTGCACGTAGAGCGTTCCCTCTCGCATAACCATAAAAGTAATGCATTTCTGCGTAGTCACACAATAAAAATGCCATGGTCACTCACATACAAATTAAATGTTGGTATAAACTTGGTGCTTCATAGTCCCATGCCAATTTGTTATGCAATTCACAGTTCAGCACATTGTGCTAAGTTTCCAGTCATCGTATTAACACAAATTCACTTTGTTGCGAACTTCAGCACCTGCTAAATAATTATGACACAGTGCTGTAACCGTAATAGCAGATGGGTAAGCAATTGACTGACTGTAAAACAAGGATTGGTAAACTACAGTACCTGTCTCTGTCTAACACAAATGTAAATTCCAATGCAATCATCACAAACAATTGATTATGCTTTAAATACTGGCAAGAGAATTTTCGTAGTTTGTAATACATACATTTTCTACTATTTTTATTTTGTTTTATTACGTTTTCACTTACACTCACACATTAGAATTTCCCACATTCTGTGCCACATTAAAAATCATATTCTTAGATTGAAGCCGTGGAAGTAGCGCAATGAAATTGCAGGGTACACAGCTGATAAAATGAGGAAGTTTTTGAAGTAGGTAAGGAAAACGTTTGATGTGATTTTTTTTTTTATGCCACCAAATGTTATGGACAAAATGCGCTTTCCTATATTTTCTGTTTTTCAATATTTTTCTCAGCGACATGCTAAGACAGATGAACGTAAATGTTGTTGCACCAGATTGGCCATTCAGTTAGCTAATCCAAAACAAATATTCAAGCATCTATAGGCTGTTCATGGTAAAGTGAACACTTTTGAAAGCCCTCTCATTTGGAATAATAGTCGGTAAATATATTTTATTTTAGTCTTGGATGTTAACGTCCGTGTGCGGTGGAATATACACACTGCGTTTATTACTTACATTGCAATATTTTTTTTAAAAGGTGGCAAAAGGATAAGAAATGGTTGAAAGGAAAAAGTAACTAGGACTTTGAAAGTGCTCTCTTTACTGTGAACGGCCTATATCAATTTATTCATGTCACCATACCAATATTTCTCTTGGAACTACAAGTAAGGGGCAAAACAGAAAAAATTCACAGCCCCTAAACTATCAACAATCGCTTAATACACATAGGGGTGTTTCAGATACATCTTGAGGTCCTCTACCTCCATGCTTCGACTTGACACTACTTCCTGGGACATCTTGTATATTTATATAATTATTTATATACTATTAGTGACAACAGACCTAATTCATTTGGTTATTAAAATGCTTTTAATTTTGAATGTAATATGCAATTGTAAAAAATTTTGTACAGGAAATTACATGGTTGATAGGGAAGGGAACCGCCACATGCCAGAACAGTTAACCCTCATTGATGAGTATCCAGTGCCCCACTACACAGAAAAGGTTATGCAAATTGTTCAGCCTGATCAACTGGTTAGGCAGTATATTCAAGATTTTGCCATAATCACTGCCCTGCTCACTGAAATACTCTTGCCCATTAGGAAATACAAGTAGGACACCAGCATACAGTATGCTTGAAGAAATAAAGTACCATTTCTCTCAGTGTCACACCCTTACTCGCATCAATAGAGCCGTCACCTGTATGTGCATACAGATGCCAGCCAGGAAGGCATTAGCGCAGTACTGTTTCAGTATAGCGATAGCCAAGAGCGGTGTGTCATAGACTATTCCAGTGTCAAATTTGGCAACACTGAAAAATGTTACGACGTTAACAAACGTGAATGTTTGGCAATTATCTGGGCCATAAAACAATACCGTGATCATCTTGAATACAGGCTGTTCACCCTAAGAACGGATAACCGGTGTTTGTTATGGTTACACAAGATGCGTGAAGTCTGTAGTAAGCTCATGAGGTGGTCAATACTACTACAAAATTTTTACTTTGTTGTCGAACACATGGCCAGCAAAGATCGACTTTCGTGGTTTTCAAGTTACCACACTGCCTGTTACCGTGCCCGTCATGACAACTGTACTTAGGCAGGCAACAGAAGAGATAAACAACTTGTGGGGAGGGAAAGCATCGCCCCTAGAGTTTCACGGATTCCCAGCTGCCACACAGTCTACTGTCGCCCCTGCCACAACAAGAACACAGTAGTCGGCGGCTGGGGAAATAAGTGACGTATGGGTATGAGAAGAGTCACCACCACGACTTCCGCTGCTTTCCAGTCTCCGAGCAGCCAGCTGCCACAGCTGAGTTTCAGTGGGTAGCGCCGGAGCTTATCGACGCCATGTGGGGTGAGGTGTCAACCACCGCATCCAACAACAACGAGCGCCAACAGCCACAGCAGAGAGACGGGAGCAGTTGTTTCGCCAGCTCGACCTGTTCATCAGTGTACCACCGCCCGACCTGCTAACGCCATCAACACAGCAGGCGACTGCCTCGCTTCAGGCACCAACATAGCGCCAGCCAGGGCTCAGGTATGTTCCCTCATGCAGCCAGCATGCGCCCTTCAGCAGGCCCTAAGACAGGGTCTGCTGTAGTTGCCCAGCGTTCTCAACGTCATCGGCCACCACCCCAAATGTCACACACGGTAAGGAACTGGCCATTCCCTACTCACAGATTGAGGCAGCACCCCTTGTGCCGCCCCACCTCCTGCTGCACTTCAGCACAGTCTTCACTGCCACATGTCACCGCATTGCCCCATTAGTCTCCCCGGGGGAGCGGGGGCATTTGACGTGGTCCTCACTGCCCTGCTCGGGAGGCAGACCAATGCTGCTCGTTCATGCACCAGCCACGCACGACCATGAGTGAAGTGCATGGGTCCTGATGTTCACGCAGAACGAGTCAATGATTTGTCCCATGACCCACCTCACCAAGAGTGAACCAATGCTTACGTTGTTATTATGGTTGAGTGTAGCGATCCCCGAAAGCAGAGTCTAAAGTAAACATGGGCTATTATTATCTTGTTTTGCTTTCCATGAGTGAAGAGTAATTAATTAAAGAGTGCCCGGCAACGTGGCTTGTGTCGTGAAAAGAACCTACAATTGGTGATGCTATAAATTTCTACATAATTTTTAAGTGTAATTGCTGTGTTCTTTTAGTTTTAAAAGGGCGTATTTCTATTTTAAGTTTTATGCAATGTAAAACGTAATTGATCTTGGAAGTTCCAGCAGCTGTCATGCCAAGCACTCAAACTTGAATTCCTACATGTTTCACTAAAGTAATAGATCTTAATTTAATGAAGTGTAATTTAATGGTTTTTTTCAACGTCCAGTGTCTTATGTAATAATTTTTTATTTCTTTTGCAAGCCTGTTCAGGCTTTTTCCAGTAATCGCAATTTCCTGACACGCATAGCAACAGAGACACAGAACTTTTGAATTGAATAATTACGTGTTGGAATTAATGTCCTAATTCCTCAGAGTGTTTTGTTGTGCTTGTTTCTGTTTTTGTACATGTATTAAGTAAATATGTATGAATTTGGTTTTCCCTCATGGAGTTGGCAGGAGATCTCTTAAGTAACAGCATCTCCGCAATATTCTGCTCAGTCTAGTTCGGCGGGCCTAAGAGGGTGCACATGGTCGCGTCGCAGGGGAACTTCATCATTTTACCTGGTCAAGTCACTGCAATAGTAAGTTCATATTTTGACCAGAACATTTTATTATTTTCTTTTCTCCCCCGCGCTCGCACCCTCATTTCCGTAGACTCGCGGCCGCGGAGATTTTACCACTTGTAATTTCCATGCGCTAACTAGTGCTTTTCTCAGTGTCTGCTGATGGCAGGCCTTACATACCATGCCCACAGTATTCAAGAGATTTCGTATCAGTGATTGTATGTGTGATCTCACTCAGTCAATATACGTATTTGCATTGTCCCTCATTTTATTTTAATGTTAATGTTAATTTAACCTCAAGTCCTGGCCCACTCCAGAGTGTAAGACCACATACTCATTTATGTAATGTAAAGGCATTGGAGATGTTTATTGCAAATTATTCGTAAACGTGAGCTGTGAGAGGGTTACGCCATGTGGCTGTCGACCAATTACCGCCCTGAGAACAAGAGTACACGCGCTCACCAGTGATATAGATGAGCTGGCACCATACCGGAATTTTCAACTGTTCAGTAATATTTAGCCATGCATCTAGGTTTCTCTCAAATCTGGCACATCTTGCCCCTTGCAAGCTGCCAAGTCACGTTAATTATTCCATTACGCCATATTTCTAATACTAATACATTTCATAGAAGCAATAAGGTAAGCAATGCTTACCCTATACATATTGGAAATGTTTAACCCTTTACAGTTTTCGCCTTACACATTTAATTCTAAGTTTCCCGTTTTCGATTCAAGAAACAGAGTTTTTGTGTAAATGCATAATGCTGTTATCTAGTATTTATTTCCACAAATGGGAGCGACTAGCGATGAATCGAACTCGCAAGCAACAACACGGTCAGGGTACACAGGCGTTCTGTTTGCATCCTCCAATCTTACATTTTTCTTTGGAATGTGGATGAAAGTGTTTGGGAAAACTGGAGTTTTCTTATAATTTGTAATAAACTCTCTAAATAATATTCAGTTTAATTATTATTACAATCATTTAGTTTCCATTTTTATAACTAGTGTTAGGTATTATAAAATGGTAAATACATGTGGAGGGTAAGCAAAGTTGGAAGTTGCATTTGTTAGTAGAAATTGAAAATGGAACCACAGCCCAGCTTATATCAACCATTTACTGTATTGTAAAGTGTGTAATGTATCATATTTTAATGACATTTAACTAAATTTTATCTAAAACACTCAAATATGTGGGGCTATTATATTGCTTACCTTGTAAAAAACTCACTACACGCCACTGCAAGAAAGGTGACAAGACCGAAGTATCCAATTATAGACCTATCTCACTGCTTACCTCCTTTTCAAAAGTAACTGAAAAACTAATTTACAGGAGATTGCTGCAACATTTTGAGAACCACAAAATGTTATCAGATTTCCAGTTTGGCTTTAGGAAAAATAGCTTAACAAATGATACAATTATCAAACTAACAAATAGCATTCTTAATGCACTTGATAAAAAATGTGATCTAATGGAATATTTTGCAACCTCACTACTGTGTAAATATCAACATACTTATAGAAAAATCATACTATAGAAAAATTAACGTTTTATGGAGTCTCAGGTACACCCACTAAACTAATAAGCTCATACCTTTCAAATAGACAACAAATGCGGATCAAAGGAAAAACTACTTCATTCTACTCTGAACCAGGAAAAATCAAGCATGGAGTCCCACAAGGATTAATATTAGGCCCCCTACTCTTCCTAGTTTATATAAATGACCTCCAATGTGCCTTAACACCAGGCACTACTCCAATTTTATTTGCAGATGATACTAGCATCTTAGTCTCTGGGGACTCAGCAAATGATCTTATGCAAAACACCGACACAACATTTACAGAGCTAAATACATGATTTACTGCAAACAAATTAAATGCCAACCTAGATAAAACACATCTTATGAATTTCCTCACAAATAACAGAAAAAAATAATAATTCATATGTTAGCAGTGATTAAGTTTCTTGGCTTAGTAGTAGACAATTGACTTAATTGAAAATCTCACATTGCGTATATTTTACTTAAACTAAGTTCAGCCTGTTTCGCTCTGCAAGATGTTGCAGATATCTTGAACAAAAATGCATATTGCATATTTTTATTACATCATGTGATATGGTATAATTTTTGGGGTAGTTCCACTGACAGCAAAAAAGTGTTTCACATGCAAAAGAGAGCTGTAAGAATAATCAATGACAAAAGAAAGTCAGACTCATGAAGACCTCTTTTCAAGAGCTCAGATATTTTAACATTTGCATGTGAGTACATATTTTCAGTACTTATATTCATGTCCAAAAACAGTAAATTATTTCACAAAATTAGTCATTTCATAAGCATGACACTAAAAAAAAAACACTTATACATGACCTTAGTTAATTTAAAACTTGTCCAGAAAGGGCAGTTATACCTTGGTATCCAACTTTTCAAAAAATTACCACAACACCTTCAAGAAATTTGTTTCTCTAACCAAAAACTCTTTAAAAAACAACTGAAATAATTTTCTCATTGAATGTGCATTTTATAGCGTCGTAGGGAAGTTAATGTGAAAGGTTGGTACCTACAAGGTAGTGGTGGACATGTGATGTGGTGGGTATGTACATGGATCCACATGTGAATAAAGGGCATTCAAATGAAATACTACAGCGTAGATGAATATCTAAACTATAAAAATTAAGAAATTGCTGTACAAAATGTCATTGTATGAATTTCTTGTTCTGGTTTTTCTTCTGTTTCAGTAAAACAACAATGCCCCACAGCATGTTGGACGAAGATTAATCAAATTATTAAGAAAAGATATGATGTGTGTGAGTGTGTGTGTGCAATCTGACATATCTGTGTGTTTACTGTGTCCAGTGTATAAACTTTGTATACCGATACTGTAATTTGACTTGTCCAGTATCTTTGTACAGCTACATATAGAAAAAAGATGTTATAGAGACAATAAAACAAACATGGGTCAGCCCTGGATTGCTGAAGATCAAGTTTTTGAGTGTTTGGTAAACACAATGGTTCCAGCATCTTCCCTCTTACTTTTGGCCACACATGGCTTTCTTCAAATGCCAGACTTCACCATGTGGTTTGTCACCTAACTCTTGGCTGCACATAGTTTTCTTCATCTAGACTTCCATGAAGATTGGCAGTTTCATATCCATGTGATTAATTTTTAAGTTTTCTTAAACAGCCAACATGAACAAAAATCTCAATGATGCATATTTAACAACTAGAGAAAATGTCTCTTCATACTTTATCCCTGATTTTTACCCATATCCTTGAACAACAAGACTTGCTTTGAAAACTGGTTTCCCATTTCTTAATTCTTTACTATATACACCCACTTGGTCCTTAGTACATCTTTAACACTTGGCAATCTCCACCCAGTTATACACTTCAGTGTCAATGAAAGACGACACTTCTTCGTTCATAGCGTCTTTCCACTTGAAGGCATGCAAACTACCGAATGCTTCCCCTGGAGTTAGTAATTCACTGTTCTCTCTAACAAAATGTGATAGAAATTCTGGATATTTCTTAGCGTTCGGTTTTTGTGCAGATTTTATTTGTTTTACATATTCTGATGGTTCTGACTTTATGTTTTCATCTTTGGAATCTGAATTATCTCCTTCACTTTCAGGGAACATGTAGAAATCTTCCCCTTCACACTGCCTGAAGCTACACTCCTTGTTCATGGGTGCTATCGCTGTCAGAAGCTCCTAACAAGTCATGTCCATGACTTTTAACTGCATCATTAGTTAATGAAGATACTGGCAGATGCTGGTTCACAACTTCTTGGGAAGACAGATTTTCAGTAATAAATTTGTATTCCAGGAAAACAACATCCCTGCTTACTGTGATTTTTTTGTATCAGGTTTGATCAAACAATAAATCTTAATGTCTTTACAGCAGCCGATAAACAGCAGCACTTCGGCAAATAGGCACGAGGCTATAAACTTTTCCAGCAGTGAGTTACATAGGCATAGTAATATTTTGATTTCCCATAAAATGATATAATACAGAAGAGTATCAGTATTGTATGCCATTATGAACACTAAGAGATATATTTGTTGTGAAAGGGAGACATCCGCTACAGTGTTTGCTAAGGGCTCACGGTGTGATGAGTCAGGTTGTAACAAACTTGTGGCCAAAAAATGGATTGATATGCAGCCATTGAAATTATATTGATCCAGGTACAGATGTACTTATAAGTGTATTTTTGACTAGATTTTTCAGTGTATATACTTTAGTGTGACATACATCCTAACGGATACTCAGATTTGCATTGGTTAACACATACATGCACACAACAAATGTCAAAATATTTTCGTTGGCAGATGCGTAAAAAAGATAAGACAAAAATGATCACAAAGAACACGTAGCCTACATAATTATTCTGCAAAGTTAATTTTTAAAGAGTGATCTATATAATTTTTAATACATAAAACTGCTTTAATGTTTTTAAATACAGAAATTATTTTTAGTTAATTTTTGTAAAAAAAAGGCATGAATAGCCTCAAACATTTTGTATACAAAATACTAATGTTACAAATTTATAGGCCTCTAGAAGTGTATGGCGGTAAGTTTTTGCCTGTTCTAAGCTAGTGACTATCTTTTTTACAAAATGATGGTGAGTTTATCCATTACGTGTGTTTCTGCAAAAAATTATAACTATCAAGCTATTATAGCTATCAAGTACGAAACACACATAGACTGAAAGTGAATGAAGAGATTTGGACAGCTCTTAACATTGAGGTCTTGAGAGCCGAACATTGACTGAAAGTTATACTGGGTATCTCACATTTGTTTTATAGATACACTAAGCTCAAAACTGTTGGCATGATGGTAACTTATCCTTGTATTATATGAAATTCATATGTCAATCAGTAAATTTCAAAAAGTTGCAGAGAAAATATTCTGCACAAAACTTTTTACGTATTTTCAGAAATGTTTCTGTTCTTGTAGATCATTTTATTTAAAAAGAAACAAATTTTTTTTGGGGAGGGTGGAGTGAGGGAGGATTACTTCAAAACCCAATTATTTTACAATATTAAATTATTATGTATTTGGGGAATACGACTATGATAAAACGTAAGCTAAACATAAGTATACTGTGAAATTTATGTAGGTAAGTAGTTATTATGTGCATACAATTTTTGTGTGTCCAGAGTTACATACTACAGTCCGCTCACCATATCTTTGTTCCCGCTTAGCATGCAAATATATGGTGAATGGACAAAATTATTATATTTATAGTTATTGAGAAAATGTCCTGACTGTCCCCAAAATCATTCGTAAAATTTAATTTCACAAAATAACATTCCTACCCCCTCTAGAATACAGCGTGTGTGATGCAGACTGTTCTACACATTGAGGGAATCTGCCTGATCTCTAGACTTGGTCGGCCTGGCTAGCTTTAAGCGCGGCCTTAAGAGGTACTGTCTGAAACATTTACTTGGTATGAACATTGTGCATGATGTCTGTTTATGAAGGGTTAATGTTTTTGCAAGTTCCTTCCACACATAACATGTTATCTGTGCCACAGTTATGTAAAAGTTGTTGCAGATTCTGTACTGAAAAATTACATGCAATTTGATACCAAAATATTTTTTCCCTAGAAGCCCTGTAGACGACAGGGGCTTCCTAATTTACAAACTAGGGTTTAATAAAAAACTAAATAGTCCTGCGGCAAAAAGTAAAGAATTTTTACTCATGCCAATGAAGGAATGCTGCCTGGTTAGTGACAGGATTGTTTGATCCACTTGACCACTCCATGTAATAATGTATTGGATAGACTAGTTATTTATTTAAAAGCGCATGTGACAAATCAACACTATACAAATTAATCTTATTTTACAGTTTTATGTAAGTTAAAAGAGTAAAACCAAGATCACGCAGGTCTTGCATAACTGTTTTTACTAACTTTGTGAGCAAATATCTTAACAGAGTTATGTGTTTCTGCCGCTGTACATTTTTATGTGTTATTACGACTAAGATATCATGCACAACAAATGCACATCAATCTGGCAAAACATTTATTCACAAAATTGACAAACCAGTTATCTAAGACTGCCGTTTCTTTCAGAAACCTTTTCATTTCCAATGGCATATTTGAAGCTAATCTGTTTCTCATGCCCCCTTAAATAAAGTATTAAATTACCAAAAAAAAAAAAGTGCAAAACCAATTTTACTAACTTAGTCTTATGTCTGAAAACATGATTAACTGAGGTAGCTTATATGATAAAATTTTTGTACATTACAAGTTGCAGCATGACCATGAGTGCACACTATAAGAAGAGGAACGCTTGTAATCTTCAATTCAGTAAGAAGTTTGAAAAAGTTTTTATGTTTAACTTACATTAATTTTTTTTTCTTTGCCCTTCCCGCTATAACTCAAGTTAGTACAAGTGGACACCACTGTTCCTGTCCAGCAACACTAGATAAGATTTCCCCTTTGTGGTTTCCTCCACACCTCCTGGTGAATGTTGGTGTGCATTACTTAAAATGTGCTTCCCACCTGTAATGTCAAGGGAAATAAATAAAAATGATTATCAATATCATTATGACTGAACTGTTTGCATGCCAAGATCATGTATCGCCAACTTGTACAAGCAAATAGTACACTCTATACTACACCACATGTTCAATAGAACTCAAAATGATTCTACTATGGCACCAAACAATAACAGTTGATGAGAGTAGTGTTTAAACTTTCCCCTAATAGTTATAAACGTACTACTTTGCGTACTATTTTCTATAATGTAGTGTGTGTAATCTTGTTTAAGAAATGATTGTACATCACTATTCTCTTATATGCAGACAATCAGTTGCAGAAGGCACAGTGAGTATGTAATCACCTCTGATCCAATATGACACAAAGGTGGCTTTCCTTAAGCTCCACATTCTGCCACAACAGAAATATGTTTCAATTTATATAAAATTATTTTAATATTCTTCCCCACACATAGCTCTAACCAGTAACAATATTGTAAGCAAAAGAAACAGTAACAGTGCCATAGAAACATGTAAGCACCATAATTCTGATCAAATAAGGTCTTCTTAAGTCATGAGAAGGAGATACATTACATTTGAATTAAAATATTTATATATACATACTAAATCATAGAATAATCATGTAACAGGCTATTTACAAAAATGAAGTGAAATTATATAAAAACAAAATAGCAAATAACAAGCATCTTACTATTTGTCCGGTTGTGTTTGCCATGATTGCCCGTCACTGCGAATTATCGTAAAATTGCAAATTTTGTTTTGACACAAATTATTTACAGCTGTTCTAGCCTCAAAGTTGTCACCATGTTGTACAACACTGCGCCTTTGGAGTAATTTCAGAACTGTCGCCGCATATAGTAAATCTATGCAGTAAAAGATAGCGCTAAAGTATCCAGCGACGACGAGGTTCTGGATTGACAACAGAGATAGCGCCACGCGTTACAAATTCACAGGAAAGATTAAATCACAATTGTATTGGAAAAACAGGATATTGTGATTGGTAAACTAGTTTAGTTGTCTACAGCGACATTCATGTAATATGTTTTCGCCACTATTAATAACTGTGCATGAGAAAATTGCCCAAAATATACTTCCTGAAGATGAGTAACTGAAATAATTGTGAGTACCGCTTCTGCGTAAATTGTTTAGATTTGCAAGGCCGCACCCCAGTAACCCTACCCTAAAGTACTGTTTAATTAATTATATTTCACATATAATGTGTGGCAATACTGCAGTGTATTTATTCGAAATTAATAGCCACCCCAAATTAACCGTGGTCTTGGGTAACATCTGTATGTAAACAATTTACTCCCGTCAGATCGCTTTGATAGTTTGATACATTTGACAGTTTGCATTTTGATGCTCAGGATAGTAAATCGTGCCTGCAAATTTTTATAAATGCACGGCTGTTATATTATTGAATATTTATATAACTGTAGAGGTTAAATTCGTCTCAAACTATAACCTATAAGCTCCATTAAGTTAGGTTGTTTGGGTTTACTGGCTTGAAGTAGAAAGGACTAGGGTTATGTTGTAAAAACAAAGCATAAGGAAACTTTCGGTTTTTTGCTGTACTTGTATTTGTTAAAATTTCTAAAGAGACATTGGTCTACCGTAAACAATAAGGAATGTTTATGCACAGTGATAATAAACTTCCACATATTTTATTTACCATGTTTTCATGGTGAAGTGTATTAAGTATTTGAAGATGAACTGAAGTTTGTCATCAGCATCCTAGTTTGCTAGACTTTCACATGTTATAATCAAAACATTTAGGCCGACGTCACATCAAAGCCAGTTGATTTTTTGAATCCACTCGGATGAGTTATGTAGTAGGGCCGTTCTTAAAATTATTAAAAATACACAGGGAATTGACTGTGTTTTCTAAATTGCAGTTTTTAGGGTGTACTAAAGCTAGAATAAAATAATTTTTGGGGAAATTACTCTCAGAATGTACTGACTCGTATGTAACTCTTAATAGGAATAAGTAATAAAGTTTAGTGCAGTTTTTGAAGAATCCCTGTGCATTGGCCTGTGCCCTGCATAAATGGAGCGGTGAACTATAAAACAGATAGGTTCCTACAAATCTCTTATAGAGAAAAGTATTGGATTTTATTATTTTTGGTTAATTATATAAAAAAAAAAAAATAAAAAAAACCTATTTGTGTTTTATGATACTTATTTATTAGGTCTACTTTAGTGAAGTTGCATCTATAAAATATTTTCCTTGCATTCATCCATGCTGAACCAGCACAAGTAAACAGATACACGTGAACAAATTTAATTAGTATATTTTACACAAAAGCTCAGTATGTATACAATAAATCAGTTATAAACATTGATATTAATTTTCAACAACTTGCAAAATTTCTGCAGAACATCTAAGCTACATAAAATACGAGAGACGCTTACCAAAAATAATAAAGAGCCATTAAAGAAAACCACAGTTCATTTACATTTGACGCAGCACTCAGCTGACTCAAAAATACTTTCATTTAGGGCTCTTGCAAAAAACGTTAAAGCTCCTTCACTAATTTACTCATTGAATTTGCTTGGAATGAAGAACTTAAGCTTTGACACAAAGTTTAAAGGGCTTTTCTTTCCATAACATAATATTCATTAAATACCATAGCACTCCTAAAATATGTTTATTCTTAAAACAACAGGCCTTACCTACATAATAAAAGGGTAATCTTTTAAATAACAATGAAGGGGTGCAATGACTTGATAACGTTTAAAGCTGAAATATTAATACTGATGTGCCAATCAATAATTCCATAAAAAACTGGAATGTAATGATCTCACAGTGAAATGTACCACGAGGAATGGCATCTGGACGGACCGCTTAAAGCATTGTTCAACTAAAATTGACATATTGTTGCAATATAAACTTGATGGACCGGGTGGCAGCTAACATGAACCCTAACCATAGCACCCGGCTCTTAAAATATGACACAATATTAAAAACGTGACCTCTGGAGAGTTGTGGACGAAGAACATACTAAACCAAACTACATGGCTGGGCAAGCTAAATAGGGCAGCAGTCAATACAAAACTAAACACGTTAAAAATTTCACACAGAATACACACAGTAACAAGGTTTAGTTTATGCCAAAGATAATTTAGAAAGTGCAACGAAATAACAATTTTGAAAAATCCTACATTACTGTGCCCACACAAACTAACACATACTATAACACAAGATTTTAAAAAACCCTAACACCCAAAATATTATAAAATTCGGTACACAACTCACAGTTTCACTGCTCCCATTTTACTGGCGACTAATTCACAATTAATTTAACATAGTAAAAAAGTTACATCCTGAACAAACATTGACAATATTTAAAGCCAAGTGCGCTGTGCCTTCATGAAATTCTATCAACTGGTATGATCCATGATGATCATAGCCTCAATGTGCCTTCTATCAATGGTGCCGGGAGAATAGATGGAGGGGAGGTTGTGCAACAAACTTTATTATCATTTGCCCCTCTCATAAATATCATGACGCACTAAGGTGGGGAATCGATGTAGGGATCAAGGGGAGGAAAAGGAGGGGTGGCCGAGCTCTACCGAGGAAGTGTTCTAGTGCTGCTGTCCAGATAATCGTTAACAATACTACATAGTGGTGGCAGCACCATTGTTTCACATCCAGACTTACTTTTGAAAACTAACAGTTAAGGCTGCAAATAGGCCGCCAGGCTACTAAAAATATATAAAGGACAGGAATCCAAGTACTCACAGTCTAGTACTTGTCGATAGGCACACAGACAAAGTAGGACGACACAGTTTATCAAGCAGTTGCGCGATCGCGACATTTCGCTGGCTACGTCACGATCAGACAACCACGTGAAAAAACTGCATCGCCCTACTTTGTGTGTGTGCATATCATCAAGTACTAGACTGTGAGTACTTGGATTCCTGTCCTTTATATATTTTGAAAACTTAATAAATTTTATTATTGAAAGTACAAATCAAAAATTACAGTAGGCCTACCACTGATGTTGAAAAAATAGACAAAATCAGTATGTAGCTGCAACTTGAAAAGTATTAAACATTTTTTGAGAGAGTGGTTGATGATAATCAAGGAAATTATAAGGTAAAACATGGATCTTTCAGGTATACCTAATATCTAATGTGGCTTGGCTGCTAGTGAGGGCGGAGTACGTTGGATTTGAGAGAAACCCTGGTTCATTGCTGTATAATTTAAGAAAGATTTTAAAATATCCGTAGGGTGCCAGGTTATCTATGCACGGGTGAGCACGTGTGGATTATTGTTCTCAGGGTGGTGGCAGATTGACAGTCATGTGGCAGTCCCCTTGCAGCATATGTTAAACGAAGGAAAGTAAAACAAAAAGTTCATATTATACAATTGCACAGTTCGTACCCTTGCACGTGGTTCCTGGAGTAGGCCAGATCCCTAAAGTAAGTTAAGTACTAGAACAAGAAATTAAGATGTGGATCCTCTAAAAGCATATATTGGCAGAACGAGATTACATTCAAACACATTAACACTGACCCTCCTCTGAAACGGGCATGGCATTTAGGCCTGCCGTAAGCTGATGCGGCAGAAAAGTACTGTAAGCACGTGAGAATATTAAAGACGTTAAACTCTCCGGGGCCTCGAGTGATAGAGAGGGGTATGTACCTAGGAGGAGCCAAAACAATTATGAAGGTTCCAGTACACTAATAAACGTACCATTGCAGCTACAATATTAGTTTCAAGTCAATGAAGGCATGCGCAACACGTGTGTATTCTCGTTTGCTCGCTGCTGAAGATGGTGACTCAGACATCTGGCTACCTCGTCGAGATCTCCAGCCACCATAAGGGAAATGACATTATACATACACTTGGTCAAATGTACATATGAAAACATTCGGAAACACAAAATGAGCACTGGAGGAATTTATAGAATAATTCGGACATAAAGTTAATTACTTACTGTCCAAGAGTCCTTATTTTCATTTGTCGGCAAAATAATTTGTGAAAAGGCCGGAATGGGCCGGCAAAGCATATAGAAGTTGGTTACATAATTTTACAAGACATTTTACATAAACACTTGCACTTATGAAACATTTATTAAATTATAGTAACAATTTAATATTGCGTGAAAGAAATTGGTTTTGGGCACGTGGCATGGCGGATGTTGGAACTGTCAGTATCATTTACTTTACAAGTTAACAGAACTCAAGAAATTAAAAGATCCCCTTTTAAAACAAAACAAATATGACACAAACACTAGAAAAATATAGTGTTAATTATTAGAGTCCCAAGTACGTGTTTAGTATTCAAACGTAACCCACTTGGCTTTGCATACTCAGGCTATTTATTCTCATTTATGGGGAGTACAAGGGAGATAACACTTTCCCTTTTATAAATTAGACTCTGCTTTCAGGGGCGTAGATAAAATTAACACTATAAACACACTGGGCTGAGTTTACTCTTCGTATCACGGGTCAAACGGGTCGTTACCCGGTTCAAGGACCCGTTTTCGCATAAACAAGTGCAGTGATGACCTGTACACAGAATGTACGGCTGTGCGTGGCTGGTTCATGAGCGGGTCAGTGAAGGCCATGTCAAATGCCCCCTCCCCCCCCCCCCCCCCCCCCAGAGAGACCTCTGATGTGATACAGCGTCCTCTCGTAGCGCTGGTTACGCTGAAAAGCAGCAGGAGAATTGGCGCTGCCTCAGCCTGTTAGTATGGAATGGCCAGTTCATTACCTCGTAGGATGTCTCAGGCAGTCGCCGATGGTGTCGAGGACGTGGGGCATCTGGAAGTGCTGCAGGTGCCCCTGTCACAGGGCCTGCAGGAGGGCGCATGCTGGCAGTGTGAGTTGGCACTCCTGAGCCTTGGCGGGCATGAGCTTGGTGCCTGAAGCGGGGTGGTCTTCTGTGGCGTAGTTGTGAGTGGGCCAGGTGGTGAAACACTGAGGAACAGGTAGAGGTGGCGGAAAAGCTTTTCCCATCTATCTGCGATAACCGTTGCCACTCATTGTTGGGTGCAGGCTGTGGCACCTCCTTCCACATGTTGTTGATGAGCAGTGTAGCGTACCACTGAACTGCAGTGGTGGAAGCTGCTCAGGGGTTGGAAAACCAGAAAGTCGGGGGTGACGTTTCTGCACACACATCACTGATATCATCTGCCGCTGACTACTGTCTTGTTGTGGCGTGTATGGCAGCAGGCGGCATGGTATCTGGGAAGCCATGAAAATCGAGGGGTGACTGCCCTCGTGATGTCAGACTCCCACCTTGGGTGTTGCTTTGGTTTTGGTTAGATCGCAAAAGTCACTCCTGCCTCAACATCACTAAGTTTCTGTTGAAATTTGTCTCGCCACTCTGACCGCACTGAGTGGTTGACCGGTTACAGTTATTACCATAGGACACCCAGGTCACGTTGGTGTTTAAAAGCACAGTCTCATTTGTTGCGGCAGTTTTGATGTTTTATTTTTCACTTGCGTCCTCTTGCTTGTCAGGTGGACGTGTTTCTTTAATGTTGTCGGGGTTGGAAGGGGCGTATCATCCTTGTGGGCCTTATACCTCTTCCTGGGCCCAATCTATGCTATGTACGATGTGAGACTGATTATCTCCAGGATTCTGTGCAGCACGATCAACTTGAGGGCAAGTCTCGCACAAAAGTTCTGGTTGGCTGTTGACAGGTGGTGCGCACGCACGTAAACATAATCACCTGATAACAAGGGTTTAGGTGGTCGTTTAGTTTCTGGCAGTAATTTCTGAACATAACGTTTTTGGTTTTCATGCGCGTCATAATGGTGTTGCCGTCGTTCCCCTTCTCGTATCTCAGAGTCTGCAGCATCTGGGTTTGAGTCCGGTGCACTGCAGGCAAACTATTCTCAGCATGCCAGGTCTGTGCTATACAACAACTCAGTAGGAGATTTCTCGGTGGCCTTGTTGGTGTGGTTACCTAAACAAAAAGAGGTATGTGCTGCGCTTATTTTGTGTGATCTTCGCAGACTCTTTAGCACAGGTGTGCCTTTACCTCTTGATTCTGGCATTCGGTCAGGTTTTCATGTGGGTGGTATATATCGATCAAGTGATGTTCTGACGTGCCATCCCGTACACAAACCTCGCCAACGTGGTCCAATGAACTGGGTAGCTTTGTCACTCAGGAGTATTTTGGGGTAACCCCAGCAGGGAAAAAATTCCTTTTTCAAGGTGGCAGCAATGTGTTGTATGTGTGCACTTGGCAGTGCATACAGTTCGCACTAACATGTAAACAAATATGATTACTACAAGTATGAAACGTTTTCCATTTGGTGAGCGTGGATACAGAACCCATGAGATCTAGGGCAATAGCTTCAAACGGACATTGCAATAACCTCGGTTATTGTGCGTCCCCGTCTGATCTGTGTGTTTTTTAAACATTACATACATAGCATTTATACACACATTCTTTCACTTCCTTCGTGAGGCTGAGCCACAGATAGGATGATGTACTGTTATGCACGGTTTGTGCTGCGCCGTGGTGTCCGCATAGTCTGTTGCTGTGGACAACATGAATGCCAGTAGCGCACGCCCTGGTGGCACGTAGAGGCACCACCAACCTCCTGACCGGCTGTTGTTGTGTGTCTCGTGATGGTTGTCAATCACCCGCCACCTTTCTACCACTTCCTGTTTGCACTGTGCCTTTATCTCATTTACCTCCGCGGACATCTGTTGTTGATTTAGCACAAACATGTAAAGATGGTCTGTGCACGTTTCTGCTAGTTGACTTTGTTGTGGTTGTTTGACCGCAATCTGTTATTGTTTTACTCTATTATTTGAGGTTGATTGTTTAATTAAACAATATCCCAAGCTGATTTCCATTGCTTTACTTACACAACAACTATACACACAAAAGGCATACCATACAACATGGCTGCTCGAAGACTTCCACCCGTTAGGCTGCCAACTCAATGTGAGGTTGCCAGCTCTGGCACACAAATAACATCTACAACACCTTCCTCTTTAATCAATATCAACAAACACTTTGCAGCCTCAATCCAGATTAACGTTAAATACAGATAACATTTTAGCAGGTTCATTACATCTACAACACACTACAAGAATGCCAAAATATAAAACCCATATTACACACAGATTGATAACTACACAAACTATACAGATTGAACACAACACACTACAAGAATGTCAAAATATACAACCCTGATTACACACAGATTGATAACTACAACAACAGATTGATAACTACACAAACTATACACCCTCCCTCGTAGTTAATGTTCTTGGCCTTAAATATGCATTGGTGAGACACATTGTTTACAGATTTAATGCAGTGACTGATTTGACAACCCTTCCACTTCTAGTTGTATTACACTCATCAGCTGCACTCATGCTCGGCTCAAATCCCCTGAAATCTGGTTCTGATGGGGAAGAGCACTGTAACTGCCTTAGCTGTTCACTACTAGTATGAAACTCATCACCCTCTGACTTAGTTTCATAATCCACTTCCATCAGGACTGGAGTCGCTTCTCTAGGTATATGCAAAACTTTGGACTTCTGAATGTGGATAACATCGCGGCGAACCGTGTTACCCTTCAACATTCGTACCCAATACGAACTGGGAGATGAATGTTTTTCTGTCACGCCAGGCTTCCAGTTGTACAGTGGCTGGTCCTAACAACCGCTTTCTCACCCTGGACAAACTTGACTTCCTGTCTATGAGCAGTTCTATCATGAGCATTTTTCATCTGTTGCTCCTTAAAGCCCAGAGGCTGGATGACCTTTGGTTTCAGGGAGTTATATAACACAGGTAATTTGGTTCGGAGCCTCCTGTTAAATAGCAGTTGACCCAGAGACCAGTCCAAACCAGAAAGGGGAGTGTTCCTGTATTCTTGAAGCATCTCTCTGTAGTTGGTACCCTGGCTTTTGCGCAATAAGATCTTACTGACTTTAACCCCCATCTCTGCCAACCCATTGCTGCGGGGGTAATGTGGGCTACTGGTGCACAGCTCGATTTCATTCTGCATATAATATTGATGGCACTCAAGAGAACTGAATGGAATATTGTCTGCTAACAATATTCGTGGGAGACCATGAGTAGCAAAGACAGTTTGCATGGCATTAATAACAGCAGTAGAAGTTTTGCTAGGGAGTTCACTTATATTAATCCACTTCGAATACTTATCCACAAGAACAAGGTACGACTTTCCTGAAAACTCAAAGATGTGGGATGTGGAATCAACAGCTGCTTGAAATTAGATGGGCGAAACTTTTCGCAGATAGGGCACTGTTGAATAAAGTTGGCAATATCTGAAATCATTAGAAGGCCAATAGAATAACTGGCGACCTTTGGATTTGGTTTTGGTTTCCCCACAATGGCCCGCATAAAGCAACTGCAATACATAACTTTGCAAGGCGACCGGAACAACTACTTTGTCACCAAGGAAACAACTACTTTGTCACCAAGGAATGACACTCTTCTCCAAGCATAGATCATCCTTCATATTGTAATAGCGCTTGCAGTTGTCAGGCACTGAATTATAAATTGGCCAACCTGACTTACGAAATTGGGATACGAGACTCAATGAGGGATCAGTGCTAGTTTCTAGCTTGCTCTGAGACAGACGCTGTTTAGACATAGGCAAATGTTTGTTGATTGAGTGACCACCTCCAACATGGCGGGGTCATCAGGTACCTTGTTGGGAAGGTAGGCTCATGACAGATGGTCTGCAAAATACTGAAATTTACCTGGCAGATAGGTTATATCCAAGTCATACTTGAGTAGCTTGAGCCTTAATCTCTGAAGCCATGCTGAGCCTATGTGATGAATCGACTTGGCCATCACATTAACAAGAGGTTCGTGATCAGACTGAACTTGAACTATTTGCCCATACACATAGTAATGAAATTTAGACACAGCATATGAAACAGCTAAAAGTTATTTTTCGATTTGAGAGTAGTTTCTTTCTGCATCTGTTAGTGACCGGAAGAAATATGCACAGGTTGAAGGCCCTTTTGGCCTTTTTGAAAAAGGGTCGCCCGCAGATCATTTTGTGATGTATCACACTGAACAAGAACAAGAGTAGTTGATGGGTCAAATGTTACAAGGACTGGTGCACTAGAAATTAATGACTTAAGTTTAGAGAAGGCTTCATCATGGCAGGATAGCCAGGCCCACTCCACGTCTGATTTCAGAAGGTCATACAAAGGGCTACAAATACTGGACATATCTGGACATAGGAACGGACATAAGTAAACATACCCAAAATTCGTTGTACTTCCGTGCGGGAGCTGGGCGCCGGTAGAGCGGTCAGAGTTCGAACTCTCTCTGGATCAGGTGACATGCCCGCAGCAGAAAATATCTGACCAAAGTATAAGTACTTTGGTCAGATACCTGTGACACTTTATATTGTAGTTTGTCAGCATTAAATTTGATGCCCAGACGCGCTGCACGCTCAACTGCCTGTTGCGTATTCTCATGCTCAGCTTCTGATCTTCCTGTTTATGAAATATAATCTAAGAAATGTCACAGAAGTTCTCTTCAATAGACTTTTGAAAGATTTCTGGCGCTTTTGTTATGCCATATGGCATGCACAAATAACGATAGCACCAAAAAGGCGCGGAGAAACAACACTTTAGGGATGTCTTCATCCAGTTGCATCTGATGGAAACCCTCCTTGAGATCAAAAACAGAGTAGCATTTCTTGCCAGTCAACTTCTCCGACATCTCCTCAATAGTCGGGATTGCATGATAGTCCCTAACTATCACCTTGTTCAGTTCAGCTGGATCCAAGCAAAGTTGTAATTTACCAGTAGACTTTCCAACAAGTACCAGATTGCTTACCCAGGCTTTGGAGTCAAGTTTATGTACTTTACATATAATCCCTTTCGCCACAATTCTATTTAGCTCTGTTTGTAATGCCCCCCCTTAATAGCTCTAGGCACCCTCTGTGGCAGTTTACACACATGCTGGCTAGCTTCTCTGGTATTTATTTTACACACTTGAGGAAAACAGCCAGTACCAGAAAACACTTCCACATGTTCTTTAACAAAGCGGTCTTTAGCAACTGCAGAAGCTGAATGAACTCTTTTTACCAGGTTAAAGTCAACATAGTTCTAGTAAGGGGGTGCTGTCAGAGTCAATGATTACAAACTGTATGTAGCGTTCATGACCCTTAATAGAATACACGTCAACACCACATCAATCTGGGATAGTGGTACCACCCCAAACTCCTATTTTGAGATTTGTTGGGTGAACTTTAAATTGTTGATCGACGGTCTGGAATAGCTTGAATGGCAAGATGTTTACTTCGGACCCAGGGTCTAATTTGATATCAACGGACCTACCTTCAATAAGTACTCTTTCCCTCCATTCGTTTTGACGCAATGTTGTAGAATTGGCCGGACCAACAGAATGAATTGTTACTGTATCATAATACAAGGATTCATTGGAGGAGTGATTGACTTTAACCTCCCTCATTCTGCGATCTTTACAGGACACAGAAAAACAATTTAAAAAGCCACATTTGGCACATTTTTTACCATAGGCTGGACACTGTGTAGGTTTGTGTTGAGTTTGACACCGGGAACAAGCGGACTCGCCGTTGCTGTTGTGTGCTGTGTTATTGGTAGCTCTGGGTTTTGAAGACTGCCTACTTTTTGCAGCCACAAAATCAACACTTACATTACTGCGAACTTGAACATAGTTCTTGGCCTGAATATCTTTTGCTTGCTCGTGACTCTGTTCTACGAGCCGACAGTGTGCAGCTACTACTTTCGCAAGTGAGGCATTCTCCATTCGAAGCAGCGCCTCTTGCAATGTCACATCCCTGATGTCCTGGACAATATGGTCAACTAACATATATTCCTCTTGTGCGACCGGACGGTCATAATCGCACGTTTTCACAAGCCGACGACATACGGTCAGGAAATGGTCAAATGTTTCACTCTCAAGTTGCACATGTTGATGAAATAAGAAACGTTCATAAAGAGGATTAGTTTTTGGCACCACCTATTTTTTAGTATGCTTCCTTTACTCTACTATACACTAACCTGTCCTCTGGGGAAATGTCAAAGGTTTCAAACAGAGCACGTCCTTGTGAAACGAGTATATTTTTAAGAAGCGCGATCTTAACCTTATCGGGGCAGTCTTCTTGACCAGTATCGCTAAAGTAATTTTCAAAGTCCCCCTCGAAGATTTCCCAGTCTTTACGAGCTATAAGACTTTGCAAATCAACACTTTCCGGAAGCTTTACAATATTTAGCCCCGCCGTCACAAACACGTTAGTGGAAAGAGCAAACTTTATAAACACGTGCAGGAGCGTTACCACCCAGGCTTGCAGATTAATTCATCAGCTGAGCACAAAACAATGTAGAGACATTACTAATTGGTTTCACAGAAGATCCGCTAGACTGCGCCATGTTTTATTCTGTTATTTGAAGTTAGTTTTTTTAATTAAACAATATCCCAAGCTGATTTCCATTGCTTTACTTACACAACAACTATACACACAAAAGGTGTAACATACAACATGGCCGCTCGAGGGTTTCCGCCCGCTAAGCTGCCAACTCTATACAAGGTTGCCAGCTCTGGCACACAGATAACATCTACAACAGTTGTAGTACTACTGAGTAGTGACGTTTTCCGGAGGTAGGACTGTCTCCCTCTCTTTCTCATCTACAGCCGTTTCCTTCTCATTTGGGGAACGGGAAAAGGCAGTTGTTTTGATTTTGTGCTCGGCGACTTTGGTTTGTTTAAGCGGGTCAGGCAGTGCAAAAACATTTTTTCTCTCGTTCGAGGTGTTTTCAAAGGCTGTATGATATTCAGCAGGAACAGTGTGATCAAAGTCATGTAGAGTTACTGGCTGTAAGTTAACCTCTACACATCTGCCTAGGTTGTTAAACAGTGCATCTGACTTGCTTGCTGAAATGTATCCTATCTCTAGGAATTTCTACAATTACTTCCTGATCAAATAACCATGGAACTCCAAAGAATATATCTTGGTGGATTTCTGTTGACACTAAGGCAGAAACGCACATTTCAATGTCTCTGATTTTTACGTTAAGCTGAGTGACACCAATGATAGCGCTTTTGCTGTTAAGTGTGGCGAGCTCTACAGTTAAGTTATTAGCCTGGATGTCCAAAAATCTTACAAGTTTCTCGCGAACAAAGTTGTGGGATGCCACAGTATCAATTAAGGCAACAGTTGTAACATTTCCAACACACACAGGTACCCTCAAAAATTTATCAATAGTTGTACTCACTTGACCCAAGTAGGCGGCTGGCTGTTTGTTTACCTTCTCTGGGGGCACTGTGGCAGGCACGCTGGCGGAGCAGGAAGGCCCCTGTTGTGGTCCTACCCCGTCTGTGTATTTCCCGTAGCCATTGGTCACACTATTTGGGCACATCCTTTGCCAGTGATATTGCTCGTCTCTGCATATCCAACACTGTAGCGCCTGGTGCTGGACCTCGGCTACTGGATATACACGGCACTTAGTCCATTGGTTCCCGGCACGGATAGGGACTGCTTTCCTGCGGGGGATCAGCTGCACATAGTGGCTGAATACCTGGGCTGTTCAACCCTTGGCACGATGCATTTATGCATTTTGTGGTATTTTCACTGTCTTTTGCACTACTTTTAGTGGCATGAGAGTCCCAAAGTAGTTGCGCCTGGGTTCTAAGTCATGCGCGATACTCACGGCGGCCCTAGAAAAACTGGTAGCCGCTGTAAACCATGGGGCGTGAAGCTGGCCTGTGTTCTGGCAACACTGTTTCCACTATAGATTCTAACACACCTTTCAGAGACAGATTTTGGTAGTGGCAGCTGGCCAAACTGATTTTTTGGCTGACTAAAGCCTCGCAAGTTTTTTGCAGCTTCATTACTTCTGTGAACAGCGAGAGTTGTTGTTTGAGCATCATGTAGGTGCTCGCATAGTGGGCTGTGATTCCAAGTCATGTATTCTGTTGCGGAGTGCCACCAGTTCCATGCCTCACCTGTCAGCTGTACACCTATGGCGTTCAGCCACTCTTCTACAGAGACACCATATTGTTGCAGACGGCCAGAACACACTGCCAAATATGCTCTTGAGTCGTCTGTTCCCCTGTCCAAAAAATTTAAGGAGTGTCTGAAAACGTGTTGGGGTGCTGACTGCAGGCTGCTATCTATGCGGTTCTGGCACTTCTACTTGCAAACGTGGTCTCGACAGTGGGGTAGGTGGTGGAAGCGGTTTTGATCTGTGCCATATCCCCATCTGCAGTGGATGCATGACATCATTGTGTTTGTTTACATCCACGTGTATGTTGTTGTCGTGGACAAAGACCGGCACACTCTCTTCACAGCGGAATGTTTCTTTGCAAAAACTGTCCCAATCACTGTCTGACACGCTTTGGATGGTATTTGCTGCCACACAAGTTACACATGACAACAATATGCCCTGTTCTGTGGCACAGTGTGGTATTGCACTTGTTTGTATTGTGTTCCTCCAGTGGCAGGAACTCGCTGGGTGCAATCAGCTAAGCTGCTGCAGGTTGGCTGATCTGGTTGACAGTGCAATTCTGGCACCAGAAAACATTGTGTCGTGCAGATGGCCACTCTCCCGCTGACAGACAAGTGAAGTGTGCTCCTAGCTGGCACAGTTCACAGCGCACGGTGTCGTCACAAAAAGCGTGTGAACAGCATGTTACCCTGTTTGTTGACGTAACTGTCGCTTCGAATACACTTCTTCCTTAAATTATGCAGGAGCAGATGTTTACTTGGAGGTCAAATTTTTCGAATGGGTCCAGTAATACAGTTTTCGCACATGTTGTGCACACCTCGTTCGCATCCCACATGTTAGCTGAAAATTCCATGCTGCCGCTGCTCGCAGTTACAATCGGGGAAATCACCCACATGCACAAGGGGCTCCACAGTATCAAACCTGGTATACCTGACCTGTAGGGGCGTGGGGGGTCAGTGCGCACCTGGACCAGACCATGCACGCATGCCAGACTGCAGGCACGTGGTGACATCATGGGTAACTCCAGGGTATGCGCACAAGATGGCAGCTGTTTCAATGTTCCACGTGGTTTTTCCACACAATGTCGAATTTTTCGAACATGATTTTGCCTGCCACGTGCACTTATTTACACAATGTGCATATTCACGCCACACAAGTTGCGGCACCATATAACGTGGCTTGGCTGCTAGTGAGGGGCGGAGTGCGCCAATTTTGAGAGAAACCCTGGTTCATGACTGCAAATATTTAAGAAAGATATTAAAATGTTTGTAGGGCACGATCTTATCTATGCATGGGTGAGCACATGGACTCTTATTCTTAGGGCGGTAGCAGGTCGACAACCATGTGGCGGTCCCCTCATAGCACACGTTAGATGAAAGAAAGTAAGACAAGAGTTCATATTACACAGTTCATACCCTTGCACATGGTTCCTGGGGTGGGCCAGGTCCCTAAGGTAAGTTAAGTACTAGAACAAGAAATTATGATGTGGATCCTCTAAAATCATATATTGGCAGAACGATATTACATTCAAACACAATAACACTGACCCTCCTCTGAAGCGGGCATGGTATTTAGGCCTGCCATAGGCTGATGCAGCAGAAAAGTACTGTAAGCACATGAGAATATTAAAGACGTAACACTCTCTGGGGCTACGCGTGACAGAGAGGGGGATATGTACCTGGGAGGAGCCAAAACAATTAAGAAGGTTCCAGTACACTAATAAATGTATTATTGCAGCTACATGATTAGTTGGTGAAGGCTCCAACGATGTGAAACACGTGTGTATTCTCGTTGGCCCACTGTTCAAGACTGAAGATGGTGGCTCAGACATCCGGCTACTTCATCGAGATCTCCCACCAACATCGTGAGGGAAATTACATTATACATACACTTGGTCAAATGTACACATGAAAAGATTCGGAAACACAAAATGAGCACTGGAGTAATTTATAGATTAATTTCAACATAAAGTTAATTACTTACTGTCCAGAGTCCTTATTTTCATTTGTCGGCAAAATAATAATTACGTGAATAGGCCGGAATTGGCCGGCAAAGCATATAGAAATTGATTAGAAAATTTTACAAGACAATTTACATGAACACTTGCACTTTTAAAACATTTATTAAATTATAGTAATAATTTACTATTGGGTGAAAGAAATTGGTGTCGGGCACGTGGCATGGTGTATGCCAGAACTGCCAGCATAATTTACTTTACAAGTTAACAGAACAAGAAATTAACAGATGCACTTTCAAAACAAAACAGATATGACACAAACACTAGAAAAATTTATTATTAATTATAATGAGCATGCCAAATATGTGTTTAGTATTCAAACATAACCCACTTGGCCTGGACTCAGGCTATTTACACCTCACTTACGGGAAACACAAGGGAGATAACACTTTCTCTTTTATAAATTAGACTCTGCTTTCAGGGGCGCAGATCAAATTAACACTATGAACACACTGGGCTGGGTTTACTCATTATCATGGGTCAAGCGATTCGTGACCTAGTTCAAGGATCTGTTCTTGCATGAACGATTGCAGTGACCCATACACAGAATGCACAGCCGTGCGTGGCTGGTACAGGAGTGGAGCATCAGTGGGCTGCATCCTAAGCAATTCAGTGAGGGCCACGCCATATCCTTACTTTCATATCACCCAACACATAATTGCTTATAATATGAAATGAAGATTCATATTTTTTGTCACCCTCCCAATTTCTAAAAAAATTATATATTTCTCTGAAAATCAGATGACCAAGAGTATAAAAATAATAATCATAGCTAAATAAATTTGTTCCACTTAAATCAGTGTTCAGTTTTCAATGGGCAAAAGTCCATTTAAGCAGTATTTCTAGTTAAAATTTCTGAAATTTTTTTTTATCTTAAAAATTTGGTATCTCTCCAATATTATACAATCATAACCAAATTCTGCAACAAAAATTCATTGTGCTCACCTTGTGACAGAAAGCTGCATACCCAATCTGTGATCTTATATAAGACACATGACACAGTTTGCACAAATTCTTGTAGCATTAATGCAGCATAAGTAAACAACCAATATGTCAACTTACAAACAAGGTAAAATACAAATAACAGGTTAAGTGTACATCTAGATTCCACATTGTTTACGTGCATTTTATGATGTTACCAATATGGCATTGATGATGTCATATGTATTTTACTATTGCCACATCCTATGACAATTTAATGGGGCTTCCACAGAAATGTGGGGGTTTTCGGGCAGGGACAATTTCAGATTTATAGGCATTGGAATCGGGAAGTGCACTAGAGCCCATCCACTCTAGTGTACTACCCTATTCCATGTATGGAATTGTGTAGTATACTAGAACCCATCCATCCAAGTGTACTATGTGATACCACATAGGGATCATAGTCAATAAATTACTATTTTGCTGCCAAAACTAACATCCAATTTGTAAACGACGATTCACTATTTTCTGCCACATGCCTTGCTGAAAAGATTTTTTAACATTGCATTGTACCTCATTATGTTTCTTACAATCCATGTCTGTCTTAATTAACCATTGTGACAGAAAAGAGTCACGGCCCACAACCAATTAAATTACAGTTATGCTATAATCTATTAAATAATCAAAAAGAAAAGACTAACATTAGATCATAACTACAAAATTGTACATGTCCAAAGAATACACTCATAGGTAGTGATCCTAAGCTCTTGAAACACTAGAAATTGTGCACATGATTCTGATAATGTTATCATAGAAAAATTAAGAAATCATTTGGAACGTACACAAGACCACTCCACTCACTACAAAGTTTCTGTTCCAAAATGTGATGCTGTATTTATGTAAAAATGTAATTATATGTTTTTGTGGATGTTTCTGTCTTGCTTCAAGAGGTTTACAGCTGCATCAATACCACAGAAATGTATACAAAGCAACCTTGAAAGTTCAAGTAGGTAGTTGTAGAAAAGGTCAAGTATACAACTTTCATACTGCTCAGAATTTTCCTTCAAAGAATCAGTGACTTCCATAGTTCTGATATTACAAATGTTATTTCCATGAAAGAGTAAAATGAGGCAATTTTTTCACAAATGACAATAAGTACTAATCTTAATATTTTAAAATTGGAAGTTGCCATTTCATTTTAATTTTTTCACAATATAAAATGTAGGCCTACATGAAAAATTTCCAATCGTAATTTTCCTATGTACTGTGCTTTCCTACATTTCAGTCGAGTATTACTTGATCTCCTGTCTGAATAGGTGATTTGCTGGTAGGTATGGGATGTATAATTTAAACAGATAAGTATTTTATTTGTAATGATATTGACAATCTAACAGCCTAGTGAAGTGTCAAAATACATTCACATAGTAAATTAACACGAAGCCATCTTATTTCCCTGTGTCAATATAGCCAGAATATTACTATAGTTTATGCACACCAGTCTACTGAAAAACGTACACACAGCTTGCCTGCAGTACATGCGTCACACAATGCAGAGTGCCTTGCCATATGTACCTGCTGCTCGTGCTGTAGGCCTATTCCAAGTAGTATTAACATAAAGTATGAGCAGACAAGATATTACCATGTAGCACCGAATAGAAAATACGTGACGTGTGGAACAAGAGTAGTGTACTATTGAGCTGTTTGCATAACCATACTCTTCTATAGGCTTATAAAACAGTGTGAAATAAAAACATGTGTTGATATTGTGTTTTAGGTTAGGTATATTGTTAGCAAAATTTATTACAACTGAGCACGGTGATAGTAGAATATTTCTCCCCTGACGAAAAAGTCTGCCTGCCCCTTGCAGGTTCAAGAACCAGACGTTCGATGCGAAGAACACTCACCTTAGTTTACCACACTTACTTGAGACCAGTAACCATTTGTCACACTCTGAAAATTATGCAACTTACATTCCATAAGAACATGCAGAAATTATGCACAACTGGGTTATCAGTGAAGGCGAGGAAGTGAAAACAATTATTCATACAAAAAGGATAAGACGTCAGACTACATAAAATTTCCAGCCAAATTATTTTTATTTCAAATTCAGTTTCTTTAATTTAATTGATATGTATTCTGGCTGTAAATGAAACTAATTAAAAATCCTGAATGGCAATAGCAAAGGGTTTATGAAAAACATTCAAACTAGTACTGCAGATAGGAAGTGGTCAGACATTATGGCCATTAACAATACCCTTATTAAAAAAAAAACGTAAACTAGCCTGATGTGTCAGTTTGTCACTTCAAACAAAACCACTGAATGAAAACGTCTGAAATTATTACTTGAAAAATTAAACTTGGCTCAGTCTAGTGGCAGAACAATAAAAACTCTGTCTCTCAGGTTAAATTACGGTTAAAAATATGCTGGTTCTGAGCTGTTAAAAACGCAGTGCCAACATGGCGTTGTGTATAATATTTTATTACAAATAGCCACTCTCTTAGACCTACACGACGCGTAGACTAAACTCTTAGGAAAACTAGTAGTGTAGAAAAATAGTTTACTTGTAGGATGATACCATTTATAGTAGAAAGCAGGACGGGACCTCAGGAAAATGCATAGTAGTATTCGAACTTCGTAGAATTAAGGTGTCTTAAAGTGGCTTACAGCTCGTGGAACATCACAGTGTCTAACTAACTGACCTAAGCTGCTTACAATATGGAGGGGCGTACAGCATACTTTTTTATATAGAAACAAAACAATATTAATTAAGCAAGCTGTAGAAACTAAAACACCCCAACATACTACTTAAAAAAACCTATGCTATGTCCAACATCTGGACGTGCGACCTGACTTAGGTCTTAACCTGTTGAAAGATGGTGGCAGAGAGAGCGATCTCCTAACTGAAATCACCTGCCTAGCCCTACGCTATCAAGCTAGCCAATGGGGGTGCAGGATTTGAACCTGCCAGTCAATTGGACGGTTTCCTACTCAAACAAGTAATCTGACACACTCCTAACGGCCTAAATCCCTATGTCAAAGAGTTACTGGTCTCGTAGAAGGTAATAAAAATAACAAAAATTCCCTGAAACAATTACAATAATGTGAGACCAAGAAAATAAATGAAAACATTGAACTATTAATTAAAATACAAAAACAAAATCTCGCTATGTAAGGAATTTAAGCATAGATTATTGCCATTCTAACATCTAATTATTCAAATTCCTAAACATACGAAAATTAATATAAATAAATAAAAACTAAACATATGTGAAAAAGTGTGCAAATTACAGTGTTTGACATTGACAGTGTAGAATATGTAAAAATATACATAGAATATAATAATAGTTGCAGAAATTGCAAAAGTTTATGTTACATTAGTTCTGACTCTCTAAGTAATTAGCACTGCTTTTAAATTACAAGTATAATTAAACAGTTTGATGGCCTCAGCTTCTGAAAACTTAAATAAACCAGTGGTAAAAATATTATAGGTTTAAAAGGTGTTCAAGGCTAAAGAAAACATTGTGAAATCAACATAATGTAGAAGAGTTAATAAAATTTTCTAATTTTATTTATAAACAATTAAAAAATAAAATACTCCGAACTTCCTCTCTTGACAACAATGGCGATCACTTGCTATTTACAGCAAATAAACTTAAATAGTCATCCCTCACCTCATAAAAATTAACACAATGAAACAGAACAGTTTTTTTACTCTTACTGATTTATAATTTAAAATTATATATTTGGTAACTGACAGTTCCAGTATTTCTGTTAAAGTCGGTATCACTCTTTCAATCAAGTCCCACCTCATTTCAGTCCAGATGTCACCAGTCTTTCCTGTCCGGAATGTTCTAGAGTGCCCCAAGTACTCTTTTACAAATGCACACACTACTCGTTGGATAACTCGCTTTCTGCAGCACTTGTGTGCTTTGCTCGTCACCACAAAGCACACACATCTGCCCCAGTCTCTTTCACCTCTCCCTCTAGGTCTTCTTTTTCATTCCTCATTCCGTTCACTATATTTTGCCAGATGGCTATCGTAGACTGCTGACCCTGACCCCCCCCCCCCCCTTTTATCTGTACCCGGTGCAGCGCAATTTATAGGGGCCAGTGCTCAATCAAGAACGATCTTCACACGTCAACCTGTGCCAAGGGGGAAGACTTCATCAGAAAGTTTGTGCAATGGGCTACATCCACTGACTACTCCAGCAGAGGGAGTGGGTCTGCCCAGGGGATGGGACAAGGAATGCGGGTCAAACATGATGATCACCCCTCCTCCCTTAACTTAGCGAGGAGGGATGTTCTCCTGGTGTGGGAAGGGAGGAGGCCAGTGCGCAACACTCTCCTCCTCAGGTCTGTTCATCCTGAACAGATGCACCAACTTCTGGACCTTCATAGAGTGCCAGTCGGTCTATGTGGACAACCTTAGGCTTTGTCCAAGCCCTGTCAACAAATCCTGTAGACCACACCATTGATCTGCTTCAAGGCCCTGAATGGGCCTTCCGTCTTTGTGGGTTGTACAGCTCCACCAGCTGTCATCCAGAATACACTTCAGATGTTCCCCTGCCATATTGTATTATGTTGTCATTTTGTCACTATTGACTTTAAGATGCGACCAGGCATATTCATGGATACTGACTAACCTCTAATGTAGTTTACTACCATATTTTGGGGTGTCTGCTGCTGCTTCTGCAACTACTTCCTCTACTAGATGTTCGAACTGCATGTCATCAGGAAGATGGAGCTTTCTCCTAAAAAGCATTCTTGAATGTGTTACCATGGTTGACTCATGAAGTGTTGAACGATATGCCAGGAGAAATAAGGGTACTTTGGAGACCCAGTCCTTTTGGTTTTCTTCAACAAAGACCGCCAGATACTGTTTGAGGGTAAAGTTGAGCCTCTCGACCATCCCATCCAACTGAGGATGTAATACTGTGGTTCAAATTTTATTCATTCCCAGAACTCTTGCTTCCTCTTGGTAAAGAGTGAATTCAAAATTTTGAACATGATCCAAATGAAGCTCGAGTGGCATTCCAAACTTGGAGAAAACCTGCTGTACAAGTACATAAGCTACAGCCTCTTGGTTTGGTATTACATCAAGAAAAATAGTTTTGCCCTACAACAAGGTGCATATTTCCCCTTTCAGTGGCTGGTAATGGTCAGAGAATGTCCATTACCATTCTCTCAAATAGGGCCCTTACTTTGTATTTTTGAAGGGGAATTCGTCCCTTAATCTTGGGACCCTTCCTTGCGATAGCGGCATCACACAGACTGTACCACTTCTCAACATCCTCCTGACAATGGATACAGTAGTATCTCAATCTAATCCTCTCTATGGTCTTTACACCAAGTTGTCCACTTACTGCTGTATTATGCAGTTCTTTTAGCTCTTCTAGGACTCTGCACTCTGGTAGGACGAATTGTAAGAGTATGTGTTTCTCATCATTGCTGTCCCAGTTCCTGTAAAGCACACCATTCTTCTGTACAAGGAAATTCCATTGTACCTGGTATGCCTTCACTGTCAGGCCAGACTGTATATCTTCTCCTATCTTGGTCGACATCCATCTTCTTTTGACTTAGTATTGGAGACAAGGTCACTTAGCTGATCTTTCCTACTTCCATCATAATCCTGTGTAAGTGACCCAGTTCGACCCTGTACAATTTATTGAAGACAAATTATACAGTATTAGTAAACATCAGTAATGCTGGCATTGTGCTACAGCATTTTGCTTAGACTAGTTCATTTGCATAAATTCATATTGATTCATGAAAAACTGCGTGTAGATATGAATACAATATAAAATATTAATTTGCATGTTTTCTGAACAGATACCATCATTCATAAACTGATTCATTATAATTTCAGTTTTTATCTATAATGTAGTAGCCACATCTAACAAGAACACCATAAGCACAATGTTGATAACTTTTTTACCAATAAGTATACAAATTTTAAAAATCCATTCAAATTTGTAGTATTTTTATTATCCTGTTTGAAAAATTCCAGGTCGCTGGTCTATTACATATCTGTTGTCAAACGCAAGCCAACTGGAGGATATCATAAAGACATAAGCTGGCAAAATAAAATTTTGCATCATTTATTCTGGTAATGAAATGACAAAATAGTGCAAAGTGGCACAAAGAATGTGAGTATGATGTGGCATGTATCACATCAGCAATACAACTAATGTTAAAACAGAGAACAGTGGTGTTGAATCATACCACTCTTATCACACTAATGCCAAGTCTTTCAGTGTGGGGGAGGTACAAAACTCACACCCCCACAAATCATCATTTTGCTAAAACTGTAGTAGAAGTCAGTGGTAGTTTTGTGAAATTTAATACTAAGGATAATTTATCTAGCAACTTCCAACGTGAACATAATGATTTAAAATGGAAACGACCTGTATAAAATGTGTGCTGTGTGCGGCTTGTTATATTGACAGTATTGTGTCAGTGAAGATTATAAACACAGCATGTTCTTGCCTATGTGTCAGTCACATTTTGCGATGAAAGTGGAGTAACGCAGCTGCCTTTAGCATCAATAATGAATAATTTAGGTAAAATAGTCTTTCCCCATTTCACCCCGTGGAAAGTGCTGCTCTAGGCCCGGGCATAGTTGGCATTATGGGAAATCCGGCCTTGTGCATTCAACTTCTTCTGGACGAGAGATGGTGTCTTGCTCAGTTGGAGTAATTTTGCTGTTCCATTTTGTTATTGTATACACTTCTTTACATTTGGGATGAATTCATTTGGTGATCAGTCAATACTATTTGGCTGTCATCTGAGCACTCTTCTGTATTTCGTAGTGCAGTAGGACACAATGTCAGATTTTTAAAACATTGAGGCTTTTTGAATTTTACTATCATTAACAGTGGTAAGACGAGACTTTCGGAGGCATTTGGTGTTACCATACTTGTTGCTCGCTTTCTACTGACCCTGGAATAAATTGTTGATTTTCCCTATGTACATAAAAGGTTCTTTGAATGTTTCTGTAGCAGGTGCATCACCTAATAAATATTCCCCTTGGACCTCTAATTCTCGTAAGACATGACAGGATTTAAAGTTCTTTAACCAGCCCGTGCTAGCCGTACTTACGGGAACATTCAAGCTTCATGTTTAATTGAAGTGCCTTTTCATGCAATAGAAGACCAGAGGTAGGTTTTCCTTATTTTCTTCTTTGCACACGCCATAAAAACATTATCCCTCATAATTTATCTTTTGCCTTTTCCATGTTTTTTTTACCCGTCTTCACTTTCAAATTTTGAAGCATACTTCAAAATTATGTCGGTTTTACTTTTTATGTTTTGGAATTGTGGCTTTGCGAACATTGGAAATCTTTACAAGAAATGATAGAGTTTCACCTTTTTTCAATCTATTTATATTTTGAATTTTTGTTTCAAAAGACAAAACTTTGGACTCGTTTTTCAAGAAATTTTACTTGTAGTCACAGTTTGAAATAAACTTCACATTGACAGTGTGATCTGGCCATGACCAACTTGTGATGAAACTACAGCATTATCTGCTGTATGCTCAACTCAGCAGTACCCAATTCGTGGCAGTAACAAACACGTGCACTAAATGACTCGCAACTTAAACCTTGCTCAAACAGCCACTCAGTAACAAATTCCGAAAAGGATGTGTTCGTATAGCATACATTTTGGTTAATTGGTGTTTAGATAATTGGCGCTCTACTGTAATGTGGGTCTTTTGCTGTCGTGTTAGATTTTAGCAAACTCAGTGGAGAGACTGTTTTTCTTTCTTATGTACGTCAATAAATACAATTATGTTGATGCTGTATGTTTTTGTAGAAATTATGTTGTTTTTTCCCCCTGTGTATTATATAATGTCTGTTTCTTTTACAGATTATCTGTGCATGATGAATTTACTGCTATAAAAATTGCTGCCAAGCCACACAACACAAGATGTGAGGTAAGAAATATAAATTACTTTCTTTTATTAGAAAGAGTTATAATACTTTGAATATTACTGCGTTAAAAAATAACTGTTGTCATGTATTATACTTTAGAAAACGACAGTTTTCATTGTTAGTGCGAGTACTAGTACAAATTGTAGCTTATCTGTTCTAATGTTAACTTTAGTTGATAAAAACTTAAAATGAAAATTTTACAGATGTTGCCCACTCAAGTATCTCAACCAGGAGTATTTATTTTGCTTCTCATCAGCATCTTGTAGTTTAATACAGGAAGTGCTATGTAAAGTGAAAGGTAACTTTGAATTAAAACTAGCTGTGAACACTAAGCAGTTATAACTAGAATTGCTTGTTTGTTCAAGTGATGTTAGCTAAACATTTCTAATGTTTTAAGTTTTCATTTTGTGACTTTTAATGGTTTTGAATACTGTATTTCATTGCATACCAGTACCTGAAACACATTTTTTACTAGGCATAATTTTCTGTGAACATTAGGGTTGTGACAATTATTTGAATAAATGATAAGCTAATTTACAAAACTGTACATTAAATCACCTATTTTCAGTTTAATGTTAATTATTTTCCGTGTAGACACTAAACATTCATTCCTTTGTAAATGGCATAGATTTTTTCATACAACTTGTTAATGCAAACATCCAATAACTGGGTGTGAAATGTGTTGCGTGTGGTGTGTTACATTGCTGACCTCCTGGCCAGCAGTGCACAATGAAACAGGATAGCAGAGACGATGAAGTTAGTTCCGACTATTGCAGCTTGCTTGCTAGCTGCAACAAAATACACATTAACCACTGCTGCGATAATTACCTGTTCACTGGGTGATAATTAAATGTTTGTCAAAACATTATACATTTTGAAGGAAAAAAAAATAGTATGGCAATGATAACGACCAGATATTAAATTTTTTTTTTAAGTTAATTAATTTTTTCATTGTTTACGTCACACTTGTTATAAGAAACACTTCACTTTGATTCACAACTAACTTTTATTGTATGGCACGTTCCAAGTCGTGATAATTGCAAGTTACTGTGTTATTTTTAACTGAGCTGCAGAAACTTATATCCAGTCATGTACACACATCCCGTACGAGCTAAGGCACGATGCCTAACTAAAAAAGCCTTGCATAGGTATTAAGATTTAAACTTTAGTGTAGGTTAGTCCAAACAATTAATGAAACTTCCTTGGCGCAGCCTTCAACCTACGTGAGAGTGAAGTTGTTCCACCCTTTACCTTACATTAAATTGTTTGTACCTAGCCACCTTGACCTTGCCTTCCCATCCAATGTCCCGGTGAGTTCTGTTGCCCATATTATGGCGCCGGGTATCCACATTGACAAACGAGCTGACTCATGATTGGCCCAGCTGGCTTGCCTGATGTATCATGCCACTGCCACCATAATTACCTGCCACCACAGTGGCACCAACCTAATATTTTCCTACCTGCAAAGCAAAACAAACTAAATGCCACAGTTGAAAAATATCATTATACAACCCCAAATTATTATAAAAAGAGTTCCTCGCGATACCAGACAGACTTAGTTTTTTCACTAGTACAAAATAATCTATATTACCCTTTACAAAATTATATTTGACTATTCCCCTTTTTTAACCTATACAATCCTATATGCATAACCCTTAGTAGAAAGTGTATTTAAGAATAATTACCCATATTTTTGGGGGAAAAAATTAAAATTATCTCAGTGACCTGCACTGTCACAGGTACTTTCCTCTCCCATCAGTTCAGCTGATGCTTGGGAGTCAGGCAGTCAGGTGCAACATTGCTTCATCCCTTACCCACCTGATGAGAGGGGAAGTAGTTGTCTAGCAACAGTGTGGCATCTTCACATCCATTGTCTCTCAACAATGTGCCGTGTTTCTTCCTATTACATGCTTGGTAAAGGGAGTAATATTTGCCTAGCAACTAGTGTGGCATCCTCCCTCCCCCCCTCAATCTCATTCACCCTCTCTCTCTCTCTTTCAGCCACATGCCTTGCTTCCTCCCCTTACACAGCTGACATGAGGTGAAGAAGCTGTGTTACCTAGCAACTAGTGGGGTGTCCTTACATGCCTGGGGAGTGGGAAAGTGGTACCCTGTCAACTACTACTATGGTGACATTACTCTCTTTCTGTACCTGTGAGATTAATAGCCCCCACACACTATCCCATTAGCATCTGTGTAGTGTGTGACTTATCAAAAATGAGGTGAAATTACTATTCAGTAGGGAGAGAAACACTTTGGTCGTCCTCAGTTACCTTGGGCTGCAGTTTGCCACAGCTCTAATTATATTCTTCTCCCACTATGTGGAAGGGGCTGCTGACAGAGATTATCCTCCCGTGGAATTAATTGAGGAAGAAGTCTGGTATATGGCATGTTCCAACATATTCTCGCATGGTTGGGAACATTGAACAAAGACAGAAACTTTTAGGTGATTAAAATATTTTTACCCTTTTCAGCATTTAAAAATTGTGGTGCATCTATTACCCTTTTAATTTTTCTGGTCAGGGAATTTTATTGGTCAGGGAAAAGTCAGGGAAATTTGTAAACCTTTTTAAAACATTATGGAAATTGTTTCCAAAAGAATAATTTGTGTGAAAAGTTTTAAATTATTTTAAGCTGTTAGGCTTGATTTTAGTACTTATCATTAATATTAATGTGAATAAACTACTACCATCTCAGTGGACTTCTTTGTGAAGTTGTTAACATTCTGCTTTGTGTTTTCATATGGAGTTGAACAACTTAAATATTTTTGAACCAGTCATGTTTTAAAATAAAAGTAAGCTCTGCATGTATACAGTAGATGTTCATAGTATTAAAAAAAAAAAAAAAATACACATATTCAGTGGACAATTTTTTTATCATATACTTGTAGTCATAATAGATTTGTTGAGTTTATATTAAATTCTCATGCCCAAATCTGTGTTTCAAAATGTTTTCACATTATATTTTTAGCTTCATAAAGGCAAGCTTTAGTGTAAAGAAATTGTTATGCAATTTTTCTTACAAATCATAGTTATAGTAACTGTAATATACAGTTTTCTGAAGAAATGTATTGATACGTTAGATACTTCAATCTCGCATTATTTGTGATAAAACTGTATCGCAAACTCTTTTACGTCTTATCCATTGGTAAGCCTAACATTGTGTACACAATTATTTGGTTTGAGGGTTTTTGTTCACCAAACAGCATTACAGTATTATTTAGTGAAAATACCGACTGCTGCATCAAGATAACACTTTTGCTGTTCTCATTGCATTATACAATAATTGTATAAATTATTAATATTAAAAATTTTGTCTTAAGCAAAGATAAAGCCAAAATGATTAGTCAGGGAAAAAAAATTTGTTCTGGAAAACCTGGAAAAGTCAGGGAATTTTGAAAAAGAAATTGAGTGGCCATCCTGATGCGTTATTGGGGACATGTCAGTGGAATGGGCAGGCCATGATAGTGTTCAGACATGACGGTGGGAGTCCTGGGCGACCTGCACCGTGTGCCATCTGATGTTACCCTGCTGGAATATCGCATCTGGACTCCCAGCCAGAAATAGGAGCAAATGAGGGCATAGGATCTCGTGCACCTACAGCTGGGCTGTCAGTGTTCCACGTAACACGCAGAGAGCAGATCGGCTATCAAAAGCTATGACTTCCCAGACCATAATGTCTGCCATGGGGGAGTGTGCCGCTTGAGTGAGATTGGGATTGTTGTGTTCACCAGGGGCCCTCGACGTGAGTCACGAACCCTCAGTCTAACTGCTGCTTGGCCCTCACAGCATTTTTCCTCCACACTGATCTACGTAGCAGTCTGTTGGTGACTTAATTTGTTTGGTTTTATATTTTGTATTATGTACATTTCTAAAGTTTAAGTGTTGTTCTAAATTAATTTCTATGACTACGAAAACCGACATAAGAATTCAAAAGTATTAAAATTTGTCTGCGTAGAATTTACTTTTTGTGGTCAAGCACTACTCTCCATTTTGCTTTTCACTTTGCTGAAGGAGAAGCACAAATTTTTGTAATATTACACGAGTTAAGATGTATTTGCCTGACCATGATTCTAAATTAATACATTTTTCAGTGGTACTTGTTGCAGAAATAACTTACCCATGAGCAGGGATCGCCAATTAATTTGTTTGTTCCATCTTCTTAAACATTTAATGTAAATTTTTATTACACAGTTTTCTAATGAGGATTAACTGATTATGTATAATTAGTTTTGAAACTTAAGTAGGAGAATAAAAGTATGACAGATAACCTTTAATATTACACCCCATCAAAGAACATAACCTAGACAAACAAATATAAATAACAAACCTCATAATTATTAAGCGCTTGTTTGTAGAACAGAATAACTATGAAGTATAAAACAGCACTGCTGTATTAGAATGTAGTGATGTTATTACAAATGTTTTCTTAATGTGAGTGCATCACACTGCATTCTCTGCCGTTACTCTTACTTAGCACTGTGGGCTTGAAAATCAGTTTCAAGAAGCTACATGTTGTTTAGAACTGTTCTTTTGTTTTCTCCATTTGAAAGTTGCTTAGTAATGAAAAAATTTATATTTTTCCATTGAGAAAATGTTCATCAGTAAAGGGGACATAAGAATAATTTTAATTGCATTCCAGTTCGACAATATAAGTAGGCATAGGTAACATTTCTGGGAAAACAAAATCATTTCTTCTTGCAGGCACAATCTTTTCATTTGATTAAGCTAGATTTAGGTGGAAATTATAGCTTGTTCATTTACAAACCAAGTTTGACAATACAATTTTATCTTCAAAATTGTATTTTGAGGTTCCAATTTACTTCGAAAGAATGTACAACTTAGCCACTCTATGTAGAAACATTTACCCCCTAAACTGCCCTGGGCATGAAAATACATACTTAAATAATTTTTGTTTTACAGTTTATTTTGACACTAAATATAAACATTTGTATTGTTTATTTTGAAAATTCAATCAAAAAACTTAAATAATTTTTTTTTTTTTCATATTGTACAATCTGAACCTAAATCTGTGAAAATCGCTGTTTCACATCCAGTTCCAACCTTTAATCAACCATTGAACTGCAGACCTTTGCATTTTTAGACAACTGTAGCGACTACTACACTACAAGGGCCTCAAACTTGTCTGCTTTTGTGTTTTATACTAACATTTTATCAAGCAAGGAGGAATCAACAGAATGTGATTCACAGTAATCGTAATGAAACAAAAAATTAAAATCCTTTGCGTAACATGAAAGTTGATTTTAAATAACTGCAAAGTATTTTCTGAGACATTTCTTGTGGTCACCAGCTAAATTTCCAAGTAGAAAATGACAGGATTTCAAATCAACAAATATAAAAGAAAATTAACAAACTAATTGCTCATGTATTTTTGTGACTAACTCACATTTTTCAAGTTTTTCATATAAATTATCAGGTAGCTATTTGTGTGCAAATGAGCACAGTGTTTATGTTAAATTTCTTATGTAGTTATTGCTAATGTCTTTAGTGTAATTGGTTGCAAACCAGTTTATGGTACACGAGGTTCTGTGTGCAAGTCCTAGGTAAGGCATGTGTGTATTTGTAGTTCTCTCATCGAGTTTTACCAAGTTCCTGATTCCATCTCTAATGACCCCACTCTACCTACCTACTGTCTATATAGCTTTCGTAGCCTTTATTAATGTGTTGTAGGAAGTACTTTTCTAGGTCATAAATTTATTCAGTTGATTGAAAAAACAGTAAGGACCATTCACAATAAAGTGAGCACTTTTGGAATCAACATCAACATTAGAAAATAGTCACTATCCCTGCCTGCACATATTTTAACGGACGAACTGAGTGACATGCGCCCAGCTAAGTTGGTCACGATTAATGGAAAGTAGTTCCATATCCTAACATCGAATAAAAGTGTCAGATAACCATGTGTGATAACTTAAATTATTTCTTTCGCTTTGTTTTTTTATTACATCAAATTGTAAATATGAGCAGATTTGCAAACTTGTAATAATTTCACAGTTACGCTTGACAGATGCGTGAATAAAGTGATGAGGCCCATGGGAATGGTAATTTTGCATAAGGCAGAAGAATACCCAATGTGCATAAAGTAGATCTTAAGTAGGGCTTTCAGAAGTGTTCATTTTACAGTGAACAGCCTGTAGAAGTAAATATAAATTATGTTTTAAAAAAAACAGGTGTGCCCACACGCAGGATCTTTGATGCAAACTGCACCGTAGAAATTTTAGGGGGATGCAGAGAAGGTTGTTTTCAAAAACTTTGTTTTGTGTTGGGGAATAGAAAAGTGAAGTGAATATCATGAGAGAACCAAAAAGGAAATCATTGGTCTCTAAAAAAATGAGCAAGTGGGACAAAGTAACTGTTTGAAGGTCGAGACAAAAGTGTTGTCTCATCCCATTTTGCATGCAAAGAGTCTTCTCGCCCTTTTGCCTCAGTTACCTCATGACTTTCATAGCTTTGCTGATTTGCTTTATAGACCAAGTAACAGTGGTGGTTAAAATTGTATTATCAGGGAAATTTTACCTCTCTTACTACTTTGTCAATATAACATACCACTGAAGCTATAAAGTGATGAGACAAATACTAATTTTGATATTATTTTTGTTAATGTAGTGGACAAATCCAGAGTGGTAAAGGGGTACAAAATATGATGTAGAGAACACTTTCAAGAAGATAAAATTTATTCAGATTTTGCTTTTTTTTATTTTACCTTTATGGCTCCTGTACTGATTGGATGAAGTATGGTCTGTAGAATGGCAGGGAAGGTTGTAGCTTCATTCGGAAAACTTTATGCTTATTATTTTCTCCAGTTTCATACTTTTTTGTTGTAGACAAATGATTTTCAGCTTCTTAATTTTTAGATGGCGCACATCTCTCAATACTCCAAAACACCTTGTTTACTTACAAAAATAAACATTTTGTTTTTGGAAAAAAATGTATGCTCTTAATTCAGGACACAGAAATAATTGTTGTTACTATATGTGTTTCAGATCTTAGGTGCATAATTACTTAATTCTAGTGCTTATCAGAAAATATGGTAGTGCAGTTCTTATGCAGAAGCAGTACTATATCTCTTGTCATGCCTGAAAAACAGAAACTATTTTATTATAAACATTAAGGTGTAACGGAGTAGTTGGCAAAAAAAATGGCCAGCGAACTGTAAAAATACTTACATACCATACCAAAAACAATTTATATGCAAGTTGCAAAATTGTACAATTTTAGGAAAGTAATAGTCAACAGATCGAAGCTATTAAGTCACATAAAAGTTTTGCTGGAAGGAATGAATCACATGCATATTCAGGGGTGTAAGCGGATAAAAAACTATTAGGCCTAAGTCATTTAGTCTCGGACCTCCCCAAACAAATGCTTCTGTTAAACTCATGATCAACTGTGGTGAACACATTTTTTTATATCTAAATTTTCAAAAGACAGGTACATTTTTATGCTGTACAGATCTGTACTAAATTCTCTCTGCATATGTTGGATCTAAATATATTCAAAATTAAATATATAAGATGTGTGTGTGATGTGTGCCATGAGAGAAATTGTTAACCATTTTTAGGCGAGTGTGTCAGAGGAATGATAAACTTAATTAACCAGACATATACTGGACACTGCAATCACAAGTATATATCACTACCATAAAAATATTCATTAAACAAGCATCTACACTACACCAAAAAAGTGACATGAATAAGCATAGACAATGCAATTTTAATAAAGATATTTAAATAAATCAATCATCACACATGGTGCTCTTAACGAACAACTGATACACCTAAATTATGTTAATGAAGAATGGAAAAACCTAAACAAACATACAATCACTTTACTTATAGTTAAAAAAATAAAATAAAAAACACGAAAAAACTGGCTGTCAGCTTAATCAAATTATAACTTGACCCTGTCGACACCATATACAATATCATGTACTCCAGAACTGATTAGTTATGGGTAAGTGTTCATCGGGTTGACTCAGTTTCATTAAAAAATATTATTCTAATAAGTCCTACTAGCTGTATGTCGGAAGCACTACTACTTATATCCTTAAAACGGCTCGTGAACCACTGGTTTAGTCTTACAAGTGAGATTCTAAAAAAAAAAAAGTTTTCAAGTTCTTGGGCACTATATTTGTGTACTTCGTAATCAAAATTCAAGGCGTCTTCATATACTGCCATAAAATTAAACTTGCAGAAAAAAATTGTACTGGAGAAGTAAATTTACTCTGGTTGCTGGCTTATTTCATCCTTCGATGAGGCGATGCAGGAATCCTATGTTTTTGCACATCTGAACCAGAGTACCTAGAGTAGTTCAGCCGTCCTCTGGTCACCAAATCAAGTACTCCACTATCGTACGTCCCAGTTGGTGAATCTCGGGTCCTCGTACATCTCCATCCCCTCGAAGTTCGGCGAAAATCCTTTCCTGCAGCTTCAAACTCATCTAGCAGTCAAAACGTTCTATCGAGCCTTCCTTCCACTCACTTTCTTTTTCAACAGCCATCACATTAAAAAGTTTGTTTCTTTCTTTCCAGCACTTGTGTTTACCGAAGTTTAACACGTAGAGGGAATTGTAATAAAAACTTTTACCTCTCCGTTCTACAAGATAGTTACTAAGTTTACTATGGAAACTGTTTTGAAATGACAAACTTATTCAAAATTATCGTTACTGCCTGGAGTGCATATAGGTATCTGTATCTCATGCAAATTTACGATTATAAGTGCATAAAATGGCATGCATGATCATAACTTTGAATATCAATAAATATATGTAACATTTCATATCTTTATAATGAATAAAATACTTTTACCGGTCTGAATTTAATAAAATTCTGATACCATTCGGTTAGATTAAATATGCAAACATCTCAAAGCCCTTGTTTGCAAAACAGTGCTTTAACCTCAGATCTTAACCACATAATTTATTATATTAGTGTTGGCAGAAAAGCAGTCCAATGTTGGGACATGGACACTGGTTCTTCGCGGACGAAATCACTCTACTCCATGTTCACTCTTTCGTTCACAAAATTCTATATAAGAGAAGTAGACTAGGAAGTGGATTTAATGATCTGTATTGTACACAGTAGATAACCGTGTTTAGTAAGGTATAGTCGCTCATGGAATGGGAGATGTCATTCATTACTGAGAGATTGAATTCCTGTCACATAAACAGCTGTTGCCAATAACATCAAACTCACACATTTTTGTTGGTCCCCACGACAGAAAAATTGTATTGATACTTGAACAGTTCCAAACAAAAATTTGTTGATTTCAACACCTAAAGTTTTATATTTATGTATGGAAAGGATTAATAAATCTTTCCATTTATTACTTCAAGTTTTTAAATTACTCTTTGGCATTGTTTACTTCTAAATGATTTTAAAACTGTATTTTGTTAACAGTTTGTAAACAAAAATAAAAATCTAAACAAAAAAATCATAATTCTATAAAATTGTTACTATTTATTATATTGGTTACTATAATTTTTTTATGCGCGTTTTGTCAACATTTGCGTGGTATTTTTCATTCCGTTCGTTAATTTCGTAGTTAATATTTCATTGTAATTTTCAAGTGTGTGTGATTTTGTGTGCATCTAGAAAAAGAATGAAGTGGCCAGTTTCCCAAGTGTGCCTTCGATGAGGGGGAGGGGAAAGGTGAGATAATTCCTTGCATATTATTGTCTGAGTGTGTTGGGCTCCACTGAAAAACTGTACATTAAACAAGATTTGAACATGCAAAAAATGTATATAAATACATCAAAATACTTAACATGCACATGGTTGAATCTGTTCATGTCCAATTGATCAACAATAATCGCAGTCCTCGTTGCATTCTTGGACATTACAATTATCGTCTTCCAGGCAGCTGCTGCACAGCTAATATCACAATGTCTGACGAAATATTACGCATACTATAAAAGGAAACCTCATGTGTAAACAAATATTTTATTTTTTTTGGACATTAATTATGTTTGTTTATTTTTGATTTTTGAAAATGTGTACATGTCATATAGCATTATATAACTGACACACCATTGAAAACATAAATCAACAATGAAACAATGGTTGAAGTGGTTAACAAATCAGATCGAAGTGATTAAGCTCTCACCAATAAGTTTTAGAAGTGTATGAACGTTTTGGTGTACATGGATGAAATCTCTTTTCACATATTTATTTATTTTGTCTTGAATACAAACAATTTTTTTTTATATTGTTGCTATACTACAATGTCCTTTTACATTCAAAGAATATAAACTGGGTTTCTAATAATAAATGTATTTCAGTTCTTAACTTGCTTTATTCACCAGAGTAGTTTCTTTTAAGATACAGTATTTTTATTTCCTAATTCAAATATGTATTTACTTATAAACATTTGTAATATTGTTTTTTTTTACGAAAGCAGTTCAAACCATTCTATTTAAAAATTTCAAAGATTCACTTCTGTTACTGAATGAATACATGGAATATCTTGCGACGCTGACTATTGGGTTGCAACTGAGCACTCAAGATAGCTGAGTTTGAACAATAATCTGTTTGTCTTTACATTAAACGTGAATATACGAGGCTATTGCAAACCAGCCGCCACACAACTCATGGTTTTCATCTTACTTAACTCTAAATTTGTTAGAAAAAATGGCAAGGGGTAGTCACATATTTTCAAATTAACAGGAATGAAAATATTTTTGCTTAGTATGCCATGTGTCTCCCCAACTTTTTATGCTAGCAGTATCTATGAAAATAGTCACATGAAAAAATGGAGGTTTTTATGCCATATCTCCATAACTAATCAACCGATTCCCTCCAAGTTGTTACACATTAAGTAGTGCTATGGTAGGCTATGTAAACATTGGCCTACATTTTTTAGTTGGGGCGGGTCTTTTTTTTTATTGTGTTAAAATAAATCATGTAGGCTAGTACAACAATATTGCAAAATTCAACCAAATTTTGTATAACAGTATTAATTAGAAGCATAAATTATTCATACAGAACCCCTTTTTTAATGGCGTTCTTTTATTTTCTTTAATAATGCCAGGTGATAAAATGGAACATTTTGCCATATTTCCGAAGACCTACTTTAGTGCTACATAAGGCCATGTGAACGTACATAATTTAAATGGGATCATACACTAATTTTGAATATTGTGGCGATATAAATAATTTAGATAAGTGCTCTATCTATTGAACAAATCAATCAAATTCAACCAAACTTTCTATGCTGACAACATATATTAAAAGCATTGTATACAGAGCCTCTTTTTCAAGCAGTTATGTATGATGACACCGAATAAAAAAATTAAGATTTTTATTCCATATCTCGGGAACCAATGAACAAATTTCCTCGTAATTCTTCACACAAGTAGCGCTACAGTGGGTCATGTAAACTTAACCTTTTTTTTTTTAGTTGGCCACGCACACATTTTCAAAATGAGGGCCCTTTGGTTTCCAAAGCCGAAAGTCGAGATTGTCGTACTATCGCACCATCTGACAATCGTCCTCGAGAAGTCCTTAGTAGTAAGGGCGGGCGGGCAGGTTTTACTTCACATGGGATTAATTGATGGATGATCGATTTGATTGGTTGGATTATTCCTTAATCCGATCAATTTTTAATAAAAAGAATTAATTGAAAGGGTTAAATTTTAATCCGATCAATTTTTTCTTCCTTTTTGTGGTCAGGAGCTCTGTACGATGTTGACGGTGTGGTGTCCTGTAGCGACTGATCAGAGTGGTGGGTTGCAATGTCTTATGTAGGTGTATAGCTTAGTGCAAGAGTGAACTAAGGGTAATTTTTTCTAATTTTTCTAATTTTGAGGTGTTTGGAGTGGGATACTGGTATTATACGGTAAATAAGCGATTTTGACGAATATATTTAACACACAAGAGAAATTCAGAGTGTTTAAACGATTTCTAAGAGCAGCCTAAGTGTAAATTTTATGTTTTTTTTTGGGGGGGGGGCTATTATATTGCTTGTAGGTGATGGTGGGAGATAGGTGACTTTGAAAGATGCGATTTACGTGTTAAACGATCTGTTTTCCGAATGCAATTAAATGTTAGAGAAATTCAGAGTGTTCTGCGTATGAATAAATTACATGCATAGAATCGCAAATTTTAAACGACTACATGAAGAATAAGTGCAGTTACGTGTCTTAAACACGCGAGTCTCGAGCTTAGAAATGTAATTTACACAAGAGAGAATTTTAACTACTTGAATAACATCTGATGTCGACAAATGCAAACTGACTAAACAAAATCCAGCTAGCCAGTATGAAATTACACAAAGCAGAGTCTTTAAACGAAATATATTTCTATGTGTGAATGAATAACTTGAGAGACAAGTATAACAAACAATTACTGTCTTTAAATGATATCCAGCTAGTCAATATGAATAAATAACAAGTTTACTCAATTCAGCCTGGTTAATTATATCTTACAGCAAAAATACTCTGAATACGATTTAAGCCAGACACAATAGTGCACGTCTATTCCGATAAGTAAAATATATACGACGATAGATAATCTTACCTTAAATAATTTGTTTCAAAATAATCAACTTGCATAGAGCTTATTCCCACATAACTTTATACATGTAATGGAAAAAAATGCACAAACAACCTCAAATAGAAAATTATTCTTTTTAAAATATCGGACGTACTAATTTCCGTAAATAGAGCACACTTGTTAACACAAACTGTATTTTCATAGACCGAACACACAAATTGAAAATCTTATCGCAATATTGACTTCTCACATGAAAATTTATATTTTCCAATAAATGAATAAAACATATTTCACACTATAGTTTATGGATACTGTGAACAAAGTGTGAACCCCGGAGCAAATAATATCACTTAACAAAAATCGTGGCTATCACTAGAGATGATCGTCGGTCCATAGCTGCGGTAATCTGCGATCGTAAGCTCATCTGTCACCAAATGTCTACCTACATGCTGAAGATGAGCGAGAGAGAGAGATGGAGAGAGAGGGAGAGAGGGAGAACTGCACACGTCTGGTTCCTCCAAGCGTTCAATAGCCACTGAAGATTGTGGCGACTGGATAGCTGAGGTTGCTTTGCTTCAGAGTTCCCTACACCCTCTCCCACCCCTCACCCAAGTGCGACCCCGGGCTGCCTGAAATTTCAATTTTTTCAGCACTAAAGTAAGATGGCATCAACTGATTAGTTACGTTCACATCGGGAGGATCCTGCCTGCCACCCCCGACCCCTACGCTGCACCCCTCAGAGCTGGTCCGACTCCATGATGCCAACTATACCTATGCCCCCTTCTACCCCTCGCCAGAGTGCGAGGTCCTGGAGGTATTTCACCCGGGCTGCCTGCGGTTGTCATTTTTTTGCAACTGAGTGAAGATGGCAACAACTGACTACTTGTGCTCAGTTCAGGAGCACGGTGCTCATAGTCACCCTACCCTTCATTCCTCACCCTCAGAACCGGCCAGAGTCCACGCACCCCTCCCACCCCTAGTCCCGAATGTGACTCGCCTTAAAATTCTACATTTCTGAAGAGTTCCACTATTGATCGAGCCTGATGCTCGAAAAAAACATGTTTTACGCACCCCAGCATCAGTCCTGAGAATGCTTTTTTGTATTTTTCGTGAGTTGGCGCTCCTGCAGTATCTGTTTCGAGACAATGCGTTCCTTCCCTGGAAGAGCATTTAGAACATGTTTTTTCTACTGTTGGCTCCCCTGCTTCGACCTGTAGCCCTCTGAATGTGTACCCCGAGAGATTTAGCTTGACTTGCTATGGCTTCAACCTTACACAACAGGTTGACTATATGAGCAGTGAAAAAAGTTTCAGAAGTCCCTGAAATCAAGTTCCCAATATAAGCCCTGTGATAACCCCCAAATTTAACATTCCAACAAGTGTATATTTGAATCAATCAAACTATGATTTGTAAAATCATGCAGAAGTACAAGACTTATTTTATTCACTTGTTAAAACAACTATCTTTTACAATTATTCAAACAAGATTAATATATATTCGTATAGGAGAGAAAAATTAAATATTGAGAGAGAATTTTCCATCCCTTTTAACGAGGTCTTGAGAGCCGATGAGGGTAAAACATTCGGCATTGGAGCAGCACCGGGTCATGAACGTTTGATTAGGGGAAAGGAGAGAGCTCTCCGATAAAACCTTTGTGCCAACGTCTAACACGACATCCACACATTGCGAAAAAAAAATGTTCTATGGTGTAACAATCCCAGGGAGGCGAGCATGCTAACCGCTTAACCAGTGTGTTCCCTTTCTGTACATATAACCCAAAAAAACTTTCCAACAGAAAAATGTATTATATGTAACATAAAATGTATATATTTGGACTGATTTAATATTTTAACAGATTCTGACATAAGTTTAACGAAATAGTATGAATACAGTTGGAAACCTTGTTTTTCAGAGTTGGAAAATAGTGATTTCAATGTTATTCTTACTTTTTTATTAAAAGGTCCAAATTATTGTAAATTTGTGGGAAAATATACTGGTATATTTACATAACTTGAGTTGAATTATTATTTTATTTAAAAACTATTTATATTATATGTTTGTATTCTTCTTCTCCAGACATCATCGTGTTGTATCTTGAACAGGAACTCTTGTAATCTGTGTGCTTGTATGTAAAATGAAATATTTAAAATGTTTTCTAGACTGAGTTCGGTGCAGACGTAAATGTTTTAGCTGGAGAAACTTTTTTGTATGCAAGGAGGGACAGAGGTCTTTGCTACCTACCTCTGTTAAGGTATTCGGGGATGTCACAAATGTTGGTCAGCAGACCGGCATGTCCTACTCCAACTTTCAACTTGAATAGCTAGAGTGGACAAAAACTTTTAATGTGCTGCCTAGTTTCTTTGCAAAACTTCAATCATTCAGAAATGTTTGATTTTCTCCATTTTTTTTTTTTTTTTTTTTTTGTAATTTCCCCTCAGCCATTCTACGTAAGTTAGTTTTTTAATCAAGTTTTAATTTAAATGATTGTAAGATTTTTAAGTCAAGAAATTACATTTTCTTTGTGAAAGCAAGCAAAAAGTTATCAGCTCAAGTCATCAGCTCACCATTACTGATATACACACTCTCATATCATAGCAAAAGGTTGTTTTCTCATATCTCATTATATATAAGACATTCATTATCACTTTCAAGGCAGAATAAATTATATATCTTAGCATTAAACATATTACATCACAAACTTTAAATGAAATACAATCACTTTTTTTTTGGCTGTTGCCTTCTAAGAAACATCACAATTTAAAAATCAATACTTCATATTACATCACAACCTTAAATGAAATATAAACATTGTTTGGCACTGATGTCTGAAAAATGTTACATACCAAAATCGTTAATGTATGTATAAATTATGAAATAAATACATTTTTTTGTTCGTCATGTTAACAATTACATGTACGAGCTAAACAGGTTGTATAATCATAAAAACTCCCCTGTTCACGATTACGATGCCAAAATGTGTTTAGAAGGGAAAAAATATTGTGTCGTTATATGATTGAAATAATAATAAAGTTTCTTAATAAACTTTCCAACATGAATGAAAATTTTTTTAAAAATCATTGCAACTGTATGATTGGTCTTTAAATCGTAACAACTGAATGATTTTTCTTTAAAATTGTTAAACATTTTAATGAATTTCATTAAAAATCACTACACCTGAATGAATACTCTTTAAAAGTCAGAACAACTGAATGAATTTTCTTTAGAATTGTTAGACCTGAATGATTTTTCTTTACAAATCATTACACTGTATGAAATTTCTTTAAAAATCATTACAACTCAATGAATTTTATTTATAAATCGTCAGAACTTTATATTTTCAATCATTAAACTGTAAAAAAATTTTCACCCTATTGCAAATAAGAAAATCATTACAATTTTTTTATAATGAAAAAATTTGTGAAATTATACCAGTGAAGGAATCATTCATCACTAAAAATGTGAATTTTTAATACAATTTACATTTAGGGTTAAGACCTAAGCTTAATTTACATTTCTTATTTGGAATAAGAACTAGTGGTGCAGGAGGTGAGAGAGGCGAAGGAGGTAACGAGTTTGGGATATAAGTTATTTCTTATGGCGACGGATTAAATATGGCCGGAGGTGGAGAAATTAATTTATCTCGCGGTGTTTCAGGTGACAATATTTCAATAGATGTCTGACTTGGAGCAGGTGATACAACAAAATTAAAATTAAAAAATTCTTCTAATTCCTGCAACAAATTATCATTGGTAAATACAGCTTTCAGAGAGATGTTTAGAGAGGAAGACATTAAATATAATAGTTTACAACAGGAGCAAATCTTGGGTGTTGGCAGTCGTTGTTCACCTGTTTTTCTTATTTTAAGTCTAAAGCTCCAAACTCTGTAGGTGGGAGCACCATGGGAGACATTGCTGCAAACTTCAAAGATGTGGACGCAGTGCCTGACAGCGCTGTGGACACTCTTAGACAGGGACACCGTGGCAGACTGTGCTGCAAACTTGGAAAATATGGACGCAGTGGCTGACAGTGCTGTGGACACTCTTTTAGACAGGGGCACCGTAGCTAATGGTGCTGCAAACTTGGAAGATGTGGACACAGTGGCTGATGGTGCTGTGGACACACTCTTAGACAGGGATACCGTGGCAGACAGTGCTGCAAACTTGGAAGATGTGGACGTAGTGGCTGACAGCATTGTGGAAACACTTTTAGCTGGGGATAATGACGGCATCACTGGATGAAATGTGAAGGTAAACTCGTCTTCCTATAATGAAGTTAAGAAACAGCTTACTAAATCATCCGAACCATTGATTAGTCTATTGAAATACTCCCAATAAAAATCATCAAGCGCTTTGTTAAAATCTTGCATAGATAAGCCAAGAAAGTAGTTTTCATACGACCGTGACATCACAAAGCGAACCAAACTGGCAAACGACTGGATAAAGTGGAGGGGGCGTGGAGGCTGAAGCCCTATTTATAAAATTTCATATTCCCAGGTAAAACATTCGAGTAGTCTGATTTCTTCCCTCCAACTAGAAGTCAGAACTGCAAACACCCATTCCCCTCTCTTCCCGCACCACCAACTTTCAAATATCTCCTAACCAGCACCTCCCCCCCCCCCCCCACAGATATAAACCTCTCTGCTAGGTTTCTTGCTCGAAGATATGAATTACATTTATTTATCAGTAAAATAACTTCTGAATTATACAAATAAATAAAGTTAATTTAATGATCCATTGAAAACTATTAGCAATGTAATAGAGATCAATGTATTTAATAAAACAACATATAATTTATAGAAAAAAGAAAGTCATATTATCCATAAAAACCCCTGGGGTATAATCCCTTTTTAGCCTTCTCTATGATTACTTTAATCTTTCAAATGAAGTTTTTTTCTTATTCGCAATATATCTGATCAAAATCAAGAGATACGATATGATCTAATTTAGTAAATATGTTCAAGTTTTCTTAATCCGTATATTGATTATTATATTTACTCTTAACATATATGGATATTTTCTGTGAATGTGTCCGAATGTTTACAACTTGGTAAAAATTCTATTTTATAAGATATTTCCATAGATTTTTTTGGTGAAGGTTAGTGTGTGTATGGAGAAGTAAAACTTGTTTCATAAATATTTGTTCATTTTTTATATAGGTCTTGTGTATAATTTTTTAATTTCTGTATATTTTCCTACGTAATGGAGCTTACAAAGTGGATATTAATTTTTATCATGTAGAAGACAAAATATTTTTCCGTGAGATATTTCAAACAGCTAGGAAGACATTTTGACCTTGATAGTTTCAATGGTTGAAAAAAAATAAGATGACCAGAACTGCCCTCCCTACCAGGGGATGGGGATGTTCTTGTCATCTTCCTTTGTTAATAGCCAGGTGCCTGGGTTGTTTTCAGGGTACAATAAAACCAAAAATGCATTCTGTGGGGGTTGTTGGACTCAGGCAAACAACCTCTGAAATCTTGGTTTCTGTAGTTGGTACTACTGGGAGAAAATGTCGAAATTTAACCTTGATGGTTTACGAGTCTGGACAGGGAGCTGTCACACTGCAAGACCTCAGATCTCTAAACGTAACAGTTTTTTGAGATATTGGCAAACACTATAAGTAGAAGATTTCGAAGCGAGTATAACTTACTAAGTTAGTACTTTTAAATTGGAAAAATTCCATGTGATTCATTTAAGTTAAAATTTGTGTAAAATTGAACTTACCTACCTTTTTTCATGTGGAAAAACAAATTTATATTTTTTAATTAACAGTGTTACGTTCGTTATTCCGTGAATGGATGTTATAGTAATACATGGTGTAATGTAATGCAACGTATTCTAACATACTAATGCAATGTTAGAAACTTATCAACTTAACTTATAGTAATGTCTATTACATATCATCTATTATGTTTGAACCCTTAGAAGGTAAACTAGATTACATTCATACATGACCTAACCCAGACTCGAACTCGGTTTATCTCAAGCAAACCTTATCTGGGATGGTATTTTATAAAGTTAGTTATGGAAAAGCGGTTAGTGTGTTCACTTCCAGAACTTTTCTCTCAAAAGTCTGGGGAGTAAATTATATTCTTACCAAAACAAGATCATTTTTTAATAAGGAATAGGGTAAATAAATCTTAAGAAACAATTTAATTTTTAAACAATAATTTATTACAGTAATTTATATACAAACACAAGCTGTTTCAAAAATGTATGTACAATTTTTTTTAAAAGACTATATATATATATATATATATATATTATATATATAATATCTGTTGAAATACATAGTATTCCAAAAATATGCACACACAAGTTACTATAACTTACTCCAAAACATACCAAATTAACTACAGGATGTCCCAAAATTGTTGAACTATATCTTTCCTAGACAAGCTCAAAATGCTTTACTCCAACATACTAATAACTTTCTGATATTCACTTAACACTTCACTTTCTGTATGCAAGAACAGGTGATTTCATTATCTTTGTGATACATCTTTACAACTAGTGAATATCGTATAAGCAAATATTTTTTATATTAAATCTCACTCATCCTAAATAATGTAATATGACTCGAATAATAACCACAGGTGATTTGGAAGGAGAATCATCATAGTTTGTTTCACCCACTCAGTTATCATTGTCCAAGTTCGCATTATTTTTGAGTCTTCCTCTGCAGAGAAAACCGTTGAATTAGATCCATATGTTTTATGTAATTGTCTGGCTGATGGACACTTGTATACTTTTTGAATATCTATTACTTTCCCATAATACACACTTTCTAAAATATGTTTTTGCTCAACTCCAACTACTTATTGTTACGTGCTGCTGCCCGGAACTGTGGCAGTGGACCCACCTCACTTCTCCCCTCCCCCAGGGTTTCCTCCTGAGCCCCCATTCTGGGAAACCTGTTAATAATGGACAGCGGGCTGTTGCGCTGCTCGACGCCGTATTTGTGTCACTGCCCCTCACCCCTGCTGGAGGTTTCGACGGGTCTGGCGATGATGCAAGTATGTTCTGGTGAGACTGGCGGACACCTCAGCCCTTCGCGACATGTCACCAGTGTTGGGGAAGATTCTAGGTGGCAGTTTAAGACAATGTTTTTTTTTACTGCCGCAACCCAACAGCAGGTAGTCTTTGACGGAGGCTGCCTGGCCGAGTGTGAGCAAGCGCAGAGAAGTGTGGATGACGGGAGATTGCAGGACGACGACGGCGAGCGAGGTGTTCTTGGCATGAATGGATGAGAGGGTGTGAAACTGATGAGTGAAGCCTACTGTGCATTAGTGTGCTTTGAAGACTAGAACATTGTGACTGGCAGAACATGGACTGAACTGAGGCAGGACTGAATGGAAGTGTAATACGGATTTTATTGTAAATATTCGAACTGTCAATTTGGACACATGTTTTATAGAATATTTGAATAGGTTGATACACTGTATATTGGGACCAATCCATAATTATTTAATTTAATTTAATTGATTTATTTGTGGTAATTGTATATTGTATGAAATTGGAATAATTAGTTGTGAACAGTAAGTGGTATCAATTTATTGTGAGATGTTGAGTTCAGAGAATTTTGATGTAGTTATTGTAAATAAAATAAGAAAATTATAATTATTTATTTTTTAAATTAATACCTGCATCCCGTATAACTAACTTGGTATAGCTAACTTAATTTATGGAGAGACAAAATGTAACACTGGTGTCAGAAGTGGGATGGAGGCATTTTATAAAAACAAAACAATAAAAAAATTTTAATTAGTATTTGTAAATATAATAATATTTGAGGAATCATTTTGAAATTTTGAATGCTAACTAGGTAAATGTCGGCAGACATGGAAGCACTTCGCTCTTTCATTGAAGCACTAAGCGGTCAAATTAGTAATGTTAGTGAAATTGTAAATAGTAAAATAGATAGTGTTAGTGAATCTGTTAATAGCGTAAATGAAAGTGTAACTAGTAAAATAGATAGTGTTAATGAACTTGTAGACAAGAAAATAGACAGCGTGAGTGAGAATGTTGACAGAAAGATAGAAGGTGTAAGCGACTTGGTGAAGAATAAAATAGACTGTGTGGACAAAAAATCGACAGTGTAAATAAAAGCATGGATAGTGTTGAGCAAGAAATGAAAATGGAAGTGAGCACCCTCAAGCAGGAATGGCAGGCATTCTTGCAGCAGCAAGGGAGACTACTTGCAGGGGAGGAAGAGGAGCAGAGTTTGTTCATCACCGATACGAGTGCAGGCAGCAAGAAGAAGGTAGAGATTGCTGCCAGTGCAGCTATTGCATTGGAGGTGCAGCAGTTCTGCAGTGTAGGTATGCCCCAGCCAGGGGTGGGTAAATGCATCACAATTAATCCCACCCCCTATGATGGACAGACACTATGGTGTGAGTACTGGCACCAGTTCGAGTTTGTGGCCACCCTGAATGGCTGGACTAAAGAACAGCAGGCTTACTACCTGGTGGCTGTACTGAGGGGAACAGCATTGAGCATACAGCAGTCGCTGCTGGAACATAGTCTAGAATACTCCACACTGTTGTCTGCTTTGGAGCTTCAATTTGGCGACCGGTACCTGCAGCACGCCCACCATGCCCAACTGCGAAGCTGCATCCAGCAACCCGGCGAACCACTGCAGCAGCTGTGGCAGGACATCATAAGGCTGTCGCACCTGTCTCTGGAGGGATGCTCTGAAGAGGCACAAGATGCCATCACTGTCTGCTTCTTCGTCGATGCTATCGCTGACACCGACGTGCGGCAAGCTGTGCAGTTAGCTGCGTCTCACACCATGCAGGATGCCTTGGCCCGAGCACTGGAAATGGAGTCAGCACGGCAGTCATCAGTGCCTCGATGTCCAATCCGGGCATTGATGCTTGATGAATGATGAAGCGGAGGATGACAGCATCAAAAGGATGAAGGACTTGCAGGCGACCATGAGGGACATAGTCTCCAGGGTGCACACTACGGATACTAGCCATCCCCCACTCAAACGGCCGGAATGTTGAACGTGTGGACTGGCGAGGCACCTGAGAGCCAACTGCTCTCAGCAGCAGCAACAGCCAGGGAGCAGGCGCCAAGGGGATAGGTGAGAGTGCAATGTCTTTGGGAAACTTTTAAATACTCCTCTTGAGGGGCAACGGTCGATTATTGCTGGAGAGAAGGCCCCAATGATTTTGCAAGTGTGCTTAATAAAACAAGACTTTAATGCCATATTGGAGGAGGGGAGCCTAGATGATATTTCTTGCTTGATGGTCGTTGACACAGGAGCGACTATAACAGTGGTAAGACCCGACATTCTTGGGCCTTCCCCCCAGCGATCATCTGATAAGAGCATGGTTTACTGCTATTTAACTACAGTAACGGACGAGACCACACCAGTCAAAGGCAAGAGAAGGGTACTCTTACAGCTTGGTAACCTTGAGATAGAGCATGATATATACATAGCAGAAATAGAGAACGAATGCCTTTTGGGTCTTGATGTATTACGTAAACTGGGATGCTGTGTTGATACTCGACTCGGGGTGTTACGTGTAGGTAATACCGAGTTGGTAGTGTTAACACCTCAAGATTTATCTTCGCCAATCAGCTGCCCAGGAGTGTGTAATCAGTCAATTGTGCTCCCTGTTTCTAGTGAAGTTGTTCCAGGCAGATGACAGGGAAAATTTGTCAGACGATTGGGCATAATCGAACCAGCTCAGCAAGGTGGCATTTTACCCGATGGTGTCATTGTAGCTAGGACATTGATTTCTTCAAAAAATCGGACAGTTTGCCTGTTAGGATGATTAATTTGTCTAACCGTGTTATCCACCTTGAAGAGGGGGCCACAATAGGTTTTTGCAAGCAGGTCTCACAGGTACTTCCAAATGTTCCAGAAGCTTCAGTATCTGAATGTCTTCTTCTAGATGCTCTGGGGCCCTTTGGGCTATGCAATACTCCTGCCACCTCTGAATGACTAATGGAGAAAGTTCTGCCCTTAGAGATTTGTTAGGTGTACCTAGACAACATTTTGGTCACAGGAAGAACTTTTGAAGAGCACTTGGCATGCTTAGATTCTGTGTTTCAGAAAGAGACTGGCCAATCTGAAATTAGTTACCAAGAAATGCCACCTTTTCCAAAATAAAATTAATTTCTTGGGCCATATTGTATTGGCCCATGGGATTTAAACAGACTCTGAGAAGACCAGAGCAATAAGAGACTGGCCTCTGCCAAAGGATAAATGTGAAATTCGAATTTTCCCTGGGCTTGTGTGCTTACTACCATCGATTTGTGCCTAGGTTTGTCAGTATTGCCAAACATCTGCATTATTTGACTGAGGCAAAAGAATTTTTTTTTGGACCCCAGAGTGCGAAATTGCTTTCAATAGACTTAAGGAAATTCTGATATATCCCACAGTACTGGGCTTCCCGAGTAGAGAGGGTGAATTTATTCTGGATACTGATACTAGTGATGTTGGAATCGTAGCTGTGTTATTTGAGACCCAGGATGGAAAAGAGCGGCTACTGGAATACTTCAGTAAGGTACTACACAAGCTCAAGAGGAACTACTGTGTGACATGCAGGGAGCTTTTGGCAGTGGTGAAGGCGATTGCACATTTTCATCCATATCTTTATGGCAGACACTTCATCCTAAGAACTGATCATGATTCATTATGCTGGCTGTTAAATTTCAAGAACCCGAAGGTCAGATAGCCTGGTGGATACAGCACCTTCAAGAATATGACTTTGAAATACAACACAGGTCTGGATACCTTCACAGCAATGCAGATGCACTCTCCAGGAGACCATGCGAACCATTCTGTTATCATTGTGAATGCCAGGAGGAGAAGGATGGTGTATCATAGAAAGCAAGGAGGACAAGAATTCAAGGCCCTGTATCTGGTGATCTGGTCTATAGGATTTGTTGACAAGGCTCTCTGGCGAAGCCTAAGTTTGTCCACGTCAACCAACTGGTGCTGTACAATGCTCCTGATGTTGTAGAGTCTGTTCGGGATGAACTGACTTTAAGGATGGGGCAGTGTTACGTGCTGCTGCCCAGCACTGTGGCTGTGGACCCACCTCAATCCTCCCCTCCTCAGGGTTGCCTTCTGACCCCCCTTTCTGGGAAACATGTTAATAATGGACAGTGGACTGTCACGCTGCTTGGTGCTTTACATGCATCACGGCCCCTCACCCCTGCTGGAGGTTTCGACGGGTCTGGTGATGATGCAAGAATGTTCTGGTGAGACTGGCTGGTGCCTTGGCCCTCTGCGATACATCAACAGTGTTGGGGAAGATTCTAGATGGCAGTCTAAGACACCATATATATACTGCTGCAACCCAGCAGCAGGCAGTCTTTGACGGAGGCCGTCTGGCTGAGTGTGCATGAGCAAAGAGAAGTATGGACGACGGGAGGTTGTGGGATGATGGTGAGCAATGTGTTTGTGGCGTGAATGGACAAGAGGGTGTGAGACCGATGAGTGAAGCCTACTGTGTATGCAGGTGCTTGGAGGACTCTAGAACATTGTGACTGGCGGGACATGGACTGAACTGAGGTGGGATTGAATGGAAGTGTAATACAGATTTTATTGTAAATATTGGAACTGTCAATTTGGATACATATTTTATAGAATATTTGCATAGGTCGAAATACTGTATATTGGTACTGATACTTAATTATTTTAATTGATTTATTTGTGGTAATTATAAATCGTATGATATTGGAGTAATTAGTTGTGAACAGTAAGTGGTATCAGTTTATTGTGAGATTTTGAGTTCAGAGAATTTTGATGTAGTTATTGTAAATAAAATAAGAAAATTATAATTAATTATTATATTTAATTAATACCTCAATCCCTTATAACGAACTTGCTATAGTCCACTTAATTTGTAGAGAGAAAATGTAACAATATATTTCACAATTATTTAGGTAATGTTTACAAATATCTTCAATGTTCTTATGCTCTATACATCCACCTCCCCAGGTTAAACGATGGTGATGCTTAGTAAGCCATCTATTTGTTTTCTTGTATTTTGAAGTTATATATTTCCAGTCAAATGGTGATTAGAAGCTGAGTTGTATGTTCTTCCATGTCAGTAATAGCTAATTCTTTAATGATACATTTTTGTTTTCTCCAGACTGAAATCCTTGCACATTGCAAAACAACTCGTCCCCTTCTGACATAATTAATTATTTTCACCAACTTGTCTTATATTGTAACTTGCTAATCTATCATCAATTATCAGAGTGTAAGCTTGCGTATTTACTGGAATTTGTGTATTTGCAATAGTTTCAATTCATGAGTCAGTCACGCTATTTGTATTTGTGTTGTCTTGCGTGCTTACATTAAATACAAATAATGTTACTCTGATTTAAAATGATTTAGGTTCTAGGATCGGTGAACAGATTTTGTTATAATATGTTTCCTTAAACTTAAGAGTACATATCGTAGCAAATAAGGAATTCCCTGTTTTCAAAGTTCATATTTAAATCCATGTAGGGGTAAGCTTGACTGTTTAGATATGGTTCAATATTTTTCATATCACAATTATTGAATACTGATCTATCAGCTTTTGAAATGTTTTGTTGAATTGTTTGAAAACAAATGACATTATGATTTTTACAATGAAAAACTTGATTTCATATTCCAAATGACTTAGTGTTCTTTGCAGTGTCGGAAAAACCTCTAAAGCCCATGATCTGAAGGCTATATATCTTTACTCTTCTCTTTTTCGATATATTTTAAAAACTTTACACGTTCACGAGTGTTAATTTCAATATGTGGCATCAACCATTCCACACTGCTTAATTCAATTGTTACACCTTCCTCGTTATTAGCAGAATTGTATATAGCATTCAAAGGCGCAATGTCGAATAGAATAACTAATTCATGTTTAGCATTTAATATGACATGCTTGTAGTCTTCAGCAAATCCCAAAACCAGACTTAATGGTATAACAACTTCGTATTTTCTGCCTGTTTATTTGTAGTGAGTAATCACTAGCATTTTTCCACCCAGCCATAATCCCTCTATAAAGACTTTACAGTTCCCAAGAGTTACTTCTTTATTGTTAATGTAATTCCAACATCTCGTTTTTGATCGATTTCCGCACCATTGAGCAGATATTTAAATTCTGTCGATTAAATGAAGTATTCCATTTATTATTATTGTACTTATTGGATTACTTGCAGCGGCTATCTTTTTAATTGTTTCTCTAAACCGGTAGCGTGTAAATATCGTGATTTTGTATAGAAATCCTTATTTCCAAAGGAAACGAGTACGGACCTGGTCAGAAAGGTTCATTCACATGTATTTCCGTATTAGTGATTGCATTTTCATAAGTGATCGGTCCTTCAACATTAAGTATGTCTTCCATTTCTATTAACAGTATACCCTAATTCTTTTAAATACAATTCGTGTGTTAACATCCTTTTATATTTCCTGTCTTCAAAATATGTTCCTTTCTGATATAGTTCTTAAAAGAACCGCCTACTTTATGTCCGAATTTACTATTATACACAATACCCATTATGATTGTAATGTGCAATGGAATGCAACTGTTATATAGCTTTTTTATGTAAACAAATGGTAATTTATTCGTTTCTAAAATTAATAAGTTTACTGTGTTGATAGACAATTGTAACAACAATTTCATCAACACAATTAAGTATTACTGGAAGCTAAATCAGTGTATTTGATTTTTCAATTATTTTATATCTTTGAGCCTCAGCACACATGAATTAATGTAGTGTTTTTGTCAGTTTTCCATTCAAATATGAACCGCCTACAATATTAACATTTATACGACATACATTTACCAACATATCATCCTGTTTTGACGATTCGTGCAATTCATTAGCAAGATATAGTCTCCTTACGTAACCTAACGTTTTTGCAATTGAATTGCCTTCCGAGAAATCGACATCAATGTTACTATACATTGCACTAGTTAACGTATTTGGATTTCTACATAATTGGAAATATTCATCTTCATGTTAATGCCGCTTTAATGAATGTTTCAAGGTCGTCTAATTCATAAGATCCTACTGGTATCACAATTTTTTATGTTTTTCACCAATATTAGCTGTAAATGATTGGTTATCTATATCAATGTTTGGTATGCTGTTGTAAGTAACGAATTATATTAGACTTATTTGCCATTATCCATCTAATTCCAATGCAGGAAAATATACAGCATGCAATTGCAACAAAATTCCACTTAATATCAATGTAATTGACATATTACTAATATGGTTTACAATTGTAATTACATATCTACCATATTTATAACCAAAAAATGTAAACATAAATGTCCACAATTAATTGTGTTTGGTAATTGTTCAATTTTGTAATTGTATCTTAATTGCATGTTTTTAAAATAATTATGTATTTCAATTGGAGGACGTAAATCGCCGAAACGGTCATAACACAATTATTGATTTATGTTTTTAATTAATGCAACCCAATGTTTTCCTTCATTTTGTTTCGAATCTAAATTAACAATCATACATTCACGAATATTTGGTTTCTGTGGTAAATTGTCTCATATACACACCTCATAGTAGGGAATATCCAGTTCCTTTACAAATACTTAATATCTTTGTTTTTTAATGCACAATTTGGAAGACTTTATGACTTTCTGCATTTGTTTCCATGTTTGGAGGTTTTTGTCCTCTAACTTTATAAGGTTTCAAATACATTCCTTTACCTTTTAATTTAACTACTCTACAAATTGTCGAAACCTATCCAAGGATTCATCCAACAGCTGTTAATTCTGGAAATAGGAATGGAATGATTCATACTTTCTTTGTTTTTCGTTTGGTTTGCATTTTACGCCCATGCCTCTCTTCACATTCGAGCACATAACTATCAACAACCCAAGCTCCAATCTTTTCAGCTGTAGATGTTGATGGATTCTTGCTTATATTTGCTTTTTTATTGGCTAGTATTGTATCCACTATATGTCTTTCTTTCAAATTTTTTGTTCGAACATAAACAATATCATGTTCTTTACATGCATTTTCCTAAGAGTTTATTCCTTGTTCATTCTGTGCCAAACGTTTTGTAAGTTTAGTTACCTGGTCTGCAATAATTGTATTTTGGTAAATGTAATTCAAATGGTAATTTATTAATCAATGTAGTCAATTCACTGCATACTTTTTTGATATATTTAGTACGAGCCATTGTTTTCAATTGAACGTGGGCGTATGTATAGACCTCCATTTATAGTTTTACATTAGTATGTTACATAATACTGTGTAATTGTGTTGAAATGAAGGTTGTAAATCAAAATGTATACGTGTTATGTCGTTGGAGCATCCAAATGGACTTAAATTTGAAAATGTACATGTGTTTTCTAAAATAATACAAGAGAAATATCAATGGTTAGCGAACATTTTATTGTTAACTAAAGGAATTCGATATTTCCCTTTTACAAATAAAGAAGGCATAGTGTCTGAAGCATTACCCAATTCCGTATTTATTTTTTATGATGTTCGGTGTGAACGACAGCAGGAAATACAGCAATATCTTAGTTTTGGTCGACATTCAAATTTTGATGGTTTTTATCCATCGCAAAGTTACGCACATATTTCAAAACATAATTTATGCAATAATGCAAATATGGTAATTTTGTTTAAAATGGATAATATGAATCTGCAATATATTTACAATGATCATGTTTTAAGCAATGTGACATTTACAGAGTTTAAAGATATGTGTTTTGCTGTTAGAAAGAAAAATATGTTTCTTTTTTGGTGATTATACCAACACTTCCCCTATAAAGGCAGATATAGGTCTGGTTTTGATAGTTTTTTACTTCCAGGCGAATAACAATGAGTATTTCAAAGTTTGGGCACAGCTGTATAAAACCCAATGATTACAATAGATGTTTAATGAAAAATCGCAGAAGGGAATTGTGATTTGAACACACATACATTACGTAATATGGGTATGGCTGTGAAAGTTAGCGATGCAGTAAATAAACATTATGTTGAAGACTTAAATGCAATTATGCTTAACATATTTAAATCGCAATGAAACAATATTCAAGCAAAATTAATAAAGTTAGTGGAATTTAATGATGATATTTATAAAACACGAATGTAATTGCAAACATTTTAAGCAATATTAGCACTGATTTGCAGAGTAATGAATTTAGAATAGAAGAACATTTAAATGGATTTAGTAAATATTTAACTATATGACAAACATAGTTTGTACAACACAACTTACAGAAATGCAAGAAAATTTAAGAGTTGTAATTGATGTAGTGGTAAACGCTACTATTGCAAAACAACTTGAAACATGAATGGAACAAGTAATGCAGTATATAAGAGACGAATTGGTTAATAAAAGATTTGGTTTAGTTATGCAAACAGATTATAGAAAACAAAATAATTATTTGGAAACACGAATCAATTATTGTATTAATGATTTGAAAGGTAAAACTGTAAGTAAATTAGATAATATTGAAGAAGGTCAAAGTAATCGATCTACTACATCGGTTATAAAAGCAACAACTTAATTCATATTTAAATAGTTTAAATTTAATGTAACTTAGTCAAACATGTCTGCCTCTGTTTCGGATTTATATAACGTTCTATCTGCTGCAAAAGAGAAATATTTACATGCCAAACAAGCTCGTATGGAACAGAATGTTTTAAACAAAGAAATATTTAAACCTGTTACAAGTAGAATGGATACATTGTGTTCTGTGTTGAATAAACCTAAAGAAGCAGGTTTGGAAATTAAAATGGAAAAAGGAGCAAGGAGCTTTAACAAAGAAAAAGCAATCCCTTTCTCAATTAACACGATGTTATTTAGCTTTAAAACTATCTACGTCTATGTGCGATATGACATTTGGTGTTTATCGACGTGAAAATAGTTGGTTTCTGGGAGATTCAGTAACTACATTTTTGCCTGAGAATAAAATTAAAATAGGTTATTACGTAACTGATGTCGGTGAAGGATTATTTGAATTATTGTTTCAAAACTTTCCAAATGGATATTCTGACACAGATTTATAGAAATATAAGTACATTATTTGTCGAACGAATGCTAATATTCGTTCAGGTGATGAAAACCATCTGAAAATACATTTAATAGATATAGTCAGAAGTGGGATATATAAACATGAAATTGACAACCACTTCTCACTTGTATATTGGAACAATCCTAATGAATTGGTTGATGGATTAAAACTCCTGATCGCTTCGGGAGAATCTGGGGATAATTCACATACAAATGAAATTGTTTATCTTATTGAAGAATTAAGGAAGGCGGTTATATTACAAATGAAGTTTAATAGGATTGCTCAAGGGTTTCATCCTCCTGCAACGATAAGATATCCTAGAAGAAGTGTTATACCTCATGGTGGTTCAAATAATCTTTTTCAAGCTGATTTGTATGAAATTACATTTGCTTTCAAAATACAATAAGGGATACGAGTATATTTTAACCATAATAGACGTTTATTTGAAATATGGTGGGGTATACCTTTGAAAAACAAAGCCAGGGAAACAGGTGACCGATGCAATGAAGATCGCTGTGAAAGAGAGAAAACCCAATTCGCTCCAAACTGACAGAGGAACTGAATTTTTTTTGTGCACCATTCCAGAAACTAATGACTGAATTTGGTATTAATCACTATGCAACTCATTAGGATCTTAAAACCAGTGTTGTGGAACATTACAATTCGATTAAGCAGTTAATATATAAACATTTCACATCGAGGGGGACTTACAAATGGGTTGACTTTTTGCCTGAAATAGTTAAATTTTATAATTCCAGACATCATAGAACTATCAAAATGGCTCCCAAAGAAGTTACAGATAGTAGTTTAACGTAAACTATTTATAATAATGTTAAAGTCATCGGTTAAAGAAAACCAAAATTCAAAGTTGCGGAATGTATATGTATCTTGAAGCAGAAAGGAATCTTTGAGAAAAAGATTATAGTGGATTGGTCTTTTGAAATATTTAAAATTATTTTGATTAGGGAAACATCCCAGAATGTATTACATAGAAACATATGATGGAGAACCAATAAGAGGATTATTTTACGAAAATGAACTGCAAAAAGTCATTTCTCCAAATTAATATTTGGTTGATAAAATCTTTAAATGGAAGAAAGATATGTCTTTGGTTCGATGGAGAGAATTCTCAAATGCACACGACTCCTGGGTTAAGAATCAAGACCTTAAAAGATTGTAATACAATATTTGTAAAAATTTCTAATACTAAAGAAAAATATTTTAAACATATTTGATGTGTTATTTAATTTAATAAACCTCTGGGTGTGGATTGGGCGTGCAATTTATTGTGTAATAAATACCCTTTTTGATTGGATTATCATTTCATTGGATTATTATTAGAGCAATAATCCAGTGTGATTAAATCCTTTTAATTGTGACGTCATTCACATTTAGGTGAAAATCAGTTACATTTTATTTGGTAACTGTGATAGATTGGACATGTGCATTTAGGTGTTAATTGAGTGTATTTGGTATGTAGTGTAATTCATTGTGTATGTGTGATAATCCATTGCATTAGATTCATTTTAAATGTGATACATTCGATTGTTTTTTATGTTGCATTTCTTGGAATCAGGATAAAATTTTGCATAATTTTACAGCTTAAAACTTCTAAGATGTGATTTGTTTAATTCGTTTTTATAATTGCCTGGAATTAAAATATTTTTTAGCTGAATTTTTCCACTTAAAGGCCTTTGGGATGCAATTCCTTTTTAATGTTATTTAAAATGTATTTGTAGTGTGATATATTTATGGGAATTTGTATATTTCCCGGAATTCGTTTCTTGAGTTAGAATTCTATGGTACTTCATGTTTTTTTTTATATAATTGTAACTTAATTCATTATTAGTTGATAGGAATACTTTTCTGGGTTTCATAATTGTTTGTGCTAGGTTATATTTCTTTCCTTATATCGATACAGTCCTTGGAAGTTGGTGAGTTTTAAGAGAGTAAAATACTATTCCCCACACTAAAATCTTTTTATACGAAAATCTTTATTAATTTTTGATGGTGTGCCCTAGGACATAATTTTTGATGGTGTTAACGACTTTACAGTGTAATGTCGAACGTGTTTTTGATGGTGTAAGATTCAAATTTTTTTTAAGCGCATTTTAAAATGTAAAGTATTTAATACTGTACTTGAAATTCAATGCAATGTAAGTACAGCCCACTTGCTTTAAAACTTTTGAAAAAGAGATGAGGCCAGACAGGTCTTAAAGCACGGTGTTTAGTATAGGTGAGCTGCAGGCTGGGAAGCCATGTGGTGGATTGAAGTTTGTTGGTGAGGCGGGGTAGAGGGGAAGTTCTCCTGCTGGTGTGCCTCTAGGCTTGGTGAGTGATGGGAAAGTTGTTGGGCTGATGGAAGCAGCTGGTAACAATAGTGGCATGCTGTGCGGACTGTGGTGCCTTTCTGAAACCATTCTCTCATTCCCTTGTCTACTCTGCTCCACGCACATCTCCCGCCTGACCCGACCATGCGTAGCCGAACCCAGTGCTTCTTCATACCTCATTTCCCCCTCATCAGTTCTCGGGACATAAATTTCGCCCGTTCCCACATACACTCAATTCTCAAATATCTGTTAGCTGGTATTGTACATAAAGTTTTAGAATGACTCGTCCTAATGTCTTTTGTAAAAGCATGTCACTGTAGTTGACTAGCTTTCCCAAATAAACTTTAGTGAGAGTATATTATATCTTCCTATATGATAGTCCTGTCTAAAAATTATGGGCTAGGAAAAACTATACGTGAAATACATATTTTTGTCTGCGAGACAAATAAATATAGGTTGGATTGAAACTAATACAAATTTTCAATCATGTTTGTATAACGTGCGTTTTCAATGGTTGAAAATATAGTTTACTTGAGTATTTGCTTATATCGTAATAGTTAAACTTGATTAAAGATGTGTGTTTGTTTTGTTACTTAAAAAAAATGTCTTGTATCGCTATGTGATTTTACAGATCATAGTTTGCTTGATTGAAATATACACTTGTTGTTGGAATGTTAACTCTAGGGATTATCTCTGGGATTAAAGAAACTATTTCAGGGATATAAAATTTCAGCAATGTAAAATTTTATTGGCACTAGTTGAGTTTTATTTAACTGGGAATGTGCTAGGCTGTTGCCTTCCGAAATATACAAGGAAGCTTCAGTGTCCAAGCGAAAATAACCGATGGTAGTGGAGAGGGGAAATAGTCCAGGTCAGTTCAAATCCACTGCTGCCTCCCTAGTGAAACCGTTGCTTTGGCTTTGAAGCTAGCTTCGTTCGTAGCCAAGGCAGCACTCTGGTGGTGAAGGGCCGGCGAGCCGAATCAGGGAAACCAACACCAGAAAAACCACTTTCTGAATACTGTAGTGTGGGAAGTGTGTGTAACTGTGGTCTTGGAGAAGAACTCGCTTTTCACCCAAAGACAGTTTCTGGAGTAGGGGTTGGAGGGTCACGTCCCTCTGGACAAATGTCGGTTATGAGAGCGAGGGTGTTGGGAAGGGGGAGATGGGTTGGCTGTCCTCCAATCTGCACACAACTAGGTTTTTGTTGCCATCTTGACTCAGTTGTGTAAAGTGATAATTGTGGGCAGCCCGGGTGAATGACCTCCGGGGCCTCGCACTCTGACGAAAGGTGGAAGGGGGCGTAGGGGTAGTTGGCCTCATGGAGTTGGACTGGCTTTGAGGGGTGCAGTGTGGGTTTGGGAGGTGGTAGCAAGCAGGGCCCTCCAGATGTGAAAATAAATAATCAGTTGACATCATCTTATGTTTGTGCTGAAAAAAATGACAATCTCAGGCAGCCTGGGGTTCCACTCTGACGAGGGGTGGGAGGTGGTGTAGGGAACTCTGGAGCGAAGTGACCTGAGTATCCAGTCGCCACCATCTTCAGTAGCTAATGAACGCTTGGAGGGGCCAGAAGTGTGCATGTCTCTCTCTCTCTCATCTTCATCATGTAGGTAAACATTTGGTGACAGATGAGCTTACGATAGCAGATTACCGCAGCTATGGACCGACGATCATCTCTAGTGATAGCCACGATTTTTGTTAAGTGATATTATTTGCTCCGGGGTTCACACTTTGTTCACAGTATCCATAAACTATAGTGTGAAATATTTTTTATTCATTTATTGGAAAATATAAATTTTCATGTGAGAAGTCAATATTGCGATAAGATTTTCAATTTGTGTGTTCGGTCTATGAAAATACAGTTTGTGTTAACCAGTGTGCTCTATTTACGGAAATAATACGTCCGATATTTTAAAAAGAATAATTTTCTCTTCGAAGTTGTTTGAGCATTTATCCGTATATATATATATATATAAAGTTCTACGCAATCTTGTTATTTTGAAATATATCATTTGGGGTAAAATTTTCCATTGTGATATATTTTACTTATCAGAATAGTCGCACACTATTGTGTCTGGCTTAAATCCTATTCAGAGTATTTTTGTCATAAGATATCATTCACCAGTCTGAACTGTGTAAACTTGTTATTTATTCATACTGACTTGCTGGATTTTATTTAAAGACAATAGTTGTTTGTTATACTTGCCTCTTGTGTTATTCATTCATGTATAGAAATATATTTCATTTAAAGACTCTGCCTTGTGTAATTTCATACTGGCTAGCTGGATTTCGTGTAGTCAATTTGCACCTGTCGACATCGGATATTATTCACGTAGTCAAAATTCTCTCTTGTGTCGTTTGAAATTTGCAATTTGATGCTTGGAATTAATTCATACGTAGAACACTCTGAATTTCTCTAACATTTAATTGCATTGGGAAACAGGTTGTTTAACATGTAAATCGCATCTTTTAAATTCACCTATCTCCCACCAGCGTCTACGAGCAATATCCCCCTCCAAAAAAAACATAACATTTACACTTAGGCTGCCATTCTGAATTTCTCTCGTGTATTAAATATATTCGTAAAAATCGCTTATCTACCGTCTAATACAAGTATCCCACTCCAAACACCTCGAAATTATAAAAAATTAGAAAAAAATTACTTTAGTCCACTCGTGCACTAAACTATACACCTATATAAGACATTGTAACCCACCACTCTGGTCAGTCGCCTTCAGGACACCACACTGTCAACATCGTACAGAGCTCCTCCCCACAAAAAGAAAGAAAAATCAAGAAAAATAATTAATTGGATTAAAATTTGATCCTTTCAATACATTTAACTCTTTCAATTAGCCCTTTTTGATTAAAAATTTGATCGGATTATGGATTAGTCCAATAAATCAAATCGATAATCCATAAATTAATCCCAGGTGAAGTGAAACCCGCCCGCCCCTACTACTATACGTATGACACGGCTAGCCAGGCAGCAACAGTAAATCCAGCCTGCGGGCAATTGCGGCCTGTCTTCATCCATGGCATAAGATCCTGTTGTCAGCGCGGAAGAGCGAAGATAGAGTAAGTGCCATGACAGCTGCCCAGTTTTCCCACGTACTCCACGAGAAGCGCGGAGGTCCCTGCATTCAATTTGCTGCTGTCAGTTTTGTTGTGCTGATTCGCCAGCGCAGAAATATTTACAGCAGTAGTACAACTTCAAGGGCGCCTGCGCCCACAAGCCCCGCCCCCTCTCTACTAGCATTTAGTAATTCACATTTAATAGCGTGGTTATTCACTCTCTCTGTTTCCCGTAGCATTTCAGTAATCACCCTTTTTAAGGCGCTCACTTTAACGTAAATTGCCTGTAGTAACATAATCCTCATTGGCCCAGTGAAATGGGGCAGTAGCTTCATACATGCATGACAGCCAATAAGGAAAGGAAACTGTCGGACATGTGTACGGTACTTTGAATCCTAGCAAACAGTTAACTTTTCCCGCGATAAACCATCATCTTTTATGCCCGGTTGCACCATCTTCACCGATCCGAGCTCGAATGATCCTAGTTTCCAACAAGGATTCAGTTTGATCTTGGTTCCATTCTAAAAGAGTTGCACCAACGAAATTGCACGATTATGGATCTCCGATTCGTTGATCTTGGTTCCAAAGTGAGAGATCGAGATTAAGTATGAGACAAATTTTGCTATTGGTTCGTAGTATATGACGTAATGAATATAGGCGTAGTTTTCACTGTAGACGTTCTGACTACTTGTTTTGGTATTGTAATCTGTGTGTTTACCTAATATTCGCTATCAAGTCTCCGTTATTCCTAATTATTTAATTTTATGGAGACAGAATATGGGTAAAGCTGCAAATGGTACGAAACAAAATATTTTCACATAGAAGGAGAAAAGAGTAATCGTTGACTTGATAGAAAAAACAAATTGAATGTCATCGAATATAAAAAAAGGACCCGTTTTATTCGAAACAGAAGATGAGGAATGGAATACCCTATTGTTGTAAGAATTTTTCTTAATAATAAGTCAGTGCGTATAATGCTGTTTTAATTTACCAAGAAAACAATTATACTTAGTCCTATCTGTTGGCGTATTTTCAAACTGCATTTGTCGGCGACGGCCGTTCTTTTGTGATCAAAAAATTCTATGTGATATTTAACTTGTGTGGAAAATTATGACTTTGATATTCTGAATGGCTTTGCCAGTTTTGCGTTGTGTTTGTTCGGAGGGATAAGCATGGCTTTCGTTCTCTCTTTACAAAATATTAATACATCTTCAATTAAATAAATGCATTTCTAGTAAATAAATACATTTAACAGTGCTTTTAAATTCACATAATCTATATTCAACAGACTTGTATTCTTCTCGATCTCCTGTCAAGCTCTGAACTCGAATGGTGCAACAGTTTTCTGTGTCGATCTTAGATCCAATCTCGGATCAAGTTTCGAACCAAGATGGTGCAAATGGCCGTAAGACTTTTTCCACGGAGAGAAAAAAAGAAATTTAATCCATACGAATATATTTCTTTACAAAGAGCACTGCACTAGCATTATAGTAATAGCAGCCTGCGTATCATTCGCAATAAAAACATTAAAACATTTATAGACAAGAACGTGTTCTGGATTAATGTTAACAAACGCCTTCGATTCTGAATAATCAACATAATTTAGTTTGTAATAAACTTCGAATAATGTCGAACCAGGAAGAATTTCCCTTTGTGACAGATCAAAGCTAAGTTTCACTTTCACTCGAATGACACACTCATCAACCTCAAACATTTTCGTTGAATAGTACTCATATTTGTTCACTATAAATGTACCTTTTGATTCTTTTCAAAATCTGAAATAATAGTAAAAGTTAGATTAATTAGGTCTGAAATCATTTACTTTATGCAACAAATTACAGCTCACACACTCCTTTCAAAGTAAATGACTTCGAATTATTTGACGTAGCTACTACATACATTTTCACCACCGATCTGCGGTGTGGGAGGCCCTGGGTTCGAATCCCGGGCAAAGCATGGGTGTTAATTTAGGTTTGGTTAGCCTGTAAGCCGTCTCCAGCTAAGCTAGCAAGCATAAAACAGGGGGACGTTAAAAAGCCCTATACAATTAAAATTACAATACGTAACTGGGGTTCTGTGATAGCAATCAGTCAGTAAGTCGCTTAGGGAAAAATACTGTGACAATGTCTGTGATCAAAATAAAATGTGTTACTCAGATCTACTGTTGATACAAAAACGCAATGTTTACTGCGCCTCTCCAGAGTTTCGATTATAATCGTCTTATGCCCGGTTGCACCAACATCTTCCCTGACCCGAGATCGAACGATCCTAGTTCCGAACCAGGATCCTGTTTGATCTTGGTACCAATTTAAAAGTGTTGCGCTAACAAAATACCATGATTCTGGATCTCCGTTTCGTCGATCTTAGTTCCAAAGTGAGAGATCGATATTAAGTATGAGAAGAATTTTGCTATTAGTTCGTAATATATGACGTCATGGAAGTAGGCGTATTTTTCAATATGAAGCTAGATGTGCGATGTTTTATCTGTTTTATGTGAATTATTGTTGTACGAATTTTACTGAATATTATTCAAGTGCGTATAATGTTGTTTTAATTTCCCAAGAAAACAATCGAACATAGTTCTATGTGATGGCGTATTTTCAAACTACATTTTTCGACGATGGCTCTGATCTCGGATCGAGATTTCGAACCTCCAATTTCGGCGGTTCGAAATGAACTTCATCTCGATCTCCAGTTCAGCTCTGAACTCAAATGGTGCAACAGTTTTCTGTGTCGTTCTTAGATCCGATCTCGGATCGAGTTTCGAACCACGATGGTGCAACCGGGCATTAGTCATTATTGTAACTGTGTGTACTGTAGAGCCAGAAATGATTTTCGGGAGAGTGAGATTGGGTGACTGTTGTTATAGTATTTGGCTAGCTGTTGCCTCCGCTGTGGTCATTTCGTAAGGAGGCATACTTAATGCTGAGATGCGAACCAGCTGCTAGTAGTACGTGTTCGCAGCGGCGAATCAAAACAGTTTATAAATAGCGGGGGAGTTCAACACTCGCCGCAGCCTGCCGGCTTTCTTGGGAAACTGCCTCATCCTCTTCGCTCATTTCACTGCCATGTTTGAAGCCGGCAAGTCGGCCATCTTGTGCACGGTATATATAAAGAGGAACCTCCAACCGTCACTCCTCTTGACATCCTCGTGTGCCCCCCTCCCCCTCTTCTTCTCATCCACCAACACTGGGAAGAGTTGCGAGGGGATTTAGAACATGTTTGCATAATTCAGAAATATTTTGAACAAATGGTAATGAAATTTTATTGTTTTTCTCACTTTTAGTTTATGGTAAATAGAGTGGTGTATGGCTGGGCTTGGGGGTTTTAACTGCAAGTTATAGACTATCATCAAACTTAATTAAGTACTGATTATAAATACGTAAGTAAGTAATAGTGATTAAAATTGAAACATATAAACTAATTTCATTGTAATTTATTAAATGTTATTTGGATTGGGCTGAAAATTATGACTGCACAATGTAACCTTGAGAAAGAGATTTTTCTTAATTGTCCATTATTAGGCTCTTAGAATATTTTTCTCTAGTAATTTGTTTGTGGCTAAGCGCGCGCGCGTGTGTGTGTGTACGTGCGTGCTCTCGCTCTCTCTCTATCTCTCTCACTAGCACGAGTACGCGTGACGAGATTGAAAAGTCAAATGTCAGAAAATATTTTACCGATTTTTATTGACTCTGGTGTAAATGGTTGAGTTTATAGATTTGGTCGGCTTTGAACGAGGTATTGAGAGCCGATGAGGGTGAAATTAGGTGAGAATGGAACAGCGCCGGAAGGCAAGGGTGGGGAAAACGGAAAATCCCCGAGAAAACCCACAGACCAACGGCATCGTCCGACACTATCCCCTTGCGAAAATCCGGGAGTGACCCGACCAGAGACTGAACGCGGTTCGCCATAATGGGGGGCGAGCAGCCTAACCGCCCAGACACCGCGGCCCTGGTTGTAAAAGGAGTTGGTGTTAAATGTTGATTTTCTCATTTCTAAAGCTGCAGCTTTTAATCTATTGTATATCCGAAGTAATGGACAAACATTTGAAGCAAACTAATGTACTAACTGACAATAGTGAAATCCAGGTACATATGTTCTTTTTTGTAGGAGTAGCAGGTAGTAAAATATGCTAAAGGTTTTTCGCCTAAAACTTTGTGTTAATGCTTTTTTTATGTAATTTGTCCTAAGTGAGCAACACTGGTTTAAAGCTAATTAAGGTAGAGAGAGGTTAAAGGCTGTTCACGATGAAGTGAGCACTTTTGAAATCAAACTTAGAAAATAGTCACTTTTGTGTTAATGCTTTTTTTTATGTAATTTGTCCTAAGTGAGCAACACTGGTTTAAAGATCATTAAGGTAGAGAGAGGTTAAAGGCTGTTCACGATGAAGTGAGCACTTTTGAAATCAAACTTAGAAAATAGTCACTGCCCCTGCCTGCGTATATTTTAACGGGTGCACTGAGTTACTTGCGCCCATTAAAGTTTGTAACGAAGGATGGAAAGTAGTTCCATATCGTAATGTCGAATAAAAACTGTAAGGTAACCATTTATGACGACTTAAATTATTTTTTTCGCGTTCTGTTTTATTAATGCATCGAAATGTAAAAACGAGCAGATTTGGAAAATATTTACTTTTTCTAATAATTTCACATGCTCACTTGACCCACGCATCAACAAAGTAATGGGGTCCACGGCAAAGTTAATAAATGTTACATAAAGCGGTAGAATACACAAAAGTGCCTACAAGTAAATCTTAAGCAGGGCTTTCAAAAGTGCTCAGTTTACCAAGAACAGCCTATAGCTGTGAACTCGGCAAATGCTTGGGTGTACTCTCGACTCCGGCGGATTTTACACCACAGGTAAGAAAGGAAGTATTCTCGCAAGGAAAAGCGCATACTAACTAGTGGGCCTACTCCATTGCGACATTTTAGCGTAGACGCCGATTCAATGATTATTCTAGTATAACGTCCTGCTGGCGAGACGGCAGCTTGTTGCCCTAGTTCTAGAAACTTGTAAACTGTAGTTTTAACCGGCTGTTCCAGAAATAAATTTTCATTTGTATTCTGTGAATGCTCTAAGGCCTCTTTCACACGTAACGGTTTTTCCCGTACGGACAAAACCGAGAATCCAGACGCGCGTTAATAAGCGATCCGCTTGCCGTACAGTTGAAGGAGAGGTAATTGTTTTGTTTTATTGCACCCGTAAGATCTTTTTTCAATACATAGATGTACAAAGATATTGGACAAGTCAAATTGTAGTAGCCTATACAAAGTTTCTACGCTGGACATAGTAAACACACACATATATGTCACATTACACGTACAAGGGATTTTCGTTTATTCTTTTCTTGAAGGTTAGTTTGTTTAGTTATGGCGCCGTTGTTCGCCTCTCAACTCGATAAAATTATTTATACTTCAAGAAAGTTTCGTTTTTTAACATTGTTATAGCGTGATGGATCTGCACATCGCCGAAAATGCCGAATAATTTCGGTTTTACAGGTCCACTGCAATGCTGGACAGGCCGTTATCCGATTATAGAGACTGAAATAAAGTTCAAGCTTCTTGGAGAGTCCTGAATTGGAACAAGATTTTGAACAGGGAAACAATTGAGGGTTTTTATAGTATTATTTTGTATTATTTTTTTATAATACACGATAAGCGATAAATTCATGCAAAAAGACGATGTGGCTGGCCAAATAGAGAAATATTCTGATATGTAAATACATAACGTAACTTGAAGGGACGACAACAGGTTGACGCGGAAATTTTTTAAAATTAAACTGTAGGGCAAGACGGCATGTGGAGTGTGGCTTTGGTATTCTAAGAAACAAATGGCGTATTTTTCATCGACCTCTGGATGTTGACGTGAACTTTCCTGTGGTAATTGTAAAAACATGCACTATAGGTACTCCACAATTTTATTTCTTTCGTGAAAGAGGCGGGATATCATTCGTAGATACACTGCGTATTTCTTCATAAACAGGTTCCTCCCGTGTATTTGCAGTTCTCCTTAAGAATAACAAATAATATTTTGATTTGTTGTTTGGATTAGTGTCATCCTAAAAAATGTAGGAATGTGAATTTATAACAAATAATGATACATTAAGGAAACGAAAAAATAAATATGAATTACATTGTGTGGGTAGTAATAAATACATTATGATAAAAGTTCTTCTTACTTACTTACTGATTCCCACCCTCCATCTTAGATTTATAGAATTTTTTTTCCATACTCTGGAGATACAATTTTGTATTGTTTTTTGGAACGACAGCGCACAGAGCATTGCCTAGTGCATTGTCTTAGGCCAGTATTTCTTTATTACTGTTGATATCGTTGCCTTTGTAATCGTTAGCAAGAGATAATTTCGCGTTTCGCCTCGACAGAGCTAAAAATTAATAAATGTAGCGAAGCTGTAGCAGTTCGATAAAGTTTGGGAATCTGTTATTTAGGATATGTGTAGCGGGAAATTTTAATTACACCTTCTGAAATATAAGCATTGGCGAAAAATCTATAAATCCAAGGTGGCGTGTGGGAATCCGCCTTAAGACATCATTTTCTTGGGGTGGATGCAATTCTGCATTGCAGTTTCTGCAATGTGTCCCTCATCTTAGCATGAAGCTCTTCAAAAGAGTTAAGGATCATTAAAAAATAATTTTTAAATTGGTTTGTGTCATTTTTACCTCATCGAAAAGAACTAAAAAAGCTCTCAACTCGTTCCGGCGGCTTTCAAGTAGAGGATGAATCCATAGTTTTCGATCCCATCGCTGTTTCCGCCTTCTGAGAAGTAACTATATAGCTATAAGAGACTTGATGTCCATGGTGGCTTTTACAGACGTAGCATGAGATTGAGCCGAGCAGAATCAGGCACACACTCCCGCTAGAGTAAAATGAACGGGGAAAACGAGATGGAATTAGATTTTATTGGACGGAGGAAATCGTGCGGGAAAAACAGTAGCGTGTAAAAATGGGCGAAATTTTCATTTTGAGGATTGGGCGTGAGTGTATAACATCACGCGCGGTAATTATAAAACCTTTTTATAGTATTTACTACAAAAAAAACTATTGGGCGTACACATATTTAAATGTCAATTAACTGTAAAGTGCAATTTATTTACAATGTTCACTATCACTAGCTAAAGTAATGTTTTTATATCTCTGATTCGCACTGACCCGAAACAGTTCATATTTGGAACCTGCTGTCTAGGCCGCCAGATGGTAAGCAGAGCTTAAATTTTTTAAAAATTAAAAACTGTGTAATCGGTTTGAGTAATGTATGCTTGTTAATAGCATTTAAGAGACATTTCACATCCGAAGACGAATTCCCATTATATGTGCATAGATTTATAAGATCGTCACTGGAAGTTTCGTAGAGGGGAGTTGCCGACGGAAAGACAGCACGACGGTTTACCTATTCAGTACCGTAAGCACAGGGACGATGAGGCGTGTGTGATGAGCGGACTTCGATCGCACGAAGAACTCCTATGTTCCTAGGCATATGAAACGCAATATACGTACGTCCTAGTAGGGAGCATCTTTCAAGACGTCTTTCAAACTACTAATGGTTAAAAAAAAAAAAAAAAAAAAGGTTGGGGGGGGGGGGGGGGGTCGCCAGTCGTATCGATCTCATATAGAACTAACGTAAAGCTTGGTATTTGCGCCTTCGATCCCCCACGTCCTGTGTGCTGGTAGGGTTGAAGAATATATTTTCTGGCGCATCTCCCGTTACGCCATACACTAGTTGACAAGATATAAGTGGAGAGAAGGCATGCATGCATGCACAAGGCAGAGGGCAGAGTGGACGAAATGCGCGTTGGCTGACCGTACAATCCAGGACAAGTGTTGGTTATTTGCGTATTGTGTAATAAATAGCGTGATGTGGTTGGCGCTGCGGCGGGGAGGGGGCGGGAGCAGGCGGGAAACCTTGGCCGCTGGCCGTCGGCTTTACGACGCGAGGGTGGACACTGGATGCGTCCAGTGCCGCCAACTTGAGTGCGGCGTCGCCGCGCGCGGCCAGAAAAAATCTGCACGTCGCCGCAGCTTGTGGCGTCTAGGCGTTTCGCCGTGAACAAAAAGTTAACATTTGGATTTTACGTGGAACAGTTACGCATAGAAACTCGGTCTGTATCTGGTTGCACTGGGCTCCGAACCACTTCTCGTAACCAGAGGTTACTAGGTGACATAAGTCTGATCAGCTTTGGCGTGATATTCCAATCGTAACTATGTTTGTTGTGTGTCAAATAAAACTTTTGTGCCTCTAATAAAGAACTTAAATTTTACACATCCCATTAATATAAAGAAAGAGACTTACGGGGATTATTTCTCTCCCAAATAAAAAAAAATGGTAAAATAATTATAAGATTTAAATTTAACCAAAGTTTTTGTTTTTGGGTTTAGAGTGGTATTATTTGTTGTATTTTTCAACAGAACTATGTGTTGGCCATGTGCACAATATTTACATGTAAAGTATTGTGTACTTGCTCGCTTCCCTTCCTGCCCTGTCCCACTCAAGCGAGCGAACCAGTGTGTCACGGGCGAGTCGTAATCCAAGGAGTGCGCGGAGATTTACAAAGGCGTTCCCCGCCGCATAGATAATCCTATCGAGACTCGTGTGCTCCTGCCCTTCAGCGGATTGAATTTCTGGGGTTGTCGTTGAAAGAATGTTTTGGTCATCGCCCTTCCCTCTTCCAGCGAGACTCGGGGTGTGGAGAACTTTCTCGATCGGGCCGGCGAGACTACTGAAGCCGCGAGGGGCCTCCGAGCCAACAGTTGAGAGTTTGGACAGTTGTACGACCCCCAAGCGCTGGGTGTGTGAGGACAGCGAAGCGACGAGTGGCGACGACGAGAGTGACCAGTGGGATTGAAGTCTGCGGACTGCGAGCATTTGTAGAGTGGAGATTGAGAATAACGAGCGAGACTATTGCACTGGATGCGTGAGTGACAGACATTTGGTATGGTGGCAATAGACAAATTGAAAGTGTGTAAATAATAAGTGCGAATTAAGTGATAGTAACTAATAAGATAAAGTGCTAAGGGCTTTAATTATAATTGAGATAGACGTTAACGGGCCTGCCTACCAAACCGGCAGCCGCGAACTTCAAATGGGGAATCAACGTTAAACGAATATTCTTCTCATTCCGCCAACTTTAAATATAACTATTTCAAACAACCAGTATTCTACGTGAAATTTCTTATGGAATAATGCTACGTTAAAATATTTTGCCAATTTTTTTGTCTAATATGTTTTTTTTTACTAAATCTAAATATTTAAATTTACATATAACAAAAAAAAAGATGGATAAGTTTTTTTTTTTTTTTTTTTTTTTTTTTTTTTTTTTTTTTTTTTCAAAAACAATTTTATGTAGCAATATTCTCCGAGAAAATCGCGACGTGTTTTTTTTAATAGTTATCTTTAAAATTGACTCAATGAGAAGGAATTTTGTTTAACATTGATTCCCCATTTGAAGTTCGCGACTGCTGACTTGGTAGGCAGGCCCGTTAAATATTATGCTCACTGAGAAAAGCAAGAGTAATACTGAGAATATATAGTTTAATTATGTAAATAATAGCTGTGTGAATATTATGCCAGTATAAATACATTTAAAAAAAATCAAACTTAGTTCTTTTACTTTTATTGCGACCACCATCCCTCACAAACACTCATACGCCCCTGGCGTCTTGTGACACTGGTGTCAGAAGTGGAACTGATACATTCAACTCTAAATTAAGTTGGGCAGAAGGCTAGTGATTATCGATATTAAAACAAATTAATTAATTGTAATAGATGTACACTCTAAAAATATGTGCAATTTTACATGTTATCTATATCATTCGTGATCTTTTGTAGGACTCCACACAAATTGCAGCATTGACTCGATGCCGTCTCTGTTATTGCTGAACTCGTTTTTCCGTCTATCATGGTCATCCACATTTGATGTGTGATGGTCAATTCTTGTCCTGGTTACGAAATTTCAGATGGAAGAATTACTTTTATTTGCATGTTAATTTATTCGTACTCTTTTTTAAACAGCTTCTCTGGCCTCTTTCAGAAATTTCAATTTAAGTGGGCGACAAAATATAGTTGAAGATAGTCGCAGATTCTGCCAAATGATTACTTTCTTTTCGGAGTTAACATCCTTACAATACATTTGAAGAAGTACGACACTTGTCATAAGTAAATGACTGTCTTTATATATGCTTTCCTCAGTCACTTTTTGTTTATACTTCGATTGGTTGCGCCCATCAAATCCTTACTCAGATATAAAACCATATTTTTCATGGGATAATTAAGTGCACTGATCACATCTATCTGTAGAGACAACATACTAACGGAAGTGACGTCCACAATCTCCTGTGATGAAATTTCGTCTTTCTGCTCTGTTATAATGATGTTCTTAGGGTACCTTTTTTAAAACTTGTTTGTAAGATGGATGTAAATTCGTACCTCACTCCTCTTAGTCCGACTTCATGCTGAATAGTTGAGTTTGTTGGTCGAGTTGATCTGTCATTTAAGTGATACTCCAGTTCATCTTAAATATGTTTTGTTTGTTTCAAGTAAGGGCTTTGAGCAGGCCAGTCAAGCACACCCACCTGATTGTTTTCAAACCACAATGCAGTTGGCCATATTTTATGGACAGGATTATTATTATGTTAATAAAGGAAAGAGTCCATTTCAAATGTTGCTTAAGAGTGGGGAACTTTTACTACCCAAAATGCCACACATCCTGGAGTATGTCTATCCATCGATTAAAAATAACAAGTGAAACCCAAACAATGAGCAAAAGCCACAGACATGACCACCACCAAACTTTAACTTCGGCTCTCAACAACTCGCTGTTAAGAGACGCCCAAATCTCTTCACTCACTCACTCACCAAACTTTGCTGTCCAGGCAACACACACTGGTGAGTATCATTCACCAAGTCCAGGCATGTCCATCCTCGTGCCAGACCATGAACTATGACTCGTCACTTTATAAGGACTTTCTTTGCTCCGCAGTCTAATATTGCGTCGTTTTCACCACTCCGAATGACGCTGGGTATTGGTACATATGATCAATGCCAGTCGCTTTCTAACAGTGGCACAACCATGAAGATCAATAATTGTTACCTCCAAATAGAGCGTTCTGTCACTGGCGTCTGTACCTGCTCTACATCAGAAGTTACCTGCAGCTTTCTATGTTTCTGCTTGTCGATTAATTCGTACAACATGGTTCATAGTTCGCCAGTACCAGTAAGTTAGTTTACTGGGTTTAATAGAGCGATTATTGAACATTTTCATTTTCACTTGATGGCGTTAATAGAGGGCCGAGCCACATCTAACTGTTAAAAAAAAATTCTGATGGAATGTTGAAATTTTCGGACCCTTACAATTGTGCTCCTTTTGAACACACCATCTCTCTAGGCTCTCACGGCAGCGACACGGATATAGCAAATGGTGTTCAAGTGTGTGTGCCTTCACTTACATATCGTTCTATTGGGCAAGTTCACAGGGAGCAAGCAAAACAATGTCAAGTGACTTTATGCCTAATAGTTATTTGCGAAGAATTCTTTTAGTCCCAGGGCATGGACAATCCTTATGCTGTAGTATGATTGGCAACCCTAGGGTTGAGCGAGTTATGCCCTCTTTCATCGGAGTTACTCATAACATGAGGTTAGAAAGACACTGGGCATGGCGACAATGCTGGTAGCATTTTGTGTGTCAAATGTTATGCCTTGTAACGTCTGATTATTTTATACGTGCGATTTGTATTTCAACACACTTTAAGTTAGCATGCAAATATATCATAAGAGCACACGCTCGTTTATTTTGTAAACAAATATTATGAATGTCATATGTTTCACATGGAATATTGTTATATCATTATTTTATTTTCTTAATTGTACGTAATATTAATGTAGACGCAGCAGCTGAAATGTCAATTTTCCATATGTGATTTGTTGTAATTTTATTTATTTTTATCAGGTTTCAAGTAACATATTTATTGTGTGCAAGTTGGCAACATTTAGGCGCACCTTTTTGAATCGTCACGGTATTGGAAAACTCCCTGGTTTAAGCCCTATGTACTCTGTATTAATTTGAATATTTAACCGCTGACGATAATGGATAGTGACGGAATGTTCCATACTCCATCTTGAATTAAGTGGATCACAACGGTAGCAGGCCAGTGAGGCCTTAGTTCTACGTAAAAATTCTAAATTAAATGTTTTAAGGTTAATTAGACCCAAAAAAGTATATTACAATTTGAGTGATAAGCCAACGGTACACGGTACTACTGTCAGAACAGGTCTACATATAAAATAAGTATGAGAAACTCTACATTTATATAAGGTATGATCCCACTTTAATGTGCAATGACCGTTACACTTACTTGAGAGTGTTTAATAAACTTCTAAAGTAAGCAGCATCATTTCCGGACACTTTTCAGTGGTCTCAAAGTGCCTGAGATTTAAATGTGTATCTGATTACTCTGCCAACATAAACTGTGCTAGCCAGGAGCATTTTAAATATGTATTCATACAGGCACGTAATTTATTGTAACGGCCAAGTGTGAGAACATTAGCGACTTTTATTTTGAACTGAATTAAATATACTCTGCAAAACTTTAAGTGTGTGCAACATTCAAGATGTTATATATATATATATATATATATATATATATATATATATATATATATATATATATATATATATATATATATATATATTCAAATACTCTATTCACTTAATTGGCATTTGTAGCAGGCATAAAAAGGGATATCTTATTAGACCTAATCCAGCTGCTGTGTGAATATCCCTTGCATTTTTAACATTACCAAGGAAAGGAACTTTCAGGAAATTTACTTCTATGATATTTTTCCACATCAAATTATTGCTTAAAAATTGGAAGCCTTCCGTTGCTTTAAATAAATACATAGTTGGTTCCTATGTTTTCCGGTGTGATTGTAGTGTTGTATAGCTATGCAGGAGGCTGCACAGAACCTGATTGTGAGCAGAGCTATCCAGGTAATTGAAATTTTGTTGGTGTGAAATACCAGCAACTTCGACGATGGTTTGCGGTATGCAAAATAACTGCCAGTTGGCTAACGTTTGATGTTAATTTTATTGCTATGGATTTATCCCAGGTCGTTGCACTTTAACTATGCAGTTCTGCCTGTATACATTACATTTGACTAGAAAATACTCATACGTGAGGTATACGTAAACAATATCTCTCTCCAAGTTTTCCCCCACACAGTACTTCTTACAGCCTCCATGCTGAAAAATTACTGACATGTCCAGAAAGACACGCTTTAAAAGGAGATATATCGATTATGTAACAAACCAGATCTTCCGACGTTATCTGTGGCCACCATACAAACCGAGGTATTGGACATCTAGCCATTTATCTGTGTCGCGGCTCACCAGAAGTAGAACTCAATTTTCATCAACCTCTGAGACATCTTTGCCTTCGGCCACCTATAGGTAAGTCTACTAATGTTTACAAATAAATAAATTCAATAGATGTCAGTTTTGCATTTCTGTTTTATACATTTTTAAAGCAAGTTTATTTCATTTTATGGTGAGTACTATTAAGATTTTTTGTGGACGCGACCTTACTACGTTTATGTGCGATAAGTCAGAATTTATATATTATTTCGTTAGTTTAATTATTTTTCTAAAAATAATGTTATTTAGCTTTATGTTTATGTGTGTAGTGATTTCTCTCTAGTTTTTATAATAATTCAGTTAAAATTCAAGTGTTCCAGTCGCTTATGTCTTAAAGAAGCTTATGTTAAGCTTTAATGTTTTGTTGCTAAAAATATTTCCATACTAGTGAAAAATGTTTACTTCTTGCATGAAAGTGTGAAAAAATAAGAATGTGTGTATATTTATAGTAGAAAGTGGGCTATGCTTTAGCGTTGTGTGTGTGTGTATATATATATATTTATTTTATATATATAATTAAAAATATATATATTTGAGAAATAAGTTTAGTTCGCAGCATAAAGTGAGAATGTTTTGGATAAACTTTTCAAAAAACGCATATCTAAGTATTAATTTTTGTGCCTATTTGTACAATCTATATTATTAATGTACAAAATATTGAACTATACCTACTTTTTTGACTTGGAATATGCTCTGTGACACTGAAAAGAAGGGGAAAATTAAGGTAAAATACAGGGAAATGACAGATCAGACACCATCAGGAACGTGCATACAGGATGGGTACTGATTTTTAGATATTACCCATTCTGAAATCTCCGCATTTTATTTAAGTTATGAAGTCCTGCCTAGTGGCGTGCGTGGCCATTTCGTCACCCAGGGACTACGTGCCCATTGAAGTTGGCGATTCTCCCGGGCTTCCTGCCTAATTGAGATGGCCAGATCGTGCGTGAGATGTCATGTAAATTATTGACCGCTATCCTAAGATGCCTTCAGACCAAAGCCTCGCTGACCACGTTAGTAGTATATGGGTATATTGAGGCCCAAATGCCATGTTTTTTACCCCAAATTTCAAGTTTTTTTTTTTAATCAATGTTCAAACTACCCCCCCCCCCCAGGTTCATGCTTTTTACCCCCCATGTGTTTTTCTCCAAAGCCGTGTTTTTACATTGAATTTCACATTTGAATTTCAGCTCCTCCCCCCTCCTCCCAAATCCGGCACAAATCGAGCACGCAAGATTTAGAACCAAAATCAAGTAAAATTAAGCTAAAATCAATCGAATTTCTCGATTTCCAAGCAAATTTTCATATTTTCTATAAAACGTAAATTTTGCAGGCGAGCCATCTGAATCAAGCAAATTTAACCCAAAATCAAGCAAAATAAAATAAAACAAAGTAAAAATAATGAAAAGACAATTGATAGTTTAAATTTGAAGCTCTACTAACTTTTTAAAAACTTCTTCTATCTTCTCAAAGTCGCCCCCTATTTCATGAAGTACATATTTATCGTTAATGTTTTCGAAGAGTGTTAATTATAAACTTTGTAGATTTCGATGAAATTTGCAAACTAATTATCTTGAGTTCGTCAGAAGCATTATCTAATTTATAGGAGGACGTAGTTGATTTACAACCATCTTTAAATAGCTGTCATACTGCAAGGTAACACAGGCATTTTTATTTATAAAAGAAAAATTTATTAAGAGAAAGAAAAAAAGCTCATTCAAGTTTAACAAAAAGATTTTTTTATTCGATCAATCAACTTAACAAGACATCTAAAAAATCGTATTAAAATATCGAAACAGTTTTCGTGTTTCTATAAAATCGTTATTCAACAATAGGTCACATAATTCCTAATTTTTTAATTTCAATCTTACCCGGATCAGCATAGCTTTTATGAACCGTGCCATCTGCATTTTTTGTTTCATAAACAAATAAAACAGTTGTTATCAGATGAATTTCTAAGAAAAGTGATTTTATCACCGCCTTTCCAATAAATTCCATTGTCATGAGTAAAAGCAAACAAATATATAATAGGATACGTTATTTCATTTTTTTTAATGACTATGAACAGATTTTACTCGATATTTATTATCAACACCAGAAAATTCTAAATCATTTTGTTCACTTGGTGATCGTAATAAAGCATTCATTATTGTTGATGTTATACCTGGATTATCAACAGCTTCAATAATATTTCCATGTTTTGAAATTTCTACTCTAGAAAACTGAAAAGGAAAAAAGTTCGAACAAACATCGATATTGTCTTCTTTTGCATATTCTGCCGCTTTTCCTTTTTTATCTGTCTTTTTAAATATATATTGCTCTTAAACCTAAGCGTCATTTGAAGAAGAAAAAAAAAAAAAAAAAAAAAAAAAACAAAAATTTCCTATAGTAATATCAAATTCAATTCTATTATTGTAAACATTTAAATTCGCCTTGGTTTGATCGGTTGGGGGAAAAGTTTGTTTCTCGAAACTCCCAATACTTTTATAACACATTTTGAAGAAAAAAAATTATATATAAATGAAATATTCGAAGAGCATTTATCGAGTTAAATTACTCATTGAAATATACCAAAATTATAAAAAAAAACACCACGAAGTGGAATATGAAAAAAATAAAAAAAAGATCTACCTTTAATTGTCGAACTATGTAATATTGCTATATATATATATATATATATATATATATATATATATATATATATATATATATATATATATATATATATATATATATATATAAAGTAAGTGAAGAAAATATAAAATTAAAAACTTTAGTTCCTGTAGCAGCAAAAAATTTAGTTTATCCACCTACTCCTGAAGAAACATAATTTGAAAGAGACTTATTTCCTAAAGATAGGACTCCAAATTTGGATATAATGCCAAGGAAAGACTCAACTATTAGACTCGGAAAATATATTTTTGGAGATATTAATAACATTAAAGAAAAATACGGCTTACGTGCAGGACAAATTTTTAAAATTTTTGATACGCAATTAGATAGAGTATGATACAATATTTGTTAAAGATAAAGAATACGAATTAACAAAAGGACTTTCTAAATTGTCAACAAGAAGTGGCTATGAAGAACTTGCAGGTAATTAAAATGATGACCTTAAAAATTACACAGAAATTGTTTTACTAACCAATGCTGTATTTAAAAAATAAAGCATTGATGGTTGGAAGTATAGTAAAATAATTAGTCCAATTTATGAAAAATATATAAAATAATCACATTCAAGAACAGCACCAAGCACGCCAGAAAATAGGATTTCTCCATGAACTCCTAGATCTGGAGTAGGTATAAAAAAATACAACAATTTGCCGAAAGAATATGTTTGGATGGATGATGTTAAATTTTTTATCAATAGATTGTTATTTATTCATGGGGGAAAAAATGCTGGTAGTAACAATTATTACAATGAAAAAGTATGCATACTGAATATGTTGAACAATAAATTTCCTGATTCTGTTGTTAATAATCCAAAAGGAATACCTTATCTTATAAGAATTTTAAATGTAATTCCACAGTCATTTTAGACATCAGAACACCATGGCAAAGGCATTATAAATTGGGCATTAAATAATTTAAATTTCCCTGAAATGCATTTGCCTGGTTAATATTACTGTGGACAATTTACAAAATTAAACGAAATAATAGAAAGAGGAGACATTGGAATAAATAAATTAGATAAAGCATGTAAATATCACGATATTGCTTATAGAGATCACAAAGTATTATAATCTTTACATGAAGCTGATAAAATTTTACAAAAGGAAGCAAAATAAATTGTTAAATAAAAACACTCAAATTGAGAAAAAAAATGCTTCTGCTGCTTTTGCTTCAACTATGTTTACAAAAATAAAATTAGGATGGGAAATTAAAATGTTTTATTAATTATATGTATAATGTATAAATGAGGATAAAAAGCTTAACTTTCGAAATACCCATTGATCAATTAAGAGATTTGGATATAGATATATATATTTTAACAAAGACCAACTAGAGAAAAAATAAAAATAAAACAAGGTAAATGTTTCTTATTGACTATGGCACTTCCAATAGTCAAAAAAATATTAAAAGAAATACAGGAAGTGGTTTACACCATGGAGAGTTTTTACAAATTTTATTTGCAGCTTTAGGTGCTCTTGGTGCTTTAGCTGGAAGAGCTACTGCAATTTATAATTCTGTCGAACAAACTAGAAAAATAATAAAGAATTGGAAGAACAAGAGCGAGACAATTTGGCAATGGAAAATAAATCAGGAAGTGGCATAGTTGCAAAAAAAAAAAAAAAAAAAAAGGAAGGCCAAAAAAAATTGAATATATACCCACTATGTAATATCGATGTTGAAAAATATATAAACATATTAAATATAAATTTTTTTTAGAAATGTGTATATGATTGACGAAATACAAAAAAAAAAAAAAAAAAAAAAAAAGTGCTGTGGTTAATTTTGACATTTCAACAAATCCTGGTACTCGTTGGGTTTGCTATTTTAAAGAAAACAACAATGTTTACTATTTTGATTCATTTGGAGGGAATATTCCTAATAATTTAATTAATTATTTTAAAAACAAATGTTTATTACAATGAAGACTGAATTCAAAATTTTTATTCAGTTATTTGTGGACATCTATGTTTAATCGTATTACATGTTTTTTTTTTTGAGAGAATTTAAGTTTAATGGTATAATTTGTATGTTATTAAATGACATATATTTCGGAAACCATTAATAAAATCTTTAAATAAATTTTTTGGCACTAGTGCCTATGCTTTAAAATCATATGTAGTTTCACACTGCAATTCCAGTGTTTCTTCTTTACAAAGCGAACTATCCAACTGTTTTGATTATACAAAATCTTATGTTTCTTTTCTAGGACATAGAATTGTTAATATAGGCGAACCTATACATAGTATAGATGCTGCCAATCTATACTAATATTATAAAGAGGTAGTGTTTGTAACTTTGTGTGTTTGGATGTAGGAGGTAATCTTCGAAACTACTCGTACGATTTTAAAAATTCTTTCACCAGTAGAATGCCACGTTATCACTGAGTGTCATAGGCTATATTTTATTTTAAAAACCAATAGGGATCCCTACTAAAACTCCAATAACGTAACCCAAAGTGTAAATAAATGACCTATAAAATTCCTTACATTGCGTGCGCTGCGAAAACTATTGATGATAGAACAAAATAATGTACTACGGCTTTGCAGGACGGACAGATTAGGAAAATAAAACGTGCTGTGTGCTGCGTACGGCGCCAACCTTAGAAGCTCTACTGCCATTATGGGGGGAGTTACTTTTGTGTTTGCTGGGGATTTTCGGCAGACACTCCCTTTAGTTACAAAAGGGACGCGTGCAGATATCATCAAAGCATGTCTTAAATCATCTCCCTTATGGAGTTCTATTCAACACCTAAATTTGCGAACGAATATGAGAGCCTATCTTGGTGGAGACACGCATAAAGATTTCCCACAACAATTGCTCAGACTTGGAGAAGGAGTTTTTCCTTCTCTAAATTTGGGCACTAATTCTGCTGAAATCATTTTAAATGAGACATTAGGTCAGATAGTCCACAGTCTGCAGCATCTTATAGAAGCAGTATATCTGGGCCTCGAAAATTTACTAGAAAGAGACTTTCACTGGTTGTGTTCCAGGGCAATAGTATCGCCTAGGAACGACACTGTCAATGAAATCAACAATTTCATTATACAAAGAGTTCCCGGCCAAGTCAAAACCTATAAGTCGATTGACACAGCCACCAATGTTGACGATGTCGTCCACTTTCCTCAAGATTTTCTAAATTCGCTTAATCCTTCTGGCTTGCCACCTCACGAACTATCATTAAAAGTCGGTACTCCTATCATGGTTTTAAGGAATATAAGCCATCCTAACATGTGTAATGGCACAATATTGCTCATTAAAGACTTGAAAGAAAATTTGATTGTCGCGACCATCCTCACCGGTCCAGCAGCCGGCCAGCTGGCAAACATCCCGAGGATTCCCATGATTCCCACGGATTTGCCAATATCTTTCAAACGGTTGCAATTTCCCGTAAAAACATCGTTCGCCATTACTATTAATAAGTCCCAGGGTCAAACTTTCTCTTTGGTTGGAATCGACCTACGAAAAGAGTGTTTTTCCCATGGCCAACTATATGTTGGTTTATCACGAGTTGGAAGTCCCGAGAAATAGTACATTTTGCTACCAAACAATAACAGGACGTCAAACATTGTCTATAGAGAATGTCGTAGCCAATAACATATTAAATACTTCTATCTCAGATAAATTGCATTGTAAAATAATGTATATTAATATGAAAAATTACAAAAAAGTAAAAAAAAAAAAAAAAAAAAAAAATAAAAAACAAAATAAAAATAGCAAAAAAACTTTACATTATAAATTATTTAATTAATTATTAAATTATAATGTGCTTTTTTAATGCTTTAGGAGAGTTTACCCAACCTAATTAACGCCGGGTTAAGCAGTTTTTTTTATCTTAATTGCACCCGTGCGAAGCCGGGGCGGGTCGCTAGTAAAAGATATTTCGATATACATATAGCAGATTATGCATTGAAAAGGATGTATATTCAAAATATAAAACTATTGTTTCTGATTATGTTTTAAAAGAAGATATAAATTTTCATTTCAGTAACACTGTTGCTGATTATGTAAAACGAATATTTAATGCAAAGCAGGCGTTAATAAAGGATGTATATTCGAAATATAAAACTATTGTTTCTGACTACGCTTTAAAAACAGATGCACATTCAAAATACAATAGTAGTGTTTCTGATTTAAAAACATATGTAGATTCAAAATACAATACTATTGTTTCTGCTTTACGAGATCAACTTCGTAAAGTTTTTGTTTATACAGCAGATTATGTTTCTATTCAATATCGTAGAATTAATAATATTGCTGATTCTGTAGATGGAAAAGATGCTGTCAATAAGAGATATTCGATAAAGAAATAGCTGATATATTGCAAAATTTAAACAAATCAGTTTTAAATTATTGTGATACGCTTATTAACATGAAAGTTGAAAAAAGCAAAGAATACTCCGATAGAGAATTAGATCTTAAATTACAATATTTAAATCAAGGAGTAAAAAAATCTAAGGAAGAAAAATCTCATATATTTTATTTACATGGAAAGTGGAATAAAAATAATGTTTTTCGCATAGACGATGATATAAATTTATTTTCATTTTTGGTGGATTGTACTGTTTATAAAATAATTACTGGTAATTTATCTGATGATACTCTTAACTGTTATTAAGGGAACTACAAAAATAGATTACAGTAACCCTTTTGATGTTAACAGAGGTGAGTTTTTAACTTTTGAAATTAAAATAATTAAATGATCTGATTATTTTGTTAATGGAATGTTGACTACAATAGGAGTATTCATGAACTATAAAGATTAACTATATATATTTTTTACTATTAAATGGAGAACACTTGGTGTTCGAAGTGCAAGAAAGTCACCAAGAGTAATAACAGGGTTTGTACGGTCCTTAGAAGTCCTTAAATGTTGTATTAGTTTTTAAGGACACTTCATAGTCATTAACTTGCATGGTCCTCAAAAGTCCGTATTTTAACAAGGCCCTTTAAAGTTCTTAATTTTTAATTAATTCCTATAATGATAGTTCAACAAATTGTAAATATTACTGTAATTTCTCATAAATAAACATAATATTTAACATGTGCGCTAGTGAAAACGTGTTTGTATGGAGAAATCGATTGTGATAGTTACAGCTGAATCAATTTTTGAGAAGCTAGTTTCGAGAGTATCGAATGAGATGTCGAGCGAGTGTCGAGATGGTCGAGATGTTAAAATGACGTGTTTTTGTTGTGTGACTCTACCCGTTTGCTAAAGAATTTATTTAGAATGGAATTGTGAATTCTGATAGGCACCAAAATTCACATCAAGACATTTAAATGTGACTTAAAACATGTAATGTGTGAGATACGTGTTTTAGGATATGATACACAGAATATATTTGCTATAAGCACAAACGGCCGGCAATAACCTTAAATTTACGAACCACTATTAATTACATACAATCCTGCGTAAATAGGAAGTTTTCATTATCGGCGGCAAAATGTAAAATATGCGAAGATAAAAATTATGCGTCTTCATATTGGGATTTTATGTTGGTAAACACGATTGAACTCATTCAATGTAGACCAGGCCTATTTAATGAATTTTAAACTTCATTCTTTTTACTTGTGATAATTACCGTCAAATTGTTTCAAGTGTAGCCAATCGCGGTATCAAAATATATACTTAATTTTCCACAGTCCGAGACAGTTGAAAAAGATAGTATTTAAATTAGATATTTTACTTCCATAGACCTACTGCTGGCTGTAGCCTGTAGCAGATCAAACAGGCTGTTATTAAGAACCAGTTGTATAAATAAAAAATTATTCAGAATTGTACTTAAACGATAAAAACCACAGCTGTAGTGAATGACAAACATCTTTTGTTTACATTTACTTTTTTCCCTAGTGCTGAAAATTTGTATACGATTTTGTTTAGAATATCAAAATGAGTATTGTCACTACTGAAAATAGATAAAAAAAATTATGTATTTTTTAAAACAAAATACAACTGATGGCTTTCGTAAATGGTTGGCACTTCTGCAAATAACATTTTTGTGTCTAGCATTTTTTCTGTAAACGGGTAATGTATTGTGCTATTGATTATTCCATCATGCACGACTCTTCTGTAAGCGGGGCTACAGCAATGTTAGACATGCTAATATCTTGTTAGAAATATTGGGCCTAGTTTTCAGGATGTCACACCTCATACCAAAATTACTTTTGTACCTGTATAAGAAAATACCAAGATTATGGCTTTATCAGCTGTACTATGTAAAGCTTGTATGCCACAATAAAAATTTTCCTCCCAAACTTGGGCAGAAGCTTCCATGAGATCTGCTACTCGAGCTTGCAAGCAAGCAGGTTTGGAGGGTTCTAAGGAATAACCTGGCCAATGATACATGCTGCCACACAAGTGGCAAGTATATTTTTAATATTTTGTTTCAGCTTATGCACAGAATCTAATAATTTTGTTGTGATAACTGAAACATTTGTGTTAAAAAACAAATGTCTAGCATAATTCTCATCCAATGGGATTACAGCACCAGCAAATATTACTGAATTTTTTTTTTTTTTCGTTTAATCTGTGTACATATACTAGGTAATCTTGTTTAATGGTTTAGTGGTATTTTTCTAAACAAGATAAATAATATTACAGCCATTGTCAATACCACATTCCACCATACACTCTGATTGGCTAAAAGTTCGACATTATAAGACCTTCTACCGAAAACGTTCTATCGAAAATTTGCACCCATACAATTACGAAAACGTCCATGAATATGGCCAGCAGACGGCCAAATCTTCCATGGAATCATCCATACAACTGGCCATGCAAGTTTACATGGAATCTTCCATCGTGGCACATAGGCTTAAGTCATTATCTCGCACAGTTCTCGGTTTCTGCACTTGGCTTTTTGGGGCAACCTTAGTTCCATTTTGATTCTTGCAACTTTTCGTGTTCTGTTGAACTCTCAATAATATTTGTTTCTTAATGTAACTAATATTTTACATGACATTTTCCATCAAAATATGGTGTTAAAAACCCCATGAAATTATTGTTACCCGGAATAAATACAGAAATAAAATTACTTCTCTTTTTGTTGCATGAATCTGGAATGATGTCAGATTTCGTGTAGAAGTCAGATTTCGTGTAGAAGTACCAGTTATTTTATGTACCAGGATTTCGGAGTGGTTCTAAATACCATAGAGCAGAGAGAGCTAGTAGCTAGCAGCAAGTAGGAGCAGTGTTATAGTATTTGTTCTTGAAAATCATAACTGTAGTTTCGCCTGTAATAAGAAGCACAAGGCAAGATGTCAAACTTGTGGTAAAGTGTTCTATATAGGCCGCACGGGAGAATAAGCACAGTCCTTAGAAGAGACTTTAAAAAGTCCTTAAAAAGCCCTTATTTTTTCTGCCCCGAGGGAGTACAAACTACAAATAATATAAAAAATGAAAATACAAAAATGGACGATTAATTCAGAAATGTAAATACTCTATATGCAGTTCTAATAAATCGACATAAAATTTTTTTTGCATAATGTAAGAGAAGGCATAATCAATGGACTATATAAGCCAGCACGAAAAAAATTTCCACGAAGAAAAGTAACTTTGTATGAAATTTATGATTTATACCAAATTGATCTTGTAGAAATGGATACCGGAAATTTAAAAGCTATGTCGCATATAAACAATGCATACAAGTATATTATGAAAATTATCGACCTCTTTTCGAAGTATGCATTTACTATACCAATCAAAGATAAAACAGCCAAGACTGTGGTGAATGCTTTGGAAGCTATATTAGTTAAAAGAAAACAACATAATATTCAAAGCGATAATGGTTTAGAATTTTATAATAAAATATTCAAAGAACTTGTGCCAAAATATTACATCAATCATTATTCTACATTCAGTGAACTAAAAGCCAGTTGTGTGGAAAGATATAATCGTGCAATGAAGAACAAAATGTGGAAGAAATTTGTTTTGAATGGCAATTACAAATTGTTAAATATATTAGACGATGTAGTGAAAGAATACAATAATACCAAACACAGAAACATTGGTATGAAGACGATTGAAGTTAATAAAAAAATTTAAGACAACAAGATTTTGCGAATGTGATTGCTAAACCGAAATTCAAAGTTGGCGATATTGTCTGCGTGAGTAAGAGTAAACAATTTTGAAAAGGGTTATGCTGTTAATTGGACAACAGAATTATTTGCCATATTTGAGGTTTTAAATAATGAAGTACCATCTTACAAACTGAAAGATGACAAAGGAAAAGAAATAAAATGCAGTTTTCATGAATACAAATTTATGAAAACCAACCAGCATGATGAATATTTGATTGAAAAAGTCTTAAAAACAAAAGCCAATAAAATTTATGTAAAATGGTTGGATTTTGGCAACTCTTATAATTCTTGGATTAATAAAACTAATGTCTTGAGAATTTAAAAATAAAAATTACCTCCTTATGCAATTTGCTAAAGATTAAGTATAATTATTTTCGACAATATTAAAATAGTTGCAAAAATACTTAATGTTGTATTTTAATGTTTCTTTCATTCTTTGATATAAATTGATAGAATTTGGAATATAATCAAATCTCAATTTTTGTTTGTAATTTGGACGTCTATCTTCAATTGTATACAATTGTTTTTGAAAATTTTTTCTTCGAGTTATAATGACATAGTAATCATATTCACAGTCATCATAAAATAACTTTAAAAGAACGAAAGTTGGCCTTAAATTTTGAATTTGTGTTTGTGATATAGCGTATGGGGTCATATCTCTGATTACCTCATTTCTGCGAACTATTCCATCTAATGTCAGATCAACTGACGCTCTTAAATTTTCGATATCACCATCTTTTATTTAATTGAAATCTTTTTAATGATTATAAGTTTAATTTCGTTTTTTATATATGCTCTAATTGAATTAATTTTATATCTTTTAAATTAATTACTTTTTACAAATTGATGTTAAAACTTATTTTTTTATCCATCTTTTAAATTGTTTAGCTTCTTCTATTTTTGCAAATTGATGGTAAAACTTCTTTTGTTATCCATCTTTTAAATTGTTTAGCTTCTTCTATTTTAGAAGACAGAATTAAAGAATAAAGGCCAGGTTCATTGATAAATAGAGAAGATTTTTCATTTCCTACCTACCCCATTTTGTATACAGGGTTTAAAGTTTCCAAGCAAGTTTTATCTTCTCTGTCCATATTTTTATGGATTGCTTGATCAGAATCTTTATATTCTAAAATTTCAGCAATATTTTTGGCTTGAAACCATGGATTATTCTCATCAACAATCACAGTGACTTGTTTACCTGAGTAAGTAAGATTGTTGTTATTTATGTCTATAATTGACTCCATTTTATATGCAAAATTATGTGCAAGTGAAATTGGCGAGTTGTAATAAGTTGTTTTACTAGTATTCTTTTTTATAAGCAAAAGAAAAACTAAAGAATATAAATTTATTAAATATAGACCAAATTCATTAATAAAAACTCATGTCTTAATGCAAGTGTAACTGCAGGTTACACTCTAATTCTTTATAATCGTCTGTGTTTTGCTCATTATATGTTGGGGTGCTACTGTATAACACCCCCTGTTTATATAAATTTTTGTAATTATATAGCTCTTAAGGAGTTATATCTTCTAAGTCATTAACAATATTTTTCATTTTATTTATGGTTTCGTTATAAGATTCATACTTTATACCAAATATGGAAATACTATTTTTACCAACTCTAGTTAATTTATTTTTAAATTTGTTATATTCCATGATAGTTGCATTGCTAAAGAATTACAGTAAACCATTTGTATATCTAAAAGCCAACTCATCATGTTTGGTAAATGAGGAAATTTCTTGCTAATTAGACCAGTCTGTTTTATCTGGAAACTACATTAATCTATTTCGGCATAATGCTCCTTTTCATATAAGATAAAAATTTTTCCTGAATATGAATTAAAAACAGCATTTATTTTATATTCATCTCTTAATCCAAATGAAGAAAATCCTCTCGGATAAAGAGCAATAGGCTTATAACTAGGGTGATCAAGCATATCAATTTCATCATCTATGAACAGAACTAACTCGCCTGAAGGCCTTTGAAATATAAAAAAATTCTTGAAATTGCTCAGTAAAAACTAGAACCAATCTGCTATAAAAATGGCTTATTAATTATTTTGTTGCCATTCAAACTTTTTGTCCAGACTTTTTTATTGTAAAAAATATATAATTTATTATCAATAATTAAAAATGTTTTTAATGTCTGTCTGCATAAATCAATTGGTCCATTGTTATTAAAATTATTTTGTTGGGGTGGTCCATAAAAGTTTTGAATGGTTCGGATGTTGCCTGACTGCAAATAAAACAAATTATTGTTATGGATAGGATACATGTTGGCATTTTTATCACTCGTATGTTGTAAACCCAATGCATGGCCGATTTCATGGATCAAAACTGGTAGTAAATTAACTTTATTTTCAGGAGTGTTTTATCCATCATTATGCCCATATTCCTGCATATTGGTATGAATTTCAACAATACTTTTTTTGTTGATTTGGAAAAAAATGCATGTTCTAGTGCACTACCAAATGGAAATAATTTAGTCTAACGAATTCCTTGTAATTTCGGATTTATATGTAGACTTTGTATGATATAACTATGTTTGGAGATTGCATATTGTAAACAAATTTCAAATTTGTGTGTTTTTGCCAAACATGGAAAGCCTCTTCAGCTAACTTTGTAAATGGTTTATTTGCATATGCAAAATTCCATTTTAATGGGAATTTATTCCATTTTGTGGTTAATGAAAAGTCAACAAGTATCTCATCCTTAACACATCTTGGTTTATTGATTACATTAAGCGTTTCTTTATTGTTCTTATCATCAATTGAAGAAATGTTGTGATATTCTTGAAATATTCTTAAAGAACATTTGAATTTTTCAGTATCAATTTTTGAAAGTGAATCTGCATCACTCTCTAGATATCCATATTTATTTAAAAAGTTAACAGATTCGATATGATTCTCTTTTTGAGCAGCACAAAATTTATATTTGTGATAGTGCGAATCATTATATGTCTTCATTTATGAGCAAAATATTTTCTTTAAGAAATTGCAAAAGGTTTACGGGCAACGTAATGCCAACGCCAGTGACCTTTTTTTTAAATTGGGTTTATGAGCAAGTTAATACCAACACCAGTGACCCAATTTTTTTTCGGCCTTATTTAGCAATATCAAATCTCCATTAGGAGAACTTCCCGACTTCACCACCGGCCGGCCATGATTTTTTTTAGTAATGATGTGGGGAAGATTTTATTTTTTTTATTTCTAGTACTATCCCATATGATGTGGCACCTTATACCATATGGAGAATACGCCATTTATATGCATCAATACTCATTTAGAATATGAGCAAGAGCATGGATTTTTGGCTCAAATTTTGAATGATTTGATGATAATCTAATCGTGAAAATATAGGAACCGTATATTCACTTCATTAAATTATCCTCTCTGGTCGGAATTTCTAGCCCATGACCTTTGAGTTTGAAATAAGACACCTTACCGTTGAGCCACCACAACTAATGGGCGAGACTATAATTAAAAGTCCTCATTTGGTGCGATTCTGTGAGGTGGAAGTCTGTTATCAAGAGTTGCTCTGTCGACTGTATGCTACACCACATATGATAACAGCACTGTCGTGGTAAGGCTCCTTCCTGTTGTGGAGAGTGCTCATCGAAGCTCTGTTGACGAAAACTGGCAATGCGTGAGTGTGAGATATCTAGATGTGAGTTTAAAACTGTTATATCTGATTTCTGTACTTACCACTGTTCATTTTTGTGCTCAAATCTGTTGTGATAAAACCATAGTCTTTGTCTCAACATTTTGCATAGATCTCTTTAAATTTTTCATAAGGCATATTGCCACCAATAAAGGTTCATGTCATCTTGTCTAAATATACATAGACAGTTCGTGTTGTCTCTCACCAATTGCTTGGGCACCCTCAAATATGTTTGTGCTGAATAAAATACATATGTATTCTTGTGTCTTCCCCTAGTAAAGTACTCACTGATTATATTTTGTTCATCTAAAATAATACCGTCAAATATGACTAAAGAATAATTTTCAGATTGATCCAAGGGAATTATTTCGTCATTGTAATTTAAAAAAATTATGCCATTTTTCATTAAACCTGTTGGATAGTACATCAGTCATTTTGTAACTGAATATATATTGGTTAATCTAAACTTTTTGAGCACACATACAATTTATTATAATTTAGCCATACTGGCTTTTAAATAAAATTATCATCAAGTTTGTTTTCTCACTTTTGCTGGGCCCAACAATCAAGCCTCTTATGTTATCAGGCAATAATTCACCATTCATTTTTTAGCATCCCCTTCAGATATTAAAACACCAACACCCAAATTGACTTTGCACAGCATAGGCTGCTTTGGCTGCTGCTTTTTCATTTAATAACAATATTTTTTGTAATAAATGGGGAATAAAGTATTTTTATGTTATCAAACAACAGTTCTATACCAAAGAAGAAACTTTGTTATGTCAGCACTAATAAAGATAAATCGATAGCCTTAGTTTTCATACAAAATTTTTAACACCAAATATAGACAATAATACTATAACAATTGAAAAATTTAGTGCTGTGGTTGGTATGTATGATGTTATCACTATTACTAGTGATCAGTATGATGTTGAATCTTTAAAAGAAGCTATAAATTCAATCAATACATTTTTAACAAATAACAATGAATCGTCAGCAGACAATGTGAAAAACAGAATATCGATTAAATCTAAGTTTGGTATTAAACTTGATGTTTGACTATCAGATATTCTTGGCTTTGAAAGAAATGTGACAATAGAAAAAGACAAATAGGTACTATGTTACCTAATTTTAATTTGTTTAAAACAATAAATGTTCATTGAAATTTGGCATATGGAATGTTCCTAATGTGTGATGACTCTAATCATTTAGAAACAGATATAATTTCTGGTTTTCCACCAAAAACTGTGTTTGGGTTCAGAGATTATATTAGTTCCTACATCACATATCGAATTTTTTATAGAATCAATAATGAACAGTTTAATCACATTGTTTTAGAAACAAGGGATGAAAAAGGTAAACTGATTGATTTTGATGGTGTTGATATTGACATTGTTTTAGAGACTTAAGATGTTTAAAATATAAGATGGAAATATAAAGTTATTTGTTTCATATCTCCATGGTAATGTATCTATAATATCGGCTTTTTCATTCAAAATCGTGCATTTGTCATAGTTAAAATTAAATTCTTTTGCCATAAACTTATTTACCAAATTTTTTTTCTTATCTCTTGTAATCATATTGTTTTTTATAATCACGTCCTTAGTTTTTTGTATCAATTCACACATTAATTTCATGTTTAATTAAGAAGCATTTTAATGATTTAGAGTAAATCCTTTAATTTTTGTAGCTTGTTTTCCGAAAAAAGTTCCATAACCATAACTTTTAGGCCCTGTACTTATACAATTTATACCATAATCATTTTGTTCAAATTTGTCTCCATTCACCAAGCATACAATCTGTTTTAACAGTATTTTTATCATAATCAATGTAAACCACGCTGTCTGTGTCATAATACACATCTTTATCACCTAATTTATCTAACATTCCATATTAACATAATTGTGCATTTTATATGGTAAAAGTTGCTATAAATATATTTGTTGCTGTGCTATATTCTTCATAATTATCACTGTATTTATAGGATACTTCCAATTACTTTGTCATTAATATAAACAACATTATTTATTTATATTCTATCATCCAATAGAAAATTGTACCAATAGGTTGGTTCAGTAATATATTCTGTTTGTGATAAATTTTGTCTTTATCCAAATTTGTTGAAACAAATCTTGGCAATAGCACATTTCCCTGTATTTTGATCGATTTTTTCAATATTTAAGTCGATATTATGTTCTTTTGTTATAACACGAATATATTCATGTTTTGATTTGTAATATTCTTCCTATGGACTATTTTCTAATTTTATTTTCATAAATGTTTTAATGAAATCTCTAAATATTTTATTACTTTTTGTTTGAAATGCCATACTTCATGAATTTTAGGTAATTTGTAACCCTTTTCAATAGCTTTATTAATTTCTAATGTAGTCCATGATCCATCTATTGCTCTTTATTCATCACTATTTTTACATTCTCCTTTTTACTCTACAACACATTTTGAACATAAAGTAAACAATAGTTTTTCTTCTTTAATTGGAAGTACTGGATGATATATATTTTGTGGTGGCAAAACTGTACATTTGATCAATCCAAACCATTTTTCGTCGTAATTTTTAGGGTTAAATATTTTAATCGGATGACCAACTGGGTAATAATAAGAAAACATCACTGTTGGATAATAACTACATATATCTATATATCTTAATTTTTTTCCTGAAACTTTTAATTTTGAAGCATTGGTTCTACCTCCAAAAAATGCATCTCTTAGGCTTTAATGATTCTATTGCATTTTTAGTTTTTTTGTAAATTATATTTGTAGAAACTAGATATTTTCCACTTGCAAGCCCACAATTTCTTTACTTTGTAACCATTTTGTCTTAAAATTGTCGTTTTATTGTTTGTTTTAGTAAATAAGTCATCCATACTTTCATAGTTACAGTTATTTATTGTATGTGGTGAATAACAATCAGGACATCCATGCCAAAACCAGCCATGATATTGATAAATTGTTTTAGTTTTTTCGTCATAACCATCAACTTGTGCTCCACAAATACTAACTTCTCCCCCATTTAATGTATGCCGAACATTTGGAAATGTATTTGACCACAAAATTTATTATTTACTAAACATTTCCTTTTTATCATCTTTAACTACTGCAATAGTATTTTCCTTAAGAAATTTTGATCTATAAACGACCATACAAATGCCTACTATTGTTATGTAGCAAAATGGGTCTATATTTGCTATTTCTAGGAAATATTCTCTAAGTTTAAGACAACCATGTTTTAAAATATTAACATCGGAATCACAATAGTCAGCAAGTTCTTTTTTGAAATCGAAAATATAGTTTTCTTTTGTTTTTTCAGCATGCCACTTTAAAAAGTCTTCTCATTGTTCTTCCTTCGTTGTATTAACTCCATAATATTTTGTAGCAAGCATTTTTCCAATATAATTTTGATTTTCTGGTATATTAAAAAGTGTTGAAAATATCCCTATTTTTTTTGCTCTTCTAATCCAAATGTTTTTTTTTTTTTTTTGGAAATGTTGCAAGACTTCCTTGAATAATGTTTATGCTATCAATTATTTTGATATTTGGACTCGATATTTTAAGTTGCATAATTTTTGAGCCTTGATATATTGTATGAGGTTTTATACTATTTTTAATACATTATTGTAAAATAAAATATGAATCGCAGCATTTTGAATTATGTGCAGTAAATGTATATGCTGCATTTTCTTCAGATATCGCCCATTCGCAAAACTCATAATTTGTACTAAAATGTATTTTGTTTCCGTTAAAGTCTTGAACAGATATATAGTTAGGTGTATGAAAACCAGTATCTTGTGTGGCTTCATAGTAGAAAAAGTAGCATTTTTCTGTGTAAGAACAACCCATATCTTTTTTCTTGTTTTTACCATTTCAAGTACAATCTTTTATACAAATACCCCCTTTTTGTTGTTTCTCTTGCATATAACATTTGTGTTCATCAGTTTTCACAATTTCCAAGCAATTCCAACATTTGGTATAACACGTGCATGCTTTTTATTTCTCAAACATACTTTGTTACAAGATTTACACATATACTGCCTTACATCATCGTGATTAGCAAAACATTCCTGTCCACAGCAATATCTGTTACATTTTGGGCAATATATTCTAACACGATCTTCACCTTCCAAAACTACTTTTTCGGGCTGTGTTTTTTTACATAAATTGCATATATTTTTATTATTTTTCTTACACTCGTTTTGATCTTTATTATTGTATGGTTTGTCACAATTTTTACAATAATAAACACTACCTAAAAATGCTTTCATACTATTAATGATATCGTCGTGTAAGTACAAGTAAATAGTTGTTGGTTTTTTAGTTCCAGAATGTATAATTGAATTGAAATGTGCAGCTGAAACAACTTTAATTTGGATATTCAGAAAAATTTCACCACCCATAATATCTTCTCAACTAAAGCCAATTTCGCAATTTGTAATTTTCTTCCTTTTCAAATGTAAATAATCTCATTATTCGATAATTCTCTATCTAAAATTATGTTAGTTTTGTATGTTAAAGCAGTATTTATTGCTCTGGATCCTACTTAATTATCATCGTTAATTTTATTAATACATTGTTTTGCTTTTATATCTTTAGTTAAATTAACCATTTTTTTACTTTTTTCATTTTCTCTTGCAGCTCTAAAACACCAATATCGAAAGTAGTTTCATTTATATCTACATTTTCATACCATGTTATTACTCTTTCAATTTGATTAAGTAAATTTTCGGCATTTAAGTTGTTATTTCTTGAGGCCGAAATAGTGTGGTGAAAATTCTGATTATTTGCGTATATTCTTATTTGGTTACCCTGGTTATAACCAGTTAATTATCTTACTGCTTTCATTGCTGCATGAACAGAATTTCGAGCAGCATTAATTTTTTCAATTGGAGTTTCTTCGAAATTATTTATACGAATACTGTGTTTTGTTCGCAAAATGTTGAAAGCTTCGTTAAAATTACGACCAATTTCGCGAATTCCAAATGGTTGTGTTTCTATGCATTTATTAAGAAAATTTTGTTTGAAAGGAAAAATTTGATCCAAACTTTTATTTCTTCTTTAATTGAAAAGGGCAAATTTTTATTAGTTTTATTTCTCGGTTGTATAAATATCTGATTAGAAAATGGGATTTTTTTTTTTTTTTTTTTCAATTTCTTTCTATCTTTCTTATATAATTCATTGATATTGGCATTAGAAAATGGCAAATTTGCAAAGTTTCTTTTTGTTTGCTCATTAATAATAGCTGTAATTAAATCTGCTTTCCTTAAATTATGTATATTTGTTATGTTAAAGCTTTTAGCTTTATTTCTTAACTCCGCAAGTTTTATATGATTTCGATTTTATCCTGTTTGCCGAATTTTTGTAATAATGCTTCTAATAAGATCATCTTTATGTAATTTAGATAATTTTTTATGTTTAATTCTCTAGCTATATTTCTCAACTCGGTCACTCTTCTTTCGCGCAGATTTACTACTGAATAATTCGTAGCCATATTTGTTTATTTATAAGAAATAAAAATTTGTAAACATTAAAAAAAATAAAGAAATGAAGAAATGTAAAAAATAATGAAAATACTGGAATGAAGTGATTAAATTATCGATAGTAATTTTTAAAAATATTTAACTTCTTCTGTGATAATATTTCTCACAACATTTTTAGCATATTGTTGAATGTTTGTCTTTAGTGTTCTTATTAATAAAAAATTTTTTATAGATTTATTCTCATTATTCGCATGTTTTTGTTGGATAATTATCATTTTGAATTTCATTAAGATATCTATTGACGTGTTATGGGATTTAGTTTTTTTATGCTCTTTGATATATAATACAAACATATTTTCCACATTCACATAATATTTTCTCATTAAAACACTTTTTACATTTTGTTGTATGTTTGTCTATACTCGCTTTATGAGGATAAAATGAATGTATAGATTTATTCTCATTTCGTACTACACATGTCTTAGTTGAATAATCATGTCGAATTTCATTGTTATGTGCGATTCACTATTTTTATGCTTTTTGAGATGTAGTTTAGAAACATATTTTCCACATTCGTAATGTACGTTCTCTTTTTTTTTTTTTTTTTAAGCTCATATTGATTTTTGGCATATTCAGCAGAACATCTTTTACAGGTGTTAATATGTTTATCTTTTGTGTGCTTACGTGATGCAAAACATTCAATGTTTAATACTTCGCTATATTTTTTACATTGCTTAGATTTAGTATTATTTTCCATTTCGAGCATAGTTGCCATTTTATTTAATAAGAAAATTATATATTTATTTATTAAGAGAATGAAAATATTTTTTTCTTCGATAATTCTTTCTTGATAAATTACACAAAACAAAAAAAATTGAATATCTCCTCAAGAAGTTGAACAATTCGTTTGAATTCACTAAACTACAAGATCCAGAAAAAAATTAATTGTTTACTGCCACAGACTTTGAAATTTATGGATCTAATTTTGGTAAAAAAACTAATTGTATTCTAGATGACAAGTTTAAAATTTCATTACCAGAACGCTATGTACAAATATTAGATAAGTTCCTTGAAACTGCTAAATGAGAAGGAAGTTTTTATGTCATATAGAGGCTTAAAAGAACTGAAAAATGGAAAGTCTATGCATGATATAGCGTTCACTTAAAAAATATATAAATTTCTATTAATTTGAATTTTTTTAATATTTCACTTTGTTTTATCTTATTTTGCTTGTTTTGAGTTAAATTTGCTTGATTTAGTTTGCTCGCCTGCAAAATTAACGTTTTCTAGAAAACATGAAAATTTGCTTGAAAATTGAGAAATTTGATTGATTTTAGCCTAAATTTGCTTAATTTTGGTTCTAAATCTTGCGTGCTCGATTCGTGCCGGATTTTTTGGGGGCTGAAATCCAAACGTGAAATTCGAGGTAAAAACATGAAATTCGGGGGGTAAAAAGCACGAACTTTAGGGGGCAAAAAGTTTGAACGTAGTTGAAAAAACAGCTTGAAATTTGGGGTAAAAAAGCTTGAAATTTGGAGTAAAAAGCATGAAATTTGTGCCTAAAAATGGATTGTCCTCAATATACCCATATACTTCTCACGTTATGTATACACCTCACAGGGGAAAACGCATTGGCTCTGTGTTTAGTTCATTTTAAAATCAACTTTAAACTATCACATGTGATAGTGTACAGTCTTATGTGATATTAATTAACTGCAGGCTTTCGCAACTGCCTTGAATAAGTGTATATGGTTGATAAATTTTAGTTATAGTCTATTCGCGGTTTCTTCACACTTTATGAATCAATCTTTCGAAAAATCACCCTATGTATGCCATGTTTAGTTACTTTCTAAATATGCCATGTATCACCAGCTTTTTATATCTCTATTATCATAAAATTATTTTTTTCGTTAAATTGAAGTTTGGCCTTTATTTATAAATTATAATGTTTCATTTTTAATAAATATGCATAAAGACAGTGAGAAAACATGTGTGTCGGTAATACGTAGTAAAAAATAGTTCTCATGAAAAATATTATTACAACTGAGTGTGTACGAATTCGGTGCGTTGTCCTTTGGTGTAAATCTGGAAACAGAACTGTAGCAGGGCTTCAGAAAAATGCGAAGTAACTGTGATTTGATTATATTTAATTAATTCTGAGAGGATATCGTGCCTTTATGTGTCTGTCAAGCTACTGAGATATCCAAACGAACCACTGCTTAACTTTTTATAGACTGGTGATTGTGAACACACTAGTCTGAAAATTATTTACTTAAATATTTAAATGTTTTCATTGAGCTCTATATATGAGGATCGTTATTGAGTTAAATTATTTATATGTTTTCCAGCAGTACTCATCGTGCATTCATGTTTACGTAGTTACCACGTCCTATTCACAGTCGTGGGGTAGTGTATGTGCGCCGCTTTGTTCGTTTTCCATCTCCGTTCGCGGCGAATGCTGCTGCACTTCTTCATCCAATAAGCTCCTAACAACCATGAAAATAATCAGTAGTGTGTGGTGAATTGTTGCAAGGTACGCTGGTGTTAGCTCCGCGCTGTACCCTGTTGCTTGCTAGTTTATAGTTTACACTTCCACCACTCAAACATGTTGCTTGCTAGTTTATAGTTTACACTTCCACCACTCAAACGTAGCTCGACAGCTGATGCCACAGGAGGTGTGTAATGGGTCCCTTGCTGCTCTCTTGTGAGTGGTCGGAATACATTCAGTTTCCCCTAGGCTGCACGGTGGTCACTGGCTCCTGCTGCGTGCACCGATAATGTACAGCTGTGAGCAAGCACCAGCTTACTTACCTTGCAACAATTCACTATACACTACTGAAGCTCTTTATAAATAAAATCCACTGTGCTTGAGTAAACCGCATCATCACTGACAAACCACTGGACCAATTGAGACAATATTCACACCATATGTTATTGAGGTGGCGAGTAAGGTTTTTATTTGTGTTTCATTCCGATAGGTGGCGCTGGAGTCGAACTTCTATATTTATGGGCCCATTTTGCTTATACTTGCATGCAATTTTTGTTGATCTAAAAGAATTGTTTTATTGTGCTTTGCCTTCGGTAGGTTAGCTTCCGATAGGTGGCGCTTGAGTTTAATTTCTATATTTATGAGCCGATTTTGCTCATACTTGCAGGAAATATTTATTGATCTAAAAGAGAAAAATGTCAGCTGTACCCTGGTCAAACATCGGTCGACGTACTCGACGTGATAGAGAGGACGCATTAAGAAGACAAAATATAACTTAAACACGCACTGCACAAACTGAAGAGGCACGAACCCAAAATCGAGAAGCACACAGCACGATTATAAGAGAAGGACGCGCACGCAAAACATATTCTAATAGACATTATGTGCAGAAACAACACAGTTCAAACCATTCAAGAGAGACATCGGCGCTTTATAATATCCACTTATATTCTGGGAAGGAGAGGAATCGATATCATTTCAATTATAAACAAAAGAAATCCAATAACAGGTGCTGAAACTGAAAAAAAAAAAACTAAACTTCTATGCGTATCGAATAATTATACACGAATTTTGTCATTGTGCAACAAAAACGTATAAAAAATAATTTAATAAGCGGTGTTAAATGTTTAATTACAAATTTATTATGTCAAGCCAATGCAATTATAACATGTAAAATATAATACTTTTATATGTAAAAAAATATATCTTTACGAAACACAATACACATGACATTTACTCCTTATTTACTATGACACAAATGCACATGACATTTGCACTTCATATTTTTTTAAATTTGGTATTTGAAATTTAAATACAACAAACGGTGTTATATACATATTCATTATGGATTTTAAATATATGTATATATAAAAATAGGCGGAATAACGTTCTCCGGGATCAGCTAGTAAATTAATAAAAGTCGTTGAGTGTATTCGAAAAATGTGATACCGTAAGTAATCTTCGCTGTAGTAAGTCGGTATCCTACACAATGTAATTAGTGCATGTTATGTTGCTACATTAGCAGACGCAGGTTGGGCAGCGGTGGCGCAGTGGCTAGGGTACTCACCTCCCACCATGGCGATCCGGGCCCAATCCCCGGCGGGTTCTCTCCCGGATTTTCGCATGTGGGAATCGTACTGGACGATGCCGTTGGCCGGCGGGGTTTTCTCGGGGCACTCCCGTTTCTTCCGCCCTTGCATTCCAGTGCCACTTCATCCTAGGGTCTCATGTCATGTCCGGGGATGACGGGCACCTACGGATCCCAGCTGGAAGCCCGTCACTCGGAGAGTGTTGCCTCGCTTGGGTTCACTCCCCACTCGAGTTATTTTTCTTCACAGACGCAGGTGTGTGTTTTGCTAGACGCCCAAGCAAATAAGTTGCGTAAAATGTTATTGATGGTAAGGTGTTTATCGGGAGAGGTTTCGCAGTTTTGCAAACATGTTAGCGTGAGATTCAGCACTGTCTTCGGCGAGTGTTTCGTCGGACTGGCTAATGCTGCACTAGATCCACTCACGAGCGACAGAAGACGAGCTAGGTGCAAGGGTTGTATGTATGCCAACCGTTGCACAGAACAGCGATGTTGTCTTATTTTGTTTTGCTTAAAGATCGTCGTCAAAGCTCAGCGAACGTCGATTATAAGAAACTCTGTATCTGAAAACGTTTGCATTTCTCTGCAAAACTGTCTACGTGTTGCGCCACAGCACTGTTTTTGATAAGGTAATTTTGTTTCTACCAAAGTTTGCACTAACTATGAATATATTAGTATTAATTATTGGAAGAAACGCAGTTTACATAAATAAATATTTTCTAGTACGCCATATTTTCTTAACTAATATAAAGGTTTTGCCGGTAATAGTTTACTTTGTTCAGCCAGGGGTCGCTGTAGTCAGACTCATAGACTCAAGATGAGGTACACCGATCTCGCTGGCTGCGCACAACTATTCTCCGTGTCCCAACATTGAACTGCTTTTCTGCCAACACGTCTAGAGAAAACGGCATGGTTTGGATTTTATGTCAGAAAACTTATTTGTATAAAAGTGCTTAGAGATGTTATTATACGCCCGCTAACCAATTTGTAATGCAGTTTGACTAAATTCAAATTGGCAAAAGTATTTTAGTAATATAATAGTGCTCGTCATTTAAAAATTTAGATACAAACAAACGCGTTCATCGCTGTTAATCACGTGACTTTGATAGTTGTGTATGATTGGGATAGGTCAATGTTGGGTACATGCGCAGAAGACGAATAAGCGGTCTACCACATCTTTAGTCTATGGTCAGGCTGCTCGCACCTCCTACCAGGATATTCGCATGTAAAGAACGTGGCGGACGTTGCCACTGGCCGGTAGGTTCTCTCAGGGCTCTCCCGTTGTCTCCGCTATTTCATTCCGCCACTGCTCCGTCTTCACTTCACGCCACCTTCACCAGTGTCCAACCGACCATAATCTCTCGACTCTGTCTAGCCAGTTGCCACTAACTTAACGAATTATAGTTGAACTTTAAAGTTGTACACTAAACGAACTATTTGAATTAAATTTTCCATATAACTTTATATGCTATAATTGCTTGTTTTCAATAATTGGCGGGTAAGAGAGAACTTAAAACTCAAACCTGGCATTATTACCCAGTATTCACTGGTCACAAACTACATTTGTGTATAGCAGTTATTGTTTTAGAGCGGTATTTGTTGTGCATTGCTGATCAGTGAATTAGTCTATTTGAAAAATGTCTTGTTAGCTCTACAGACGTCCTACGATAACCCAGCATTAATTACATATCGAAAGAAGTATCACATGACTGACAGCCAGATCACTTACACCCTAATAATTTTTATGAAAATTAAAGGGACCTATATCCATTAATACTCTTTCATAATTTTGTTACCGTCACACGGTGAATACAAAGTGGTAACTTCCTTTACTATTCGTGTGTACCCGTGTACCATATTTTTTATGTTGCAATAACATACATTATAATGACACTCGTGCAAAAGTTAGATAATTTAGAAACTGCTCGCAATGAAGGAAAAGCATTCCTAGCAAGATGTTTGGCGTTAATGAATAATGAATCGTATTTAATTTCATTTACTTCATCAGTAGACATTCAGACATTAAGTTAAGTAACTAATAATATGATTATTAACTTGATATATGATTAATTTTCTTAGTTCTATAAAATGCTAGTCTACGATGATGTTGCGTTAAAATATTTACGTGTATCATATCGTGACTATTATAGTTTTTAAATTCAGGATTGTAGAAAAAGTCTGAATATAAATGGATAAAAACAGGTAAATATTTTAGTCAGTTATGTGAAAATTGTAGACATATTAATTTGTTAATTGCAGACAGTTTGAATTGTATATTTTTAAGTACCACTTATGACAGTAATTTGTAATTTTTTAATTCCTTCGTGGCCTATTGTATTCCCTGTTGATAATTAACGCCCTCGTTGCGAGTTTTTGGGATAAAAAGGGCGTTTTATACATTTAATTAAAGCTAAACATGCTCCTGAAAAAAAATACAGACGTTCATACTGTGGAATTCGAACTCGGTCCCCTTCACTTCAGTGCATAATTTGGCACCCCCATCAACAACGCCATGAAAGTGGCATGATAAATAAAATAAAGTTTTCGCCCTCCCCAATTCTGTAACGTTCCGATGCCCCTCTATCTTTACGTTCTGTAATTTTTTGTTTTGGGTCCACAATTTGGTAATTTTGCCATACGGAGTTATTCCACACCAGCTTCCAAGATAACGTGTAAATGTACTTTATTGTGAAAGTATTTCATGATTCCGAGCATAAAAACTTTAAGAATATTGTCTTGGGATAATTTCTTGAACTTTCAACACATGCCTCTTAAGGAAAGTTTTATAGGACTATATTTAATTTCCATGCTATGTAACTTTCCAGCAGACACTCTTATGGCGTTAATAAGTAGTAAAAATTGCTAGAGGTATCTAACTAGGTAGGTTGCAGAAGAAGGTTGTAGTAGCGTACATTGACATTTATAGGCAGGATGTGTATAAGGGACTCTCACGGAATGCTTTTTTTTTTGCTCCAAGAAACAGAACAGCTTTCATCGACAACGCGCTGAATAACCTTGCTTGCACACGCCAAGTCATTTTGAAGATTCAGTTACTCTCCCACTTGGTGATAATTTTATTTTCTCTGTGTATGCATGCATGTTCAATATTTTAAGAATGGGGTGTCGTAACATAATTTTATGACGATTTGTGTTGTCCCTTTCAGCGACCATTGCGAAAAATCAACCAATCATCTCACGCAACGTTCATCTGTGATTGTTCATGTAAGATTTTTTGTGTGTGCTGATGTGTTATTTTATCCAATTAAGTTCTCGTTCACTTGTCTTGTGTGTGTCATAAATTTCATACTTTTGAGCTATTCGGCTTTTTTTTTTTATTATTTATTTATTTATTTATTTAAAAAAAATAAGTTTTGCGTATTTTACTTGGTTGCACGGAGTCACCTCGCTTGAGTTGAGAACTGTTGGCACGAAACGAAGTTTTTGAACATTTGTAATTAATGTAAACTATTCGGCAATGTTTGAAGTCCCTTGCAACTGCGAGTTAGTGTGGTTGTCTCTAAAAGAGCGGTTCCTAACTTGATTTTAGTTGTGTACCCTCCAAAGAATCGTTAATGGCGAACGCCCCCTTTACAATGTACGACGTCACGCCAAGTTAGCTGGAAACAGTTTACTAATTCCATTATCTTATCGGCGGGAGGGCGGGCGAAGTTAATTATTGGGTTTGAACTGCTCGAGAAGTACCGAGTAGTAATTGCAGGCACTGTTTTCCATTTGCAGTTTGTTTCTCCTCTTCTGTCCCGATTGTTGTTACTAATGTTCTCTGGTAAATGTTCTTGAAAATGAAAGTTGTTAAGGGTAACCCGGCCTGACTTGAATGTTGCATGGTCCTCACAGAATACAATATGTCGAAACTTTACCGATCTACTATCTTTACAAATAAATACTTGCTCGTCGAGTAATGCTGTGGTTTTTTCTGTACTAATCACTAGGTATGCATAAAATTAAGTGTCCAGACCAACCCACTCACTCCACTCCACTCACTTTACTCCACTTTGCTCCACTCCACTTTGTCAGCTCACTCAATCACCAACCCCAAGCCGCTGAATGCAAGAACGTGACTTTTAGGGATGGCTTTCCCCTTAGGTGCAGGCACCCGCTAAAAAAGTTTTTTTTTTTTTTTCCTCTTCGGAATTCAAACCTTAAGAGGGTGAAAGAGGGTAAAATGTGTTTTCGAGCTCAGTAAACCCGAAGAGATACCGTTGTGTTCTTAGCTTTAAAAGGTTGCCTATACAAATACCTAAAAAGTAATTTTATGATTTTTGAAGTTCAACCCTAAAAACGTAAAAAAGGGGTAAATGTGTTTTGAGGACTACTCAATATCTCAGTAACCCGATAATATATCGTTACGCTTGTTGCTTTAAAATTGTATAAATGCTTAAAGAGCACTTGCAGTTTTTTTTTTGTTCGGCCTCTAAGAGGGTGACAATAGGTAAAATGCGTTTCCAAGAACTCCAAAATAGCTCATATTCTTTGCTTTAAAAGGTTGGCACTATCGATACGTAAAAACTAATTCCAGGGATTTTTCTAGACTCAAATCCCTACGGAGGCGAAAAAGGTTCAGATGTGTTTTTGGTGATATTGTATCTATATTACATCATTTATAGGCCTGTAGCCTTTAAACCAACATGTTTTGTAAAAACATTATCAAACGAAAATGACATGGATGGGAATGAAACCTCTCTCTTAGGCCAGGATTACGATGACGTCAAATTTCACGTAACACGTAATGAACAACACGTTCATGTTCACGTGTACCTGAAACGTGATATTTTTGGCTAGTTTAATATGTTGCTTCAATTAATCACGTAACCTTTTTGTAGTGAATAAAAATGTAGGGGATAAGTTTTATTGCTTTTCAGATCGAAAACTCTCAAAGCTCTTGACATACTGGCGTATTTGTATTGTAATATGATGTGGCATTAACAGTAGCGAAAGTATGACGTTCGTGATTTATACAAACTTTGAAAAGCTAGGAAATCGTCATAACCTCGAGAACGAAATGTATCTGGGAGATGTATACACGTTTCTTGTGTATATGGAATAAGTTGTATGCAATAAACATGATCTGCAGAGAAAATTAAAATTTTGTGTAGTGAAATAGGTACAAAAATTTCAAACGTAACGGTAAACAGTCTGTATTATATTCAAGCACTTTATATTGTTTCACGTGGAGATACTTAACTTTGTGCACTGAATGAAAATGTCAGGGATATGTTTGTTGTTTTTCTGATTGGAAATTCTCAAAATTCATGTTATACAGGCGTATTTGTGTTTTAATATTGATGTGGCAAGAACAGGTTGCGAACGTATGACGTTCGTGATTTATTATGCAAATTTTGAAAACAACTGGGACATCGTCATAACCTCAAGATGTATACACGTTTTTCGTGCACGTCGTCCTCATTCCCGAGGAAAAATTATATATGCGGTATATTAATTAAAAACGTGAGTAGACGGCATCGCGAAAATAAAAACCAACCCATGAAAAGCAAAGATAACACAACAACGCCCCTGTTATGATTGACCGGCGAGATGCGTAGGGCAGAATCACGTATCATGTAACATGCAAAAGTGACAAGATTTTCCATAACGTGAACGTTACGGGAAATGATCGTAATTGGTCTTCGTGGAACACATTAGATAAGGGGTAGCCCATAGACTAAAGATGAGGTAGACCGATCTCGCTGGCTTATGCACAACCGATCTCCGTGTCCCAACATTGAATTGCTATTCTGCCTACACGTCTAGCAAAATGGCGTGATTGAGTTTGAGGTTAGAACACTGTTTAGTAAACAAGTGCTTTTGAGATGTTTTTATACTTCTGCTAATCAATTTGTAATGCTTTTTTGATTACATTCAAACTGGTAAAAGTATTTTATTAATATAATAGTGCTTGTCATTTAAAAATTAAGATGTAAGCAAACACGTTCATCACTGTTAACCATGTGACTTGACAGTTGGGTAGGATTGTGGTACGTCAATGTTGGGTACATGCGCAGAAGACGAATAAGCGGTCTACCTCATCGTTAGTCTATGGTGTAGCCGGCTTACGTGAACGTGTTGCTCGTTACGTGTTACTTGACTCGCGAAGTCATCGTAATCCCGGCCTTACTGAGGAAAAAGAATTTCCATTTCCCGTACAGTCGCGGAAAAAAGTTGTCAGGACTGAGCATGACCAATAATTAAATAGCTCATTTTGGTATACTGCTTTGTCACTGAAATACATCGGTCTATGTTATGTCCCTTACATGTGTTTAAATCGCATTTTATACCGTGGTTATTAATTTAATACGTCACTTTCGGAGGCCATGGTGACTGAGCGGTTAGCCTGCTCGCCTCCCACCAAGGCGATCCGGGTTCAATCCCAGGCCGGGTCAGTCCGGATTTTCGCATGTGGGAATCGTGCCTGACGATGCCGTTAGTCGGCGGGTTTTCTCGGGATCTCCTGTTTCCACTGCCTTTTCATTCCGGCAGTGCTCCATACTCGCCTTAATCACCCTCATCGGCTCTCAAGACCTCGATCTTAACAGCCATCCAAATCTCTTCACTCTTCACGTTATTTTCGTTGAGTAGTGTCCATTGCAGCTGCACAGTAACCAGTATTTGTGTTGCAACGTTTTAATTATTGGTTTCTTGCAAACATAGCTGATAGAACTTATAAGTTTGCGAATCATTTGTTTGTATTTAGTTTCCCAACAAATCTGAGCTCAAATATTTAACGTAATTTGAATGTATTCCCGTAGCATTACAACTAGAAACACTCAGAAAACAATAGTCAAAGATGCCCTTCGACAAAGAAAAATAGTAGCTGCTTGGCGAAGTCCACCACGCGCGCGAAGTCGTGGACAGAAAGCTAGTGGTCAGTAATTATAAGTTGGTTAGCGTTTGTTTGTAGCAGGTCATAGTTTCTTCGGAAGAACTGCACTGAAATTCTTGTGTCTAATTGTGCATTAGAGCAGCATCTAACAATGTTTTATTGCTGTGATTCAACGTGCATGTTTGCACTCACGTACTTGGCACAGATACAAGCAGTGTCTTGATACCGTCTGCGCCAGAAATCTTTGCCAACATTTCTTAGTGCAACGAGACTCGGGAACAGTGATCACGATACGTTTAATGCCAGGTGTGTCACTGTAGCAGGAACTGTGGTAAATAATAATAGACTTTCAAACTCAACAGTGTTCTCGTAATGCTTATAAACCCTGTCATCAATGAGTGCCTATGTTAATGGTCGCAGGGAATTCTTTTGGGTGAAGATGTAATCCGTAGGTGGTGCTCAAAAATGTTAAGTTAAACACATCTGCAAAAAAAAAATGCACTAAGGCAAGCTTCGCTTAGCGTCGGTAAAATCGTTCGTGCGACATAGTTGCGAAGAGGTAGCCTACATAAACGAATACAGTCTCTCAGCAGGGTACCTCACTCAAGGACAGTTACATCACGAATTTCACAAACAAGTACGTTTAAAATCCACCTGTGGCACTACCGCTAACATACATATTGTGAAACTGAGAACGACGTCTGGCCCTGTCTTGCAGATACCCCAAAATATAGTGGTATTTCGGTGTAGCTGATTTGCTCGTACCTGGTATCACAGCATGGCTCAGATGCGTTTAGCGAGAGACTAGGTAAGATTTACAATGCTCTGTGTATATGACCATTGTTATACTAAAACTCGGCTGTAGAAGGCAGACGTGACGTCAGTAGGCCGTGATACATACTTTAATGATGAAATGCGTAGAGATTGCGTTAGTATGTAGTCCTAAAAACACTATTTCGTGCTTTTGTACGGCATATTTCTGTCTGGTATTTTCTTTCGCCACACTCAAAATTAAATTTCTACGTCGATGGGAACAACCCGCAGAATTTCAGAGCATTTATTATAAGTTCCTTTATAAAGATTATGGAAAGTGTTTTGCACTGGTGCTCTTCTTAATGTTTACCTGTTTCGCTTTCAAATTTGTGTAGAAATGAAGTACTGTACGTGTATTAGGTGTGTATTTATGCAATATCATAAACCCTTAAGGAGCGTGTCCGCCTGCCTGAAGATTTTTCCCACGTTTGAGGTCCAGAAGCGTGGGAGCGATAAGGGCGATATTGCCACGAGCTGCAAGTTCGCCATCGCCGTTACGCGCGGGACTCTGAATGGACGTGCAGTGTTGTGCTGCGTGTACCTACGGGAATTTTAGCGGTGACGCCATAATGTTACTGGCTGAAAGTTTGTGGCAAGGTTCAATGCATGCCCCTCGATTACTTCTGTGTGTATATAAAGCCCCTGTCACACTGTAAAATTTTTAACTTCAACTTTTTTTGACAATAAAATTGGAGGACAAATTACGGCTATCAAATTTTTCCTTCTAACAAATTTGATCTAATCTTGAATGTGTTCGAAAATGTATCTCACTGTAAACATTTTTTTATTGGGAGAATATAATTTAAAAATATAATTTAAAAATTATTTTGATATTGCTTTTGTTTTTCCATGCGCTCCATTACTGGAAGAATTGTAATAAATATTGTAATTAATATTGTAATTTATTTTTGTTTCTTTTCTAAATTAAAGTTTTATTTATAAGATATGTTTCCTGCACAATTAAATTTAATGCCTCGTGAGTTCGTAATATTATGTGCAATATTCACTTAAAATAACATTCATTCCCAGACAGCTTCTACATAATTAATTATCTTCATAACTTACTTCGTTTCCAGGAATTGTTCATTATTTTAAATTTATTGGCGTTCATTTTTGTCGTGTACGATTCTGATTGGCTGAGACCGTCGAGGATCAAATCAATTTTAGAACCGGTACAATTTTCAGATGTTTGATGGAAACTGAAGCCATACAACTTTTTCAGACAAATATGGCGGCGTTTATGACGTTTCACTGACGTCATTACTGTCCAACTTTATTTGACCGAACTTCTTGGAAGCAGTTTGACGGAAAAAATTAAGAGTGTGACAGGGGCTTAACGCGTATATTTTGAGAAACAGTGCTATGTTGGAGTGCTCCGAAATGGTGTTTCTAATGTGAGTGGCATCTTGGATGTAACCGCCAGGCATTGTCTGAAGTGTGTGTTCTTTTCGCACATTGGATGCACGTCTAATAGTTTCGTTGTGACGGTGTTTGCCAACACATAAAGGACGAGGTCTTTGTCTCAACTGCTTCCTAAATGTAGGTGTTAAGTTGGAAAACAGCTGAGAGCCCCCCAATGATGTCAAATAAGGGGTTTGGGTCGGTTCCAGTGAAAAAGTTAAAAAAAATATTCGTTGCCTTGCGTTTTTATATCAAAATATAACCATTTACATAGTTTTCCCCCAAAATTTTACAATAAATAAATGCTATATAAAAATATAGTTTTCCCACTGATTACATTTAGTATAAAAGGTTATCAAAAATAATTATTTTTAAAACTTCCCCCAAAATCTACATTTTTACAAGATTACATCTCTTTCCAGCTATATGCAGGTTACATATAATTATTGTGCTTTAAACCATACTTAACTAAAATGGCAGCAAAGCCTTTTTTAAAACGTGGACGGAACAACACTTTTCTTTTCAAAACTACCTTATTCTAACTGTTATGTGAAGTTACGGCCTGAAGGTAGGGCGGGATTTTATTACGTCTCAGGGCTAACCCCTTACGCCTATTAAGAAAGAAAATCATGCAAGGAGACATGCATCGAGGCAAAGAGGGATTGGGCAACCATGGCCTGCACTTTGAGGCCATGACTACCTCCCTAAGTGTACTTAGAGCTAGTCTTAACTATGAAGAACAAGGGAAAAACCGTCAAGAGAGACGTAAAAACCCTTACGACAGAGAAGTAAAAATTAAAAAATTATTCATGCATAAAATAAAATAAAATAGAATGCTACAGGAGATAGAGTGTTTGGAAAACATGCTCTTAGTTAATAGAGTTGGAAAGGCTCGTAGAGAGGGGGCGGGAGCTTTGTTTATTCTTAACTTGATGCCGGCCGTAACCAGAGGTGTTTTTGGGCGCCTCTCTGGTGGGAGAAGTGACGCTATTGGGCCTCTCCCCCACGCGAAAAAATATAAAAAAAAGTATAGTAGCAGGAGCCCTGGTCTGAGAAACTGTTAACATAAAGCACAACCAAAGTGATAGCACATCCACGTCTGAAGCGGGACACCGACCTTGGACCCCTGCTTGAGATCTACTTGTATGCATGTTGTGTATTCTTCCGCCTTATGTAAAATTAACAATGCTATGGGCCTCATCACTTTATTCATGCGTCTATCAAGTTAAACTGTGAAATGATCAGAAAAGAATATAATTTACAAATATGCTGATTTTTGCACTTCGGTACATTAAAAAGCAATTTAAAGCGAAAGAAATAATGTAAATTACCACAAATGGTTACCTAACACTTTTCATTCGACGTTTGGATGTGGAACTACTTTGCATCGATTGTCACCAAATTTAGTGGGCGCATGTACCGCAGTGCGCTCGTTAAAATATATGCAGGCAGGGGCAGTAACATTTTTCAAAGGTTGATTTCAAAATTGCTCACTTTATCGAGAACAGCCTTTAACTGGATTCGATTTCCGGTGGAGTGTCTCCCGATTCTGCATGTGGGAAACGTGGCAGTAGGTTCGTTTGAAGAGATCCCGGTTTTCCCACCCTCTTAGAAAACGTCATTGTGTTTTAACTGTTCACACAAAAAAAATTGTATTGGCGTTCAGAAATTCTTATTTGATTTATGCCAGTTTGCTTTCGGGCGTTTGTGGGGAGATGGTAAATTTCTCCCTTGCTGGCCTGGTTATAACCGGCAGCTGTTTTTAGTTTGACTCTGTTGAGATTATTCAGGATACAAGTATTCTTACATCTATCAGTGGTATCGCATAGCATCACAAACCTCCCACCTGTCATATATATTGCATATTTTCCTTCATAGAAATATCTGTAGAGTCTATTTAAATGCTTCTGTACAATCATAAAACAAATTTAATCTAAAAGTGAAAATAATCTTAAGAAGATAAAAAAAAAGTTTGTTGTTAACCGTGAACTTATTTTTTTAAATTTTGATCGGTGTTTGTATGTAAATATGTAAAGTTATTCAGGTTTATTATGCGAGAAAACTTCTTAATATGAAACCTTTTATGCGTATTTTACTGTATGTTCGTTAAGTACAAGCATATATGCTAAAGTCAGCTTATACTATGTTTGCGAAGGCGGGCAAGTTGTAAAACGCTAGGTTACTGCGACTCTCACGCATTGCAATATACTGTAAGCTTGATATGCGGTATCCAGGATAATTTCCACAACCCACTTCACAACAGCAGGATACAAAACATAAAATGTTGTTGGGGGTAAAAGGTTTCGAGCTGGCAGTTGGTCTCAGGATTTTTAATGCCTACAGTTTCCTTAATGGCTTCTCCTTTCTAACCTCACGCCTTGGCTGACAGTTATTTCCTAGCCGTCTCTGAACCTGTAGGCGAACTTTGAAAAAGTTGTTCGTGATACGTTGGAGCAAAGTCAAAACGTGAACTCAGATTATACTTTCTAGTTTAAGATCTTACATGTGCTATATCGAACTACGGTTCAGTATTTACTGAAACAGCAAGTACGATCTCACAACAAATATTTTCTTTTCTTTCTAAAATTCTTTTTGAGATGCGACATCAATAAAAGTTCTAGACTGTCATTCAGCTTCACGCAACTGTCATTTCTACTGCAACCCACAAACAAAAAGAAACTTGAGGTGTATCACAACGGTTGAACGAATTTTGCAGGTTTGAGGCCTAACAGCCTGGGAGAGCTAGGGGCGACCGAAACATGCGCATCAACTCTCTCATCGCCTCTACGCGCAAAGCACTGAAATTGCGTACAGTCTTGCCATCGATAACGCTTTCAGCGGAGACCCTACCATTTTATGACGTAATAAAAATAAAGGTTAGACGCACGCCTCTATTCCTTTTTTAATGTTTTGTACCGGAATGTCCATACCTAAAAATGTCCACAAAACACCCGTTTGAGCCATTTTCTTTATTACACAAAGATGCTGTAGAGAGAAATGGAGTAACTGAAAGACGTATACAGACGCGTAACGTTTCTTAAATGCTATTCGTAAGCAGACCTCACTCAGACACGTACGATTTTTTAATCAAACGTTTTCTGCTGGAGCTCTGCACACCGTTCGGTGGTTTACCCAGGCGGCCTCCTTAATGCATGTGTAAATGTGTTCTGTTCGGATTTTGTATTTTTTCATTGAAGGCTTCAGTCTGATAAAACCTATTGTAGGGATTTCATTTCCCTTATGTATATTGATCTCTCGTAAAGCTTTCGAAGAGGTATTCATAGAAAATGTTGTGTTTTAAATTTCTTTTAAATCTATAAATTTATTTTAAATCTACCACGTCTAGCATAAACTCAGGTCACTAATATAGCTGATTCGCCGATAACCGAACACTTTCAAACAACCTTTTGAAAACGTAATTGCTCCTAACTGCGTATGCTTTAACCATAGACTGAAGATGAGGTAAACCGATCTTAGTTTGCTCATGTCGCCAACACTGGTTCGCACATCGCCAATGCAACTGCCAAAGTCACGGGGTTAACAGTGTTGAATGTATTTGTTTACGTTTTCAACATACCCAAAGTTTTACGTGAATAAAATACACTATCGACCAAAAAGTAATAGGGCACCCGTGAAGATAGGCAATTCAGTACGTCAGTTGACTTGTGTGTCCGCCATACGCTGCAGGTCGGTGTAGAACCAGTTGACAAGGAGATGGCACGAGGTACAGATATATCGGGCTTCGATAAAGGCGTGATTGTGGGCTGTCTAGCCGGGCGATTGCACGGAAGGTAAACAGGCCCAAATCAACGGTTGAATTCGTCCTTTGTAAGTGGAAGGTCGATGGGCATTGTGCCAATGCTGCACGTTCTGGGCGACCTCCAATCTTGACCGACAGAAATCGCAGAACCCTGAAACGTAAAATCGTCAAAAATAGGGCACAACCCATGGCAACCACCCGAAAGGAGTTTCATGCAGTAACAGGAGTATCGGTTTCCATTGGAACATTGCGTATAGAGGCCCACCGACTTGGATATTTCGGAAAAGCAGCTGCACATAAGCCCCATATCACGACAAGCAATAAAGCTCGGCGACTCAGTGGTGTTTGGACCGTCGCAACTGGACACTGGAGCAGTGGAAATCGGTTCTGTGGAGTGATGAGTCGAGGTTTACATTATTCTGGTCCGATGGACGTGTATGGGTGTGGCGTCTACCCGGGAACGGCTTCTGCCGGAGTGTATAGTGCCAACTAGGAAATTCGGTGGTGGTGGCGGCGTGATGATGTGAGGCTGTTTCACGGCCTTCGGCGTAGGACCGCTGGTGTTTGTCCGTGGTAGCATGAACACACACGCCTACTGTAACATTCTGGATAATGAAATGTTCCCAACATTGTGGCGTTTTTTACGGAATGGACCCGTGTTACTGCCAGGATGCCAATGCCAGGTGTCATGCTTCACGGGCTTCTATTCAGAGGTACGCCGACAACAATGTTCGCCGATTGGACTGGCCCGCCCAGAGCCCTGACCTCAGCCCTATAGAACATATTTGGGACGAATTGGATCGCCGGGTGAGGGCTTGTCAGGCGCAGCCAAAATACATTGCTCAACTCATGGAATGATTGCAAGAGGAATGGCGACGAATCCCCGTGGATGTCCTGCAAACACTCGTAGAGAGCATGTCAGACAGGGTGGCTGCTGTTATAGCCGCAAGAGGTGGCCCTACGAGATTCTAACGGGGTGACAACCACCGAGCAAACATTGTGGACAGGTGCCCAATTACTTTTTGGTTGATAGTGTACTTTGCTAAATTTTATATTTCAGTTGAATTAAAACTAGCTTAGAAGTGCACAACATCCTCAAGCACTTGCATGAATAGTGTTCTGACTTCAAATCCTGCCCACGATGTGTTTGATGGTCCTGTTGACAGAAAAACAGTTAGATGTTGGAATATGGAGAGTGTATACTGCGCAGCTCGTACACGCACTCAACTCAATTTACCCTCTACCGTTCTAATAGACACTCCGACGTCCTTCCAATTAAGTTGGCAATATCATAGGGAAAAAATTACTTGTATTGACATTTTACTGAGGAAGTGATACAGTTGTGGTCATTGATTTTATTTCATACTAGCATAACTACTCGCGTTTCCCGGTTATTAGAGGGCAATAGGAGATACTCAACCCGGTTTTAGGGGTTTCCGGCGTACAAATAGGCCGGAGCTCTAGGCTATTCACGGTAAAGTGAGCACTTTTGAAAGCCCTCTCATTTGGAATAACAGTCAATAAATATATTTTATCTTAGCCTTAGATGTAGAACTTCCGAGCGCGGTGGATTAAACACAGTGTGTTTATTACTTGCATGGAAATATTTATTTTAAAAAGGCGGTTAAAGGATATAATATGGCTGAAAGGAAAACGTAACTAGAGCCTCAAAAGTGCTTACTTTACTGTGAACAGCCTATAGTTGCTCAACACCCCATGAAATGAAATTACTTGTAGTTTCACAGCCGCGTGACGTCACCGTAAGTGGGCCAGCCGGCCCGCGCAGTCAGGGTTTGCAGAGTTCGCGGCAGTTACTGAAGAACTTTCTTTAAAAGAAATGTCCGCGTACTTTCGTGTTATGGAAGGACATGGCTTTAATTGCATGAAGTCATCATCACTGTAAAGAAATTAGACGCTCATGTGTCGACTGTTTCTTCATTGACTCTCAATTGACGATATTGGAATGCGTACGAGATCATCTTATTACAAAACCACAGCTTATGTACAAAATTAAGTCTATATTTTGACGTAAATATCCAACTAAAATATTGAACTTGTATTTTCAGCCGTTTTTAGTGTTAAACATACTCGACCTATTTTCACAATTATAAAATTTATTCGATGAGCCGTTCAAATACTTACATTTTATTCATAAAATTTACACTACTTGCAAATCACAAACTTATAAAAGGGAACGTATAGTTTCGATGAAAGTATTAAAAATACAGTAAATATTGATTTAAACTTAGATTATTTGCGGTTTCTTCACACTTTTTGAATCCAACCTTCGAAAGATCACCCTATGCATGACGTGTTTGGATACTTCCTAAATATTCCACGTATGACAAACGTTTTATACTTACGTTTACAAAAAAGTACCTTACTTTTGGTTAATTAAAAAGTTACTCATATTTTGTCTATAAATTATAATATTTCATTTATAATTAATATGAATAAAACAATGAGAAAACAGGTGTGTAGGTAACGCCTGGTAAGAAATAGTTCTGATGAAAAATATTATTACACTGATTGCGCGCGAATGGGGTGCGCAGTCCCTTTGGTGTGGTTTTCTAGACTCGGTTAAATTTGTTTGTACGAGGCGGAGGAATATCCTGGAAGTAGAACTTCAGCAGGGATTCAGAAAAAGTTGGAAGTACCCGTGAATGGGTTGTAACAGCTAGTTTTAAATCAAAGAAGTAAACTTTAAAAATTTTCATTTCATCAAATATGCTAATTTAAATAGTTGCTCCGGCTAGTTTCTTGTTCCTACTGTTAGCGTTCACACAGTTATTCATAAATATCTCAGTTCAATACATATGTCACTTTAGTATTCCGAGTTAATGTAAGATTATATATCATTAAAGAAAAATAATAATAATAATTTTGGAATTCTGAAAGACCAGGGAATATTATAAGCAAATTACGTGGCTTAAAAATATTATTGTAAGGTTTCTTTCTTTTATTAATGAAATAATTAAATTCAAAAGATATTTACTGATTATAAATTAAATGCTCCTCTCAAGAATATTTAAAATATATCAAAATTTCAAATTACAACAAAACACAGTGTCAATGCTAATAATGAAAAATCCTGCATCAAACAACTCTAACTTTCGTCCATAAATTATCAGTAGTGGAGCGAACAACACTATTATAAGGATTACTTCAATAAAATTAACTCATCTTCATGGCTGATCCAGTTTTAGTGATAATTATGTTGCATAGGACTTATCTGACGCTGCAACTTCAGGAATGGCAAACGAATTGTACTCTCTCTCTCTCCCTCCCTCCCTCCCTCTCCCCCCCTCCCTCCCTCTCCCCCTCCCTCTCTCCCTCTCCCCCTCCCTCTCCCCTTCCTCGCCCCTTCCTCGCCCTCTCCCTCCCCCTCCCCCTGCCTCCCCCCTCCCCCTTCCATCACCCTCATCCTCCCACTCCCACCCCCACTCCAGATGGAACCTCGCGAAGCACGTCGTCCCTGCTCTCGGGTGTGCGGACGTCGAGCTTTGTCGTCGATCCAGCTTAGTCGTCGATTCGCCGCAGAATGATCCCGGTTGTACAGCAGCTCACCAGCTGACTCTGGAATCCTCGATGAGATGGAATTTCGCGCAGTCAGGAATCTCTTCTTTACCGTCTTGCATATCTTTAGATATTGTGCAGAGTTTTCTTTCAAATTTATCTGCAAACTAAATTAGCTTGTTCATAATTCAGATTGTATACAATGAAGTATATCCTCAATATTCTTGCACAACTCTCTGTAGACGAACCTTTATCTTATTTTCTATATTTTGTTCCAAACAAACTTGTTTTTTAAACAGTCAGGTCATTCGCCCCTATCAACCAGTGTTTATTAATACTGCGAGCAAGGTGTATGCTCAGTCATAGACAAATACATTAATATAACATTAAATCATCTCCAAGGAATATTATAATACTTTTAAAACCTATCTGAATAACATAAATTAACATAGTACAAAAAGAAAGAAAATATTGAAATTAATATTAAATCATACCCTAAAACAGAGCAGAGAAAAACCAGTTGTTACATAATAGTATGCCCAAGATTTCACTTGGGTCTAATTCTAGATCAAGTGAAATATTCGAAACCATTATGTGTAAAAACTGCATTTATATGAAGTACTTACACCTATTTTTTTTCTTTATACTAATTACACCGTAATTCCCTAACTGAATTTTAAAAGAGAGGAGCATTACAAAAACTACTTAACAAGTACTCTGTAACATAAAATTGTTAAATATTTCATACAAAAACAAAAGAAAAGAGAAATCTTCTTTTATATGCATATAGTCAGTGTTCCGGCTTTAACCACGTCTTTAATATCTTTGCGTTATTAATTTCTTAACTCTCAATAGAACAAAATTCGTCACACACTTGAGATGGACGCTGTAGGGGCAGTATTCCTCTTTCCATCTCTAGAGATGTCCTTGCACAGTGTCTCTCTTATCGGCGCCTTGCACTGGATCCTGTTGCGTATCTTCCTTCTGGGTGTCCTTTCTTCTGACCCTACACTATAGTCTGCGGTGAGGCAACTGTCTAACACATTTGCCAGAACTTAATTAACATTTTTTTTTTCCGAAAAAAATTTATGTCCTTGCATTTAGAGCGACATAATGAAGTAATCATTACATATAAATGTCATTCCAAATCCACCCACTAATAATTAAGTGACAGAATGAATGGGTAATCAATGAATTTTCGATTTACAAAATATATATTATTAGAATGAAATAATTATTTAATCATTTTCATTATTTTAATGAGGAGAATATTATTACGTTTTGATTATGCCAATTCATCATATTCAATACGATAACATTTGCTCACGTTTAAGCAAAACTTTGAACAAAACAAATATAATGTTAAAAAAAATTCAAATAATAGACAAGAAGACTATCAATCCATTAAACAAGTAATCTCAGAAACCCATATTCAACGAAGATCGGTGTTTCATAGCCTAGAAGTCTTCAAGCTAGACAGAAGTGTCACATTTCTCTTAATTTCCCAATAATTTCAACCTCAGGATTTGTACTACTTGGATTCTGAGTTTTTTTCCTTACCTAGTGGTTCACTAATATGTCACAATACGTAGGTTGTCCTGTCGCATTGTTTCCTGTAGAATTTCCATTGGTCAGAAATTATCGTTTTTCTATAACAAAGTCATGTATCCCTTACGCTATCTCGTCCTTTGTATGCAGAATATCTAGCTTGTACATCTGGCTACCATGAGAATATGCATTTCACTGGTACTATGCCATTATATATATATAATGGCATAGTACCAGTGAAATGTGTATATATATATATATATACACACACACACACGAGTTGGAAAATTAATCATACACAGATGCAAAATCCAATATAAAATTATCAACTCATTGTAAAATATCGTCGTTGAAGTGGTACATTTAGGACACAATAAAGTCTCTATTGACGTGAAACATAACATGGCGGTATTCCTCTTCCCCTAATAATTCATTACATATCATATATAAGTCCCAAACAACAATTAATACTATTAAAAAAATTCCACGATCTCTGACCTGTCAATGCTACCAGAATTTACTTGCTCAAAGTCTCGTATCTCAAATGTGTTGGTGCCTCCAGGATCCCACGTTTCAAAGTCTTGTATCTGCAGTTGAGTAATGCCTCCATGGTCCCATGGTGTTTGTTTCTGGTTCCTTCTTCTAATTATTTTCTTTCGCATCTTTATCCATTTCTTTCTCCTCATATTTAATATTTATTTTTCCTCTTTCTCCTTTTCTTCCTTAGCTTCCCTCCTTTCTTCTCTTTTTTCTCGTCTTCTATTCTTTCTTCCTTCTTATTCTTATCTCCATCCACATCCATCTTCTCATTACGATGTTTATTTTCAGCTTCACGACGACGTGATCTAACAGCAATGCTGAGTACATCAGTTGTAGCCTTCTCCCACTACTCCCTTCGTACGAAAGCATCTGGTCCGCCCACAACTTGCTATGTTGGGTGTAATAGGGAACCGACTGAACACATTCCTTGAGCGTGACTGTCGCTAACCTGGACAAATTCTGGCCTGTCCGGCGAACAAGAAACTTCCTCTGGGTTCGCATTGGTAACCGGATATGTCGGGCTCTGATTAGGGTGATTAATGCGGATTTCCCCTATTGATTTTACTACATCGTCCAATTTCTCCAATACCAATTTTACTTCCCCATTGAATTTATTCAATTTGGATTCGGTTGTGACCTCCTTATCTAACCTGTTTTCTATTTGGTGTTCCAGCAATTCGAGCTGTATTGCTACTCGTTCCTCCAAATCCGCAGTGTTATGTTCGACTGTGGAGAATCGTTGTTCGAACTTTTCGGAAACTGCCTTCAATTCAGTGTGTATGGGTGCAAGCTCCTTCCTAAATTCCCCGGAAGCTTGTTCTAGTTGCGCATTATTTCCCTCATGTCGTTTTCCTGACGGACGTTTAATTCATCTAATTTGTTTTTCATTTCGCTTATGCTACTATTTATTCTGCGATCCATTTGCTCTAGCCGCACGTTCATTTCGTCTTTCATCTCCCGCATGTTATTTTCCTGACGAGTGCTTAAGCTATCCTCCATTTCCCTCAAGTTATTTCCTGCCGGGTATTCATTTCGCGCATAAACAAAAACAATTGTTCAAATTGATGGTCATGTGAGACATTTGTATTTACAGTCAAAGTTTTATTAATATTTGTATCTCTGATCATGCTATCATCTATGGTGTTATTTGTGAGCTATTGTGTTTCAGTGTCAGAATTTTCACAGGTATTCTCTATGTATAAATCTGTAGAGTTATAGCAGCCATTTTATTAACTTTATGCTTGTTAAATTTAAGGAAATAAGGTGACCTGGTGTTGTTACGCATTTACTAGTCAAATGAGTAACACAAAATAGTGTACTCTACGGATTCTACTGAAGCATATACCTTTGACTGTTTTATAAATTCCTCAAGGCTATGTGGGTTAATTATTCTTTGGAGCCTCACACGTTGGGTCGACAAATTCAATGGCAAGTAGACACAACGTGTGGAGATTTTATAGCCCTGACGTTGGGATAGCCAAATTCTATGTAACAGCATTATTGATGAATTGAACAGTTTCCAAGTTTACTTCTTTGATTTAAAACTAGCTAATTTAAATGGTTGCTCCGACTAGCTTCTGATTTCTACCGTTAGCTGTCACACAGTTATTCATAAATATCTCAGTTCAACACATGTCACTTCAGTATTCCGAGTTAATGTAAGATTATATATCATAAAAAAAAATAATAATAATGGAATTCTGAAAGACCAGGAAATATTATAAGCAAATTACTTGGATTATAAATGGATTGTAAGGTTTCTGTCTTTTTTTAATAAAATAATTGAATTCAAAGATATTTACTGATTATAAATTAAATGCTCCTCCCATGAATATTTAAAATATATCAAAATTTCAAATTACAACAAAACACAGTGCCAATGCTAATGATGAAAAATCCTGCATCAAACAACTCTAACTTTCGTCCATAAATTATCAGTAGTGGAGCAAACAACACAGTTATAAGGATTACTTCAATAAAATTAGCTCATCTTTGTTGCTGATCCAGTTTTAGTGATAATTATGTTGCATAGGACTTATCTGACGCTGGAACTTCAGGAATGGCAAACGATTTGTAGAGATACACACACAAACACACACTCTCTCTCTCGCTCGATAGAACCTCGCGAAGCACGTCGTCGATCCGCCGCAGAATGATCCCGGTTGTACAGCAGCTCACCAGCTGACTCTGGAATCTTCGATGAGATGGGATTTCCCGCAGTCAGGAATCTCTTCTTTAAGTCTTGCATATCGTTAAATATTATGCTGCATCTTCTTCCAAATTTATCTGCAAACTAAATTATCTTGCAAATTTCTCGTATTTATAATTATCTTGTTCATAATTCAGATTCTATACAATGAAGTATCTCCTCAATATTCTTGCAGAGCTTTCTTTTAAAACAGTTACGTCATTCGCCCCTATCAACCAGTGTTTATTAATCCTGCGAGGAAGGTGTATGCTCAGTCATAGACAAATACATTAACAAAACATCAGATCATCTCCAAGGAATATTATAATACTTTTAAAACCTATCTATCATATATATATATATTAAAACAGAGCAAAGAAAAACCAGCTGTTAATATATGCTAAAACAGAGCAAAGAAAAACCAGATGTTACAGGGCTATATAATACAATTTCCTTTCAGAAAATTAATAGCAATTTCCACTTAATTATATAAGAAATATTTCTTACCGCCCCACAGTAACACGCGATTATATATTGGTAGTAAAAATAATACAGGAGACAATCTGAAAATTTAGCTGCAAAACAAGTTGTTTATTTTTAATCCAAACCAAATAATACATTCATAAAAAAAATAGCACTGTTAATACGGATAAAAATATAAAATATCTGGAAATAATTTATAGCATTCGTGCAGTGTAAGTTATACGTTTCGTTGTTTCTTCATTTCTTTATACATGGTTTGTATATACATATATTTGTTTGGACCATTAAACACTTCCCGCAACTGATAACATTTCAAACATATATTTTTTTGTATTATATAATAAGTCCGGTATATTATCCGTAGACATCTCAGAAATATTCTTTGAAATTATATTTGTTACTTTTTAACCTAATAAAATATCTTTGTAGATTGATTTTTATTTCGTTCGTATTGGCACTGTCCGATTGTAGCAGCTTTATTGAAACATTATACATATTTGCCATTTAGTTTTAAAATATCCAACAGCAGTGCGATTTTTCAGTTCAAGATAATTCAGTGAGATGTTGAGGTATTGGTGTTATATATTTGTTTTCTGTAAGCACTTGTGGTAATCGGCGGTTTCAACTGATAGGTTGAAAACTGTGCAGGTAGGAACACAAACCAGCATTAGATATCCGCTTCAGAGCCCAGAAGCGAAGTAGCGATACGAGTGACACTAATACGTACGTCTAGCGCCTCATCGCTCCTATATACAAGCCGTGCAGTGTGTCCGTCCGTACGGTGTACTGTTCAAGTTAGATCTGTATCAGCGGCACTTTAGTACACGTAACGAAAGTACACAGATTAAACTACGTCCGCATAGTTTTACTTTTCTTCTACCTCTTAGAAGCAGCGCAGGCAAGCTTTAAAAATGATTTTTTTTTTTTTTGTAATTTTCACGATTTTTTAAATGTACTTAATTACAGAGCATGAGACTCGTCCCCACGAGGACACCGGGTGAAAGGAGACCAGAAGGAATACGAGAAAATCAAAGTGGAATAATAGAGCATGAGACTAGTACGTGCTAGGATGTCAGGTGAAAGGGGGCTAGAAGAAATGCGAGATAACTCCCGAAGGGATAGAACGGACGAGAGGCAGGTAGGAATGAGAGTACGTGAGAAAAATGAAGGCGACCGGGAGGAATATGTGAAAAACCAAGGGATAGAACGTGGAAGATGAGAGACTGAGGAATGTAAGAACACCCCCGAGGGATAGAAACGGAATGCTAGTGCATGAAGTGCTAAGGTGGAATGGTATAGCGTGCTTGCAAATGATTGCACAATCCCGCTGGCAGTTGCACAATTTCCGCCGGATCCCTCCGGATTGAGCAAAAGCCAGCCGTATTGTGCAAAACACTTTTTTTTTTTTACTGGTTTTGAGGAAAATTCGGGAAATTTTGAGGGAAATACTGACTACTTTGGCCGGTTTTTGAGGGAAAGGGGAAATTCTGAAGGGGAAAAAAAGGAAAAAAATGGTCGCGTGACATCATCTAAGATGGCGATTGCGAATCCCCGATCCCTGCCAGGATACCAGGTGTGGGTGAAGCAGCATTATATATATATATATATATATATATATATATATATATATAGAGAGAGAGAGAGAGAGAGAGAGAGTGAGACATACCCATACGGGCTTAGAAAATTTGTTTTTAATTTTGTGGCCAAAATGTTTTCCCAGAACTATTATTTACTAAGCTACGCTTATTCGCGCTAACACTTTCATAGAAAATATTTTAGTAAGTAGACTTCTTAATTCGCCGTGCCCATCCCATGAATCCATGCTAAACACGCAGTTACACTAAGGGACTGCTGGGCCTGGGTGCAGTGTGTCGGGTGTCTTGGGGCTCGCTCACTCCTCCAAGTTGAGCTCGCCGGGGATGTAGCGAGAGGCCGCCGGTTTATTGCCGCCCCGCGAGCTGCCAAAACTCGTGGGCGGACTCTCGTGCACGTCTGCCGCCGATTGTCACAGCCGAGAACATATTCCTGGCGAAAAGTTCTGTCCAGTGGTTTTATAAAAATAAATATGTCGCGTCGGAGTTGGCCCATGGCGGAGTTGGCCATTAGTCGCTGCTGACCGGCCGGCCTGCCTGCGTGCCGGAATGTTTTTTTTCGATCGGGGAATTCCGGGAATGTTGATGATGGCGGCCCGGGCAGTGATCGAAAGTCGGTGTCTTTGGATAATCCGATTTTGTCATTCCGTTTTCTCGAACGTGGCTACCGCCATTACGAAATGGCATCACGAAGAAATACAGTGTTGCCTCAGATAGCAGAACAAAACAATAATATGGGTGGTCCGTAATTTATGACAGATCTCATTCAATGTAGATACGGTAAAGTTTTCTCTCTTTCTTCCAGAAGCTCCTGGTTTGTAGTAAAAATAAATCCGGTTATGAACAAAATTAAATACCTGCAAGTTATTGATCGCTTTTGTTTCGTGCAACTTATATTTTGCAATTTTGTAGCATATGGTGAAATGAGGACTGTGTTCCTGGAAAAGTACTAATATACACATTAACACGAAAAAGTTTTGTAGCATTGCAAAATCCGCCATTAAATTATTTCCCGGAGAAATTCGAGATCTGTATCGAGATGTTGCCATTAAATTTGAGTTATTCGGAAGCATTATTGATTTTTTATTCAACTTAGTAATCAACGTCTTAAATTGGCGGAAAAGGTTTGAATCCCGCAATTTTTTTTAAGAACCCTTAAATAAAAGTTAGCACAGAACTATCCAGTGCCTAACAAGTGGACAATACTCGTTAAATTTTGATGGATAGTTACAACTATCTCCGGTAGGATATATGGGTTGCAAAATGAATCGTACTTGTGTGGCAGGATTGCCCCGATATAGATTCATTCATGCATTACAAATCTGTACATTATAGCCTAAATGATTGCCACTGTTCGCAGAAACTATTGAGCAGAGATAGAGACAGTGCCTTGTGTGTTAAACGTGTGCGTAAGTGTGCGTGTGTGTGTGTCTATATATATATATATATATATATATATATATATATATATATATATATATATATATATATATATATATATATAACAGACAACACTACATTTTTCAAATGATAATTATTAGACAAGAGGAACTGTAGCGTAGCCGAATCCTGGCTCCACAAATGCATCAAAATGATTTTTATTTATATACTTGTGGATGTGGTGTACTGTGTAGTAGTGTGCGCGGGTGTTATAAACGGAGTGTTCTTGCCACACATGTGCTTTGCTTTCGTTTTTGAGGCGACCTTCGTGCTTGGTACTACCAGAATGTCGTCCAGCTCGTCAGGCCGCCATTTGGGCAACAAAGGTAAAATGTGATACTCCAATGGAACAGCGGCTGCCCACATACCGCTCGTGCAACCTTTCGCGCTTTCCATTTTGTTCAAGTCCCTTGACCAACACGGTCACCAGACGTGCTTCCCACTGAGCTTTGTCGAGTATCCATCATATAGCCCGGTCTTCCACAATGGCGACAGCCGTTGTCCATCCGCACGCCCGTTGGAATGTTCTGAGAACTCAATTCAGCATGTGGATATTTGTCACCACTATCGTTTCCATGTGAGAACTAAGACCATTATTCCAGCTATAAAGGGTGTGTGTGCGTAGTTCTAAAAAGCGGCATTTCCACTGGTGCGGTTTTTCCCCAACATTTGACGTTGTAACACATTATGTCCTCTCATTTTCATGTCCGGAAACTAGTATGCAGATTAACACGTGTATTGTTTTGTACCATATGTCACCTACATATTTTGCATATGTTTAAGCACTTATTAATTTTAATTGGAATACTTCTGCAATTTTACAATTTTACGTATTTTTATTTTATGATATTTTAAATGTGCAATATGAGTCAGGACCCACCATTCTTTTTAATCCTTGTATGTTTAGTTATGTTACTCTATGGTAAGAAAGAACATTATTCTGAGCATTTTGGCTGCTTAAATTAAGTATGTGACTTAATGATTTTTCAGAGTTTTTTCAAGTCTCAGAATTTATTATTTTTATTTTTAACACCGTTTATTTTCTTTTATTTACAGTTTTAATTGTATTTTGTGTTAAGCTATTTTTGTGACTTATTGAACCGGAAGTAGCTGAGCTCCATTGATAGGACATAACGAAGTTGCCGGAAGTCTAGGGCTTCCGGGTACGGATTTGAAGATCCAAAGGCGTGGTTTTTAAGAGTCGGGATTGGTATAATTGAGGGCTAGCTTGGCAAGTCAAGAAGAGGCCAAAGCCTAGCTGAGTTAGTTGAATTTTATTAGTGGACGCAGTCGACGAAGGAGATCCTACACCGACGCCACGACGCCATGCTGGTAACGTCAGCCTAACTACAGATTAAGCTGACGCCACCTAATTTTTGGGCAAATAGACTTATGTTTGGTAGCGTCTTTTGCAAATGTATAATTGCTCCCGAAATGTTGGTGACAGATATGATTTTTGGAAGATTTAGTTGTAGTACATGTCACTTATTAATTCAGCTCAGTAGTTCTACGCTACCCGATTTGAGCTAGTTACTGGAGCAAATCTTTTGGAACTTTACAGTGATTTAATTTTAAATTGGGAGGGAAGAACTATTTTTCTATTTTTGATTCGAGCTTAACTTTGTTGGAGAACATTGAGACTTTGATAATTTTTGAAGAGATTATGAACTTGTCAGATATGTGGGAAAGTGATTAGAATGTGTAATGCTATGAAATAATGGAACTCACTAAGTAAAACTTGGTTAAGAGGCACTAAGACCACAGACACTTTTAATTTGAAAACAGTTTAATTAATCTACAGGTCATCTAATTATTTTGAAAGCAGCTTAAAGACATTTTATTTATTTATTTTTTCAATTTAAGTAATTCATGTGTTTGAATGGTGGTAGTATTTTAATAATTTTAATCTACTTGCAGAACAGAATTTTTACTTTATTGATTTGATTTTCACACGTAGTTAAAGAGTTGTATTTTGGTTTTAATTTATATTTCTCTGCTTTGAATTAAAGATAATTAATAACATTTTGATTTCGTTTATTGGTAATGCTGAACCACACCAGCCATATTTTCTTTTACAGAAGTAATAATACAAATGAAGCACGTAAATGCCCTTGCAGAGTTCCGAAGATGGCCAGTACGCCGTTGGAGAGTAAGTTCTAAAGGTAAAAGGGTCAAACATGTATTCTCCTACACACACATATCTCTCTTCTACATATTGGCAATTATTATTATAGTCTTTATACATTATTATATCTCCCAATTAGTATTATTCATACCCCAGTTCACAAACCTTTTACTACCTCCACGAGCTTAGGAACTCTTATTTAGGAGGAAGTACATAAAATGTCAGAAGTTCAACCAATAACATAACAGCATAAACAAAATTGCAATACACAAGTGCATGTAATAGATATACCAAGGTTGACAGTCATGGCAGGAACTTTAACACAAGAGTATATCATGGTCAATAAAATAAAATAATTACATAAATACATTACAAAAACATACATACTTAGAAATCATTTTGAGCATACAAAAAACTGAGGAAAAACCAGCAAGCAATACCATAGTTGACAAATTGACAATCACAAACGAACCATAATATAAAGCAGAGAACCTTGATGATACAAGAAATTGGGAAACCATAACTCCCTGTTATGTCGGTGTCAATAAAATGAATCATCAGACAATTTGTACGGCTAACATAATCCATAATGGTAAAAATACGAATATCTAAAATCCACTAAGACTCTAATTGAACATGTAACATTTTAGTCAGACAAAGTTATGACAGTTTATAACTCTAAAAATTGGTTGAAATAATGTTTTTTCGCATTTTTTTAGGTATGTCTGCTTATTTATAGTATTCTTTATTATGTGTGGTAAGAAGTTGTAGTTTTAAAACAGCATATATTCAGTTCCATAGTGTACAGTTTCTTTATGTTGAATGAGAATAATTTTTCTTTTTTCATGTGTTATATATGTATAGATTTTAATTGATAACTAGCTTCATGTCATTGCTGTGTGCATATGCTTGTTTAACCTTAAATACATAGTAACCCGATTGGAGTTGGATCATGACACTTAAAGGGAGAATGTGTGAAGAGGTGTATATTATATAGCTCTGAATGCTCTGTTTTGCAGGACAAATAATTGTTTCAATATCTTCTTAAAAGTATGCCCCCAAATATGTGCTATTTGTGTTTAAAATGTAGTAACCATAGCATAGTACACACACCTCTTCAGTTCTGGTGTAAGTATATGGCTTAGTCCGTGAAATATTCCAACTACGTAAGCAACTTTGCTACAAATCATGGTTACACGAGAATCCCAATAAATGTTGATCCATTAATAAGCCTACAAATTTAACGCTATCAACTTGCTGGAGCATTTGATTATTTTATTTAACAACATAAGTTGCTTCAGCATTTGCGATGGCTTATGGAAATGCAATATAATTAGTTTTTTCTATGTTAAGAGACATTTGTTTGAAGCTAGCCAGGATTCTAGTAGTAGCTGTAAATCTCTGTTCATTTCCTTCACAGTATTGTCCAAATCATGACCTATATAAAATATATTTGTATCATCAGCAAAAAGTACTATTTTCCTATTAAGTGGAAGGCATGAAATGTCATTAATGTATATCAAAAACAATATGGGTCCTAAAACAGATCCTTGTGGCACTCCACATGTTATATTTCATTCTTCGCTCTCATAATTTGAGATTTTAACATACTGCACTATCCTCTAAGGTAATCCATAAACCAGTCAAGTTGTTTACTCCTAATACTACACTTCTAATTTTCCAATCAATATGTTATGATTAACAGTATCAAAGACCTTTTGTAGGTCTAGAAATAGCCTGTCTTTTATCCAGAGCTTTGTAAAGTTGCAGGATAATATCTATTGCTGCATCTAGTGTACTAGTGTTTTTTTTTAAATCCATACTGATAGTCATATAATATTTTATATTTCTCCAGGAAAGTAACTAGTCTAATCTTCATACATTTCTCTAATATTTTAGCTTTTGCAGGTAATATTGAGATTGGTCTGTAGTTGTGTAAATTTGTTCGATCTCCTTTCTTAAATATTGGGACAGCTCTTACTATTTTACATCCTGAAGAACTGCTTACAAACTAAAAGATAGGGTAATAAATTTGGAAAGATGTTTACTGATGTTATGTTTGCATTTTATGAATAGAGAATTTGGCAACATATCTCTTGTTTGATTGTCCTTTTCCTTTAGTGTTTTTATAATAGTTGTGATTTCTTCTGGTGTAATAGGTGATAAGAAAGAAGTGTTCCCATTTTTTTATTTATTTTTTATTATTTATTTATATTTCTTTCTACTGATTGTATTTGTGCGGCAAGGTTTGACCCAACATTCACAAAATACTGATTAAAGTGGTTTACGATTTGTTTCGTATCATATGTTTGTGTTCCATTTACACACACTTCATTAATACAATTGTTGTTTCCCTGGGGTTTGTTTGTAATTATTTCACGTATTTTTTTTCCATGTTTCGTTTCTATCACCTAAGTTCTGTTCAACTTCTTCCCTATAATACTGTGTCTAGTTTTCATTTTTCAGTCGTAACTAGATTTCTGAACATTACATACTCTTCCGTTAGGTTACTGTTTTGGGGATATTTTTTAGTGTTAGCAAACAAGGAGTTCTTTCTGTGGATAAGTTTCTCTAATGATTTTGTCATCCGCTTTATATGATAATAATTTTTATTTAGTTCTTACTAGGCCTATGTTTAACTGAACACTTTTCGACACCTTTTTGAATATAGTTTATCATATCTTGGAAGTATATCTCTATATCATTCTCATTACTTACGAAGTCATTTAGCTCTAAATAGTTAATTAACTTTTTATAATCAGTTATCATTACTTCACGGGTATATGTTGGGACTGTTTTGTCTGTATGAGTATCTTTACTATCAAATATATCTAAAACCAGTATGTTATGGCCACTTACATCATTTACAATATTGCTAATCTTTTATTTACTTTTAATATTGTTTACAAAATTATGATCAATTAGGGTAGAGCTGTTCTCTGTTACTCTGGTTGGTAAATGATGGTGACAATTATACAGGCCATAGGACAAGAAAAAATCTTTGTAAGATTTTACTAAAGGCTTAATTTTCAAAAGTGTTACATTCGTGCCCCCGCAAATAATAACATTATGAGACTTAAATTGTATTAAAATATTTTCCATGTCATGCAGCAGATTATGCTCATTGTCCTCTCTAGGGTTATACATACCTACACTACTGTAGGCTGTTCACGGTAAAGTTAGCACTTTTTAAGGCCTTTCTAAATTTTTGCTTTCACTCAATTGCCATATTTCTGCTGCTTTTTAATATAAGCATTGCAATGTCGCCAATAAACACAGTGTATACATTTCACCACCATCAAAATTTAATGCCTGAGGATGCAATAAGATATATTTATTAGTGGTTAATGCCTGTTGGGACGGCCTTAAAAAGTGCTCACTTTAGCGTGAACATCCAATATATACTTTTTTGTTTGTTTTTTATTTCAACACACAATATGCTATGGACACTATTAATAGAGTTAATTACCCTAACAGACCAGTTTTAATGAGTGTATATAGCTACCCCACCTCCCAGCTTCCCATTTGTGCAAATAAATGTGGCAGTGTATTCAGGCAACTGAAAATACATTGTTTCATTAGTGTTAATACATATTTCTCCTAACACTAACACATCGATTTCTTTATTTTTACACAATAGTATTGCCAGATCATTTCATTTATTCCTTAAACTTCTTATATTGTGAGAGAGCACTCGTACGGACAGATCATTACGGTCTTGTTGATCAGCTGCAAATAGTTCATAGGTATCATACGAAGTTTCTAAGCAGTCTATAGCAGAAGTATAGTCGTCTAAATCGTCAGGATCAGTATCCATTTAAGGTCATTTGGTTAGTTCTACTAATAGGTCGTGACTCACCTTTATCACCAATACTGGTTTCATTGCAATGATTTCTTGATGTCACTTAAATGCTCTTCGCTCTTGATCCAAACTGCCGAATCATTTTCGGACTTTCTAATAAACATTTTACAGTCCTTAAGCCACACAAATTTTATTTGCGGGCGTAAATCCCTGGCTGTCTTGTAAAGCAGCTTGTTGTAAGGTGTAAGATTGTAATTTAGGTATATCTTCCGGTTTGGAAAGTCATTGACACCAATACTTTGATTTCCAAGATTTGGCACAGATTTTTTGGCTTTAAGAATCTCTTCTTTTTTCCATCTACACACTAGCTTCAAGATGATAGGGCGATGATTATATGTTTTTGATGACGGCAACCTATGTGCAATGCCAATGTCATCCTGAGTGAGTAGTATCTTAAGTTCTTTACTAAGGTCCACTATTATCTTGTACACATCCTCATCTTTTTTTTGTGGTATGCCATGTATTTCTATGTTGTTTTCCCTCTGATATTGCTTCAGTTCTTCCATATCTCTGTCTAGTTTTTTGACTTCAGGCATACACTGCAGAGTGGTTTTTATCATTTGGACATTTTTTTAAATATCTCCAAACTCTTCATTGAAGTGTTCTAATAATTTTTGGATTGATTTATTTTCTTCTGCGGTTACTTTGATTAAGTCCCCAGCCTTGCCAGTTCTTTTTCCATTTTAGTCAGTGCACCAGACACATTATTTTGTAGACCCCTAACCTCACAGTCTTCCCTACCAAAGTGACGAGTAAAGTGACGTCACGTGCCGGTAGGTATTCTGAGACGATGCGCGAGCGATAGTTTTCACGGTCTGCCCCTCTGCACTCCCAAAACTGGTTCCTGGGTCGGCTTCTTTGATCTCCAGCACACGGGCGAGGAGGATCGCGTCATGGCGTCAAGGTGGGTCGCCCCGAACATGCTTGATAGACACCAATGGTTTTCCACACCCCAACTGTGACGTCATATATTACGTCGTGCTTGCCAAACACGTGCCAGTGGAAAGACCGATTGAAACTGTCCTTCGACTCGACCTGCTCCCTCTATACACGCGAATATACTTTCTTGTGGTTGATTGTGTAACACTGTACTACCTAGCGTGTGAATAAAATTCCCAGCATCTGGAACAAAGGTTTCATGGGGTCCTTATATTTTACGGTGGTGGTGTATACTGCAGAGAATACTTAATCTTTGAAATGAAAGAAGTGCTGAAAGAAATTAGATACGTGTATAGTCCATTCACGGTTACTTCACACTTTTCTGAAGCTCTGCTAAATTCCTACTTTTGGTTACCGATTATGTATCCATCCGCTACATGTCAACATAAACACTGCCATGTGACTTCTACGTTTTGACTGTCAAATGCATTGTTTTCTGTTTACAGCTGTTCAAAGAATTATGTCATATTTCAAAAACCATTAAGTACGAATATTCATAATTTAGGCCTATAACCATATTTAGGTCAGCTTTATAACTTTTAAGTGATGCCTATATGATAATGACGATAGTTCTTACGGTTATTATTTTACATTGTTAACATATTTGTTATACACGATATAGCACATTACATAATAAACGTTAATATTTCTACCGCGTCTGTGTTTAACCCTGTTACAACTGTGGGGGAAAGAACTGTATTATTGAACCCCTTGTTACTGATGTTTTTTTGGGTTATTTCGTTTAAAGGACGGCCTTAGTTGGAATAAATATTAAGATGGAGCAACCAGTCCAACAAAGAAAGACAGTAAATTCAAACACGCGACTCGTGTCGCTTATTTTTTTGACGTAGCAGTGACGAACTTAAAATAGATTGGTGAACATGCATACAAATATGCGTACCGAAAATTTTATTCCACTCATATTTCTTTGCATAGGTATTTATTTTTACTAGGTTTATTTAGTTATTTATTTAAAATTTTCAGGCGGGGCATAGTTATTTGTTGTGATTGTGGCAAACATTCAGATCACAAAAACGTAAGCACGTTACACCATTGTGTTTCAAAAACCTAGGGCGAAGTTATGTTGTGATAAACAGAAGTGGCGTTAATATAATTAACTTCGTCATAAAAACAGTTCACGGTTAAAACTTTTAAATTTCACATGTCCAATATTTGCAATCACACACACACCGGGTCAGCGTAACGACCACGAAGCAACCACACCATTTCACATGCAATGGTTACGACACACACGTTACGGTATATTTACTACTGCCATGGAAAAACATGTTTATCACAACATCGTAACTTGCTTAGGTAGGTATAAATAACACAACGTGTACAAACCTTATGTGGTAATTTGAAGTGTTTTTCGAAGCAAGAAACACAAACGTTTCGTTTAGTAACAGCAATACGCCATGTCATCATGTCATGTCGCCACTCTCCACTTCTGCTAACTTCGGATTTGTAGCCCTCCCGCCATCACATCTAAATATTTTAAGTATTCGAACATTAAAATCGCTTTTCAGTTGTAAGTTACACATTCAAGAATCGTCATTTTTAATGTAATAAGTATGAAATATGATAAAATTGAAAATATGGATAATTCTCCTGCTTCTACTAGTGGTGCGAAACTTCCAGAAGACAGACAGACAGACAGACAGACAGACAGACAGACAGACAGACAGACAGGGCGACAAGCTCCGCTCCGCCGACAGTTTCTTGGTCGGTCCAAACAAACACCATGTCACTAGGGCCTACCGACCGTATTTTGGGCTGATGCTTTTAACTGTAACAATGAAATATGTTTCCACCAGGGCTACCAAAAAATTTGAATATTTCAATAGGCAACGTTTAATTTACAAATAGCACACCTAAAAACGTGGTTAAAACAATATTTTAACTGTGAATTATTTCTGACTAGCCATAGCCAAAACATCGCTGCTCTCACTGTTTTTAATTCGTATTGAATATGAAATCAATATTACTAGTTATAGAAGATACTAAGTTAAAGTTTCATTTATTCAGAAAATCTAATACTTTTAAAGTTAATCAGTGTTATATATTTGTGGTATACATGCTAGTTTAAAAAAAAAAAAAAACATAACATATCACTCATAGGGTGATTTTTCAAAGGTTTGTTTCGAAACAGCCGAAGAAACCGTGGATGGACTGTTATTAGAGTGACTTACTTTGCCAGGCTGTGCTATATTTTATACCGTTTAAGACTTAAGAGGATCGAAATTATGTTCCCTTATTTTAAAGACACGTACATTACAACTGGCAGCCGGCGGTACTGCGAGAATATATAAAAACTGGGGGAAAAATATACAAAATATTTAATGAAATGCTGTGTCCGTTGTGTTTTTATTTACTTATATTCAAAATGTATATTAGTCAAGAGCAGGGGTTTTTTTTTTAATAAGCATATTTATTTTGCTATTTTCGTTCATTTTTCTTTTGCTATGAAAATTAACGCCTTCAGCTGGCTAAACGGCTGAATAAGAAGCTCTGAAATGTCAGGTGTTGGGTTTTAACGCATGTTCATTCACTGCACATGTGTTCAATGTCTACATAGTACGCAGCCCGGCAGATGTTTTACCTGTGCTCGAGTTTCGTCTAGGCCAGTGTTTGAATTGAAGGGAAGCTGGGGAATTTCCCCCTTCTGGATTTTCCTCACTAACCTCTTCATTCCTGTGTTCACTTTCGACTGGGGAAAGAAAATGTTTGTATCCGTAATATTGTTTTTTTTAAATATTTTTTTTATATATAAATGTTTCTTGCTATTTTGTATTGATAATACGATTTTGTGATTGATTTGTGAAATATCTATTGTTTTCAAAAATGTTTGTTGGTGTCTTTGTATTCATAATAGGATTTTGTCATTCAGTAGCGAAATATCTAGTATCTGTTAATTTGTAAGGTAGGCTATAAAAAGTTATCAGTGAACCAAAAATTCGAAGTAGGGTAAAGTTAGGTAATTCCGTGGTATCAAATAATACCGTGGTAGATATGCTCTCTGTCACGCCGTAGCTTTCCGTGGTGAAGTTATAAACAGGGGGGGATGGGGGTGTATTTACTGGCGATGAAAACAGTAGTGGACAATTTTATTTCTCAGAAACAAACTTTCCGGTGTATAAATTTCATATTAACACATGTCGAAGGTAAGCTGTACATAATTAACTTATAAAATTTACATGGATACTTTCATATTTAAGGTGTGCGAGCTTAGCAACGGGATGTTTTTTCTTAGGTTTTGGGATTGTTTCCTTCAAACTTCGCGTTGAGATGGCGCCGAAGCGGAATAAACCAGCACACTTCTACACGTCTGAAAGCCTGAAAGAAGCGTTTGCGGTTGCTGAAGGATGAACTGAAGTGAAGTTAGCTTCGAATCCCAGATTCGAATTTGTCTTGCCAACTTTTTTCTATGTGCATACAAACATCGCACTTTGCACCCCAAACCTGTAATAAAGTTGCTTGTTTAAGGGGTTTCAAATTATAAACCGTAATTGCACATGTTATAGAACTATAGCACGATAATAATAACATTGCTTGAGTAATAAAACCTGCATCAGTATTTAGGGGACGGCTCATGAATTCCATGATAAAGCCATTGAAACTTCACACTTTGTACTCCAAACCTGTAATAAAGTTGCATGTGTAATGACTCTCACGTTAAAAACCCTTAATTGCACATGTTATGGACCTATAGTACGTTCATAACACCTATCTGGCGTAATAAAATATACATCTATGGATCTACATGGAGGAGACGGCTCATAAATTCCATGATAAATCCATGGAAACATCGTAAACCTGTAATAAAGTTTCATATTTAAAGTGTCTAAAATTAGAAACACTTAATTGTACATGTTATAGAACCATGGCACGTTAATAACTCCTTGCTGGAGTAATAAAATATGCATCTACATTGAGGAGACAGCTAATGAATTCCATGATAAAGCCATTCAAACATCGCACTTTGCACTCCAAACCTGTAATTAAATGGCATGTTTAAGGGCTCTCAAATTAAAAACCATTAATTATTCCAAGCTAACTTCACTTCAGTGAAGTATGAAGGATGGACAGTTTACAAGGCTAGTAAACATTTTAGTATCCTGTGGGGTACATTTAACGATTATTGCACTAATTTTAGCAGATCCAGGTAATGCAACTCTTGCAAAAATTGGAAAGCCGTTGGTTATGCCGCCTGAAATTGAACTAAGGTAGTGAACTACATAACAATGCAGTCGTTAGGCTTTGGACTTACAGTTAACCAGATCAGAAGCGTGGGGTATAGGGTTGCTGAAACTGCAAGACTCAACACCCTTTCTCTTCAGATAAGTGCAAAAATTTTGTTTGTGTAAATTTATTTAGAAAATTTGAATATTTTTACCATTTGTGAATTATGTTGTGTAATGTGATTTTTCTTTATGTCAGATGTAGAAGGCCTTCATTACTATGATAAGTGCAATTTCATTGCCTCCCACCTATGCGAACCGGGTTCGATTTCGGGTGGAGTCGCTCCCGGATTTTCGCATATGGGAATCGTGCCGGACGATGCCGCTGGTCGGCGCGGTTTGTTTCGGATCTCCCGGTTCCCCCGTCCTTACATTCCGGCGCTGCTCCATACCTCACCCCGCTTCACCCTCATCGGCTCTTTAAGACCTCGATGTTAAGAGCCGCCCAAATAACTTCACTCCTTCACTCACTCACTATCGGATACCTAAGTAACTTAAATTAATGCTAAAAGCAGTAAGAACGTTACAAACCATTATAACAAACTTCTAAGGGTAATATATTAGAAATAATTACACACACACACACACACACACACACACACATATATATATATAAATATATATATATATATATATATATATATATATATATATATATATATATATATAATGTGCGACCAACGCGAAATTATTTCCCCTGCTTCAATTTTACCAATTCTAATGCTGGTACAAACACTACTGAAGTCTGTTCACGATAAAGTGAGCACTTTCCCCAACTTTTTCCCAAACAGGCATTAACCCCTAATAAATACGCTCTATTGCAGCCTCGAGACATGAGATTTTGAGGGTGGTGAAAATATATACCGTATTTATTAGTCACATGACAGTGCTGATATTAAAAAGAGACGGAAAGATAAAAACTGGCTTAAAAGAAAGATTTGGAATGGCCTTAAAAAGTTCTCATTTTAACGTGAATAGCCTATAACATAGCGGATACAAACGTAAACACAGTTGCTCGTATCTTCTCAATAACGCAGCTTTGTAAAGTACTCGCACACCCGTCTGAAACTGGACTCAAAACAGTGTTGTTTATTTAGTTTTATGAGTTCTTATTTTAAAATTTATCAGACTTTGGTTTTATTTATTTATTCAACAGTTAGCATAATAGTGTTACACGCTCGCTGCTTGTCCCGCTTGAGAGAGTGGAAGATAAGGACGAAGAAGTGATATGGTAGCTGGCGGCTAGTCACTAAGGAAAGTTGGAATGATAGGCGAGCGATAATCCTACCTGGGTTTCGAGTATAAGGCGTACCGCCTCGCATTCTTCTGCGTGCCACCGTGATAAACCTCTTGTGGCTCGCAGGCCCCTGACATTCAGCAGATCAAATTCCTGCATTTATCTGAAAGAATATTTGTGTTCTGATAGTTTTTGCCTCTCCCAGCCAGGCCCGGGGTGCGGGGAATATTCCAGATCAAGGCCAGCGTCGGCCTCCTAGCCGGGAGTTTACGAGTGTCTGGAGTTTGGATGATTGTGCGACCTTGAGCAATAGACAACGAGCGAGAACAACTGGGAGGAAAATCCGCGACTGCGAGCATTGCCACAGTGAAGGGTGCAACTGGCAGTCAGGACTATAGAACTGGATACGTGAGTGAAAGACATTACAAATTTTGGCAGTAGGCAGTTTGAATATGTGTTAATGATGGATGTGAGTTAGCTGACTATAATCAGAGACATTGAGAAGTATTTTAACTAGGGTTGAAATATTCATTGAATATTGCGCTCACTGAGAAATGAAAAATATAAAGTAGAAATAGTTAGATTGATGCTGTAAATATTATGTGTGGGAATAAATTAAAATAAAATTTATTTATTTTGTTTGTTTTTATTAAGACCTCCATCCGTCACGATCTTGGATACCCCCCTCAGGCGTCTTGTAACAATAAGTAATTATTTGTCTATATACAAGATCCAATCGCGTCTAATTCACGTCTTATAATTCAACTAGTGTTATATGGCTTTGATTTTATTTTTCTCAGTGTTAATTTTTCCAGTGTGTTGCCATAGTAGACGCTGTTATTTATTTAGAGAAGAAAATTAACTTAATGTTGGAAATAATTTCGATAGTCTCTATTTTTGTCTACTTTCCTTCTCGTGAATGCCCTCTCCCGCATAGCATACATATCATCAACATACACTTAGCATTCACCAAACTGGTTTATATTAATTTGTATATTTTATAATAAAACAAAGGTTAATTTAGATTTTTGAATTTTGGATGATAGAAAGCCTAAAAACTGAAAATATTTTAGTGTTTATCCTGGCAATAAACTGTAACCGGTCGCCCTTTTATTTCATGTATTATTTATTGATCATAATGCTGTCTCCCAGAGACAAAAGTAACGCTGAATGATGTGTGTGTGTGTGGTTTGTGTATTTCCGGTAATGAGACAGCCTGCTTGTTTCGGGCAGCCTTGACTAATGCCTGAGAGAACGATGAGATGGGGCGGAGTAGCGGCGAAATGATGGCGGGAGAGTAAACCGGAGTACCTAGAGAAAACCCCACGCCATTGCAGTGTAAATAAAAAGTAATTGAAATTCCTAAACTGAAATTGAAGTTTTTAACCTTCACGTAGTATGGAAATTATACCGCATATTATGCTGCAGATATAATAATGTTGAGCGGTAACTACTACACGAAGTTGGGAACTTGCCTACACATTTGATTCTTTTCTGTGCAAATGTAGGAACGCTACCATGGATGCACGAGGAAGATAAACCTTGCCATTCGCGCTTTCACACTACGTGTGTATTACTAATTTGGTAAATTGGCGATTAATTTCTTAGAGCATGCAGTGTCCACCCCATTCTTGTCATGAGAATCCCCATATTGAAAATTCCCGTTCACTAGAACCTAGTATAAAATGGGAGACCCCTACGACGGAAGGATATAAGTGTCTAAACTCTAAGTAGTGCGATTCCCTCTGAAAATATTATGTATTGAATGAAAAGTGTATACTAGTAAAGTTTCACTTTTATATTCTCCACAAGAATACTTTAAACCTTGATGGTTTCAACAGCCTATCCTAAATAATACAATAGTATAATAAGAGTGGTCGGTAGTTTCCCCCGTTGGCACAGCGTCTATTTGTAGTGCGTAGTATTTAATATCACGCCTCGTAAATTTCTGGTTTTTCTACTGTCGGAACCCTCCTTCCGCGTTGGTGACGGCAAACTGCGTGTTTCGCAACGTTTTCTTTTTTACGTGCGCCCGTCGTCCGGCTGCCTTCGCGGCGATGGCGGGGGAAGGAGCAGGGATGGGCGTGTTTGAAGTCGTGTTGACGACGCATGTTAACGGCCGACGGCGACGGCTTGTTGACTAGCCACGAGCTTGTGCGCCTGTGATTGGTCTATAAAAGTCACGCCAGCTCGCGCGCCCCCCTCTCTTACGACATGTTTTGTTCGCGGCAAAGGCCCGTTCACGGCCTGCCTGCCGGCCGAGCCGACCCGTCGCCATTGCGTAATTGTTACGGGACGCACGGATGTGAAATGCCTGCCGGGTTCGATGGGTATTGACGACAGTTTCCCCAGTACAGACGATCCGTGTTCTCCTGTCACTTATGCCCGGTTGCACCATTGTGGTTCGAAACTTGATCGGAGATCGGATCTAAGATCGATACAGAAAACTGTTGCACCATTCGAGTTCAGAGCTGGACTGGAGATCGAGATGAAGTTCATTTCGAACCGCCTAAATTAGCGGTTCGAAATCTCGATCCGAGCAGCCATCTTCGACAAATGTAGTTTGTAAATACGCCAACAGATAGAACTACTTTCGTTTCTTTTCTTGGGAAATTAAAACAGCATTATACGCACTTGAATATTATTCAGTAAAATTCGTACAACAATAATATATCGCACATCTAGTTCTATCTATAGTGAAAAATACGCCTGCTTCCATTACGTAATATATTACGAACCAATAGCAAAATTTGTCTCATATTTAATCTCTATCTCTCACTTTGGAACCAAGCTCGATGAATCGGGGATCCAGAATCATGAAATTTCGTTGGTGCAACACTTTTACATCAAACCAAGATCAATCTGGATCCTGGTTCGGAACTAGGATCATTCGATCTCGGATCGGGGAAGATGTAGGTGCAACTGGGAATAACTTGTTGAAGCGGCATAATTCCTTTGCAATATACGGTGTTTGCACATAAGATGAAAATGACTTAAATGTCACGTTCTTCAGAAAGTAAAAAGCATTGGCAAACAGAAATGAGCGGTATTTTGAAACGTTGAATCTCTGGATTGCGGAGAAACTTCCGCTACTGTACGTATGTTAAAATGTGTGAAATAATTACCGGGCAGATGTAATGCCTGTTGTATTCAAGTTGAGCCCGCATATTTCCAGGCTATGTGTAACACTCCGTATCCCAAAATCCACAAAACTACTGTAATTCATTCGCAGTTATTTCCAACTTTTCTGAAGTCATCTTAATGCTCTAATTTAAAGGATATTCCTCTGCCTCATGCAAACAAAGCTTCACCAAGTCTAGAAAATTTCACAAAATGTATACCGCACCATATTCCTGCTGACTCAGTGTGATAATATTTTGTGTAAGAACTATTTCTTAGTAAAGGTTGTTCACGATCAAGTGAGCACTTTAGAAATGAACCTTAGGAAACGTCACTGCCCTTGCATGTATATATTTTAATGGGCTCACTGGGTGACATTCATCCAGTAAAGCTAATTTTACCGTGAACAGCGTATATATATTACCAACATACCTGGGGCCACGGTGGCTGAGCGATTAGTACGCTCTCCTCCCACCAAGGCGAACCGGGTTCAATAACCGGCCGGGTTATCGGATTTTCGCACGTGGGAATCGTACCAGAAGATGCCGTTGGTCGGCTGGTTTTCTCGGGATGTCCCGTTTCCACCGCCCCTTCATTCCGGCGCCACCCCATATTCACTTCAATCGCCCCCTTCAGCTCTCAAGACCTCGCTGTTAAGAGCCGTCTTAATCTCTTCACTTCACCAACACACCTATTTTATCAATTTATATCCATATATATTATAATGAAATATTATGGTTTTAAATAAAATATATATAGAAATTTATTGTAACCAAAAATTAAATACTTTTATGTTAACAGAAGTATAAAACGCGTGTGATAACATGGCATATTTAGCAATCAACCAAACACGTCACACATAGAGTGATTCTTCAAAGGTTTGATTGAAAAAGTGTAAAGAAACCGTGAATTGACTATATTTAGGTGGAACATAGCGGATATTCCGTGGCCGTGCTGTAGCCAGGTTCGTAATAGATTTTTAGGGCTTATTTTAATCAAGGAAAATAACTAAATGTAATTTATTTATTTATAGCAAAGGTTAAAAAGAATTCGGTAGTGACGTTCACTAGCTCTGTAACGAAAACAACAATATTTACCTTATCTATCACAATAGGCTCAAGAATTAATTTTATGTCAGTTGCGAAAATTGCGCAGTAGATATCTGATACTACAATATCTAAATTAATCAGTTTATTCCTGAACTTACTTAGGGATGAATTACAGTGTCTATTGTTCACTTAGAAGTACTAAAAGTACTCCCGACAGTCGTGAAACTCACGCCCGTCGGTTGCACGCCGCGAACATTCTTGCAGTCACCCTTATCTACGCGCGCACAGTCTTTTCGTGCAGTGTTTGATTGCATTCGGTGCCTTTGTGTCGAAATAGTAATTGTCAAATTCTGCTGCACCCTGTTCTGAGCACTCTCGGTTCTCTAAGGTACACTCGTTTATTGGCCAGTGACATAGGCCTATATCATTTCACAATCACAGACAATGTTTTTGCTCGTAGCTTCTAGGTCTTGCCGCGCCCGCCCGTCTACTCGACGGGGGACACAGATCACACTGTCAACGCAGGTGTTCCAGCTCTCACGCACTTGCTCACAAGAATCAATGTCCTATTACGATGCAGCAACACGAACTGCAACACCTTTCAGTAGTAGGGACGCACTGCACAGATTTTGAATTATATCGGGATCCTGCTGCTAGGCTACAGGCCCTCTCTCGAGATTAAAGTGAGTCCCGGAAGCAAGGCTACAGGTCCTTCGCTCCCGCTTCAGTAGTGTGTTTTGGTAGGTTCGGGAACACAGGAGCCGGCGCCGGTCCCCCCCCCCCCCCCGCCTTCATGGATTACGACGTAAATTAAAGGTATCAGTAATTTGGGATAGTGGACTGTAGTTTTTGGCTAGTAGTCTGAAGTGCTATTGAATTTAATTAATGTACACTGTTAAAAAAAGTTGTAGGAAACAAGAAACTTGCCCAAGGCAAACTGACAGCTGACTGGACAGCCAAGGATGCCAGCCGGTTATGGGAAGAAGTTTCTGTGAAATTGAAAGTTTGTGCAATAATAACAACATATGTTATTTACAGAGTTTTATATGCAAGACTGACTAATATAATAACTTACGTCTAACCACCAAACTACGAGGCACTGAACAATAATGAACATCAGTAGTAGGTCTATGTAAATTACACTTTTGCTCATAACCTCATTTGCACTCTCAACACACATTTTACTTCTTGTCCATTCAACAAGTTCTTAATTTGCATACGATTAGACATTTGGCACATCATAAATGATGTGTAAATTGAATTCACACAGCATCAACAGTCATCTTATGTCTAATATTTTGTTTGTTTTGATGTGCTACTTGTCTACGACTCCACATCTCGCATGGTGATAATCGAGACAGTGGCCACTCGCATGGTCGATACGTATACAATGGCTCTCGTATGGTTCGATCTTACCATTTTCTAAAATCGTACGAGTTACAGCCGCAATTCGAAGATTTCGTATACGAGTGCAGTTCGAGCTTAGGCCCCCAGGGCTTGAAGCACAGCCCCCTGCTGGGTGAAGGTCTAGATAAGTCGCACACTTGCTCTCACCCTGATACTCATATTAGGTTCGCATGCAAAGTGGTTTAACACGTGTCGGAATAGGCTGGCCGGCACAGTTGCTGTTCGGACCGTGAAGAGTGAATGTTGTCTGTGGATACCGTGCTCGTCGATGATGATGGAACAGGACATATATTTGTGCTGCTACTGTAAGACGACCTTTTCTGAAATAACCAGCTGCAGACAGCACGAGGCTGGTTGTCATCAGAATCCAGAGTGTACTGTGTTCACATGCGAAACGTGTACATCACTGTTTGCCCGATGTGTTGACTTGAGCAGTCATCTTGCAACATGTAACTCTGCACTGTCTGACATGATAATTTTCGAAGAACATATGCACATGTTGACGATTTAAAGACACATGCTCTCAAGCTGATACTCATGTCAGGTTGACACTGTAGAGGTGGGATGGGTGTACAAAGTAATATTCCCTCCACTACTGAGCAGATGGGGACATAGTTTCGACCTTTAGAAAGGAGGGCATGCTACACCCACAGTAATTTACACAAAGTTGTTAACCTGTCTTGAAAGTCGGCTGCAGTGAGGGCTCAGCGTGCTGGGTGAAGGACTTGCTACTTCGACTGGTACAATGCTTAATACCTACTGATGAAATGAGTGTTAGTACCTATTATACCCATGAAGCTGATGATCTTACATTTTGTTTTGCATGAAGATGGTGTAAGTTGGTATGATGTCTATCATAGAGCATGCCTCTATGGATCTAACTGCCTCCATGGCTGGAGAACAGTGTTGTTTCTGTTGAATGTTCTTCAGCAAAAGTTGTCATGCTCGTTGCCATGAGAGAAGCAACTGTACAAAAGGACCGACCTACAGAATACTAACATGTGATATGTGTAGTGCTACATTTGGTAGAGACGATAATCTCAAGAGACACACTGGTACATGTAAAGGTAACAAACCTTTGCCTGGCATGCGCCAGCATGTGTTGTCGCACGACAAGGCTAGCCTTCCTGCTGATTCGTCTTGTACCCTAACATTCGTTCGAGCGCGCCCATAACATTACGAGGGCCTGCGTGGTGTTCCAAAGCAGTGTGCAAAGACGGAACTACGAGTGCTGTAGAGCACGATTTGTGCGAATAAGGAACTATGAGTGCTGCAGAGCATGATGTGAGCGAAGAAGGACCTATGAGTAGCAAAGAAGGATCTATGAGTGGTGTAGAGCATGTACCAGACTGATCATCAGGAGTTATACATATTACATCTGCACCGCAAACATGTAAAGTTTAAATTGAAAATGCTACCCAAGACACCGGCAACAAATCTGTGACCTACAAGTCTGCTGGTGATGCCAATGTGTATTCTACTGATGATGATGATGTGTTGACAACTGCAAAGCAAAAGTGTACACATGTTGCTGGGGATGTTGCATATTCTACCGATGAAGATGAAGTGCCGACATTTGTCAGGCGAAGGCATACACATGGTTCTGAAGACCCCAATGACCTAGTTGATAGACTTCGATTGTTGGTTGCCTCATAGAGGGTTGGATATATATTTCTGTCATTGGAGAGATACATGGCATTATTGATGAACTCGGAGCCAGAGGCTTTATTGAATGATATAATAGATATATGTATGTGTGTATGATTTGCTTATGCATGTAAATCAATACATTAACAATAAGTTTGTTTGTTTTTCCTAATTCCTCCTGGCTAAGCAATGTACCTACTGCTATGTGTTAGCAGTCTGCTAGAGTGGCATCCCCAGTGTAGGTTTTTTTTCGAACCTCTGACTGCAAGTATTTCGAATGAACATGCATATGTTTTTTTTATTGCATATCATGCTGTATTTAATTTTCTATTGTACACTCTAGAGGGCAACTGGGGACAGCAAGCAGCTGTCTGTAGGGACCTGAGCTCGAGACGTTTCTCTATGGGTAAATGCAACATCGAGGTTATCATATTGGAATGGCTGAACATGTAATGGTGGACGGAAACTGTCTTAAGTGCATACATAAATGGTTCGGGTCGACTGCTTGTAATTTCAACGGCTTGATACATGCATTGAAGGTTTGGACAGATTATCACTATCTGTAATTACAAAGGGTCGGTACATGAGTGCAGGTCGGAGACAGAGTATGACTTCATGCTAGTCTCTTCATGGGCAGTGGGATCGACGAATGTCTGCAGGCGTGTCAGCATGCACTTTCGACAGGAATTGAACCTATGATAAACTGTTTAGTCAACTAAAAATTTATTGGGTGCGGGAATTTGAACCCACACTCCCTTTTACTGGAACCAGTGTTTAATTGCAGATGCCTTAGGCTGCTCGGCCAACCTGACAATTTGTATTACTGGTGGAATTACATGGCTTTTTTTTGTCGAATGGCATACGGTGTATGGTCTGCTTGTGTAATACGCACATGTTGGTAGGTATATTTCCTTTCTTCACTCTAGTGGACGGTGGTAGAAAGCACACAGAGCAATGCATATGACTATCTCTCTCTGATTGCATGTGTGTGTGATGAACTGGGTACCCGAGTGCATGTCGGGGACTGTCTGTAATTGTGAACACTGTTATGTATTATGAGCACTGTTGTAGACAATGACAGTTACTCTCTTCATGTTCGTATTTTAGCAGTGGGGCCCCTTGCTTTCTCCTTAACGAACGAACATCCAATTTCGGCTTTATGACGACTTGTATTACCACTTTCTATGGGAATCGAACCTGCGATACCACGCAGATGATCCAGCGTACATGCATTGTTTCCTTTCAATAGTATGCCAGTGCGTATGTTGACAAGGGGGAGGTGTCTACAGTGCACAGAGGGCAGGACTGGTCATTGAAGTCTCGGCTTCCAATGAGGTCACATCGATGATGGCGTGATGCGCTCGTGGACTACTGGTAATTCCCTGCTAAACAAGTTAAGGTAGGGGGTAATTCATTTCATAATAAGCTTATCGGTGTAGCATGTGTTGTTGTATGTGCGAAGTAGCGAGTGACATCTCATTATGTACATACATCGAAGTCTTGGTACACAATGCACGAGTGCAAGGCAAGGTCGGTCTCCCCCCCCCCCCCAGTGGTGTGGTACTAACTGACTGTCTTGAAGTATGTATGTGCATTCAAGGTTCGGGTTTTGTATGTCTGTAATTATTATTACCTGCTTCGGTACATGCATGCGGGTCGGAGATAAAAAAATGTATTTAATACAACCTGAGTGTGTGTGTACTGGTTAAATTGTTACATTTATAATGCTTTCTTTTGAGCTGGTGGAAGTATTGTTTCCTTGCCAATATGGCTGGGAGCATTATTTCGGTAATGTTAGGGACAGCTTTTTTTCAACAAGTGTATTTCAGAAGCTGGTGATTAATCGTGAACTATCGTCATTACTCAATGTATGGACACCGAACTGATCGGGGCTAGCTGTTGTGCTTATATTTGTGCTTAGGAGACAGTATTCTTCGATGCCTTTCGGTTAGTGTTGGTAATTGTATCTGAAATGGTTCAATAATTACGAGCAGCTACGCTTATTCATAGCCATGGGTCAAATGTAACCCCTAGATCCTTCTGTCAATTTTTTGTACCGATGACGTCTAAGTGCTTAATCTTGAATGTCGCACTGTGCTGGGGCGGGTAGTGTGCCAACAATGGTCATTTGTACAATGACGGTCGCCGGTGGTGGAGGGTGACCATGATGGCAGCCAGTAGGCTGACGAGAAGGAAATGCTGCCTGGGTGACCTCCCACATACCTAAAATTGATAGCTATGTTATATGGTTCGGAAATTACCACCACGTATGCTTCTACGTTGACATAGGGCACCCCTTCTCCTAGTTATGGTTGATGTCCATGTTATGTATTAGGCAACTATAACTCAAAACGATTGGGTAATTACAGTCAGCGATGATTATATTTTGACATAGGGATACTTGACCCCATTAACCTTCTAGTTGTGTCTGATGTCTCTGTTATGAATGTGGCAACTATAACTCGAACAGTTCGGAAATTACAGCCATCTATGCTTATATGTGGTCATATGGCATACTTGACCCACGACCCTTCTCCTAGTCATGGTAGATGCCAATGTTGTGTCCTGAGTATGAGGGTGGGAACGGGTGTCTGTTCTCTGTTACACATATGCTCGGGGGTCGGCGCGCGGTGACATAGCTGGAGTTTAGTACGGGCGGTGGTGAGCTTGTGAGGAAGTATGACCAGGGGTGATAGGGTCATGTGGAGGGGGGAAGGAAGAGCTACCAGAGAGTACGAGGAAGTGTGGCAGGTGGGGTTGCCGAGGAGGAGAGTGTGTGTGAAGAAGTGTGTGTGGCCTTGCCGAGGGAACAGGAAATAGGGGGTTCTATCGTGCACAAGAAGACAGGATTGGTCATTGTGGTCTCCGCATCCAGCGAGGTCACATCGTCGATGAAGACAACGACGATGGTAAGATGCACTTGTAACCAATGTGTATTGACTACTACACCAGTTAAGGTAGGGGATTATTCGTTTTCATAATAGGATGCTTATTGTTCTAGCATGTGTTATTGTATGTGCAGGGACTCTGCTGTCTAGCAGTGACTGTATTCATTTCGAGTGACATCTGATTACATACATACATATATTGACAACTTGGTACATGGCTCATGGATGCAAGGCTGGTGGAACTGACAGACTGTATGTAAGTATGCTGTTACACGAGTGCTCAGGCGGGGGGTGGGGGGTCGGCATGTAAGCGAGTCGCTGGCCGGGTGGTGGCGAGTGGTTGAGGATGTATGGTCAGGGGTGATGTAGGCAGGTGGAGGGGGAGGACAAGGGATAGAGAGAGAGTGAGAGCGAGGAGGAATGGAAAGTCGTTTGTCGAGGTGCCAAGGAGGGAACACACAAGGAAGTGTGTGTGGCCAGGCAGTGACACTGAGAGGACAGGAGAGACAGGTGAGTAAGAACGGGGAGACAGGCAGGCCGATATATGTCCGCACGTCCCTTCTCATTGTTGTGGGGTTATGCATTAATTATGATTTTTCTGGTAGTTGTATCTCAAATTCTTTGTAACTTAGTGTCATTTATCATAGTCGTGAGTGATGTCTATGTTTTGAATTTGGCGACTATAACTCGAACAGTTTGGAAATTACAGCGAACTATGCTTTTAAGTTGGCATGGGGAATACTTGTCCCCGCGACTCCTCTCCTAGTCATGGATTATATCTATGTTATGAATTTGCCAGCTATAACTTAAATGGTTCAAAAATTACAGCCAACTATGCTTATAATGACATGGGACATATTTTACCCTGCGACCCTTCTCCTAGTCGGGGTTAATGCTGTTACATGGGATCCGATCGTTCATGATGCCTTGATGCCCCACCGTGGGCGAGGTGCTGGCCGCCAAAATGGTCGACATCCTCAGCTGATCGCCAATTGTCCTGGGTCGACATAAGTCGGCGATACCAAGATGGCCACCGGGAATGAGAAACTCCGAATTTGAGAGAAGCTCCGACATTCTGTCGCATTGGGCAAACCTTAGCCACAATGGGAAATTCACTGGCTGCCATAATGGGCGACATCCTCCTGTGGCTGCCATATTGTTGGTCAGTGGTGCTCATTATCCAAGATGGCAGTCCTGAATGCTATCATGGAATCTACTCCTCAATGAGTGAAATGCCAGAATGTGGGATCGGCCCTGGATTATGCTAATTAGGACAAAAATATAGCAGCCAGCACTGGCTGCCAACATGGCCGCTGGTAGTGGGGAGGAAATTGGGGACATTCAGTGGGAAAAAAGGGAAAAAATTACTTTTTTATACACGAAATCGGATGTTTTAGATGGGAAAAGGGGGAAATCTCGCACCTCCGATCCTCCGCTTGACGCCAGGTAATATGCCAATTACCACCCACCACCAGATGCACCAGAATTGGTTATTTTATACTACTCACACATCGATGCCTCTTCTCATTGTTACACGCTGCAAATAATGGCCTGCCATTCCCCAGGAACCCTTCTGCCGCCTAAATGAAAGTATGCCAGTGAGAGTGCAGGCTGTCATCAATGCTACGTGTGGGCCAACCCAGTGCAGTGTTTCCAATGGAGGGCGGCCCAAACTTGTACTTCAGATATTAGTGATGTTGATCTTTGTGATGTAATATTTTGGAAGACTTGTCCAGTTCATGAAGGGAAGGCAGATAATACTGCTGTTTTTAGCATATTTGGTAATGTTTCCATGTTCTCGCGTAAGAAAATGGACTTCGAACTCGGTGATGAGATTTGGTTGGATCGCAAGTTGGTTGGTACTACTGGTCATATGCATATTCTTGAAGAAGGGGACACACATACGTGATTGACAGTTGACAGTGAAATAACAGTTCTTGAAGGGAACTTATTAGGAAGAATACACCCTTGCGGTGTATTGTGCTTGTAGTTTGATATTTGATTTAAGTTCCAACATACAAGATGTTAGGTACTGTATTTGGTGTATTATTTGTTGGTACTGTGACATCATTACTGTTGTTGCAAATTTGGATTTCTTTGTCATTATTGTGCTGCTGGAGTGATTGTGATGATATAACAGTTTGTTTGACAGAATTTGGTTGATTTGTTTTGGCATTATTGCATTTTCAGTTTCCAAGGTGGCAGCATATGTTACTGTGTTACTGTCTGCAGCCAAGTTTAAAATTATTTGTAATTTAAGTGACAAAGAAATGCAAATTTGCAACAAATGTAATTATGTCACAGTACCAACAAATGATGTTAATGAAATTGTCGACAAGATTATGTCTACTAATTGCTTCTCTACAAGCTGGGAATAATTCTCATGCTAATGAAGTATCTAACATCATCGAAGAATTGTGTGAAGACATACATGGAATGAGTCGTGCAAAGATTGCTAGTGAGTTTTACAAGCCTGTAAAACAAATTTATTCACGTCTCAAAGTGCTAGTGTTTGGTCTGCGGGACTTGAATCAAGCAGATCTGGTTGAAATGATACCTTATGCATGTGAAAATAAGGGATTCAAATATCTATGGATCGTTGTTGACTGTTACAGCAAGTATGCTTGGGCAGTGCCCGAAAAGACTAAAAATGCGAGAGGTGTGTCAAATGCAATGAACTCTGTTTTGCAAGACAAAGGACCATCTAGGAATTTACATGTGGACCTCAGAAGAGAATTCTACAATCCTGCATTTCGGACCCTGATGGATAAACATAGCATAAACCACTACTCTATACATAGTGGTATGAAGGCGAACATGGTGGAACACTTTAATCGGACTTTGAAGAATGAAATGTGGAAAAAATTCTCATCACAAGTAAAGTTACAAGTGGCTGGACATGTTGCCCTGTCTGGTATCGAACTATAATCACAGAGTACATCGGACCATGACAATGAGGCTTGTGGATGTCAAGGACAACTCAGTAATATTTGAGAACAAGAAGAAATTGGACACTCGCAAGTCTAAGGCGAAGATCGGAAACTATGTTAGAATATCACGAGTGAAGGGCACATTTAATAAAGGTGACACTCCAAACTGGAGCACTGAAATATATAAGATTGTCAAGATTCGACATTATGAATAAAGGACAGTGTATCTCGAGGACATGGAACGAAGGCCTATCAGAGGAGGTTTCTACAGCAAAGAAATCCAAGTTACCAAGAAAGTGTTGAAGCAAAAGGAAATAAGTTGGTGAGGTGGCTCCGCTTCAATTCGGGTCATGATAGCTGGATTCCCAAATCATTAATTTTCGATAAATATTAATGCAATTTATGTATGAAGATCAGATATATGTATATAATTTTTTCTGCATGTCTGTATAAAGGAATGTGTTTGTATGTATATATATATAGTACTTCAGTTATGATTTTAGAAATAAATCCATTATTCTACAAGCAGGCAGAAAGTTTTCTATAGCTTCTGAGATACAGCGATGGAAGGCAGGCGAGGATGGCTGGAAGGCCCGTCACGACCTGCTGGGGGCTGGCCCGCCTTCCTGGCGCCTTTGCCCACACACTCTCTCTACCTCTGCTTGCTCGAGATGTCGCAGAGATGGATGTGTCCCGTACCATGTCAGAAGAAGACAACCAGGACTTGGAGCAATACCTGAGGCAGCTACTAGTCGCCAGCAGGGTCTACTGTGACGAGACAGAGCCGAAGAGATATATACCTTCTGCTCCACCACTCATTCCAGCATGATTTTATCGTGAGAGGGAGCACAGCAGATAGCCTGATCGCAAGCGATACCAACGATGGACGCCACCCTCGCCTTCGAGGGAGGTTATCGCATGGATACCGCCTCCAGCAGCAGCTTCCTCTCCCCCGTCGTCTTCAGCAGAGGCTTCCTACCATCAGAACGAGTACTGACTCCAGTGCCTCAGAGTGAGTGCACACCAGGGTCAATAGCATCAGTAGGGCGTCTCGAGGACCTGGACGATGTGGATGAAGAGGAAGAGGATATAACTGTGTGGGATCTGCTTGCCGAGGTTCGACTCTTCCACGAGGATATGGCAGCATCAACACATACCAGTCGTATCCTGTGTGAAAGAAACTATGATCTCCTTCTCGAGGAGGTGCGAAGCCTACGTGCAAGTGTGTGGTGTCTGTGCGATGTCATTCTGCCTCCTGAATGTTAATTTTAAATATGTAAAATAAATAATTTTCTTTTTTTAAAATTAGAGTTTTTGTGAGACATTATTTCATCATTGATGTCGCCTGCAGGCTTAACCGTGAGTAATGTGCCAACCAATATATATATAATTTTTAAATTTTGTTTGGTTCATGTATGTAATTTTTTTCAATATTTTTGCACTTGTATACCTGAGTGGAGGTATGCATGGTCAAATAACTGAATAGTATTATGCTAATAATCATATACAGTCTTAAAAATATTTTTCTCATCTGAAATGTCTTTAACAGAGATATTAAATGAATCGCGATCGGCTTTGCACTTCTATACCTTTGGTCTATGTGATGGTATATACATGCAAATGATATTGAATCATATGATGCTAATAACTTCTCCTTATATTTGATACCTTTTTTAACAAATATATTAAATAAATCACGATCGATCTGCCTAGCATACCGTTAAGCCAAGATAGCGGCCAGTAATTAAATATGTATTCCTAATGATGACTGTGGGATCGACATCAATTAATATCTCACTACTCCTGATGTCTTGGTATGCAGGAAAGGGGTCCAGCAGTTCGATCCTACCCTCCTCCTCTTTTTTTTAATGTTCAGAAAAACAAATAAAATTTGCAGCACTCTGGAGGCTAACGACGAAGCCTCGAGCCGCACACCCCCACCGCTTGTCCTAGATGTCAAGATGGAATGATACAGCATGACGTGCAAGATGGTGGATGCCAAGGTGGAATGATAGACCATGAAAAATCCAGGTGGAATTACAGAGCGGGAAAAAAAATCTAGGTGGAATGACAAAGCAGGAAAAATTTATGCAGAATGAGAGAGCAGGAAAAATGTAGGTGTAATGACATAACATGAAAAATCTAGGCAGAATGATTTAGCAGGAAAAATGTAATCCAATATGGCGTGGTACTGGCTGGCAAAATGGCTGTCGGAAATGACATCATCCAAGATGGCGACATCACCTAAGATGACATCATCCATGATGGCGGCCATAGAGCTGCGAGCTGCACTCTGACACAGTTTGTTCCAGAATCGCTATATCCCCCTAATAATGCATATCATAATGATTGGCCTGTTCTTTTAATAACACTATCATGTTGCTGATAGTTGGGTGCACCCATCTTTATTATTATTTCTCTTTCTAAATTAAAACTTAAACTCCGAGAATTCAATAACCTATAATCTTCTAACTGAATTTACTTTGGCATATGAAAACATCAAAAGTTATCAGGAGCAAGACCCCAAATTGAAAGTTATTATTAAGGATTTACAGGCAGGTAGGTATATTCTTTATCTAAAGGTGTCCTATTTTGCAAATCTCGTGGCAACAAGAAACTTAGTTTTACCAAATATTTTGAAACCCATGGTCTTTTAATATCTCCATTCTCCTCCTGTAGGTGGACACCTAGGTATTTACAAAACTATTGAAGCCATCAGAAGACATTTTATTTGGAAAATAATGAATGTGGAAATTGTAGAGAGTAAAAATGTGTACTTTGTGTGCTATGAGTAAACCAGCACAGAATTCTCATTTAGGTTTTCTTATTTCTGAAGTAGCCGAAAGGCCCATGCAGTAGTTGTTCATTGATTTTGTGGGACCTTTGCCCCATAGTAAAACTTGTCATAATATGTTGCTGGTCTGTGCAGAGACATTCTCCAAATTTGTGTGATACCCTTGAGAAGAGCTACTGTGTTGACGACAATGCATGCCCTTCAGGCTAATATAGAATGTTGATGTTCCTTCCTCCATTGTTTCGGATAATGGTCCTCAGTTTATTTTAAAACCTTTTAAACAAATGTGTTTCTCTTTTGAAATCAAACATATCACTCTGTCCCCGTATAATCCACCTCCCTCGTATGCCGAGCATTTTATTAGGAACCTTCATTCAGCTTTGATTGCTTTCCATGCGAAGGATGAGATGAACTGGGATAGGAATTTGCATTGACTCCAAATAGCATTTAATTATGTTCGTCACGAGGCCTCACAGATCTACACATTTTAAGTTAATGTTCACTTTCTTACCAAACAACCCATTGGCTAATTTGTGGGAATTAAGTGATTTACTCCCTGATGACGTCGGTGACATAAAGGAAGTTTGTGGTTCTGTCCTCAAAAATTTGAAGGCTGGTCACGGGAAGACGTGTGAGCATATGATAATAAAAGGAAGCAAAACCCATTTGTAATAGGTGAGTTAGTGTTGTTGAAGTCTTGCCATATTAGCAAGGCTATTGATAAGAGAATGACTAAGTTATCTTTCCGTTGGGCTAAGCCATTTACGATCCAGTAGTTATTAACCCCAGTAACTGTCAGTCTGGTTTACTCTAAAACTGGAGATCGTGTTACGCGTACACATGTCTCCCATTAAAGAAATTTCATGCTCAAGCTGCTACTTAGTTTCTTGCGACAGTGTTAGGGTACTGCAGGCCGTACCTGTCATTAATTGTTTTGATTTCTTGGAGCACTCCATTTTGTAAAAAATATTATGTTGTACCCTGACTCGATCTTGGTAAAGGACTGATCACTCATTTGCCAGACTCTTCTTAGGGTCTTCTTTATTTTCTTGTTTCAGGCCTAAACATAAAAATCTGGGGTACTAGTTTATAAATGATTTGTAACACAATATGTAATATACATTTTATTGAGGTTCTGTATATACAATAATCTTTTGAAATTTGTAAAATGTATCTCCCTAAGCAGTGATGTTTGGGGGGGGGGGGGGATTTTAGCCTTGCTAGTTATTTCTTTGGGAGGTTTCACCTTTTTTGTTTTAGTGTGCAACTTCGGTATCTCGGTGGAAGTATCTTGAGCCTTTGGAACTTCGCCATGTTCCCACTTTGCGTGATCTTCATGTTCGAGCCATTGTTCTGTTCTGCAGTTACTGTAACTAACCCTAGTACTGGTGCGATTTTTGTGAAAGAAGATGACATTTTCTTTTTGGACAGGTTTTTTTTTAAATTGGCCTAAATTTTGATCTCCTTGAGTTGCAAGAAGAATCATTTCAGCTGGACAGGTTGATTAAATTAGTGATTTCAGTGCATCGAGAAGTTAGGGAGACTCCTGGGAAAATACTACTTTCGACCAAAAGTTTCAGTACGCCATTGGTCAGTTAGAGGAAAGTGTGTTGGCCTTTAAGACTGAAATTCCCTACCCTAACGTCCCTCCTCCCTCCTGCATCACAGCAGAAAAGAGGGATTTTGGACTTTGGTGAGAAAATTCTCAAGACTTTGTTTGGCACACTGGATTCAGAAGACCGTGCCATTTTAGAGAATAGGTAAAATTATGTTTCTGATACACAGGATGACATTGCGTTAATTTGGAAAATTATATTATTGTAATTAAAAATCTGGAAGATTGTGTGTTGAATAATACTAAGAGCATACAAAAGTTAGCATCTAATTATTTGAACCATTACCAGGCTTTATATAAGGCTGTAAATCAGACAGTACAATAGTTGGTGGACAGAATGATGATAATGAGTTTCAGAATTGATTTAAATGCTATGTTACTAAGGGTTAGTGAAGCTTTGGTTAGTGCCAGACTCGAACTTTTTGATTTTATAGATATAATTGAAACTAGTGTCCATGGAAAGTTAAGCTCTATCCTACTAAATGCAGCCACTTTTATTAATCTTTTGAACAAAATTCGACATCTAGTTACCTTGCCATTGTATATGGTAGCACAGTCTCATTTTTAGAACATCACTTGTTGTGGTAGTTAATGTATCCCTTGCTAACAAAGACAGCTTATTTGAACATTACGGTATTTTCCCTGTCTCTTTCTTGTGCCATAATTTGAACCGGTACCTTTTGCTGCGTCTTAATGGCAATTTGATTGTTAGCTTTTCATCTCTGTACCTTCTAAATTGTTATATTATTGTAAGACACATGGTATCACTCTTTGCTCATTTTTGATACACATGTGATGAGCTGTGAGATTAATTTGTTTTTAGGTAGACCCTACATGGATCTGTGTGACAAATCTTTTATCAGCTTAAGGCTTCCTTTCGTTCAGAAAATTAATTCCCTTTGGCTTTTTGCTACTGATTTCCCTATCGCTACCACTTCCCTTTGCCGGTCCACCTTAGAAGCTTTACCCCCGTTTATGCAATTTGAATGGATCAGAATCCATTTCTAATGGTAGTCATTGTGACATCGTTAGTCCATTCTTCAAAAGTTTTGGCTCTGTAAGCTCTTCCATGCATTTAAACCTTTCATTTCCTATGGTTTATGTATCCAAACTCCCGACCTATTTCTCTTCGCTACATTTTGGCAAATTACCAAATTTTTCCTCAAATGATTTCTTTATTAAAGATTTGGATGATATCCTTTCTTCTCAGCCTAGTGGTGCTGATTTTCATGATATCCTCAGATTTGACCATTTAAAAAAAACAAATCCCTGCTGGAGTCACCTTAAATGTTCCCTCTTTAGTGGTTCCTAGTGTTATTGGTTCTTTGTGTTATGTCTGTGCCTGTGGTTTATTTTACATTTTTATCGCAGACCACAGTCTACTCCTTCTAATCCTCCTGTACCCTCCACCGAGTTGTCTGGAAGAACTGTAGTGGTAACCTTACCTCCCCGTCCCACAGAATCAACGGGTTAACTAGTAAATTTTAGGTTAGGTGTGTGTGAATAACTTTTAATAGGGATATTTGTACTTTTTTTTTTTTTTTTAGTTCACCATCGCAGAGGTAGTTCCGCTTTGGGGAAGGGAATGTTGTGCCATGCCGTGCCATTTTCCTTTTTAATTTTCTTTAATTGCTTTTCTAGCAATTTTTTTTGCAAAGCCCGTTTTTGCTAACTTTCCTTCTTTGTTTTTTTTCGGCATACTACCTTTGTTTGAATGTATTTTTTGTTTATTGTGTAAATCTAATTGTTATTTAACATGGAAAAGCAGCATAAATTGGTAGTACATTAAACAATAAAATTTACCAACTATGGTTCATGTGTAAATACTGTAAGCGCAACTAAATGACAACTTTGTTTTTGTAAAATGTAGTGGTTAAATTTTGAGGGAGTGCATTATTTTTTGTCTCTACATATCTGCGCTTATGTTCTTCGGCAGTCACGGTAGATAGCAGAACTGTTACCTCAATAACGATATTTATTGTATAATTTAACTGATTTTCCTTTACATTTCTATAATTAATTACTTTCGTTTGCCGCAATCATATAATTTTTTAAATCATGTCAAGTGTTCTTGTATTTTTAATTACGTTAATCATGTTTTAAACCCAGTATTAATTGTGGAATTTTCCACTCTAATTTTGTACACAAGATGCGGTATTTCGATTTGTATCGATTTATCACGTCACGACTTTCGGAGTATATTCCCAGTTGTTTCGTGCACGAAGGAATTCGATGACTCAACCTTGTTCATTTTTGACTCCAACATGTAGTGACCGTCAATTTTCTTACGCATTTCTTTTTACCAGCATAATGCTTAAGTTATTGTCGAAACCGCCTCTGCGCGGGTCGCCCACTTGGACTAGAACTGGTATCCTTCATGAGCTGATTATCCTACCTGCTCTTACGGCATCGGCCGGAGTAACAAGTACCAATTTTAATGCCAGCTTTGGTGTATAGCTGTACACACCAGTTTTCTCGGATTTTTGGTCAGATCTTTAATCTCTCAGCATGTTTTGACTCTACCTTCCTGCATGAAGCAACGTGGCAATCTTTGGTCAGACACTTAAGTGTGTGTTAAACCAAACCACACGAACTTAATCAACAAAAGTAAATTTTAATTGCAAAATAAATAAGAAAGTAGCATGTGGCTATTTTGATATCATTGGATGATAAAACAAATCATGTAAAAAAAAAGTAAAGTTTTGTGTAATGTCTCAGCTCACCAGATGAGTGGAAATATTTATCATAATGATTGGCCTGTTCTTTTAATAACACTATCATGTTGCTGATAGCTGGGTGCACCCGTTTTTTTTTTTTTTTGTTATTTCTCTTTCTAAATTGAAACTTAAATTCATAAAAAGGTTAAAGTTATAAAGAAAAATACTCATGTCTACGGTATACTTGAAATGGCCCGAATTATATTAAGATATTCTATGTATTATATTTAAATTTTATTTTTGTTGTGCAAACTTGGGTATATGTTAAACCAAATGACATTTAAGCTATAATAAACACCTAAAGTATTTAGGGCTGGGCATTGTTTGTTGATCTAACTTGTTTTGTGAAAAGGCGAGGAATATCACTGAGGGGAGAATTTTTCTGTTCATGTACTACTCTGGGACATTTGGTTCTGAGTTGGGCGGCCTTCAGCTAGGATATCCTTTTTGGATATTTCGTTGGCTGTTGTTTCTGGGGCCCTAAACTTGGACACTGAGTGTTGGTTCAGGCCTTTGTTAGCATTCGTGTGGTGACCTCCGGATGTCAATATTGTTCCAAAGTCGTTAACGGTAGCAGAATTAATTTAATGTATTGTTCAAGTGCGTGTGCGACTCCATAAATTTGTCTCTCTTCAGGGGAATCCACATATGCTTTTAGTTTTGAAGCTATTTATTTCCTCTTCACTTATATCTTGATTTAGTCATTGTCACTAATGGGTTGCGTTGCGAAGTATTGCTCTTCCGTGAAACGCTGCTCGACGACATTTAAATGTAGCATAAAGTACCTCCAATCGCATATACAAGCGAAATGTGTGTATGGGATACTATTGAGCTGTGGTGACAATTTAAGTAGACGTCGAAAAGTTGCAGAATTGTAGATTTTTGCTCATTGGAATTTTGACGCCAGCTATCATAGCATGTGCAGTTTCCCGTGAAACTCCTCCCGCACTTCGTATCACTGTAACAGATGCAGAAAATTTTTAGTTCTTACCATTTGTTCGGTTTTTATACTTTGTAAGATACTTTTTATTTATGTCGTTTGTTTAACATTTCCATCTTTCCCGCAAATAGGCCTACATTTTCAGCTAGCTGCACACAGAACTATATTTCCTGCGGGTTTCATTGTTATGTTCCAAAGCTCCGCAGAGGGCTGTAATAAAGTGCTGACTGAAAGAGTGCGTTAATGGTTCCACAGCCCACAGTAGTGGTTTCCTTACTAGTAGTTTTTGTAGTTGGCTAACTGTGTGAAGTTTGCCGAACTATATCTTGTGATAGTTGTTGGACTTTACTGTCGTCACATGATTATCGCCAGCAGCCAAAAGTTTTTTTTTTTTTTTTCGTGATGTCACGGAACCACATACAAAGATTGACAAGTTTTATGGGCTTGGACTTTTGCCACTTTAGGTTATTAAATACAGCAACATCTCTGTAGGCAAATGCTTCCTAACCTATACACAAGAAGTTTCGCTGGAATACGTATTTCACACAATTCAATGCATTTACAGGCACAGGCGAAATTTTTCGTTATTGCAGCAACATTTACCATTGTAAGTTTTATTTTCGGGAGCCCCCACCTGCACTTCATCATTGGCTTGTTAATTGATTGCCAGTTTGTCAGTCGGCCGCATTACCGCCAGCATTATCAGTTCTGCCAGACCTTCTGTATCTCGCAGGTTTAATCATTGTAATAGTTACTTATGAAGCCCAAAAGTAGTGCGATTTGTATATTGTATTGGCATTGCTCGTTTTCTTAGAAGAAAATGGGAAACATCTTCTCTCCATTCGCATGCTAATTGCACGCCATTGTGGGGTTAAATTACCTACTACTCAAACAGCAACATCATCCACACAATAGTGCCGTAGTGCAATGGTTCAGATGCATGCTCAGCGTGTAGTTAAAGACCTATTCCACTTTTTGGGACTGTATCTTTTTTTTTAATGAAGATATTTGTGCGCATTTTATGTAAGATAGTATTTTTAATTTTAATTGCAATTATTGATACTTAATTTAGTACTTTTTTATTAAGTATAATTCTGCAAAAATTTAACAGCCAAGATGTTTTCAGTTAAACGAATAAAATATTTTTCCATTAAGTTTTTTTTTTCTTTTGATAATATCCTAGTCCATTTTAAAAATATTATTCAAGTGGAATGTTAGCCTTCGAGTTTGAGCCTTGTCATTGTGATCTCCGAAATTAGTGTCTAATCCCTCAACGTATGTTTACTATCAACAGTCTAGAGTTTTAATGCATTCAGTAATTTGTGTGGTTTGCCAACCAAGTACATTAATCGTAATTTCTTTTTGTGTAAGAGACTGCCGCCCTTTTAAATTTCTTTTACGATTGTTAATGTTTACAATGTCATTCTTTTAAATCTTTTACTATTAAATTATTTTTTAGATTCCAGATTTCAAGAAATGCTCCTGCTTGAATGAGTGTGTATTAATATATGCACGCATGTGCAGTTCCTCCCTATTATTTGGGGTCGCGGTGGTGTAGAGGTCAGACTACTCGCCTCCCACCAAGGCGAAATGGGTTCTATTTTTGGCGGGGTCACTCCTAGGATTTTCTCACGGAGGGGGCATACAGACTTACTAGATATAATTTATTCAAAATGGTGGCGACGCACTTCCGGTGCAAGTGCACTTCACATATAAGTGCATTTCCGTTGCAGTCGCACTCCAGTGCAAGTACACTTCAGGTGCAAGTGCATTTCAGTGCATTGCACTTATGGTGCATGTGAAATTGTAATTTTATGTGCAATTGCGCATTTATTTCCCCCACCTCCTTCCCCCTCCCCTGTGAGAGTGCCGGAGATGTGAAGGGTTGTTCTGGTGGGCGCCGTCGAGTCTTTAGCCACCAGGCTGGACTTGCAGCGACTGGTACTTGGTTTGGTGCTCTTCGGGGGTACTTATGTTTTATTTTTGCGCAATGAGCAACTACATAAGCTACATGTGTTGTCAGGTCGGGTGATTGCAGTAGACTGAGGCCTGAGGGGTGGGAGCAACAGCTTATATGGGCTTACCCCTTCTGTGATTGGACGGTTTGATATTGGAGTAAGAATGTCACATTGACAATTTTAAATGTTGATAGTTCGGAGTCTGACGATGCCGCTCGTCGGTGGGTTTTCTCGGGGATCTCCCTTTACTCCGCCCTTACATCCGGTGCCTCTTCACACTCATCTCGTTTCACCCTCATCGGCTTTCATCAAGACCCCGATGTTAAGAGCCGCCCAAATCTCTTCACTCATCACTCACTCCCGATTAAACCATTAATATAACAGGTCAAAATAAAATTTTATGTTCTTTCTAATACATCTTATTGCAACATTTACGCTCGTAATCCATTACTTGTTTTACTGAATTTTCCATCAGGTTTGCCGGGGTTCTTTCGATTTTCATAGTTTATCTTCAGTTCACGACTTCCTCATATTCTGACCACAAATGGCTGTCTGATTTACTCTGTAACTACATTTTCCTCTTTTATTATGTCAGTAATCAGAAGCACACACTCTCTTTTCTGTTCCCCTTTGTCAAATATGTTTTTAGGGGATCCATCTGGAGTTAAAATTTTTTTTCTGACATATCGTACAAAGTTAAGATGTTCACATGTAGATCGTTGAACTTATTCATTAATTTTCTTATACCTGGATTTGGAAAGAAAATTAAATAGGACTGAAACAACCACCATAGTATTTAAAAGGAAACGAAAACTATTACAAAATCAGTTTTTTTTTAATCTTTAAGATAAAGTGGTACAGAAAAATGGCGTTCAGTTTGACGTTTTTGTTTAAACAAAAAATAATTAAAATAAATAACTTAAATGTGTGAAATTCAAAATCCCCTGGATTCAAAGGAATACAGCCTCTGTTATTAAATCGCAGATAACAAAAATTAACCAAAGAGGAAAATATGTTTAACAAAGGGAAAATATAAAGCTATAATAATCATGATATTTAATTCTCGGTAGGCTGTGTATTTGTTAAACCCAAAAACAATCAAACAACATTAAAAACAATAATTAATGGAAAAAAATGTTATAGAAGACTGAAAGAGATATACAGTCGTGGGCATTATGTTCATACAACTCCCCTCTCGAAGTGCAAAGGTGAACTGCTAAATAGAGGTGTGGTTACAGCAAGTATGCTTCATTAGGATATGGGAAATTAAAATTTCCTATTACTGTTCTTTTGTTATGCGAATACTTTTAAAAGTAAGGTATGGCATTAGTCCACATGGTTTATGGCTTGTAAGTACTCGTACACTAGTGAACCAACAACTAAATAGGACTTGAAATGGCCTTGTACAGCATGCATCACTACTTCACACCTGGTAGTCGTCATAAACGTACTACTAGAGAGAAGCTGATGCGATTTTGACTCATGACGAAAAACTCCAAATTAACCTACTCGGTAATTTCAACACACACATCCATGCTCATGCTCACGCTTTCGCTCTCTCTCTCTCTCTCTCTCTCTCTCTCTCTCTCTCTCTCTCTCTCTCTCTCTTCTCTGTAGGAAACAGGGTTCCCCAATAAATATCCGTAGGCTTTTCATGTTGATATGGGAGAATGCCCAAAACAAAGTTAGAGTTTCAGAACTTTCAAGCTACTGTGAAACATGCTGGTGGATTTAAGGTCTGCAGGTGCATGTCAAACTCGTGCGGCGAAAAATGAGAATTTATTGAGGGAACCATGGGCAGGTTTGTTTTAGACATACAGTGAGTGTTATTATGGGTCTTGGAAATGATTATTTCTTACAGCAGGACGATGACCCAAAACACACAACAGAAGACCGTCTTTGGTTACTACCGAGTGTTTCAATATTATAGGTACAAATTGTAGGGGCGTGTAGCGTACAATGAAATAACAAAAGTTCTGATAAACATAGGTCCGGAAACCAATCGTTTCTGAGATATGACGTACGTACATGTGCAACTATTGCATCATTAAAACATTGCTCATGCCTTATGTTCCAGGTTCCAGCTCTCATATTGAATGTCAACAGTATTGTTGTGTACTCGTAGCAGCATTTGAAGCAGCTGCCATGGCTCCACACATATTTTCTAACGAAGAGATGACTGACAATAATTTCATGTACGGACGTGTTAATGGCAACACCACGAGAGGTAGCACGATTATACCACAAAGCGTTCCCTCACAGAAGACAGACAAGCAGCCGAGTTTCCACGAGATTCCATCATTTGTGAGGGGACGCTTCGTGGTGCAATCATGCTGCCTCCCGTGCGTTGCCATTAACATGTCCGTACATGAAATGACTGTCGGCCATCTCTTCGTTATAGAGTGAGTGTGGAGTCATTGCAACTGCTTCAAATGCTGCGACGAGTGCACACAGCTGTTGACATTCACTGTGAGGGCTGGTATCTGGAACATGGCGTATGGCATGAACAATGTTGTAAAGATGCATTCGTTGCACATGTGCGTGTCATATCTCGAGAACGATTGGTTTCCGGATCTAAGTTTATTAGGACGTTTGCCATTATTTTATTGTCCTCTACACGCCCCTGCAGTTTGTACCTATTTCACTCGCTACACTCTCGAGTCCCCACCCCAGTCCTCCGACCTAACTCAATAGAGCATCTGTGGAGTGAACTTGAAATAAGAATAAGAAAATATGAAATAACCAGCAATAGTAAAAATTAGACTAATTTTGCCGAGTAGCAGAGTATTAAGACTAAAATAACTAAGTTTCTTGTGCATTCAATGTAAAATAAACTGACAGCGGTCATACACAAAAGAGAACTGTATACCAAGCAATAATGAAGTGCTTTTTTTTTAAAATTAGTTTCTGGAAAGTGTAAATTGTTTTGTTGCCGTATTATCCTTTTTTTCCAGCTTCAAATGACACATGTTGATTGTAGATATGTATGTTTCTACATGCATGAAGGGATTTTCTCTTATTTGTTTACGGGCAAGTAAATTTTGATGAATTAATATTAATATAGCACAAACACAAATGTCTTATTGTTCCTAATAGTATAAATTTGTAATCTTTCTTTCACAACTAAAATGCATAAACACTTTTATCCATGGCTTTACATAAAGAACCTAACGTAAGAATCAGAAAAATAAAATATAATTTTGACATTCTAAGATCAACAGACACAGACACATGTAGCCAACGTTTAAGACGTTTTGAGAATTGATACTTCAGGCGAGTCGTGAGTTCACTTAAATTACATATAAATTGTTTAGCACTGTTGCCGTAACATTTCAAAAATGTTTGTGCAATCTCATTACCTGTTCAGCCGCATAAAAAAATACCATTTTGCATGCGTGCATGTCTACGGAATATTTTCCAGAAACTCTGGATACATCTTAGAAAACTGTAGAGGTTATAATTGTTTCAAGGACCATATTTATATGCTCCTTTTTGGAGTCAATATTTTACCAAGATTATTCAGTGGGGTAGAGGCATTTCAAACCTTCATACATACCCACAGAGGGCCACATAGTGTCTGAAGAGTGGTAAAAACCTTGCTGTTGGCATTTTGATTGCATGCGCCCTGAAAATAGATTATAGTACCACGCATTCCGCTGTAATATGACTCGTACCACGCTTTTTATCGGAGTGTTAGAGATTTATCAAAGAAGCCCAGGCTATAAGCTGTCGGCACTTCCGGGATTAGCAGCAGTCTGATCTATCCTCAGATCTACTAGTAAACGAAAACTTGAGGCATTTTAGTATACATTTGATATGACTGGTGGGTCCGTTATTTATTCTGTGCTTTGTATCAACTTTAAAATCACTGCTAACGAATTCAAGGTGGAGAATAAATTCAGTTATAGGCTGCTCACAGTAAAGTGAGCACTTCTGAGGCCCTAGTTACTTTTTTCATTCAGGCATCTTTTATCTTTTAGTCACTTTTCTAAAAAAAAATTAGCCATTGCAAGTAATAAACAGAGTGTATATATTCCACCTCATTCGGAAGTTAACGTCTAATGCTAAAATAAAACACATTTGTTGAACTACGATTCCAAATGAGATGGCTTTCAAAAGTGCTCACTTTACCGTGAACAGCCTATACAAGCGCGACATTTCCACTTAAGGATCAGTTATTATGTTTATAGTCTATTCGCGGCTTCTTCACACTTTTTGAATCAAACCTTCTAAAAATCATCCCGTGTATGACGTGCTTGGTTGTTTACTAAATATGCCATCTATCACAATCGTTTTACACTTGTGCTAACAACAAACGTTTTACACTTGTGCTAACATAAAATACCTTATTTTTGGTTAAATTGAACTGTAGTTAATACTGTATGTATAATTATAATATTTCATTTATAGTTAATGTGAATAAATTGAGACGGCCTGCACGGAGTTTTGCCATATTGTTACTCGTCAACCATGTTTGACGACTGCATCTAACCACTCAAGTACGACGCAACATGACTACGTGAAGTGAAAGAACTTTTCCCGTTTTTGGTTTAAAATATCTTCTGCCTGAACTTGTTAACTATTACTACATTTTTACCAACCTGGTTTGTGAAAACTTGAAGAGCTGCGAAGTTTGGCAAACTTTGGTTACCGACACGGAAGTTCACTAGGACATCGGACATAGCTTCGTCTCTTGGAGCCTGTTTTGTTACTGCAGTTTTTTCACGTGGCGCCAGATTTTCCGCGGTCTAGATGGCGCTGCGATCTGCGGCCACTGCGCATAACCTCCCACCCCTGTGACATCAACTTGGAGGCGGCGGAAGAGTACCAATATGATGTTTATTTGTTTGCTAAATTGGTAGCTGATGACGTTACTTCTTTCTTGTAATTGTGACGTGTTTGTTAGCGATTGGCTGTTTGCCCATCGCCCCTTGAACATTTCCTTTTAGGTAATAAATGCAGCCATTGGCTGATCATTAATAATACCCTCTAGGGAGAATTAAACAAATTCCTATATATATATATACCGGGAGCGGAGTTCTCTTGAGGTCAGACAGCAGCCTCGAGAGAGCTTCGGAATGCCAAGATAAGTATGCCACTAGTTATCATGCCGGCCCTTGTGGCGAGACATACTTTGATGTCTAAATAGGCAGAATGTAGGGGACCATGATGCCCTAAAACCACCTAGTTAATCTCAATAAAATGCTTTGTTTTATCCTCGTCAAGTCTGAATGTAAATGTTAAATCTTTGTAAAAGTTTTTTTTATGAGATGCCGAATTTTTAATTAAATATGAATTAACAAATAGCAAAATTATAGACGATCTGGGGGAAATGCCCATAAGATTTGTACACGAGACAAACCAAGAAAGTGGTTTTAGATATTTCCCTGAATTCTGGAAAATAAGCCTTGAAAATGAATGCTAGGGTTCAGGACAGAATATTGTAATTTTGAAGCTCCCCAGTTAAAATATGTAGGTGTCTTTTCTGGACTTTTCCCGATGAAATTGATTAAATTTGGGAAAATAAAATGGAAATTTTCCAATTGATAATAAGCCCACAAAAGCATGTTTTAAATATAGAACTATATGAAATATTTCTCATTGTTTCGGAGATAACATTGTATTTTTTTTTTTTTTTTTGCTATCCAATGGCCTTTGATAACTAGAATATGGCCGGAAAATAATTTGTAGCCTTCTGTATAGACTATTATGATATGTCACAAATATTCCTGCATTTTCTATGACCTTAGGTAAAATTGTAGGTGGCTTGAAAATACGTTATAACATTCAATATAAAAGAGAGAAATGGCAACTGTTAAGACTCCAAAGCCAGAATTTTAAATCTTGTAATTGGAAATTGTAAAATTCACATGTATGAAAGATATTGGCGGCAACAAAAATTTACCTTGTTTATGAGAAATATGTCTGAAAAAAAATTAATAAAATTAAAAAATAGTATCAGAATTCATGTTTATTGCATTTCAGCTCATAGTATGTAGAATTTTTCCTGCTTTATTGTTCTTCCATGTTTTATTTCACTTTGCCTTAACGAGGGTTATTTTCACCTAGGTGATTGTGTTTTTTGGATGGTGTTTTTAAATTCACTTTGCCACGTCCTAGGCTTTAGGGCGTAACAAAATATAGGGAGTAAATATGTGTGTTGGTAATGATTAGTAAGAAATAGTTCTTATGTAAAATGTTACTACACCGAGCGCGCACGAGTGTGGTGCGTTATCCTTTTGGTGTAATTTTCTAGACGTGGTTTAAGCTTTGTTTGCATGAGGCGGAGGAATATCCTGGAAGTATTACGTAAGCAAGGCTTTAGAAAAGTTTGAAGTAACCGTGAATGGACTATAATTTACCAATTGCCCTGTTGTGATATCCGAATGCTGTTTGTTAGAGTTCTCTAATTTAGCGGCAGTGATGTGGACTTTGGCTCCTTGAGGTCGTGGTTATTCCGCCTCTCTCTGTCTAACAGAATTTGACTTTTTTCAATGCAAAAAGGATTTTATACAGTTAAGTAATTCTGAAATGCTAAGCAGCTAAATAAAAATGGCCAATGCTATGCATTTTTCTGAAGGCGAAAGGTTCTGCACATTCGCAATACTGCATATTAGGCATAGAAAACCTTAGACTACAAAAGACGATAAATTTCCTGATGCTGATAGTAAAAATGATAATCTTTAACTCCACCCTCGTTTGAAAACTACAGCAAAGAACAGAGTAAACTCCTAGCATCTTTTGAATGTGTATGTTTTATTTGATTCTTTTCTTTCGTATTTTTTTCTATTGTTGCGCTGTAACTGTTGGAAAAAAAAGGTATTTGCACTAGATATTCGTGTAGACGTACATTGACGAAAATACAGCTGGTTTATCGCAGAGTGCTTCTTGGCCAGTGCTGGTAATGGGAACCAGTACATACATGGTGCTCGGAAATTGCCCTTACAAATTACAAACTCCTAGGACTTGTAGAGGGGACTGAGTAGACTATCTTGTGAATAGGAACCCATGTCCGGAAACGAACTGTTTACGTGCTACAACCATTTAAAATCAGGTGTATCAATCCACTTCCGCTGAGGGAAAGAGCAATGTCTCAGATGTGCCTGTGTTGGTATGCAACCGGGTGGGCATACGTTACTTCAGACAATCACCTGATGGCACGCGACGTCTACCCTGCCTCGAGTCCCATTCAAGCGCCTTTGTGTCTTTGATTAACGTGGTAAAGTACACGTTTGCGGAATACACAGCCATGATCCTCGTGTGACGAAAACACAAGAGCGTAGACAATAACGGTTTACACTATTTTAATTTTTTTTTTTTATTATTTCTGTATCTCAAATCACACAATAACAGCGTGATCATACCTTTTAAACATTAAAATATTTAAAAAGGCGACCCTGATACCCAATGGTCGTCAAAGCAGGGCGCTCAAATAAAATGATTTTAAAAAATACACGTTAAAAATATAATTTGAATGAAATGTATCCCAAACAAAGGATTATAAATATATGAGTTCACTCTATACTCATTTAAATGCAACAACACAGATTAAATAAATTAGAATCATAATATTTTATGGCCTCTCAATTAAAATAATTCAAGTTACAAATGGAGAATATTACTCTCAAGCACCACTATGAACGTTTAATTCATATTAAAGGAAAAGTTGATACTTAGAAAATATTAAACAGCCAAACTTTAAATAGATTAGAAGACTCTTCTGTCAGATGGGGCGCCTTAGCCTATCCAAAGCCCATCTGACCTAAAAATCAGACGTTCACAAAACATTTAAAAAATACAAATTAAAATTTATTTAAGCAATTCAAGCACCGACGATCTCAAATGAATCCACTTGCAGGTGGGTTAATTCAAGGCTCTCAAACTAGCGCAAGTCGCGTTCCCAATTCAACACCGTGAACTTTTCAGGCAACTTGGAGCAAAGATTTTAAAGTTTACTTATCAAGAAAACGTTTCAAACAAATGTACTATAGGCACCACATGTTACAAGTTAATTCAAACTTAAATTTTGAAAACACCATGAAAAACCAAACAGAATTTAGATTGCAAATAATATAGCGCTCACATAAAACCCTAACTCGAACTACCAGAAAATTTCTACATGTCACGAACCCACCTCATTTTGCGACTCGTCGTGTATTGCTGGATACATTTCAGCTCGCTCAAATACTAGCGAGGTTTAGGATTTGAACAAATCCATAGTGGACCGACAAGCAGAAATACCAGAGATGTATTCTCGCTGAGCTGATCTGAGTAGAAATGGACGAGCTTTGCTCGAAAGCAAGCCTCGTCCAGCCCAAAAATATAACAACCAATCACATCCCTGTTGCTAGCGCATGCGCAGACGGGGTAGTGGTAGCTAAGAAGTAGGCGGGAAAACGGGAGGGAAGAGGAAGCCAAGGCAATCGCAGGTGGAGCAGCAGTTCAAAATCTTTACATCAGATCAGCGCACTCTATAACACTGGCGGCGCAAGCACAAGTTGCGCACTTGTGTATGGCACAGCTGAAGGTAATGGAATAGCAGTTCGTCGGCTGTATCAAGAGCGTTATCCAGAACGTGCGACACCATCACATACCCTTTTTGCCACAGTTACACCACGGCTCCGAGAATAAGGTACCTTCACCTCCGACAGGAACGACTGTGGTGCTCCAAAGAGACGCCACACTCCCGAATTGGAGGAGGCTGTACTGCATCACGTTGAACAGATCCCGCCAGCAGTGCAGTCTGTGGGTCCAGCCGATGTCGCACCACGTGTTGACTTCTGCAGTGGTTCCTGCACCGCTACACCGACGAGCCCGTTCCCACATCGCGTTCTCTTCACAGATGAATATAAAATCACTAGGAACAGTTTCCTCGATTCTCGAAATAGCCATGTCTGGGCAGACGAAAACTCTATTACCACGCATGTCCAGGGATTCCAGCAGAGATTTTCTATCGATGTGTGGGCATGTATTCTGGATGGTCATGTGTATAATACCTGATTTGAAATGGCTGTAGCACGGAAACGGTATGTTTCCGGACATGGGTTCATATTCAAAAGATCATCTACTCAGTCCCCTCTACAAGTCCTAGGAGTTTGTAAAGAGAATTTCCGAGCATACTGTATATGGTTCTTGAAATTGTTAGTAGTGCTATTCCTGGCGGAGCTAAGTTTTCTTCGCCGGAAGTAACGACTGAGGGTCAACTGCCTGCGAATTTATTTTATTTTAGTTTCATAATTTGTACAGTTGCATATATATATTTATATACACACACACACATATGTTACGTTACTGATGTTCAGAACCGAACAGAATACGTGGATCACAAACATTAGGTATAGGAAATTTGAAATATTTGTATTTTTCGATTATTTATTACACTATTTAGCAGCTATTCCTTTATTATCGTTAGTATTTATCGAGCGTTATTTGTTAACGTTTTAAGACAAGCGCCTTTTACCAATACTAAAATTAAAATTATTCAGTATCAGGATATTTTATTCCGATTCGAGTTTGAAATATCATCTGTAGGGGATTTGCACGCTAAGTGCTGAGCAAATCTCTATCATAACAGCGTACATGTTGCTTATATTAGTCTACGTGATCACAGGCAGGAAATATATAATTTACTGCCTTGTTTTAGCACGTACCCTTAAATATGTTTTTAAAAAAATCTGTTTTGCCGGTCTAAATGTTTATTACGCGCACAGATGTAGTGCTCAGATTGGCGACCTTTGTCCTTTTCGCCGAAAGCCAACATTTTAATGAAAGTGCCAGCAATGCCACCCACTCGATGCAAAACACGAAGAGGATGCGGTGCGAACTATTAATACCCTAAACTACTCTGCGTAGCTCGCTCTCTCGTTCTTCATAAACAAACGCCGTGTGTGCCAAATTCTTTGCATGTGTAGATTGCTCTTTGTGTAACTGTGTTAGCCCGCATCGCGCTTGCTTCCCTATGGAGGGATCGCGCGCGTCGAGAGAGGACCATCTGTTCTTGCGAGCAGACTGACAGAACTACAACGTCCTCTTTCTGCAGCTAACTCTGCGCCTTACAAGCGTGTAGCTACTGTTGAACTTCCGACCGGTATGTTTAATCTGGGCTTATTCACTGCCGTAGCCAGTTGAAATTTTTATACGCTGGTGTGTATACGTTTGTGTGCATATAGTCTATTCGCGGTTTCTTCACACTTTTTAAAATAAAACCTTCGAAAAATCACCACATATATGACGTGTTTGGTTGTTTCGTAAATATATCATGTATCAGAAGTGTTTTATACTTGTATTAAAATAAAAATACCTTATTTGTAGTTAAATTTAACTTCTACTTATGTATACAAGGCAATATTTCATTTATAATTATCATGAATAAAACCAGTGAGAGAATAGGCGTGTTAATGCTTAGTAAGAAATAGTTTTTTTGCAAAATATTATTACACTATGTGCGCACGAATGCAGTGCATTGTCCCTTTGGTGTAATTTCCTAAACTTGGTTAAGCTTTGTTTTATGAGGCGGGGGAATATTGTGGAAGTAGAACTTGTGCAGGGCTTTAGAAAAGTTGGAAGTAACTGCGAATGGCCTAGGTATATTTACATAAAATAAATTATGGGAGGTGATTCCTTATGAAAAATAAAGCCGTAATATGTAGGACATCGTATAACTAAACGGAATAATAAAGGAAATGTGAGACAATGAAAATTGGGTTTTGAACACGTATTTTTGCCGAATGCCTTGTACTACGACTACAAAGTCTGCAGCGAAAAGGTGCCTTATGCTTCCTATGTTGCAAATACACGTGCGTAATGGTGGCCTGTGTCCTGGCTCCGCCTGTGTTCACTTTTCAGATTGAGAAATTGAGACGTCAGCACATCGACATACCCTCCGCTTGTACACGCTCCATAGCGCGCCAAATGGGGCGTGTCCCATTCAACCGTGTGGGACGTACTATGAGTAAATCGCCGCCATCTCTACCGCTGGCAGAAAGTACAAGGCATTCAGCGAAACTTACGTTTTAAATACCCAATTTTCACAGGCTTATTCATATCTTCTTTAGTTTTCCGTTTAAAGACTGTTCCCGATAAAGTGAGCACTGTAGAAATGAATCTTAGAAAAAAGTCACTGCCCATGCAAGCATATATTTTAATGGGCACACTGAGTGACATTCGCCCAGTAAAGTTGGTAATGATGGATGGAAAGTAGTTCCATATCTTAACGTGGAATATAAAGTGTTAGGCAACCATTTGTGATAATTTAAAATTATTTCTTTCCCTTTTTGTTGTTTAATGCATCGAAGTATAAAATTAAGCAGATTTGTTAAGTATGTACTTTCTTAATACTTTCACAGTTTTATGTGACCGATGCATGAATATAGTGATGAGGCCAATGGCAATGTTAATTTTACGTACGGCGAAATAATACAAAACGTGTATACAAGTAGATTTTAAGCAGGGCTTTTAAAAGTGCTTATTTTACTGTTAACAGCCTATCTTATGTATTTTTTACTTTATTTTACATAAGTAATAACCTCCCGCAGTTTGGGCGTTTAATTTTCGAACATTCTGTATACAGCTTGTTAGGAAATTATACCAACAGAATTTGTGGTATTTTTTCCTACGAAAAATTTACCAGAAAGTCTACTTAATATGTGCCCAGAAATTATTCTGAATTGTGCTGCAAACCTTGGAAAATGGAACTAAAAAAAAATTTAAAGCCTGGTAAATACAAAAACGTGTATTTTAAGGTTGTCCGCCATGCTTGTAGTGCCTTCCAAAGTGTTTAAATACGCGTTTTGTTTTCTCAGAACAAATTGCATACCCAATGTGTTATTCTACGAACAAAACATCCACTTCAGACCAGGGCGAATGGGTACTTTTCAAGACGTTGCATACATAGGAAACTCCGGTGCAGATCTGTTTCCCTCACCCAACACAGCTAAAAAAGTTATTTTCAGGTGGCTGTGTCTCGAAGTATACCATCAGGTACATAGTACACTAATCATGGGCACTGTGTTGAAGTTGGCTATAAGTTGTTCACGTTTAATTGGGCACTTTTGATATCAACGTTTGAAAAATGTCACTGTCCATACCTGCATATACAGGTTGTCTGAAAAGTATTTCCCTAGTTAAAAACTTTATTTACATTAGCTATATGTAAGATAGAGATTTGAAATCGGTGCCAAAATGCTGGCAAACTAATCAAGATTTTTATTGCAACATCACAGTAGGGATCGATGCTATTACTGTGGATATCCATTGTTGCAGAGTTGCAAGACCTGATACAGGAGTTCTGTTGACATTGTCCTCGACATAACCACATAGAAACAAATCTGATGGGGTTATGTCAGCAGAGCGTGGAAGCCAAACTATCGGACCATCGTCCAGGAAAAGTCGTATCAATATGGGCTCGAACCTCCAGACCCCAATGAGGTGATGCACAATCTTGTTGAAAAATTACATCTGGGTGATACTTAAGCAACTGAGGAATAGCAAACAATTGTAACATTTACAGATACACTGGAGATGGGATAGTGGCCTCAGCGAAAAAAGAATGATCCGATAATTTTGTCATGCAAAATCGTGCTCTCAATATTCACTTTTGGGCTGCTTCTGGTACACTCTAACACATCACCAGTGGACCCTGAACCTCAAATACTCATGTTATGCTGGTTCATTACACCACTGACAAATAAGGTCGCCTTGTTAGGGAAAGCAACACGTTTGAGATAGCCATTATCTCCCCAATTCGTGAGTACATTTCGACTGCGAAAAATCATACCAACTCGTGGCCTAATTGGGCAACAGAGCTTGAACAATTTGCACTTTGTATGCTCACAACAATAAACGTTTGCGTAAGATATCTTGAAGAGAACTTTTCGGCATCTGTAATTCACGTGAGGCCCTATGCACTGATGTCTTGGGACTTCGCGCAAAAGACTATCTCACTGCGCCCACCCTTTAAGCTGAGTTTGCTGGTCGGCCCGTTCTCGGTAAGTAAGCAAAATATCCTGTCTTCTTGAACTTGGCATACCACGACTTAATGCTCTTGACACCAGCCGGCATTTTTACATTCATTCTCTGAAGTTCCTTTGCACTGTTTTTTATGATCGGGCCTCGTAGTACCAGACGACACACTGAACTTTTTCCTGATTTGTGATCATGTCCAGTTTCCTGGACACTGCAACTGCTCTAGTATAGCCACTTTACTGAAACCTGCAACTAAAAGCTTGATTACTTTGCAAACATTATGGCACCAGTTTCACATCTCTATCTTATATGTCTTACATATATCTTACACATCTAGTTCTTACATATAGCAGATATAAATAGCATGTGTAATCAGGGAAAGTCTTTCCGGACATTCTGTATTTTAATGGGCACACCGAGTGGCGTGCGACCAGTCAAGTTGGTAACAATGGAAAATTCCAAATCTGAACGTTGAGTTAAAAGTGTTAGGTAAATATTTGTGAATACTGAAATTATTTATTTTGCTTTCTAAGTTTTTAACGCAAATAACTGTAAAAGCGAGCATCTTTGTAAAATATTTACTTTTTTTAATAATTTCACTTTGCATTAAAAAGTGATCAGGCTCATGACAATGTTAATTTTACATATGGCGAAAGAATTCACAATAGCATACAAATAATTCTTTAGCGGGGCTTGGAAAAGTTTTCGGTTTACTGTGAACAGCCTATATAGACTGTTACCTAATACAATTACAGGTTTCCTACTGAAAAGTCCCACAGTCGCGTGTATCCTGCGCGGTACGCGCTAAGTTCGCGCATGATGTTACTTAACTAAAATTGAAGCTTACATAGTAGAATGGACCATCGGTACAACGGACGAGTTGTGGCTGTTGAGGCCCATTACAGAAGTTAGTGTTTGCACATTCGTGCGTAGGGGAAGCCCGGGCAAAGTGGATAACTTAACTTTAAAACATTACAGTGGTTAAGAATAAATTGGTAGATACAAACACGTAATTGAATATATTACCTTACTGTATAGTTATTTCAATGAAAAATTTACATTTTAATATACAAGTATCAGTAAAACATTAAACATTTAAAATCTAAAAATGTCGCTTTATACACTTTGCCATGCATGCTCGGGTAAAGTGGATTACTGGCCCGGACAAAATTTAATCTAAGAAATTTACCCAAAAGTGTGAGCAGTGGTCACTGTAACTTGTACACGACTCATGGCTCCACGTTGTACACTGGGAACATTGTATCGAGTGTACTTCTCGTGGCTCTGTGTAGGGTTCTTCACATACCCGGCAAGAAAATTTCTATGTAGAAACATTCTCGTCTTTCTTGCTGGTTTTTCAGAGAAGCGAGTGTAAAGATTCCTACCGAACTTTCCCATACTTTTTTTTTGCACGTTTTGTCAAATTTTTCGTTGCTACTCTCTTAACTCTTTCAAGTTTACTGCTACGATATTGAACCATCTAACTTTTACACCCAGAAGTGTCGTGGTACATTATCTGTACCACTTGTTTGCAAAGTCGCCAAGAAGATGCATGATGCTCTACTCTGTGAACCACCTAGCGGAGCTTTTGCTAGTGTCTGTTCAAGCTACCAACAGATGGCATATGCGTGTAGTTGAAGTGGCGCACATGCCATGCTTCGTTTTCATAGACGCGGGACCAACTAGATTGTATTGCTGCGACAGTGAGTGTGAGTAAAGTTGAACAAAAAAGATCTTTTTGTAATTGTTTACACTGTATGAACTGATGGTAAGAATGTGCTTTTTATACTTCTAAAAATGTTGTTGAAATATAAACAAAGCAATAAACTCTGTTGATTGTGTGATTATCGAAAAGTTTTAAGAGTACAAATAATGTACCACTATGCATCAATAGTAGTTCACAACAGAATACAACAAAATTCTAAAGAATTTGCAAAAATGTGTTTTGTGGCAAAATGTATAGTTTAAAAAACTATAAAGCATGGTGGTAATTAAAACTCAAGTATCAATTTTAAAATGTCTCAAAATTAATGTCCAGAACTTTCTAACGCCTAATAATATTTGGAAAGTAATAAATAAATGCAAATAGTTTTATAAAAACCACTATATTTGTACGTGGTAGTAATTGAAACACAAGTCTTTATTTCTAAAATGTATCCAAATAACGTCCGGAAAAAGTATGAAATACCACCTGGGATAATTTTCGGAACATAATAAATAAATATCTTCTCTGCGATGCACCCTAGGGAAAGGAACACGCCATCCAAGGGTCTGACTTTCGAAAAAATAACACCTTATCCTACTGGGTTGATACAATTGGACCCTCACAACTGGAACTACATATGCAAGAATGGAAGAAACTGGAGTAACCTGAGAAAACATGCGAGCCAGTGGCAGTGCCCACCATATTTTCCAGATTTGGAAATAATTGTGTGACATGATTTTAATTCATTCTATAAAAAAATTAATTTTCTATGTGCATAAATAAATTACTGACACAATGTACTTTAAAATTTGAATTTGATTTCCTATAAAATGCATGCATCACTGGTATAGTATGTCTCGGGTAACAAGGCAATATTCTGACATTTTTCTTCGTTGAAAAACGTCTGCGCATAGTATTGCCAAGACCCCATCTTTTCCAGGAAGCCAGGATGGATAAGAGGCCACTACAATGAAACTGCTAGTTACATTTCTTGGAAGAGAAATGGCAATTCCTTGCCATCTTACCTGAGATAGACTATAAGCTTACAACATCTGGCGGAATAATGTATGGATTATATAAAGACATATGATTAGGGCTATTTACATTTATAGTGACATTTGTGAATTGTAACAATTTCAATCCCAGTTTGTTAATTAAAATACATTATTTTACAGCTTAAAAAACCAAGCTGCGTTCTCGCAAAAAAAAAAAAAAAAAAAAAAAAAAGAAATAAGACATCCCATCCGATCTGGATTCAGCCGATGAAGATCTTGAAGACTCAGCTGATGATCCAGACTACACTGATTCATCATCTTCAGATAGTGAAAGTGTTTCAAGCACCGACCCAAATCCATTTGACGATATGCTTACTCCGAGTACTTATTTTCCCATACCTAGAAACATTGGTACTGTTGGTGCTGCAGGTTCTTCGACAACACAACAATGCCATGCCAAAACCACTACTCTGGAATCTGGAGACAACATCGAACCTTCCCAGAAAAAACCTGTTTGGGAGAAAAGTAATCGACCTACAAACCCAGCAGTTTTTGCATCAAGAAAGGGACCAGCAGAGTGTGTGACTAAAGAGCTTACACCGAATTTTTTTTCCCCACCTTTTCATAACACCAGAAATAGTAGAGCTTATAGTCTTTCAGACCAATTTATATGCAGAGCAAAATTATCAGAAGACTGGCAAGGTGTACGTACCTGCAACAGCAGAAGAAATAAAAACATTAATGGCATAAATATCCTTATGGGTGTAAAACCCCTTCCAAGCTACAGGGAGCATTGGAATACATAGAAAGATCTCCACGATTATTACATTAGCCAGTTGATGACTATGAATCGATTTGGTTGGCTCCTGACAAATTTGCGTCTGAATGGCAACACTGCTTTGCCAAGACCTGGTGATATGAACTATGATAAACTGTACAAGCTTCGACCATTTCTATCCAGAGTTGCTGAGAACTTTCAGAAAAATTTTGACCCCAGTGAAATCATAGCAGTTGACGAATCTATGATTAAATTCAAAGGAAGGTCGTCGCTGAAGCAATACATGCCAAACAAACCAATAAAGCGTGACTATAGAGTTTGGGTGTTAGCTGACAAATCATGTTCTTTACTGAGGTTTGAAATTTTCACTGGGAAGAAAGGCAATAATGTGGAGAGGCAGCTTGGGGAAAGAGTTGTTAAAACTTTAGTACGTGATATGTGTGAAAGAAATCACAGAGTTTACTTTGACAATTATTTTACTAGATTTGAAGGCCAAGCAAATTTATGCATGTGGAACTGTCAACCCAAAAGAAAGAATCTGCCTACACTAAAAGAAGATAAGAACATGAAGCGTGGGGATTATGACTGGGTTACAAGTTATACTGAACTAAGCATGATGAAATGGAAAGACAAAAGATATGTTCATTTGCTGTCAAATTTCCAATGACCCACACAATGTGGTTGAAGTAATAATAAAAGAAAAAGATGGAATGCAAGTAAAGATGCCATGTCCCAACGCACTGGATGATTACAACAGTAATATGAATTGCATTGATAAATTTGATCAAATGAAAGGGACCTATGAAATTGACCGAAAAAGTAAAAAGTGGTGGCACCGAATTTTTTTGGTATTTCAGTGATGCCAGTGTCGCAAATGCATACATTTTGCACAAAGAAATGGAACTCCTGCGACTAACCCTAAAAACTTTCGCAGGGATATCTAGAGAACTTTAGTTAGCATTGCCTTTGTTTCCTCACGAGCTCAAAAGAAGAGGCAGTCAGCCAATGTCGTGGAAATAAAAAAAAATAAGCCGCATTTATCCAAAGCAGTCCGTTTACAAGGTTTGGCTACCCAACCAGAACGTTCTACAAGACGAAGATGTGCAAAGTGCAGCACAAAAACCAGTCAAATTAGAATTGAATGGATCTGTTCAGCGTGCAAAGTGCCTCTGTGTTTGGGAAAAACAAAATCTTGCTTCTAATACTACCACAGAGTGTAAAGGGTTGTGTTGTGTTATTGAACGCTGTGAAACTATGCATATTCAAGTTTCGGTAATTAAGGGTGGTGGTACAAAATATGTACCACCTATGCTCATAGAGTAATTTTCTTATTTTTATTCATAAAAAATTATGTAAAGGTGGTTTTCGTAGTCATTTATATCACGATTAAGCAATAGAATAAATTTTTTGTATTAAATTAAATTACTGTGCATGTATGCAACTCTTTCAAATAAATTTTCTGTACATGAAAGAGTTAAAGGGGTGCGGGGGAATTTCAGATCGTTAGCAACTGGCGAAGGGCGAATATCAAACAAACCATAACTGGATTTTGGCGGCTTCCTGACATGATGATTTGTCACCTAAACAAGTCTCAGTTTTTGCTATTTCAGCCTGAGGAGGACTAGATGTAGAAGTATAACTAGTGATTCTGAGGCAGATCCAGGATCTGGGGTGCTGAACATAGAGGCTGGAAGACTAAGGGTGTCTGACTGACCACTTTGAACATCAGAAGCATAATCATTATTTGGGTGAACCAGGCACAGAAGCAGGGATACTAGTTTTCTGAACAACCATTCCGAATATTTGATGCATATTCAGGGTCTGGATGATCCGTAACGGAAGCTGGAGCATAATCAACATCAGAGAAAATATGAGAATTGTAGGGCCAAATTCCAGACGATCGAAATTCACTTATTGCATTTTGTGCACTTGCTACTCTCAACTATACAGACGAAAATAGTTCTGCAACATTATACTGATTTGCAATCCTTCCAGGATGTTTTTTTTTGGAAGGTACAAATTGCCTGTTCAAAACACAACTTCAAAGGTCCATTGACTGCAATATCTAATGGCTGCATCTTGTGTGTCGTATGAGGTGCAAATGAGAGAAACAAAACTTTATTTTCGTGGCAAAATCGAAAACCTTTCTGTATTTATGCGATTCGTAATTGTTAAGAATTAGTAGGACTTTTCTTTTTTTGAGTAGAACTAACATGTTCAACAAAGAACTGCAGCCAGTGAAGAAAAGCCTCCCCAGCGATTATCTGTACAAGAAGTTTGACAGCCTGGAGGAGCACTATCATGTAGCCTTTTCTGCATGCGTTTACGCGCATAAATAAGAAATGGCGTGATGAAGGAAACGATGGCATTGCAGCAACAAACAGCATTCTTGTTAGTTTTCCCCTTTCAGTGCTAGCAATTATCCCAACTTGCTTTTTTTCCTGTCATTAGTGCCGCTGCACATAACAAACCGGGGAACGTTTTAGGGAGCCTGAAGCATCAACATTAACACTCTTAACCACGGACACTCTTCAGTCTTCTTACGCAAGAGACCTTCTACTTGTATGACAATAGTTAATTACTACACATACACTCTCATATGATCCCGCAGAAAAAATGTAGGATGTGCATGTCAGAATATCATCGGCGGTCGAACAGCAGGACCTACGTGACACATCCGCCTGGATGTGTGTCGTCGAGCAATTGCCTTGCACTTGCCTGTAGTGTGGAGGAGTACCATCATGCTGGTACAACGTAGCAGTACGTCGTGTATAGGCTGTTCACGGTAAAATGAGCACTTTTGAAAGTCCTGCTAAAGATCTACTTGTATGCACGTTGTGTATCCTTCCGCCTTATGTAAAATTTACATTGTCATGGACCTCGTCGCTTTATTCGTGCGTCGGTCAAGTGAAACTGTGAAATTATTAGCAAAGTAAATATTTTACAAATCAGCTAATTTTTCCACTTCGGTGCATTAAAAAAAAAAAAAAAAAAAAAAAAAAAAGCGAAACAAAGAATTTAAGTCATCACAAATGGTTACCTAACAATTTGTATTCAACGTTAAGATATGGAACTAATTTTCATACACTGTTACTAACTTTACTGGGTGCATGCCACTCAGTGCGCTCGTTAAAATATACGCGGGTAAGGGCAGCTAATTTTTTCTAAGGTTTTTTTCAAAAGTGCTAATTTTATCGTGAACAGTCTTTAACAATAATTCTGACAGCATATCTTTTGAAAATTAGAAGTGCACGAGCGAAGGGAATAATGTTAGACATACGGCCTGCAACAACTTTAGGATAAAGATAGTGAACAGTACAGAGCTTCCGAAGGAATAACGTCCAACATTGTATAGTAACACGCACACAGTAATTAAGGGGGGGGGGGGGGAATTATTTCCCCCTCCTAGCTAATGAGAGTGCTGGAGGAAAGAGAACGTCATCTCTATTTTTAGTGACGACGGGCTTTTTGTGTTGTGGGGGTGGGGGAATTTAAAGGATATAAAAAGTTTTGTTTTGAGTAGTAAATTTGTTATGGTTGTATTGTACCATTATAATGGAATTTTTTAGCATTTTTATTTGTGATATTAGATGTACAGTTTATGAGTTACTATTTTTCACAACATTGACGTGTTTCCTATGTATAAGCAACCTTCGCTACATATTTTATGTTTAGTATGTTACAATTTAAGACTTTTAATGCATATTTTTAATTTCGGAGAGTTGGAGTGCTGAATCCGAAAACTGAACATTATGTGGGCAATATGCATAAACTGCTCATGCAAAACATACAGACAATATACATTATACAGACAGGGCGAGACATCCTTAACTCGAATAACCCATATACAAGTCCATTCAAAGTGAGCTCTTTATACATCCGGTGGGTGTTGGTTAATTACTCGTTTATTTGGAGTTCAGCGCTCCTTGATTTGCGGTGCACACCTCGTTCCGAGATAGCACGATTGTGTAACTCGTTAACTGCTTTTTACGATCGTTACAGATTGCGAGCGAGGGGTTTTGTTTCCATAGCTTGAGTTGCCAACTGATGAAAGCTTTGCATTTTCTAATGAAAAATCCCACAGCCCTTAAAAAAATTAATCGTTTGTCAAATCATAATTACTTAATGATTTTAGAACTATTATTGCATCGTTAAGAAAGTTATTGAATATGTTTTATGAAATATACCACTCTTTTTGTGCTTTATAAGAGTAATAAGGTTTTTGCAGTTTGATATAGATAAACGTGAATATTGTAATAACACTTTTTGTTCTAGATCTAACAAAATGAACTACGGCAAGACTCTAACTTGCAAACCTGAGTTATTTTTAAAACTTATTATTCACAAGTAAATAACCAAAGATTCGCGCATAAAATAAATTAGTATATTTATAGTTTTACCTGGCTGTAATTGTAACCATCATTGAACAAAAATACGAATTAGCGTTTAAAATAAAAAATAAAAATTTAATAAATAAATGAGTTTCGATCAAAACTGTTGTTTGTTATATTGTGTACCATGTTTGTGTTTCAAAGAGACGCGTTAAACAACTTTTTATAACTTTATTATTTGTTGCAAAAAAGGAATACCCAGGTCGAAAAAAAATGAGTTTATCAGCCGGAACACTTTACTATTTTCTTCACAAAATCTACAAGGATGCAAGATAAAAATGGCTTAGGTTATATTAGTTTCCCCCGTGTTCACATGTAACAACAAATATCGGTGTGTAGTTGCAGCGCACGTAAGTTATAGAATCAACTTGTATTATAGACTCTCGTTACAATAAAGTTAGTGAACTTCGTTTCCACGCCGCGTTAAATGAACTGTTCGTTACGAAGCATGTGAATTATAAATACTTTACTTAAACGAGAGACTAAAACTAACTTTTATTTCTATGAAAACGTTATAAATACCTTCTGTACAGAAACTGAAACTACATGACTTTATGAATTTTACATTTGTCTCTTTGAATATTGGCTAACAGACGTCTCAATGTAAGACCTTAGTCTAGCTAAGTAACTAATCAAAATATGATTGAAATATTACAAACATATTAATTTTATAGTTCCGAACATCGAAATACTTTACATGAATTAGTTAAATGTTTCTACGATGAGCATTTGACTTCGTATTTTTTGTTGTAGGACTTTTTTTATTTGTTATGCAGTCGTCTATATGTCAATATTACGTTTCAGCAAAGACCCTAGTTTGAAAATACTACTTTGTCTAATAAATAACGAACAATACATAATTACCTGTATGCATAGGGTGATCATACTGTATGTAGGCGTAAATCTGATTTTATGACATAATTGAATGTCACAGCAGGAAATATGTAAAACCATTTTAAAAACAAATCCGTTTGTGGATAACGCCTGAAACTGCTTTTCTGATAATTGTATATTTGTATTTTTTTTTGTTTTAAAGGTCTCATATTACCTGAAATGCAGGGCATTTGCTGAAAGATTTTCTTCCCCAGATAAAACTAATTATGTAAGTTATATTCTGATTGCATAAATTATATTGTTATTTGAAAGAAGTTGTTTGTTTGTGTATTGAGGTCTTAATCTGGTTTTAACGGTGCTACAATTTATAAGTAACAGCCCTTAAAATCACAGAATTTCATCATCAATTCTGACTTGAACTCTTTTGCATGTGAGTAGCGTACCATTTACAAGTAGTGGATAACTGTGTGCGAATTTTCGTTATCAACATCGTACTAATGGATTTAGTTTTAAAATTACCGAGTTACAGCCACCAATGTGAGACACTGGGCAAGGGAACTTATTGGCTGGAGTATCATGAAAATTTAACCGTAATAATTTTACAGACACGTCAGTAAAATGCTAGAGGTTAAAGCTTAGTTTAACAACTCAGATAATATGGAAATATATAGCATTTGGTTTGTTTAATGTGTGTTCCAATCTTTTATTTGGCTGTTTTGTAGGCGAAGTAACGGGTGTATATTGACAATATTGATGTGAACAGAACGTACTAACATAATTGTTCCAGCCGTAGGAGCCGAATGCGGGGCAGCTTTACACACTGAGCACTCCAAACAGGCAGGTGCTGCAATCCACCTTAATTTTGGCGTTAAGCCAAGCCACTTTTTAATATGGCGCTTGAAAAATTGCACGTTATTTGCCCCTTCCGCCCCCCTCTTCAACATTTTTTTTGTGAAATACCAATATTTTTACAATTCGGCACCCCTGGCTCCAGCATTGCTGTAACTACCTCTTTCGAAAAGTAACGTATGTTCTAAAAAAAGTTCCGTACTAGTTGAGTTGAGGTGAGAGATTTTTTGCTCTTAACAATGAGGTCTTGAGAGCTTTTTCGTACTAGTATTTCATTCGTAAAACGGGCACATGAGTTTAGTGAGAAGACCTTCAGTTGGCTGCGAAGGCGCTATTATGTTTTAATTGATACATTTTGTATGGTAAATCTTACATACTCTGTAATCGTCGCAGCCTGCTTTGCGTAGGGTGAAAGTCGAATACGCGTCGGCCATTTCCTCTGAATAGAACAGCACCATTCTACAACGTGCATTTCCTTTCCGCTAGTTGTCAATATTACGTGATTGTTATATCAGCAATAGCAAATTTAGTACAAGAACGCGCGCGCGCCCATACACACGCTCTCGGTTATTCTCACACACAAGTGCACAACCATACGCCCGCGTGTGCTTCGAAACGGGCCACTTGATACGACATATAATTTCTGCGTCCATTGATTAAAATTCTGACCGTTATTTGGGTATGCACGCGATAAATATTATTATCACGACAGACACATCCATACATCTTATGGGATTTGAAGCCAGGAGTTGGAAGTACCGCCTTAGTAGCTGCTGCTACGTAAACGTGCACGCAAAGCACGTGTAAATATCACAGGGCATGCAGGTGCTCAGAGATGTACGTGGTGTTGGGTACACCGGGACAATAAAGAGGTCGCTAGACTGCCGGTGGCTTGGTCGGCGCAGCTGTGTAAGGGCTTGCTGTATTTATTGCTGGAGTCGGAGTAGCACTGGAGAACAGGAAGAGAGCAGTCTCCTCTAATTAACATGTAACATCACGCCCGTGGAGTTACATTCCCCCGGCCCGCTCTCAGCGAGATGTGACTGCTTATGACGCAGTTTTCAAATTTTATATTGATAGGGATTGGAATATTTCGCGATTTAATTTTAGGACAAGCTATACTTAAAAAACACTTACATTTCCGTTTTTTGCGATTGGATCACAGTTTATGAGACTACGCCTACGTGAACTTCGAGCCAATAAAATACCTGGAAGGAAACGAGCAAAAGATTGTAAAACTGGCTACACACTCGGACAGCAGCCAATGGACAGAAAGCCGTGGCTCGGAAATACATAGGATCTCGTGGAGCATAACATAAACGTCACTCTAAACGCGAAATTTTCCTGTCCCTAATCGCAATAAAAAAAAACACGCAAAGCGTACAGTATAGCAAATAAAAACATTTATTTGAGCCAATTTTGTACACAAAAATTAAAGAAAAAAAATGGTTTAACTCAAAGGGAAGATTAAAAAAAAAACTTATATTTACAATTATTATAAATTTTTAAATGTCGGTGGTACATATCTTTATGGCAAAGACAACATTCTCTTTGTGCTTGTTTTGTTCACAGTAAATAAATATTTCTGTATGCCAACGGAGAGAGTCAAGTGACGTTATAACTTTGTTTTGAACATTCTAGTTTTTTAGCACGTAGCGAAACATATTATAATGCTAAGTTAACGAACAACGAATTCCTTAGGTAGTCGACATGATGGTTTGTTTAACTGGTTTAACTGTACCACAAAGAATATTGCTGAACTGTTGTAATAACAATGCAATGTTTTCACTGCCGTAACAATTTTGTTTTGTTAACCTACTTTGCAGTGGTTCGTATCAAGCGAAAAAATTATTTTCGGCAACAAGTTATGAGTTTAAGCAAAGAAAGAGTTTTTAGAGTGAAGGACTATGCTCTGTGCAATGTAGTCGTGCAAGAAAATATTGTAATATATTATTGAAACTAACTTCACCTATGGTTATTTCGCAGGTGCGGGGATTTGGTGTCTGTCACGTGCAGAGTTGGGCTGCCGTCTAGCTAAATGGTGAGTACATTTTTTATATGTGCTGTTTCAAGCTTGTTTACATGCTGTATTTACTTTCAAGTTATCGTGAGTAGGGAGCAGTGTTTTAATCAGCTATATACTAATTGTAAACAGTGTTATATGAAAGCTGATTTTACACGGTGGAAAATGGATTTCATACTATGCCTCGCATGAGAATCATCGTGCGAGAATGTAAAAGAAAATCCTATGTCTAACTATACTCAATGTTGGTTACTAAAAGGCAGTTTGTCACAGATTGCACATGAAACATTCGATAAACACAAGTTTAAACTAATTTTATAAGTAGTAGACAGTTGAGCGAAGCAGGGATTAAAGCTGTGAAGAAACCCCTGTTTGATTTGGGCGAGCAATGCTTCGCCTATTTAGATCTCTATATCGTGCTGGAGAAAGTGAAGATAATATTCAATTCTAAACCACTTATGTTCTATATGTGCGTACAGCAGATCTTTGTGATTTGTCCATACTCGCGCCAGGTCATATTATGACATTCGGAACACCGGGCAGCAGTGCCCAAAAAGATGCCGCCGAGCCCCTCAACCTACGTTATCATCGACAGCTGACTGAGCACATCCTCCAGAACTTCTGGAAATGCTAGAAAATGGACTAGCTGCGCACACTCCAGCAGCTACAGAAGTGGATCTAGTAAGCAACACCCCTGCAGTAAGGCTCCAATTTACTGATGTGGTAACACCAGTTGCCTCCTGTACATTGGCGGTGTGGATCGAGAGAGTCTTGAGCTGCATCAAAACATTTCTAATGTTTCTCTAGTGGCTACTGTATGTACTACGCAGGATGTCTTGAAGAGGTCCTTATGTTAGCGGAATGTGAAAATGTGTGGCTTTTTTTGTGGGTGGAATATTATGTGATTTCTGTTTACTAAGCCCATCTTATGTTTGGCGCCGTTAATTTTGACCCAACGGGAACTAAGTTGCTCTTTTATTTGTGTTGTCGTTGGCGGCCATGTTATCTTATTAGTGTTGTTGTCATTGGTTCACTCTTCTTGCGCAGAGTGCATTCCCGACACGGCGGTTGGATCAGTGCCGGCAATAACTGTGGTCGTGTCCTTTTTTTAGATGTCGCGAATGCCAGCCCGCAAACATTCGGAACGAAACACCTGACTTTTCGCTTACTTCTGGCTACTTTACACATTCGTGCTTTCTTCCTTAAATTTGAACGTGGAGGCAGGATTATAAGCAGACGTTGATAACTCTAAGCATGCGAGAAGGTGGGGGATCGTCGGGGAAACATGTACCAAATTGAAGTGCTGTATTTCCCACGATATATTCAAAGGCAAGCGTGGTATAAATAAACCAAAAGATAAACAGCAACCACTATTCATAAACCGATATTTTAAAATGTCAGTACAGTGTAGGTATTTGTGTTGTTCGATACACATAAAGAATACATATTTGGCGCAAGTCACATGGGAGTGTTTTATTAACATGTGGCGGAAGAATATAAAATAGCCTGTAAGAAGGAAATAAAAAGGAAGTATTTTAAGTGCCTCAAGCTAGAACATGATCACTGCGATGATGTTAGCAATTTTACACTATTACTAAAATAAATATTTTTAAGCTAAATGCTCTACCTATAACACGAAATATCTTTTTTGTCTGAAATTTAACTGCAAAAACGTAATATTACAGGCGCGGAGGCCGGAAATATGAACTTTTGTAAAAGAAAAAAAAAGCCCTGTTACGCGATAATAATGATGAAAATATATCACCTTGCTTAGAAGCACAAAAATATTTTTATATGAAAATATTTATTTCAATTACATAAATGCTTCATCTGTTTCTTGTCTGTATAAACGAACTGTTCTTCAGTTGGAACTATTACTAAGGATGTGTAGTTTCAATTAGGATGCACTCTAAATTCGAATCAGTGGGAAACCACTGATTCGCAGTGAAATTAAACTACTCTAATAAGTGAAAACGGCTCCACTTAAAATCAGTGGAAGAAACACAGATTGTTTCAGTGGAAATAGTTCACTGATTGAATTAGTGACGTGACACATTTCACAGATTGAGCGACGGTCGACTGCAGTGGCGAATAAAATATTGCTTTTATCGAATGTGGGCAAATAATTACGTGAAATAAACATATTTACGATAGTTTACTATTTATATTGTGCAATTTACTGTTATTAAAAAAAAGTAAGAAATGCTCCGCAGGTGGCCGGAATTGAACTCGCGTACCTTTCGTCTCGAGGTTGTTGCCATTTTTTTTAACTCTCATTTGACGTTGTTGTGACATTTTTGACGTTGACGAAGCTCTAGTGAGACCGACTTGTTGACGAATTCCCAGTGCGACAATCGAGCTGAGCATCTGTCACGTCGGAGGCACCGGGGCGCGAACCCGCGACCCTCCGACTACAGGTCGGCCACCCTACCCCTGAGCTGTGAACCACGCCAAGTTGGAATTATAGAAGGAAAATGTGTGTCTTAAAGTTTTGCTGCGAATTCGTTTAGTTTGAAGTTGTATGTACATAGTTTTCGTGTTTGGTTGGACTGGTACTGTTAGGATGGTTAAAACGAATGAGTGCACTCATTTCACTACATTAAATGCAGTTTAAACCTTCAGACAGAGCGCTATGATCATTACATGGAATCGAAATGAAAGACGCACAAACGTAATGAAAGGCCGTGTGTTCTCATTATTTCGTAAAATTGCGTTTTGAAAGACGAAACACATTTCAGAAAGTATTTTGTATTTATTTTATTCATTTATTCGTTGTTACTTCGCTTGAGACGCGTTGTTTAACGGCCATTTTTAATTGATTTTCGACGACCATTTGTACACGCAGTTTCACTGATACATCAGTCAAAGATAAACCACTGATTAAACAGTGCAAAAAAAAATGACTGACGAATCGCTTGGAAATGTCACTGAATCAACCATAGAAGGAAAATGGCACATCTTCACTGGTTCATCAGTTAAATTCATTGAAGTGACTGATGTATCAGTCAGATACGATTGACTGATTAAAAAGGAGAAATTCTCACTGATTCAGTTTTAGAGTGTAGTTTTTAATTTTTTTGTAATCCTATAACTAGTTCTCTTTCTCACTGTAAGTAGCTGCACTCGAGTCGTACTAATTAATCAAGAACGGAATATTTTTCACAAAAACGCTGTTTTTGGAGGGCCGCTGCAGACAAACGGAAGGGGAGAGGGGGAAGCCGACCCCTCTCACTGTTCTCCCATCCTTCCTCTTTGAACCCTCCCCCCCCCATCACAAAGTGCCCCCCCCCCCCCATCACAAAGTGCCCCCCCCCTGGAAGGAGTTAGAGTGACAAGGGGGAATGTTTTCCATTTTGTGGGATTGTGATGCGTCCCATATTTCACCTTTTTGAGCAGTTAGACCCTTAGTAGGCCTTATGTCGTAAGTCTTGCGTCTTAAGTTTTAAGTCGTACTTTCACCATAATTCCTATTGCATGTCGGGATGTGCGAGCGCCGATGGGCGCGAGCAAGCACGTGCCGAAGTTCTCAGACGACATTGCACCGTAAATACTAATTCGTACGGTTACCTGTTTCATCTATGGTTGCTCAGCCGCGGGCCCGACCCCTGGTATATTTTTGAATCGTGGTGTGTGTACACTGGTATAGTATTTTCACGGTTTCTTCGGATGTTTTGAAACAAACCTTAAAAAATCGCTTAAGATTAATATGTTAACCTGTGTTTTTAAATAACTTGTATACCACAAATATATGACACTGATCAACTTTGAAAGTATTATATTTTGAAAAATGAAATTTTAACTTAGTATCTTCTATAACTTGTAATATTTATTTCGTATTCAATACGAATTAAAAACTGTGAGAACAAGGATGTTTTGGCAACGGCTAGTTAGAAATAGTTCACAGTTAAAGATTGTTTTAACCAATTTTTTGGTATGCTATTTGTAAATTAAATGAGGCCTATTGATACATTTGAATATTTGGTTAGCCCTGACGGATACATATATCATTGTTACAGTTAAAAATATCCACACAAAATATGGTGGTAGGCTCTAGTGGCATGGTTTTTTTGACCAAGGAAGAAACTGTTGGTGGATGTGTGTCTCTTTCTTTCTCTCTCTCTCTCTCTCTTTCTTTCTCTCTCTTTTTCTCTCTTTCTCTCTCTGTTTCGTACAGCTAGTAGTAGCATGAAAATTATACACCCTTTCAATTTTAGCGTATTTCATACTTATTACAACAAAAATAATGACTTTTGAATATGTAATTTTCAACTGAAAAGAGATTTTTATGTTTGAATACTTATTATAATATATTTAGATGTGATTGTGGTAGGGTGACAAATCCAAAGTTGGTAAAAGTGGCGACTGGTGACTTGATATGATGTGTTACTGTTGCTCAAGTTATTTTTCTAAGTTCTGAAAATAACTAGGCAAGTCACAGTGTTGTGATAAATCAGTGTTTCCATGGCAGTAATAAATATACTGTAACGTGTGTCGTGACTGCTGCATGTGAAAGGGTGTGGAATGGTACAAACATTTTATTAGAGCTAAAATAATTGATATTAGCAAAACTGGAACCACAAGGAAGATGATGACGATAAAGGCGTATCTGTCCAGAAATGTTTGTGGGATCAGTCTCCCAAATTAGTGAATTATTTTACATAATAAAACGCCTCAAAAGACGCAACTTGAAAAAAGACATATTATGTTAAACATCACTCCACACACACAATAACAGTACTGTTTATCAAATCATCGTCGTTTCGAACATTCAGTTTTCTATTAAGGCTCTCCGTATCACTTCAACTGTCACGTAGTAGCCATCACTTTCACTGTCACTATCGCTGTCACTTATTACAAATTTTTCTGTTAATTTTTTCAGGCAACGATCATTTTTCCAATATTCTGCTTCTCTTTTTACATGTGACACAGCTGATTTCCAGAGTTTTTATTCTGAAATACTGTTTATAGCCTCGTCTGTAGACGATTTTATCTGGTCGGCTCTTTGCAATACATTTTTATCAGCTACACTAAGTTTGGCAGTGTTCCTGATATAATACTTTTTCTGCGGGCATAAGTTTTTTGAATTGTGCATGGAATAATGCACAAATCAAACTCATCCCAGAATGTTTTTCTGGAACTCATATTTCGTTTTATCCCTGGTTTACATTTTTTCATCAATTAGTTTTGGAACACTTATTTCCTTTCGTATTTTACATATTTTGAACACCGATTTCCTTGTCGCAGCTGATTCGCGTTTGGTGACATTTTCAATGGGATGAGTATGTTTCCCAGAAACTTTCTCGTTATAGTAAAACGCTGTTACGTTACCATCAATCTCTCCGACTTCACTGTGAGTAGTAGGACGTTCTTTACTCGAACATGCCATGACTTACTCGATAGTGAATACCTCCTGCGAGACTGATGTGTTCGCTTTACATACGCGCAGACTATACAGTAAGTATCGGTGACACTGTTGCTTTCCTGTGATTGGCTCGCTAGACTTTCCCTGCCTCCGCCCTATCTTATTGAGCTTGGCCAAGACCCGCGACCGCATTCTTTCCATATATTTTGTTGACGTCGTACGTCGCACTCCACGGCAGTTGTCCCTGGCGACGATGGTTTATGGAAAATCCAATGTCTACAAAACTTCGGAGATTGAGTGCGACATACGTCCTGGTTCCAACGATATATCTGCTGAGATTTTGTTCCTTCCTCGTTCTGTGCCCGACTATTATTATGCCCGGGTGCACCAACATCTTTCTCGATCCGAGATCAAATGATCTAGTTACGAACCAGGATCCAGTTTGATCTTGGTTCCAATGTAAATGTGTTGCACCAACGAAATTGCATGATTCTGGATCTTCGATTGGTTCCAAAGTGAGAGATCGAGATTAAGTACGAGACAAATTTTGCTATTGGTTCGTAGACGTCGTGGAAGTAGACGAATATTTCACTGTAGATAGAACTAGATGTGCAGTGTTTTATTTGTTTTAAGTGAATTATTGTTGTACGAATTTTACTGAATAACATTCAGGTGCGTATAATATTGTTTTAATTTCCCAAGAAAACAATCGAACGTAGTTTTATCTGTTCGCGTATTTTCAAACTACATTTGTCGACGATGACTGCTGATCTCGGATCGAGATTTGGAACTGCCGATTTCGGCGGTTCGAAATGAACTTCATCTCGATCTCCAGTCCATCTCTGAACTCGAAACGGTTGCAACAATTTTTTGTGTCGATCTTATATCCGATCTCGGATCGAGCTTCGAACCACGATGGTGAAACCGGGCATCAGACGGTCAATATAAGGCCTGATCACATCACAGTCATAAGTTGCTGGGCACTATACAATTCGACGGGGCGACCACAGCGCTGCTTCGCTATCACGACACGTACGTTCATAAGCAGTTGAATCAGACACTGATTCAACTGCTTATGAACGTACGTGTATCCATATTTGCAGTAAAACTCGAACTTCATTATATAAATTTTATACGTTTTATTTGTGTGTGTTAGTGATGGATAGCTGTTTGTGTTGCTGTTCTTTTAAATCTTTGATGATATTCATTTTTATTAAAGTGTAAATCATTCAGATATTTCTCATGTGCTTCGGAAAAAATTTCACAGCATTTTGACCTGGAGTTCAGAATAATCTTGTGTATTATTTACTTCATCAGGGAAATGTATCTGCCTGATAATAAAGGTCGGACGTAAAACAAAATTAGAAGTTCAAGAGTGTGCTGATAGGGATGTGTCATTTGTAAGAGAAAGAGAAATTAGTATGCCAAATTGGGTATGTATAGTTGTTTAAAAACTTAACATAGCTCAGCGCTGCGTTAAACTTTCAAGATTTTTTCTTTTCATGTATAAGGATTTGTACGTATAGCAACAATGTTGTTCGTGTCTTATTTTTATCTCTAATGAATCGGAGACTTAACAGTACATACCAAGAGCTTCGTTTCATATCGAAACCATAGCAATATATACAGTTAGACTTGTACAATTAGGAGAGTTTACTCAGTAAACATTATAGAGAGTGGCGCATCACTACAGTATGTATCTAAATTCGACCGACAAACGTCGGATGTAGATTAATCATGGAAAAAAGAAGTTTGAAACATATATACGACGTATGGTCTAAAATTAATTGTAAGGGAGGTACACATTTTTGCAGTTCTAGTAGACGGAAAAGTTTACTATACTATAGTACCACTGTAATGTACCTCTCTCTAGAATCTTCCCCTCCCTTTAATAGCCGCGAAAGTGTGTTGTTGGGTATTGTGCGTGCTACACCTGCCAGGTATTGGTAAATACTATTTAGAAATCAAAACACGAGATACTCGAAAACGGCGAGGTTTAGGGTATTTACACAAGGTGACATTTTTATTGCATGGGACATCCATCCTTTAAAACTCGAATATGCTACCGCGACATGGATGTTAGTTCGAAATAAGGACAGTAACAGTGATTATTACATGAAATAATTTGATGACAGCGACAAGTAATGTCGTGTTTCAAAATCTTTGTTCAGTTAACCATTACAAGACACTCGGTGTTCCATCTTAAATATTATCTCCAATATTTGCAATAAACAAGTGTTCTAGGTCCAGCTGCAAATATGTGTACCACTCTTAGTATTCACTGTAGACCATAGGCTGTATATATGTTTTCAACTTATTTTTCGTGATTAACCTACAGCCGAAGTTTGTCGGTCGAATTTAGATATATCCTGCATAGGGCCTTTGAGAAGTAAATTATTACTTGTTAAACAAGTCATCTTTATCTGTTTCTCAGTGTTTTCTAATATTTTTCACTCTCTTTTTCATTGTGGAATCCAGTAAGTACTACCTTTTTGTTTTATCGTCAATCGAGAAATTTATTTACTTTCCCACCTCCCAACATGCGTTTTACTGTTGACGTTTAATGACATGTGTTTTGGTTTGATCCAGAATCACATTCCTCTTCTTGCATTCGTCGATTAGGCATATATGTGACCCTCCTGTCTCCATTACATTTCTGATACAGAAATGCAGAATGCTACTTGTAATGCGAAGCACCCGAACTTGCGGTTTGTAGTCTGTGCGCGGCACTCTAACTGAAAAAAAAAAAAAAAAAATTAAAATTGGCTGCCCTACATTGCTAGCGAACAATAGCAGTATTTGCGTATTATCACATTATTTTGATACGGAACGGTGAAACGAGTGCGCTTGTGCATTTGGTATAGGCTGTTCACGGTAAAGTGAGCACTTTTGAGGCCCTAGTTACTGTTTCCTTTCAGCCACATTTTATCCTTTAGCCACCTTTTTAAAATGAATATTGCCAAGTAAGTAATGAACACAGTGTGCATAATCCACTGCACTCGGAAGTGAATGTCTAAGGCTACGATACAATATATTTATTGACTATTATTCCAAATGAGAGGGCTTTCAAAAGTTCTCACTTTACCGTGAATAGTCTATATTATTACGTGCTTGTTGATCTGCCTCGCTTGCCTTGCCTTGTTCCCCTCGAGCCAGTGAACAGTGTGTCAAGGTCGAGTTGTAACCCTAGAAATTCGCCGAGGTTTACAATTGCGTGCTGCTGCTACCGCAAAAATTGGATTTCTGGGGTTATCGTTGAAATATTGTTCTGGTCATTGCCCTTGCCTTTCAACTAGACTCGGGGTACGGGGAACCTTCTAAGTCGAGCCAGCTTAAGGGGGCTGCCTACTAGGCGCTAGAAATGTGTTGCAGTGTGCTGAGAAATCCGTTTTTTTTTTTTACTAAACCATTCCACGTGCGCCCAATGAGCTAATTTATGAAACGAAAACAAACTTCAGGCGATGACGGTATGTCGCTTTAATGACGCTACACATATTAGAACCACTATTTCCAAGCCCTCCAACATAGCTGAAAACAGCCTTTTCAAATTGCCGTGTGTCAATGTGCTGACCGGATCTACGTGAAACACAGATACAATCCTGCACTGAACTTTGCATTAGACTTTCCATCAGTAAAATAATATAGTCATTGCTTAAAGTCCCATAAAAAAGATGGTTCGACGAAAAGCTTGCGCGCTAGTTTAGTACTTCGCGCGCAGTGGCGATGCGGCACTTGCGCGTGCCAGTGTCGCCCTTAGCGTTCGCTCGCTCCTGTGCCATGTCTCGTCAGGCAGGCGGCCCCCTTAAACCGTGACGGGCATCCGAGCCGACATTCTGGAGTTTGAAGGATTGTACGGCTTAAAATCCAGGTGTGCGAAGACAGCGGAGCGATATGTGGTGACGACACTGACAAGCGGGAGCGAAGTCTGCGGACTGCGAGCATCGGTGCAGGGAAGTGCGAGACTGGTGGTTGGGGCTATTGAACTGAATGCCTGAGTGACATGTATTTGAAATGCTGGCAACAGACAAATTGAACATGTGTAAATATTGAGTGTGAATTGACAAGGGCTTTAATTAAAATTGAGATAGGCATTAACTATTGCTCACTGAAAATAACAAGAGTAATGGTGGAGATAGGTAGTTTAATGTTGTAAATAATAGCTGTGTGAATAAATTGAAAATAAAATTTAGCTCGTTTAAGGCTCCATCCCTCACAAACGCGCGTACGGCCCTTGCGTCTTGTAACAGTATTATACGGAGATACGCAGTGTGGTCATGGCTTTAGAGGACCCAACCAGCGTTGCCCTCAGCACTTGACTGATTTTGTGCGCCATACAAACAAACCTGTGAGCACCAGACGGAGCCCGTACTACAAACATGTTTGGTTCGCATGTTAAGGGACCCGCCTACCTAGCGCTTGGAACATGTTACGAAGTGTTTGAAATACAGATTATTGTATCGAACAGTTAAATGCGCCCAGGGTGTGCTGTTCTGTGAAAACAACTCGCACCACCCATATTAGAAACATTTTTTTTTTTTAGGTTTGATTAAAAACAGCTTTTTCTAAGCGATGTATCTCCAAATATTCGAGTAAGATACATACAAAATTATTCGAGAGGGAATGCATTGAACAATACTTTAAACTTTCCATCAATAAAATTAAGAGTTACCGCTTAGTAAAGCCCCATATAATTGCCAGTTCAAAGCCGTGCGTTTGGAGGTGATGGCGCACTTGATATGCGTGGCATTGTGGCACATATGTCTCTCACGCTTCTCGGCCTCATCTTCAAGTAGGTGGGCACCCTCAGTTTAGGGGAGGAGATCGACGCTGCGATCTGTGGTTGCGGGTTGCCATTGTTAAACTGCTGTTCACGGTTAAGTGAGCACTTGTGAAACCAACCTTTGGAAAATGTCTCTGTCCTTACCTGTATTTATTTTAACGGGGGCGCTGACTTACAAGTGCCCAGTAAAGTTGGTAACGACGGACGGAAAGTAGTTCCATGTTTTGACGTTGAATAAGTAGTGTTGGATAACATTAGTGAATAATGAAATGATTAATTTTGCTTTCTGTTTTTTTTCTTTAATGCATGTAAGTCGGCACTTTTGCAAAATATTTACTTTCCAATAATTGTACTGTTTCATTCGACCGACGCACGAATAAAGTGATCAGACTCACGTCAATGTTAAACTTACATATGGTGGAAGAATACACAGTATGCATACATGTTAAGCAGGGTTTTCAAAAAGTGCTCAGTTTGCCACGAACAGCGTATCCCCGCGCGACGATGCACGGCCAGTCAATTACTGTAATGCGAAAGTAGCCGTTTTTCTTTTTTCCATCTGCACAAGGGTGGTGGACTAGGCTGTGATTGGCGACGCGCGCGTGATGCTAATAGGCCGGTGGCGACCCAGTTGCCGCTAATGACGGCGTGACGGCGTGGCATGACGGCGACGCGCGGCGCGGCGGCGCCGCGGGGGCGACAGGCAGGTGACGGCGTCCTTCCAGCGCGCCACCTCCGCCAAAAGCTCGCCAACTAGAGCGTGCAGCCTCCGCGCAGCAACCGTCCAAGTCGCGCCCGCACGTAGCCCACCTTCAGCGTCTGTGACCCCTTGCCAACTGCCTCTCTCTTGCCCGCTTCCTTCCTGTTTTTTTTTTTAGTTCTCTTTGCCATGCTCTCGCCAGCACAAGCTCCTCTCGGGACAGCTAATTAACTAACCTACCTGCTTTCATATTTTATGGTAGCCTATATTAGGTCTGTTGCCGCAACTCCATGTTTTCTGTCGCATTTTTAACGTCGTCGAATTCAGCCTTCATCAATACTTTGATATGTTTATTTGCATGGTTAAAAAATAATATTATTTTTCACGTATGTTGTTTTGTTGCAGCAGTAATTATTTTTGACGTGAAACGTCTTGAAATTCAGACCGAAACATACGGGTACCAGGATAGACGTAACGAAAACGTCTATATCGTCTCACTTTAATAACTCCCTTACTATTGCCCCTAGAGACGCAAGTGCGGTGACGTTTTTACATGCTTTTATTCAACTTGCCTTGTTAGTTTATTTGTACGGTCAGGCGAAATCTTGCAAGTGAATTTTGACCCACTTCTAGGTATTCAATCGAGCTGAAACTTGGTATACTAATAGAAACCCAATGACAATGCAATAAAATGGTGACAACGACCTAGTGCTGCAGCCAGGATCATCTCCTCACGAGGGAACTCCTCAACGGTTAATAGTATTGACTCGAGTTTGGGCTCGTTTGATTGCTCTTGATGAGACCTTTGGAGGCAGATGGTCTGTAAGGCCTGATGATGGATTCGGAAGGTGGTGATAGGAACTTCATCAAAGCTAAACGTGGAATCTTTGAGTTTGGGCTCATTTGACTAGGCAAGTCGACCGTTTATTTAAATTTCATTTGTATGTATATGGGTGTGTTTAGGTCAAATATTGCAAGTCCATTTTAAACCACTTCCCGTTATCCAATTGAGCTGAAATTTCGCATACATGTGTAATTACATGTGGAGGTACCACTGAGCTGATATGATGATGGAGCTGGGAGTTACAAACTTTTATGCAACTTCACGAGTATGTACGTATGTTAAACCACTCCCCGTTATCAAATCGAGCTTGCGGCAGCAATGCTGCCAGACATCACTGTCTTTGACTGTCGCCCTTGAGTGGGTGGCACAAGCCTGCCTTGATTAGGCACCAGGGTGGCTTGGTGCGTCCGATCAGCTGTGCTCGCGCGCACGTGCACACACAGTTTCGAGTTGCGTTGTTATCTAGTGTATTAATGCTGGTTTTTCATTTTACGTAACTAATGCATTTTGCATAAATGTTTTAGTATGTGGGGGGGGGGGGGATTTTATGAGACACTTCGCTGTCTTGGAAATGTTGATTTAAATTAATTTCTCCACTCTCATAGTAAATGTGTCGAGTTTGGCCTCGTTGGACTTGTCTCGATGAGTTTTTTTTACAGTTAATATATTTACCATATATGATCCGCTTGCTACTACGACCTTGCGTTTGCGCCGCGGGCGAGCACGACCCAGACGTATTAGTGCGGTGATTCGGGTGTTTGTATATAGAGTTTGTCGAGATATATCGATTTAAGTAATAAAAAGTTTATCTTTGACACTATTTCTGTATAAAAACGATAAGTAAGTGTGTAGAAAAACTATAAAATTCAATATGTCGGCCTCAGCCCGCGCAAGAGCCAGCCGAAAATTTAGATCACACATATCGTTGGAAAGTGGAGGCTTTAGGCTACGCACAGGCGCACCAATGTCCGGCGCCGAGCAAACGGGACGGTTTCGGGTCTGTTGCGTAGTTGACGCTGCACGCTCGGTGAACGACGGCGCGAGCACCTCTACCTCCGCTGTACCCGACCCGATGGACACAGCGAGTGAAGATGACACCCATACATCAGTCGAAGATGTCTCCGACTCACTGCCGTAGACGTTTCACGTTAAACCAACGGCCGTGCGCCCCGACAAAGCCCCACCCGATTTTTATTTATTGTGTTAATTAACTGGTCAGATGCGTTTCAGTGTTATTTTATTTGTAACTTTGTTGAATTGTTACCATAGCAACGCAGTGGCATGATGTGCAATTTATAATCTAACACACTCGTGATTGGCTGATTAATTTAATACATCTAAAGTTAATGTGATTTAAGTAGATTTTAGCCATCTTGGTTTCCGACTGGCAAGGCGCTGATCCGAGTGGTTTTGGCGTTAGTGCTTTTTAATTAGTTGTGATTAGATTGTTCGAGTTCGCACCTGTAAGCAGGCGGCCGTCCTATTCGGGACGAAGATGCAATTCCATGGAGAAGGCCTGTACGGTCTCGACCGCGCCATTAAAAAGTGCATTTGGGACTATATACTCTATTGATAGTTTCTTCACACTTCTTGACTAGAACCTTTGATAAATCACCCTGTAACTTGTTTATTAATCTGGGGTGCAGTTATGTTGGCAGTTGCCTATGTTTACACAGTTAAATTACATTATTATGATCACCTGCTAGTATCCAGAGTAACCGCCCTTCGCAGCACGGATAGCAGCTAGACGAGCTGGCAGCGACTCGGTCAGGTGCTGACAGATGTCCACAGGTATTTGGAGCCATGCTGTCTGTAGTGTGTCACACAACTGTTGAAGGGTGCGTGGATGAGGAGACAGACGGAGAACACGACGATCTAGGCGGTCCCACAGATGTTCAATTGGATTGAGATTGGGGCTGTTTGGGGGCCATGAAAGAACTTCGAAGTCTTGATCGTGCTCTTCCAGCCACATGCGGACACTTCTAACCGTGTGGCATGGCGCACTATCGTATTTGAAGATCCTATCCTCACGGGGAAAGACAATCTTTATGTACGGGTGGACGTGATCGCAGAGGGTGGATTCTTAACCAAATCGATCAAGTGTGTCTTCCACACGGATGATGGGACCTAGACAATACCACGAAAACATTGGCCAGGCCATAACACTGCCTCTACCGCCTTGTGTTCGTCCAGCAATGGATGCAGGTTGTCTGTTCTCAGACGTTTCTCACCGGACACGCTGACGTCCATCCGTCCTATGCAGCTGAAAACGTACTCGTTGGAGAAGGCTACCCGTCGTCAATCAGCAACGATCCAGTCGCCATACTGTTGAGCAAATTCCAATCGTTTTCGTCGATGCACCTGTGTTAGCATGGGTGCAGTCACTTTCAGTCTACTCCGGAGCCCCATTCGCAGAAGGGTTCGCTGTAATGTGGTAGTAGACACGTGTCTGGATGCCCCCTGGTTCATTTGGACGGTGAGCTGTTCCACTGTAGCCTGTCAGTTGACCTTCACGCACCATCGTAATCGACGTTGTGCCAGATGTATTGGCACAGTTTATTTATTTTTAATGGTGATATTCTAGCAATGCTTACTTAGTTAATTACCTTTATTGCCTAAATAATATTGTTTTTAGCGAATATGTGCTCCCAGTAAATTAAAATCCATAATTTCTGCAAATTACTCCTTAAGATAAATTAATGAAAAGTTTTGGTAATCGTTTTAGAAGTCTTTCAGCAGTCGTTAAATAATCGATTGTGTATGTGAAACACCGAGTTCTGAGCACACACGATTCTATATATATGCGACATGCCAAGGTCGTTGCCTTCTTCTACATTTTAACAAGCATGTAGTCAGCTACGATTTATTTTGTATCATTGTTCTACACTACATCTTTTGATCTAAGTGTGTTTTCCACCGCCGTTTAGGTAAGTTTCTTTGCGGTGATTTTTGCTCTACCCCCTTCTTGTTAGTTTTTGTGATTTTTCTCTAGTTATATTTTTTAATATTATTAGGCGGTCCCCGAGTTTTGGGGAGCCCGCTCGTGTACAACTACTAATGGCATCCTAACTTCATATTGCCTGCGGGATGTGATTTTTCTTGGCAACATCCTTCCCGGGATGTTTCTGAACTTCTAGTCGTGGCGCAACCTGCGCCCAAATGTTTTCCTTCACTTCATGACTTCTGCCCGCTTCTGTTCGTCAAAAATAAAGTAATACATTTCCATTATTTTGTGCATGATGGATCGTGCTGCTCAGAATGCTAAACTGTTAGACTGAAAAAAAAATATTAACATTGTTTTTGGCACTAAAATATTCAAATTTCCGTTTCTATGTAACAAAAAATATGTAACCTAAAATTATTTTACTTGCTTGAATGTGCCCACGAGGCACACATGTTATTTAACCGTTCTAACGACCTCGTGCTCGAGGCTTCATTAACCTCAAATAATGAGGTTTGCCTTAATATTGTTTCCTTAATGGACAAATAAGTAATCGTGTAACAAATATGTCCAAAAAGTTTGGTATATCCTTTCTTTTTTTACTTTGTACCGAGTACCCGTTTAAAGCTAATAGAGCTATATATAATTTGAGGAATATATAAACAAAAATACATATATTTATTGTAAACCATGTTTCAAAATACTCAAATTATTTATTTATCTCGAAGGGATTTGTTGTTTGACTACATGTACCAGAATTTATTTAATATATGAAAAGAGTTGCCATAATTGTGTTTTCTCTTTATCATTTTTTCAAGTGGCCCTATGTATAAAGTACTAACGGTTTTTCTATCAACAAAACAAGTAATTAATATAAATATTAATTCTAATGTGGCACATTTATGAAAACAAAACAACTGAAGATTTAAATTTATTCAATACAGCAAAATAATTATTTTGCTCATCTGTGTGTTTAGTCTGAACTAAAAGGCTTGACTATATTATTCACTTATGTAAAATCGGATCACACAAACTAAAGGTTTTATTTTATCACCATTTCTAATCTAACTACAAACAGAAGTTCCGATCCACCTTCCTTGCCACGTGTCTTCCTGGTGATGGAATGAAAGTGCATGTGGGTGCTGGATTTCACTTCACGAGGCTGACACATAACAACGTTCACCTCTGACATCACTGGCGCGTGGAGCTCCACAGTTTACACGATGGTTATTCCCATTGGTGCCATTCGTCGATTCACGAACGATACACCTTTACCACAGAGGCACGTGAACAGTTCACAAACGTCGCTGTTTGCGAAATGCTGCTACCCTTGGCCCGAAAGCCTATGATCATCCCTTTTTGCAACTCTGTTAAATCGCTTCCCTTACCCATGACAGCAGGAAGCGCACTGTGTACAGCCAGCCTGTCGGCCGCATTGTACAGTGTGTACATGAAACATGTGTACAAACTCGGGCACGTGATTCGTGACCGGAAAAGAGGAAGATTGATGTAGGTTACCCATGGTCCATCTCGAATAGTAAGGGCTATAGCAGCCCGTAAAGGTGGTGAGCGACAATGACATTACGTGAGATATTCGGCAAAGTACTTGCGTTAGAAGAACACAAATTGGTGTACGGAGCAAGTAAATCAACATCTTGGATACACGGTAGGTATGGTCTGTCGTACACACCCCAGTCATGTAAATATTAGGGGTTGGTACCCTTTGATTGCATGCAAAACGTACACCGTGAGGTTAAATTGATTGTGGATACCATAGGATGAAGCAGAACGACGTAAGTAGCAAATAAACCCCCCTTGTTGCAACTCTCTAGGACCCACCGTTTCTGGTTAAATCGCAAACGAAGGGCACGTGGTAGCAATAGCATGGCCTAGTGAGTAGGCAACCCATCCCGAACCCGGAGGAATTCAGCGTTGAGTCCCCGCCGAATGCGTGAAGAATGGGTGGCGGCACGTAACAGCGAGGTCTTGAGAACTGCTGAGGTTGATTGAGGTGAGTATGGAGCTGCGCCGTAATGAAAGGGCGGGGCAATCGGGAGAACCCTGAGAAAACCCGTCGACCAGCGGCATCGTCCGCACGATGCCTATATACTATCACCCGGGGGGTGACCCGGCTTGTGTAATGTGACTTATAACGAGGAAATAATGAAATGTGATCTATGACGTCTTGTAGTTCCTCCGGTGTATGTTTGTTACTTGGTGGTGCCTTTCCTCTTGTGTCGTCCCCCGAGATTCCGGATACATTGCCCTTATAATACATTAGAGCAAGTGTTACAAACATCCAAGACTCATCAAGGGTCTTAATGAAACATACTGTACAATCTCTAGATAGTTCTCCATTTACTCGGAAATGAAACAATTGTGTCGCCATCCTGAGTCCTCTTCCTTGTTACTGCCGGTGCCTTCGAGTCAACTAGGCTGACCACATAGTCTCCAAGAGCCCAACGTACATGAAATATTTTCTCCCAGATGGTGTGCTGTTCATCAATAATTTTGTTAAGCTCTTCCTTGCATTTCATACGGCACATGTGTAAAGGTTTTGAGGCTCTGGCTCTAACTTCCTTCCCTTTGGCTGTGGTATATGTTTACCCTGTGTTACGTTTTGTTTTCCTTGCAGTTCTCGCTTTTCGGGAATGTGAACAGGAATGTTGACGAGGAACACTGACGCACTCCTTTTCAGCGACATCAGTTCTTTACCTTTAGGAAAGTATCGCTACTTGTGTTAACTTACAAACATTTTTACTTTCATCCTCACTTGATGCGCTATTTTCTGGTTCACAGTACTTATCATTGTCATTGTATCACTAACACAAATACTAATACAATCCTAGAATATCCCTATCTGCTCATTAGTTACTTCAGGTGATAAATCAGACACAGACACTTCTTGTTTGTCAAGGTTCGCTTATGTCCGGATGTCTCCATGAATTGAAACGCAATACAAATACATGCAATAAATATCTGCTAGATAATATTCTCCCACTCCTTGCGATACAGTATCAACATAAACTGTTACCTGTTTCGTCATCAGACATAAAAAAACTGGTTTGTCAAGGTTATGTACTCTCTCGTGTCCTAATTTCTTAATGAACTGAAACATAATAAAAAAATAAACACAATAAATATCTTTTAGATAATACCTTCCCACTCATTATGATACATTATCAAAATAAGTTACCTGTTTTTCTCTTCCGTTAGTGACTTTCTGGCAAGTTTCGGTATCTTCATTGATCGTGTCATCTTCAGTACTGTTCACTCTACTGTTAACATTGTTCTATCTCACTGCAATGAACTCAAACAGCACAACCATAATGCGGAATAACTCACAAGCAATAAAGGCATTCATAGACACAGGATGAACATACTGTACATCGTGTTTATTGTAACAAGTGTCAGACTCATAGTATCCATGGAGAATGAAATAATCTATAGAGTTTGGACTAATACATGGAGATTCCATGCTGTGGAAGTATATTAACGAGTATATTAAGGGGAACATGTGACGCCATCTTGGGTTTTTAAATATTTTATGTCACAATTTTACTTTAATTATTTGTTTTAGTTGATGTAAACTTTGGTAGCGAATGCAGCCGCGATTTTAGTGAAATTCCAATGCGCCCTTTAAAAACACTAATGGTATTATTTCTCGGTGTTACACAACGCAATTAAATACACGTGAGCAATGAAATGTTGCGCAAGTATTATTTCAAATTATAAGTATCAAGTAGGCCTACTCTCTAAACCTGAATCAGTGAGAATTCCACTGTTTCAATCAGTCAAACGTGTCTGACTGTTTCAACAGTCACTTTAGTAAATTTAACTGATGAATCGGTGGAAAAAATACCAGATTTATTTCACTTATTGATTCAGTGACATTTTCGACAGATTCATCAGTAATTTTTTTCACTGTTTACTCAGTTGTTTATTTTTGACTGATGGATCAGTTAAACAGCGTGTAAAAAGGGCCGTCAAACAGCGTTTAAAGATGGCCGTTAAACAAAGCGTATCAAGTGAAATAACAACAAATAAATTAATAAAACCAATATAAAATATTTTCTAAAATGTGTTTTGTCTTTCAAATTGTCATTTTATGAGGTAATAGGAACACACAGCCTTCCATTCCGTTTTTTAAACACCATATAACGTGATTAAGAGAAGGCACTCGTATATACTATTCGTTTTAACAATCCTGACGGTACCGACTAAACCAAAACGAATAGCAAGAGCATACAATTTAAATCTTCACGATTTCGCGGCGAAACTATAGCACACAGATTTTTCTCGCAAGTTGGTGTGGTAGCGCAGGTTGTAAGGCAACAGCCTGGAATCTAAATGTGTGCGAGTTTAATTCCGGCTACCTTCGAAAATTTTTTACTTTCTTAAATTACGGTAAATTGCGCAATATAAATAGTAGAATATCGTAGATATGTATATTTCGCGTAATTATTTGGCTGCTTTTAATATAAACAATATTTAATTCGCCACTGTAGTCGGTCGTCACTTATTCATCAGTGACATGTTTTCACTGAAACAATCAGTGGTTTTCTACTGATTAGAATTAGAGTGTATTTGTCAAGAACTATGTTTCGTATTTTTACCCCAAAATGCGATAGTCCCAGTGCAAAAAAAAAATTTGTGATGTTTACTAACATGTACAATATGTACTGTTCAGTACTAGTGAACTACATGTCAAACATACCAAAATGATTAATATTGTTGCTTTGGGTTAAATAGTATAAACCAACATTTTTTTGTTTGGCATATATATTATGCATTCCTTTTCCCGACATTTATAAGAAACTGTTAATTTGTACTAATGGGATCACTTGTAATACCGTACACTGTTCACTGCTGACTTATGCTACTAATACCACGTGTGCGAGCCCTTCTTGTAAGCATGTTGACTTATTTCATTTTGGCCATTTATTGATTAGGTACACTCGTTTTCCCTGGCACCCTAGAATGTATAGGCTATATTTTTCTCGTGTCGGTGGAATTCGCAGCTAGTACGTAAAACTTCAAGGTTTACAAGGAACTCTGAACTCGATTACGTTATCATTTCGACTTAATCGTGTTCAGCTTTGTGTCTACATATTTATCACGCCTGCATTCGCATTTGTGTTGAATTTTTCTTTATTTTCACGTGCAAGCTTTCTACATTCAGACTTTTCTTATGACGTTGTCTGTTTTAGTCTGTTTATTGCTTATATTTTCAGTTTGAAGATGTTAGCGATTTATCTTGTTTCCAATTATTTCTTAGTTTATTCTCACCTATTTTCATATTAGGAAAACTTTTAAATCACATAATTATGTAATGTGTTTATTATTTTATCCTTGAAAAACTTCTAACCGTTTTAGCTACATTTGCATAAATCTGATAAAGGTTGTTGACGATTAAGTGAGCACTTTTGAAATTAGCCTTAGAAGAAAGTCACTGCCCCTACCTGCATATGTTTTAACGGGCGCACTGAGTGACATGCGCCCAGTAAAGTTGGATTGGTAACGATGAGTGGGAAGTAGTTACGTATATTAACGTCGAATAAAAAGTGTTAGGCAACAATTTCTGATAACTTAAATGGTTTCTTTCGCTTTCTGTTGTTTTTTATGCATCAAAGTGTTAAAATGAGAAGAGTGGTTTCTAATAATTTCACAAATTTTCACGTGAACTTGAGGCCCATGGCAATGTTAATTTTACATAAGGCGGGAGAATACACAGCGTGCATACAAGTAGATCTTAAGCAGTGCTCTCTAAAGTGCTCATTTTACCTTCAATAGCCTATACTTGGCTTACTTGTTAAAAACTATGCCACGACATTACGATACACACATTGGGTATAGTCGCGAATAAACACGGGCATAAGCTAACCAACGAAACGTGTCAGGCATTATGTTAAATTCCGCAGACATCATTTGACAGCTGCTGAAATTTACAATACTTCCGCAAAGTTTATTAACATAATAATGTTTACATAACTTAAGAAGTTGTAATAAACGAGTATTATACTTCCGAACACATGCATTCATTACTGCGGAATTCGAAATTTTATATGGCGTGGAGACATCAGTGTTGCCGCGCCGTTTTAACGTATGCTTCTCAAAGCATTTTACCTAGTTCGATCAAGACTACGCTGCAAACTCGCTCAGGTTGTCCACCTACAGAGAAAACATGGAAAGGTCAGGGAATTTCATGGCAGGGAAAAGTTAGGAGAATGTAAGGGCATTTTCACCTGGGCCAGGGAAAATATAAATAATTGGTACCCTGCAAAAGTTGTTAGTTGTGTGAATATAGGGTAATGTAAATTTTGAGCATATGCATTTAAATTTTTCAATTTTTTAGTTTGTGAACTGGCCATAATACATCATTGCCAAGTGGCGTAGGGCCTTTACGTACAGAATATAGTATTTGTGTGTTTAATATGCACTAATGTGAAGTCAATAACATGTATTGTGGGAAATCTCTATGGGCTGAATAAAATGTTGGCCCTGCTTGCTTGTAGGTTGCAGTGTAATTTAAATCTATTTAATTGATGACATATTTGTTCTGTCAGCGTTGGTAAAATATGGAATTGGAAGGTTTCTGTCCTGAAAATAGGTCAGGGAAAATGGAAAGGTACTGCCGGGAAAACAGGAAAAAGTCAGTGAATTTAAAAATGGTATTTCGGTGGACATTCTGTACTAGATTTAATTTGGCTACTCTGAATTTTTTTTGATTGCGTGTTTGGTTTTTAAATGTTTCGGCACCAGTGGTGTCCTAACCTCCGACATATTTAATGAGCATTGATTCGCAGCCACGTAATTTGTATTAATGTAAATGAAAAACATTTTACCCAAAAAGCAGAATTCTTGTATTGTTAGGCATTATTCGAGGCGCATTAGTAATTAGATGTCATTGCAAGTTGACAAATTGCGTGCTGTATACAAATATATGTTAGTTTAGAAGCGGAAAAAAAAACACGAGCGAGGAAACTTCTAATTACAAATGAACTCCTTAGTGTGCGTGCAACTGCCGATTTAAGAGCACCGTTACTCCGGAGTGATCAGTTAAGTCGTTTTTGCCCCCAACGTTGGTCATACTTGCTGTAGTATTTTTACTCGGGAGCTATGGACCACTTTGGCAGCTTTATTCAGGTGTACGGGGGGCCTCATGAGAAGGCACCACCGTGTTACAAGACGCGCATGTCTAACTCGTGTTTAAACTGCTGACGAAATGGTTATCATACACTGCGAGGTAATTTGTCACATCAGGCTTTGTCCTACTTTATTTGCGTGTACATCTGTGAATGGGCACGAAGTAGAGGTCACGTAATATATATATATATATATATATATATATATATATATATATATATATATATATATATATATATATATATATAACACACACACACACACACACACACACAGAGAGAGAGAGAGAGAAAAACTTCCGGGTTCAAAATTTCAGCAGTGAAAAGAAAAACAATATATACTGATATCCGTAAAATAAGTTCGGTGTGCCAGTTCTTGGTTAAACGTGTCGATCAAGACAAAGCCGCATGACATATCCATTTCTTCATCATTTCGTGACAATCTGTTTAACAAAAGGAAAGAATGCGAATATAATAAAATATACAGTTTAATTTTTTATATTTATAGCTGGTCTTATGTAATTTTGCTCTCTATGTTTCACTCCTTGTATTTTATAGTTGCTGTGCGGTCTTAGGCGATGGGGTGGTAACAATATTATGATCTGTCGGTTCCTCGAAAAATGCTTAGTTCATAGTTTGGATATGTCAGTAATGATAGAATTCCAAGGTCATAAACGTTTGTATCATATATGATAAAAACAGCATTATGTCCGTGCTGTGAGTGTAATTTTCAGTTTATTTTAACTTTTATTATCTTTTACGGTTTTCATTTTAAAAATAGTTTATGGGGTGACTAATTTTTTCTGCTACTCGTAAAATTATATTCCTGAGAATAAAATTCGTCTTCAAATACAAATAGTGTTATATACACGACACGTGTGTGTGTGTGTGATAATATATATATATATATATATATATATATTTTATATATGTACCATGTGAATATTTATTTATTCCTACCTTATTATTATTATTATTCCACAGTGCCATTTCCAGACTAAGGACAAGCAATGTAGCTGTGGCTTCATAATTAATTTGCGACAGTTTTTTTTTGTCTATAATTGTAAGCCAAGCTTCAGGATTAGAATTTTTCCGCGGTCTTTTAGTTGTTCTGATGTTAAGGGACAGTTTCCTTCAGTTAGAAATGCTGTAATGAAATGTGAGTGAAGAGTTGGTTCAGATCGATTCGAAAAATTACATTATTAGTGCATTAGCTCGTATTTACTGGAAAAGTTTCTTTTTCAGACACACATTTGCATGGTTTTTAATATACAAACTTAAATTTTATTCCGGAAATGCTAGATATGGATGAACGTATTAAATTGTGTCGAGTATTTAATACAGCACAAACTTACGTACAATCTTACGCTCATGGTCCTCAACACAGTGAGGGAGGAGGAAGGACATTGCCCAACCTACTATAGCCGGGCGACGTCTGGGCACGCGAGTCCCCTCCTGCTCACTAGACTGTTGCTCGGCATGGACCGGTTTGTAGCGCAGCGGCGAGGCGGCTGCCCGACAGTATACGCGCGGACATCGAAACATTTGGTGTAGTGCCTTGAGTAACAGCAAATGCAAAAGTAGACACGAAGACCAATGTTTCTGGCAACAACAGATAGCAGTGCTCTTGGGATAGTGTGCGCTGGATAATGTCTTTACCTCTGTATGTGCTGTTAAACAGTAAATGTATTTGTACCACAACTTTCATACCAATATTATATTTTACATTAAATGTAAATGAAATAAACCTACATGACTTCGAACCTGCAACTTCTTGAGCACAAACGTGCGACCTTATCTTCAACGCCAACAAACAAACGTAATTATTACTATAACGATATAATTTCTTTCGATCTCTACAGTGTACAATATTATTCGCAACATCCCGGGTATGGCACGGGTGTTAATTTAAGTTAGGTTATAAGTTGGTCCGTAAGCCGTCTCCTGATAAGCTTTCCAACATAAAACTGGGGGGACGTTAATAAGTCCTATACAATACAATATTCGCAACATTACCATATAGTTGTATACGAATAGTGGGAACGTGCGAATGGTAAACTATTGTCCCATACATCCATGGTACTGATCCTACATTCGCTTACGAAACAGTCAAATGCTTAGATACGTCCCTGACCTTGTATAGGTCTAGAAACGTCGCTCGACATTCCTATATTTGCCCTCTGCCATGCGGTATTATATCCGTGCAATGTATCGGTAAAATGCTTCCATTACGGAGCAGAAAGTTTACAAGGTAAATATTTTACAGTGTAGTAATTTGGCAAGCATATAATTTCAAACAGCTAATGTTGTAATATTTAATTCTTTTTAAATGGGATAACACAGTTGCACATTCTTTGTTTAATACTCGCGAGAACGTTTACTCTTAATGAACGTTGCGTTTGGAATAACTTGTACTGGCATATATCATAGACAAAATGTTATTACGGTCTGTTAAGTAAGTACAAACTATTTTATCGTAAAGGCTGCAGAAATGTTTTACATTGATTCCATCGTGCTACCAAAGCCAGAATTATGTGGACACATATCTTTACGGGTGACATTACATTTGCACGTGATTCGGAGGTTAAGAAATAATGCATTAACCGATGAAATCCTTACAGCCTTTGTATATTAATCTGTAACGATTTACTGTGATTTCCGTGGGCTTTTTAATTTTAACATCTAGAAGTATGTAGACCGCACATTCACATCCTACCACCACACGCGGAAAGAATGCTTACAGGCAGATTAATTGGGTGGACGTTGTAAATAAATGGATGTTAAGTTGTATAGTATTATATTTTGTAGCGGCGTAATTGTTTCATTTGTATTATTTTATTTGGTCTTTTATAAACACTGTGTGTGTGTGTGTGTGCGTGTGCGGGTGTGCGGTTCTCTCACTGATCGCCGTATATCTGGCTGCTCTTGAAGTTGCCCTTTGAAGTGGCTCATGTAGACAACCGTTTTTCGTCTCCTCGTCACAACATATAATGACCGACTTTATAATTTCACGTTCTCTATTGTTTACAAATTTTCCATACTTTTGCGAACGTTCTTCGTTCTCCATTGCCTCACGTAAGAGCCCGCCGTAACTGATGTTTGTGGAATAGATGATAACACGACCAGATCTGCGCGCGTGTCGTCCCCCCCATCCCCCTTTAATGGTTTACACCGTTTACCCTAGCCATGCCAGGACGTCTCCCAACTATAGTAGTAGTGTGTGGAGGGAGTATGAAGTTGGCAAATTTTCCTTTGTATTAAATGGAATACAGAAGGGACTGTAATTTGTACTTTTTTGGCCTGTCTGACATGGCTTGTGACTAGATTTAAGCATGCTTCCCAACCGACATGCACTGCTGGCCATTCGAATTGCAACTCCAAGGAGGATGTAGGCTATTACAGCCAGATTTATTGGACAGAATACTTATCGTACGTTGGTGACACGGTTACTCTTGCACCTGGGTATCACGTACAGAACATGGGACAATAAGTACTGCATGGCTTCATCATGGGCGACAATAACTGTTGCTACATGACGCAGAATTGAGAGGAAGAGACTTTGGATGTCCGTATGATGTATCTCTGCCCGTGCTGCTGCGATGCGTGCCTGAAGTTTATCTATTGTGGCCACGGCTGTCCTGTGGCAGGCAGTCGTCCGCTCGTGGACTACACGTTTTCGATGGGCGAAACATCCAGTAACCACGCAGGTCAAGGTTTGATGTAGACATCCAAGAACCGTCCGACTGTGTGTGCCACATGCGGTCGCACATTGTTCTGTTGGCACAGGACCCCAGGCTGGCCATGCAGCTACCGGGCAACAACACGCTCCAACACCTCCGCGATGAACGGTTTCTGCTGGTCAGCGTATCAGCGATGTGGACCACATATAACTCCTTAGTGCTGGGGCGGTGTGGTGGTTCGTAATGCAGGCCAGGCGTACACCACGTTGCCGCCAGACATGTATGCGACTATGGTGGGGCTGCAAGCAAAAGCAGGATTCACTGGAGAAGACTACAGCATGTCAGTCGACCCTCCGAGATCCGTATCCACGCACCAGTGCAGCAGCAGACATCTGTGTTGGCAGTCAGTGGCAGTTGCAGTAATGGGCGCCTCTACAAGATGTTCTGATACTGCAGGCCGTGACGAACTGTGTGTGCGATCACAGTTTGATGTGTCCCATGTCTGAATTCCTGAGCGATGGTGTTTGATGTGACTGTACGGTCCATAATCATCTTGTCATACACATCATGTGTTTGTCCTTGCGCTCGTTGGTGCGAGGGAGCCATTTGCTTGCTGTGTGTTGCTCAGCCCGTCCTTCCTTGTTGCATTTTTCCCAATGCGAGAACCAATCTAGCGGTAGGATAACCGACAACCTTTAGTATTCAAAACCTGGTGCGGTTTTGGATATGAAGTAGTTCTGTGGGCATTTTGTGTGGTTGGAAACAAAGATGCTATGACGGCGTAGTAGAAACATATTCTCTCCAGGCAGTCTACATCGGCACAAGCTTTCCTATCAGCAATAAACTTTGGTAATTTAGTGTGCACAGCTCCGATGGTGAACGGTCGGTATTGAGACACATGTACATCCATGTATGTCAATATTTGCAGACTCCAGCCAGATCCGCGTGCACTACTACTCAAGCCTGTTTGTGAGATAAGGGACGATGTCATCATCATAGGTTAAATCTACATCGGATGAGTGTAGGACAGGGAGGGCTTTACTTTGAAAATAGAAGGTTTCTGTAGCACCTTCCACAATGAGGGATTTCAAGTACTTACCCGCTATGGTAACTGAAACACTAATAGGCCAGGATGATGCCATTATTAATCTTAATAAAGGGACCTTACAACTCACGAAAAAACGAGAAAAATCTGCATCACTGTTAAGCGTATCATTAAGAATCCGTTGCGTCAGTTAGCCTACCCGCGAACGCCGTAGCCAATAGCTTATATTTCAGGTCTGGCAAAGCTTCCACTGAGGCTGGGGAGTCGGAAAACGAATTATTTTCTGGCTCCCTTGGCGAAATATCTCTAATCGACTCGAAAGTCGGTTGTGAGACGGATGGAGCAGTCTCCGAATCACAAGAACCTTCCAAGTCGGATAGAAATAAGTCATCAATCAAAAGATCAACCTTGTCATGTTTGGGGGAAGCGGACACGCGTCGATCTTTTGTTGTTGACTATCTCCATGTAAGTGAATTCGTGCCCGAATCGCTTAAGTAGAGATCATCCTCCAAGAGATTAACTCATGTCTGCTTAGGCGAAGGGACACTGTCTCGACAGCTTGCTGTAGACTGTCTTTCTGTCTGCGATTCAGAATCTGAATCGCTTACGTAAAGATCTTCAGGCAAACTGTCAATACTTTGCTGCTTATGCTCACCCATTATAACTACCTAAATTTTCTTTTCTTTCCCCGATATAATAGTTATAACACCACAATAAATTAATATGAAGTGCCTTGTTGTTCTGAAAGCAGAGCAAAAGAACCCCCTTTATTCCCTCACTATGACATAGTTGAAATTAATCTTATAGTACTAACATAAAGTAGTACATTCTTTATTTAAATAAAATGTTTTGAGGGAGCTTAATGTTTGTTTGGGAAAGGCAGAAGCAAAAGCTGCATGTTTTTACAAAAAATACAGGGGATGAGGCTTTCTAAAGCCTTGTGGACAAAGCCAGATAGTGGACAGTCGAGAATTGAGTGCATGGGGGAGCGAGCGAAACTGGCTGAAGACGATGACGCGCACGTGGTCGGAGCAGTTACAATGCGGATGAAAGTTTAGACCATGTGCGTGGGCGGGAGATGTGGACGAGAGAATGTAAAATTTTTAGTAAACTGTCACTTGGGCCAGCGCCCATCACCATCCAGGCACGCTCCCCTTTTCCCGCCAACGTCCATCCTCCCTACAACCCCCCTTCCCATGCCAGCGCTTTCGCGCAGAGCCTGGGGTTGCATGCACTCCAGCGGGAGGGAGAAGGTCGCCACGTCCCCTCCAATCCCCGCCTCTCCGACGACTTCAATCCGCGACACGAATTGCGGGTCTGCAGCTCTCCTTCACTTTACAAAATGTTTCCTGACCTGTGTCGCCTCGCCTATCTTTCACAACTTTGTGTTTGGAGTAAGCAGATTTCGTTTAGAATATAACATTTAGATTTAACCTTACGTTATCGCATTGAATTTTTAAGCCCAGTTTTGAAAACTATTTGTTGATAGTAGGAACTTTACATCTTAAATCAGGTAAAAAAAAAAAGTTATTTACTCGGCACCGTCAAACTTATGTACACCGTAAAAATTTATGAATTTTAAACCATGAAAAATAAGTTCAAGGGTAGATTGTAAAAAAATTGTATGAATTTTACACCATCAAAAATATGTTCTAGGGCACACTGTTAAAATATTTTAACATTTTCATCAATTTAATAATTAATTTCGTCGAAACGTTTTAGGAAGGGAGTATCACTCTATAATAATAAATAATAATAATAATAATAATAACTAACTTAACAAACACTCTTAAAATTAAACATTTTAGACACACTCAAAATAAAAATTAACTCAAATTTTACTAAAAAATACTACTCAACTTTATCTACTCACAAAGATGGAAGAATTGACCTAGAATCATTTACACCACATTTCCCCACACACTCGAAGTTACCCAACCACTTTAAAATGAAATATCTTAAAACTGTTTAAAATCTAAAAAAATTATATACCCAAACCACCCCATCACACATCAAAACATTTCATTTGTTAGAAGTACTCAATGTCCATTTATCCATCATACAGTCATGCTTCTACAAACAACTCAATCTGAGCAGAGAATAGGAGAGAGCTGTGCACTCTCCAGAGATGCTGTGGAGAGCCTGGCATAGTTTTCTCTCATTTTTTTCTTGCTCCATAATTCATACCTCAACCATACAACATCCCACCCTTAAATATCACTTAAAAACTAGGTAAAACTAACTAAATTAAAAAAAAAAATAGAAACATATTTCCCCTCACTGTCATAAACCAATTTTTTTAAATTTTTTCTCAGAGTACTTGGTATTATATTCTAGATTGTTTTAACATTCATCCGAGTATTTAACAGTGTAGAGAAAGCATTGGTCTGTGATATTGTTACACCTTCTGTCTATTGTAAGAACAATAGGTGTTACCAAGAATCTCCTTCTAAGCTCCATTAAATCCTTTCAAATCTACAACCCACCTAGAATTTTATTGAAACACCTTTCCCCTGCACTCATACTCACAGTCATGCACCTATTTTGAAGATGAAATCTTTTAAAACTACTTAAAATCTGAAAAAGTTATAAACCTAAACCACCCCATCACATACATCAAAACATTTTATTCGTTGGAAGTACTCAATGTCCATTTATTCATCATCACAGATATCCTCCAAACAACTCAGAACAAGCTTGTGAGCTCCTTATATAGTAAATGGATTCAAAATGGCTGCCAATTTCCTTTGAATTTGCTTAAATTTATACTGTTAGGAAAATAAGTCGAAATATCCCGAAATTTAATATATTCCAGCTTCGATAGCACTCATTTTAAACTGAATTCGTACTATTTCAGTAATATTACATCGAAAAAGTACTATTTGTAAATAAAATATGTTCAAATAAACACATTTCATACTATATAGTATAGTCGAAATTCTGGGCTGGGAAACTTACGGAGAAATTTACACATAAAAATACGTACAAATATTTAAAACAGATTGAATATGTATGTTTACTATTTCCCTTTATTTATAGACATTTGGTTTTAATGTGAGTTTGTTTTATGTAAGTTTAACTTGAGTATTGCTTAAATCTAATGATATGTGTTTGTTCATTACTTATAAAATTTAGAGAGTGAGATTCTCTCTTCTATTTGTTTTGGTATGAAATTAAACGTAGTTTCGTGGAAATACTTAAAGAAGTTTGCTGGAAAACGGGATAAAATTTATTGGATTAATGTATAAAGTTCTTCTTGGAATATTAAATCTGGGGATTATCTTGGGGATTACAATATCAGGTAACATTTAGCTTCAAGGATATAAATTTCATCGGCGGGAGTTGTGAAATTTTATTTCGCTGGAAATAAGACAATATCTGACTTTCAGAGAAACAGTTTTCACAAAGATTCAGTCTCCATGCGAAAGTAAAAGTTTGTAGCTTATAGGTGAGAAGGGAAGTAGCCAGGCAGGTTTAGTCCAAAATTGGCTTTTCTGGGCTGCCGGGCCGGGGCAGGCAGACAACACTCGTGATAACCGAAAATGCTCTCTGGGCTGGAAAAGGGCGGGGTATGTGACCTTGGATCGATAGCGGGGTGCATAGCCTTGGGATAGAATTTTTTTTTTTTTCGCACGACACCGTCTGGTCTAGGGGGAAGGGGCTGCAGGCAGGACCGATGTGGACACTTCTCGCTGGCCGGCGCCATGTTAGTTTCATGCCAACCCTCACCCTGGATAGATGCGACACTGAACACCAGCGGGCTTCGGAGAGTGTATGCATATCATCAGCCCGAGTGCTAGCCACGATTCTTGTTAAGCGATATTATATACACGTTTTAATATAAATTTTTCATAAATTTTAATTGATCAGGAAAAAAACTATTTTCGTGTGTCAAGCCAATATTGTGCATTTATCGTACAAACCCCCAATTCTGAGATCGGTCTACGAAAGTTGACAGCATTTTCAACTACAGTTTCGTTAACTAATGCGGTGAATTTCACACACTTGACGGAAATTTGTAGTACATCCGTTATTTTAAATCATTTTTCTTCGACCAAGTTTGTGAATTAAAAATTATACATAGTATGTTTCTATAAAGTGTTGCAGGATTACACTTTGCTGGATTAAGTCATCCGAATCTCCCTACGCTTCGATGGAATTTGTGTTAAAAGTGTGTTATTCTTACAATAGTGAAACTTGCATTAAAAATCTGTTTTTTGTAATTATTGTTTCGTCGTCTGTTGTAGGACGTAGCGTAATCAAGTCGTTAATAGTAGCTTGTTAGGGAAATAGGTTCTGTAATTCGTAAACAGGATATTTTTATTTATTTATGATGTAATTTCAACTCGCTCACAAGCTCCACGTCCCATTCATTGACTGAGCTTGCAGCCGACCAGATGTGTTTAGGAAGAGGTGCGATTTCATTACGTGTTTTTAAATTCAACTAGTGTTATTTATATATTAGTACGTGCATTGTAAACATAATTTTTTTTTTTCATTTGTTACGTGAATAGTATTCACATCTCTTTTCGTTAATTTCCGTGTTTTTCACCTCAGTCTATAATTAAACATAGGCCGATGCACACGCAGGTTCTGTTTGCTCTTAACACCTCGTTCAGCTTATAACTCGATGTGTTATATCCAAATCAGTGCTGCAGCGACCTCCCGAGAAAATGGACGAATATTAAAATCACTGACTGTTAAACATTTAATTTTTGTGTTAGTAAATTATTATTTTTTATTCCGTGGATTCCGTTTCAAAAGTTCGTTACGAGTCTCACAGATGGACATTTTTTTAAATCATGAAAGATACGTGTATTTTGTACGAGTTTTCAAATCCCTAATGTGTTTAGGAAGACTGCCGTTTAATTTGTTGGGACATTTTTGCTTCGTTGTAGCTCGTTGATTCATTTTCTTTAGGACACCTGGAGACTCACATAATTGTGATCGTTTAGCACTTGTTTCTTTATGAGACTGGGTTATTCACATAGTTGTGTTCGTTATACTTCTCTCTCGTGTTATTTATTTATATTAATAGGTAGAACACTCCGAAATTTCTCTCGTGTGTTAACTATACATCGTTTTATCTTTCTGTATATCCCACTGCTGTCTACGAGCAATATCACTACCAATCCAAAAAATATCACTTGCACAAAACTCACTAATATATATATATATATATATATATATATATATATATATATATATATATATATATATATATATATACAATACATACATACATACATACATACACACACACGCACACACGCGCGCACACACACACACACACACACACACACACCCTCAGTTGAGTGTCAGTGTCGTCCTGACATCTACTATAGCTGCTACCCACCCCAACTAAAAAAAATGATAAAAAAAGAAAACGATAAATTTGTCCCTTAGTGCACCTTTGCACAGAACTATACACTTATAGGCTGTTCACGGTAAAGTGAGCACTTATTAAGGCTCTTCCAACATGCATTAACCACCGATAAATATGTTTTATTGCAGCTTCAGACATTAACTTTTGAATGTGGTGAAATGTATAGACTGTGTTTGTTCGTCACATTGAAATGTTTATATTAAAAAGTGGCAGGAAGATGAAAATAGGTTCAAAGGAAAAATTCAGTAGTGCCTTAATAAGTGCTCACTTTACCGTGAACAGCCTATATCAATTCACACGAAATTCAAAAATTAAAAAAAAAATCGCTCGGATTAAGATCGAACTAAGGATTAATCCGAAAAAATGTTCATCGGATTAACAATTTCTTATCGGATCAAGGATTAACCCTTTCAATAAATTTGATATCACAGGCTTAATCCTATTAATCAAAAGTTAAGTAGAACCCCCCCCCCCCCCCCGAGCCTACTACTAGTTACATGATAATTAGGAGTGTTTTTTTTCTTTTTAGCTTTTCAAATTGCCACGATGATATTTGTCTAGAGATAATCCAAATGATAATGATATAATTCGAATAACAAAAGTAATCTGAAAATCATAAGCACCTCCATAAAGTAACTGGACTAAAAGATACATCCCGTGGTGTCGTCTACATTATTTTTTGTGGTTGGTTCCTGTGTTATTTTCATAGTCTTGTAATTATTCCCGACTTACTATTTTGAAGAATTTTCTCTTGAAGTGTTTAAGTGCACAAATTGTATACTATATTGTGTTGCTGCCTGACGTGAACGTCCTGGTGATAAGTCGTACAAAGTCGAGCCCTCTCAGACCGGGCACTGTGTTTCTGAGAGATGGTTAGCACACCTGGTAGGCTATGACATTAAATTAAAGCTTTCGTGCCTACGTTTTACCCATCTTGAGATTGGAAAACTAAGTAAACGAGTGTTGATGTTATTGGAAATCTTGACTGAAGCCCTACTGAAGGTCATCACTCTTTTCTATGTAATCCACACCACATAGCCACATGGTAGCCTTTATACGAGAGCTCCTACTGCTTTATTTCAGACTGGCATTACTACATAAGGGCCTTACCAATACACGACACACTGTAACTTTCCAGGCTAAACTCATACTGGCTAGTCTAATGTGGCGCCTAAGTACAACGAATTATCGAAAGGCAAATTCTACTGAATAAGGAAATAATTATTATTTTCAGTTTGTTGAAAACTGAAGGAATCCAACTTTTTCAGACTAATATGGCGGCTTTTATGACGTTGCAATGACGTGATAACTGCCCAACTCTATTTGACCAAACTTATTGGAAGCAATTTGTTGGAAAAGTTTGACAGTGTGTGACAGTGGCTTAACATTAAACTTGAACAATCTGACGTTGTTTATACCCGAATTAGTTGTGGCAGAAAAATCAATTGGTTACAATACCGACTTTATTTGACTTTCTGTAGATATTGGGATCGAGTCATTTGGAGTGTTTGTTCGATAATACAGCTCGAACATTTCCATAAATTTACGTGACAGGATACTAGTCTACAATATTGTTAATGAAAATTAGTATTGGTACAAATAATCCCAACGAAATAATTGAAAGGGAAAACAAAAAGAAAACGCGTATAGACTTATGAAATCACCCGAATGTCTGTCTGGATGTTTGTCCTCCTCTTATAATTTTTTTACCCGTGAGTTAACTTTACCAAACTTTGTACACATTAGTACTTAGTAAAGATATAAGACTGTGATATTTTTGAAACAAACCGGGTGCTTATTTTCAAAATGGTTGCAATTAAAACATTTTGGGCGCTGTGTTATATCTCTGGAACTATTTACCCGATATAAACCACATTTTATACGCTGACAGTACATGATGTAAGCATTATATTAAGAAAGCGATGATGTTATTTTTCCGCCATTTTGGAAGATAGCACTATTCGAAATAAACTTTTATGTTATGTCAGGAACTACTGAACTTATTCCCACAAAATTTTGTATGGAATAGTACTAGATTCGGCTATATAAATATAGGAAGTATAATTCTAAGCGCTATTTATTTTCAAAATAACGACTATATAAATATTTGTTATTTATATATTTATCATATCGTTAGAGCAATTTCGACTAAACTCCGCAAGTTGCAAGTATCTGTTAGAAGTATCACATGTGCTAACATATAAACTCTTTGTCTACCGTTTTGTAAGATAGCACTGCAAGCAGAAGTAAATTTTGTCATATTTCGGAAACAACCAACAGATTCCCAAAAAATTAGTCAGTTAAGTAGTGCAATGATAGGCCCCATAAACTAATATGTTTTAAGAGGGTCAAACATTTTCAAAATGACTGCCATATAAATATTTTACATTAGTATGCTATATCTACGAAATCATACAATCAATTTCAACATAATTTTATATGCTGGCAGTATCTATTACAACAATCAAATGTGTCAACACCGTAGCCTCTTTTGTCCGCCATTTTGTAATATGGTGCTACACGATTAATAAAGTTTCGTCATATCTCCGTAAACAACCGTTTTCTACCAGAATTGTGAGATTTGTCTTTATTATTACACCATAAAATGATAGGACACCACTGTAAGTTGTATGGAGGCTCGCTCCAGTGCGGTATCTTGCGCATAAAGTCGACCAGACATTCGATGCGCGTACGTAGGTCGCCCTTAGCGCTTCCACGCTTTTTAGATCTCGTATACGCAAAATACTTCCAGCCAGACAGCGCCCTTAAGTTGGCGTCCTCGTAAAATAATTAATGCAAAATCAGTGTTTCTACGGACATGCAAGTTTCTGTAAATAAATACTTGTTTTCCCACCAGGAGAGAGAACAATTATACAACTTGGGATGCCACTTTTGAATGTTGCCCTATCAGATGATTTTGAAAAGAAAATATTTGAAATTACTTTAAAAAAACTTTTGTTTATAACATGCATGCACAGTTTCCGTGTTGAAAAACGGATTTGGTTGTTGTTTACAGTATTCTGTGACGATCTTAGATCAAGTTCGGACATGATCTCGGATTCAGCAATAAACTTCAATGGTGCAACCGGTCATTAGACGTTCAAAGGAAGGTTGCCCGAAATCAATTTTGCTGGATGGCCGAGCTCGAATAAGCGGCGGAGTGAAACGTGGGTTGAAAGAAGGATAAGGCCGGGATTAGGATGACTTTACGTTTCACGTAACACGTAACGAGCAACACGTTCACGTAAACCAGCCACATCTTGTCTAATGTGTTCCAAGAAGACCTATTACGATGATTTCACGTAACGTCCACATGATGGAAAAAGCTTGTCAGATGTCAGTGTCTAGCTTTTGCCTGATACGTGACTCTGCACCACGTGATCTCGCTGGCCAACCACAATAGGGAAGTGGGAAGTTGTGTTATTTTCGCTTTTCATAGTTTTATTTTTATTTTCGCAATGTCGTCTGCTCACGTTTTTAATTAATGTACTGCATATATAACTTTCTCCGGTAAATTAGGAGGAAAGTGTAATAGAAGTTACGCTCAAATAATCTATTTTTAAATCCATAAAAATTTAGTGAGCTTTGTGATTGTCAGAGGTGTAAGAATGCATGCATGAAATACAGAAGGTTTACATTTAAGTTAGAAATTTTTAGTAAGCTCATTTAATTAAACATAACTTTTTGTTTTCTCTGAAGATCAAAGTTATTACATATACGATTTATTCTATGCTTACGAAAAACATGTCTACATCAACCAGAAGCTTTTCCTTTTTTGAGGTTATGATGACGATGTCCTTGTTTATAAAGTTTGTATAAATCACGAACGCCGTACTTTCTCAACATGTTCTTGCTACGTTAATATTAAAACACAAGTACGCCTGAATAACAAGAATTTTGTGAGTTTTCAATCTGAAGAGCAACAAAACTTATCCCCCGACATATCGATTGAGTGCACAAAGGTTACGTGCTTACGTTAAGCATCATAATATACTACCCAAAAAGATCACTTTTTCGTACACGTGAAAGTGTAGTGTATTGCGTGTTACGTGAAGGCATCGTAATCCCCTGCCTTCGACCCCTATATCAGTGTAGCGTCTGCCACTCTCCCCAAACGAGAATGTCAGACAGAAAATTCCCGCCCGCGAGTGCCTGGGATCAAACTGTTGGGATCCCTGCGGTGGGAGGCTAATGATTTTAGACTATTCACGGTAAAGTGAGCACTTTTTGAAGCCCTCCCATTTGGAATGGTAGTAAATATATTTTACTGTAACCTTAGGCGTGAAATATATGCACGCTATTTATTACTAAAATGGCAATACTTATTTTAAAAAGTGGTGGAAGGGTAAAAAATAGCTGATAGGAAAAAAGTTACTAGGGCCTCATAAGTGCTCACTTTACCAAGAAAGCCTATAACAACCGGGCCGGGCCGTCTGTAGGTCCTACATTGGTATGCATTTTTCTGTATTTTTATATTTGTTAATATGTTCTTGTATGCTATTATGTTATACGGATGTTCTTTAGTCTGTCTGCCCCCACTCCCCCCTCGTTACCTGTAGTAGCATTTGAGGATTATTCTACTCTTATCCATACCTGCCTGTAGGCGAGAACAACATGCAGATTTACTCATACGCACATCAGAATATTAAATGATAATTTTCTCTCGTACGCATTTTGCTTCTCATTCATTCACCATACAGTTGCTCTCGTAAAAAAAAAAAAAAAAATGTCATTCGATTTGTACGAGACATCATCCTATACGTTCACTGGGAATCTTGCCGACCCATTGAAACAAAGGGGTTTGAAAATTTCATGGCCTCCAGTGAGGCGCACTAACATTTTAAAGGATGTCCGCTAAAGCGAGTAGCATCGGTGATGGCTAGCGCCTTCGTGGCAGGTCTCAATTATTGAGCATGTGGTCGGTTCCCAGGTGACTTAACAGCTCACTAATATGATGCCTCGTCCTTTTTAGCCTTTATATGACGATGCCGTGATTCGGAGCTTACTCTAATTTGGACGTTCCCATCTCGTAGTTTGTATAACCGTCGCAGGTAAATCTCAAACTTGTGAGCCTTTGTCTTTCCGCCGAGCTCGACTGTGATAATCCGAATATGTCATTGGCTAATTATTTTAGTAATAACGAAAACGTATTTCCGTCTTATCATACGTTGACTGCGATTTTTTAAGCCTTTTTCTGTTTATTCCTTTATCCTACGCTAGATGTCGACCATTAGCTTTTTTTTTTTTTCCATGTATGATCTGACAGTTTAGAATCGGAAGAAAAAAATTATGTAAAATTTAACTTCTCCTTTTAGTTGCGCACATCACTAACACTGATCTAATTAAAATAAAGTGGTTGTAAATGATATCGTAAAAAATCGTCCAGGAAACGTAATGTACTACAAAGCAAATGGAATAATATGCGTGCATATTTAAAATTCATTTGATGAAGTATCGGAAAACAATTTTTGGAAGTTTGTATTTATGATTTTTTACTACAGTAAAAGATTCTCATTTTGAAAATCATCGTCTGGAGGTATTCCACAAAACCTCGAAGTATAACAATTTTCGATCGGTAAACTACTGGAAAACGTAGCCTAGTTGTAAGCCTGCAATTTACCTTTAGACAGAATATTGCTGAGAATCGGTTGTTTTATACTTTAATATAAAACTGTCCTACAGGTGTGGTCTTGCTTGTCATTACGTAGTATATACAATAATTTCATGTCAGTATATTAACTTACGTGAAATACTGTGCCTTTGGTCGATGGGTTTTACTCGGAGAGCTCCCGTTTCCTCCGCCTTTGCATTCCGGTGCTGCTCCATTCTCACCTCGCTTCACCCTCATCGGCTCTCAAGACCTCGATGTTAAGAGCCGCCCGAATCTCTTCACTCTTCACTCCGTATATTTTCAATACTCTCTGTGTGCAATAAATCGTACGGATACCAATTCTGGCCGAGATGTTTCGAATCAGTATTGCAAGTTGTATATCGCACAGCCGTGTCAGCCACGCGCCCCGAAAATAGTTCACCGTTCGTTGCGGCTGCATTGCGACATGAATGAAGGGCGGTGGCGGCGGACGTGCGGGATGAGACGCGGCGGGCCGCGCCGTGAAGGCAGCGTTGCTCGGTGGGGCGGGTGTGGGTGTGAGCGAAATGTCAGCGGGCGGGCGGGCGGCGAGTACTCGCTCGCGCGAAGGTTGCTGGCGCCGGCAGCCGCGCAGGATGCCCTGAAATAACAGCCAGCCAGCAGCCTGGCGGCCCGGCCCTGCCCTGCCAACTGCACAGGTAAACACGCCGCTCGCCCTGCAGGCCGGCCACATGGAGAGAAAAAGCCCGGGAATAGCTGCGCACGCCTCGCCCTCGTCACACTGCAGCCTTCCTCCAGCTGCCCAGCCCGTCATTCGTCTGTTGTTCGCTTCGGGAAGCAGTCGGATGACATAGCGTCTCTTCACAGCCACCACGGCTTCCATTCTAAAATGTCACGTAATTTTTCCACTCAAACTTCTGAGACACTGTTGCTTGACAGTACTACATCTGGCTAATTCTGAATTGATTTTAATGTGTACCCGTATTGTATTATTGTTGTATTTGCTACTGTATTCTATATGATAAAGTTTTATCTTGACACTTTCTATTACAACTGTACCTGGTAGTTGTTTTAGGAAAATAAATGGCGACGATGAAGAATAAGAGGTGGTAGTGTTTCAGAAGTCCGCAAGTAACGATTTGAAATTCAAATGATCGTTTTACTTAGCAATACTTCATATTGTGTGGGCGTGAATGCTGTAGTGTAATGAATTATCGTGGGCTGCAGTGGGACTATGAGCTGATACAGTCAGCTGATGTATTTATTCACTGAATCCCTGTAGTAGCACATTAGTTACTCGAGCGTGTTGTCCAACTTGGAGACGCCTACAGCGGCAAGTTTCAGTTGGTCATGCCAATGGTCCGTGCCAATGCCATCAGAACACCCCGGATCTCCATGTTTTCCGTACTACGTACGGAACAGGCTCGGTATAATTAGGAATTATGGAAACGATACGACGCTTTCGACGTTGCATTACTGACCCAGATGTTTGCTGAGATTTGAGTTAAATGCTGTAAACACAGCGAGCTGTCACAGCAGCTGACGACGTGACACTTTCGATCCTTTTTAGGAGTGCCCTTCATTGGAGCGAGAAAACTTTGCCTGCTTTGAGATTATAAGCATTTGGACATAAGTTGGTTCACGATGAGTGAAACACTTATTGGAAAACAAAATTTATGCTATATTAGGTAAAAAGTTATATCAGAACAAATTAATACAAGTACACAAAAATTTTTAATATGCACACTAACCTTTTATTTAAAAATAACAATAAGGAGGGTGAGTGGCCATTTCATAAACGTTATAAACAACAGTCATTCATAATGGTAAAATGAGCACCATAAGACACATTGGCAAGGCCAACAACGTGAACTTCCCTTAGGTCAACATTTCCCGTCATCCAATAACTAGTCTAGAAACGTCTGAAATGCTGAATATAGTCTAATACATAAAATAAAAAAAACATTTTGTCCAGAGATGGGTGGTTTCAGTCGCGCCCCATAGAAAAACATAAAAAGAGTAACACATCAAAATTGCAATTAAAAAAGGCACAAGCATAAGTGAGTATGAGCTACTAAGCTTTAAAATAAATACCATTCGTATACAAGGCCAGTCACCCTAGCACTACAATGCGAGAATTTAAGATGCACATTTACTAATTTCGTATCACGCGTACGCGATTATTTTTCAGTAGAAAATACCCTCTGCTTAGCATGCGCGCCGTTGTTTACCATTCAAGGTTCCCTAAAAATAGCTGTAAGATATCGTAAAAATACATGGCATTAGTTTGAGGATAATTACTCGCAAACACTGCTAACTTCAAGCATTACGAACATAAAGACTGTTTACGATAAAGTGAGCACTTTAGAAATGAACCTTAAGAAAAAGTCACTGCCCCATCATGCATGTATTTTAATGGGCGTTCTGAGTGACATTCGCCCAGTAAACTTAGTAACGATTGATGGAAAGTAGTTCCATATCATAACGTAGAATAAAAAGTGTTAGGTAACCATTTGTGATAACTTAAATTTAATTCCTTCACTTTCTGTTTTTTTAATGCATCGAAGTGTAAAGATGAGCAGAATTGTAAAGTATTTACTTACTTAATAATTTCATTGTCAAATTTGACCAACGCATGAATAAAGAGATGAGGCCCATAGCAATATTAATTTCACAAAAACCAGAGGAATACTCAACGTGTATACAAGTCGATCTTGATCAGGGCTTTCAAAAGTGCTCATTTTACCGTGAACAGCCTATACCAATATATTACATAAATGGACCCATGCACTGTTAAGTGGTAAACAGCTCGCCACGGGCATTTCCATCGCTAGGAGTGTATTTAAATTAGAAAAGAAGACAGCTAAAAAGTTAAAGAAACACTTCACTAAAGAACTCGGTCTCGCCCTGGATCCTCATTGCCGTGAAGCGACTTTTGGGATAGTTTAGTCTGGGCATAATTTAGGAAGACAGACCAAAATGGAATTTAGCTTAGAAGAGCGTTCACTAGCAAACAATCCATTACACCACATCAAAAAACAACAAATGGTAATCTTCCAAATCACGATCAGACACCATGAATCACCTGAAAATGGTTAAATGCTGGCGAGGAAGAAGACGTTGATCTGCGGAGCAAAGTCGCCTCTGTGAGGAGGCAGCGAAGGAACAAGCTCTGCCCAGGCTTAAGGCTTGACTTCACCCCATTAGCAGAAATTCTTTGTTTCCGCGCCATAATTTCGGATTCATAGTAATTACTGACAGTGTACGATTATATAAAATTTACATTTTACGAGTTGGTTAATATTTTTGTGCATAATATTAATTGTGTGTTATCTGCTTGTTGTAAAAAGTCGAGAACATATTTATATTTTATCAATAAGTTTCTGCCTTTTTGCAAGGAAAATTAGATAGAAACATATTAAACAACTAGTAAATTGCAAATTTTCTATAATCACACATTTACAGTAATACCTCTAAAACTGAAATCATGTCACGAAAACGATGAATTTCTGCAAAAGGAGCGAAGCCGAGTCTTAGTAAATTCGTGCACTGACCGATCGATGATACTGTTAGGCGTATGCGCTGGTACAGAGGGAAGAACGAGGCAAAATCAAAGAGAGTGAACGTAGGTGGAAGCCAAGCAATACCATACCGCTGGAAAGCATTACAGTTACGAAGCGATCTTCGCTCTTAAAGTTGGTGGTCAGCATCACTGGCGCAGTCTCGCTTACTCTAAAAATGTGTGCCCTGGAAGCCTTCTAAGTTCCAGTAACCCTCCCGCAATTAGTTCACCAGGTACAGTAAACACGAGCTGACAGAAGAAATAGAAGGGTAAAAATTTAACAGTATAGCAGAGGACAAACACCCAAGTAACAAATGCATCTCGATTTCAAAGTCTTGAGGTAGTATAATGCACATGCAGCAACACAATTAGCAATCAAAAATAAATAGAACCCTCGAATACCACTATTCAGTGTCAGAGGCGCGACCCGTGCGCCTGGCATGCAGGCTGCTTCTGAGCACCAGTGCATGGTAGGTGGCCACGGCGGGCTCGCCGGGCGAAATACACCGACCCAGAGTCAGATAAAAATGGCTAACGGCAGGCAGTCAGCAAGAGGATCGACGATGACAGCCGTCGGTCTGCTCGACTAGAAAGAGAATAAAAAAAAAACTTGGGTAAGAAGGGAGGGAACACCAAAACAAGAAAGTAAAACAAGGGGATAAGGCTGATTACAAGCCTTTACCCTACAGTTTACAAAATACCCTTAACAAAAAAAAAATATACTCGCAATATATGAATCAGTCTCTCAGCATATTTTAAGTTCTGGGAATATACTTCTTCAGATGGGAAAAGAGAGCCTTCCTGGATCTGCGAGCAGATCCAGAAAGCTTCAGTATTATGGTGTTATGAGCAAGAAATTTCCTTATTAAGTGTGAACCCACAAACTTGGGGATAAATTTATAACTGGTGATCTCTTCAAGAGTCACGTAAGGAAAAGTATTTACACGACACCAAATCGTTCACCGGAAAAGGAACATCAACCCGTGCTATATCTAGTCGCTTAGCAATACCACAGTCCGAGGGTTCCAGGCGATGGACGACATCTGCAGCCAAACTACCTCGCGTAGCGTCATTGAGTGAAGAGGAGGCTAGGGAAGGAAAGCCCCGAATGTCTTAGTAGGGGTTGCTGAGGTGAAAGGGGAAGATGCAGGAACCCCCATCGCATCAGGCACAGCACTGTCGAGTCTCACATTTGTAAAATCGATGTCTATCCCAAAAGGTCTGATTTTGATTATAGAAGTTAGTGCTCGACCTGATTGCACTTCGGAAAATTCAGACTCGAAATGAAGTACTTCATAGTCCTGCAACAGCGCACGTCTTTAAAGACATAAGATCGAAAATATTGGATATTATCCATTACTGCTTATGCAGGTGCACCAAAAACTTTCCACCCCTGCTCAGTGAGGGCTTTAACAATGCAGACTACCTTCGCGTTTCTCAGTGGTAACAAAATGACATATTTCGTAAACATTCCCAAAAAAAAAAAAAATTAAATACCCACGTTTCCTTTCGTAGACCGCACCAACAGGCCGAAAATATCTAAGTGCACCATGTACGAGGGACACTCAGGAACTCGAATCGCAGATCGCCCAAAATGTATCTGAGGGGCCTGTTTTTTACCTCTTGCAGGGAAAAAAAAAAAAAAAAAAAAAGTCACATCAGATTTTAGGGTCGGCCAAGCGAAATGCATGAAAATATTTTGAAATGTTCTAATTATTTCCAAGGTGACCACCATACACTTAATCATGGAAATACGTTAAGATCATAGATATGAGTGCTTCGGGCACAACTATCTTCGTAGCGCGTCCGTTTTTTTCTCCATGTAATTGTGCACCACATCTTTCTCGAGGTAAGGACATGTTACCCCAGTGTCTGTATCGACGTGCACATGAATACGTGTTTTTCTCAGCTGCTCGAAATATTTCGGGGACTCCTGTATTATTTCTAAAGAAGCCTGTTTTACATCGGGCTATACCCTAACATCGTCTGGGTCGAACATAACGCCACAAGGCATCCGCCACTGGATTATCGGAACCATGCACATGGTAAGCTTTAAACCTGAATCTAGACATGCGCAAAATCCAGCAGCCTAACTTTACTAGCTGGGGGGGGGGGGGGAAGATTCAGAACCCAGCTAAGCGCTTGATTGTCGGTGTACACGTCACACTCGTACGAAGCGAAGTTTTTCAGCCGGGACACACACGCTCACGTCTCCTCGTAGATATCGAGAGTATGATCCGTCTCCATTAAAGAACAGCGTGCAACTGCTTAACTCCTTTCTTTCTTAATTTACATAATGTGTCTGCCTAGTGCGTGTCGAAGCTTCCCTTCCTCTAACCTTTGTAATACTTGGCTTTTCAGACCTTGCTCAGTTTGCATTTTTTCTTGTTAATATGACGTGTTTATCCTATGTTTATTTGTTTACACTAAAACCACAATAATTTTATTTTGATAATATTTAGTATGTTTACTAAAGTTGTGTCCATAAAATAATATTTTTTAGTTACTGATAATATTTTCCAACGTTGCAAACAAGTATCTATGATTTTGCATTCAAAACTAGACAGTCGACTTACATAACCTCAGACTAGATGACATTCATTTTTGCAATTGAAAATAACTTTATTTATTGCAAATCCGTACTGTGAACAACTGAGTGCAGTTCTGTGCTGTGGCTTTATTTTACACTAAGAATAAGTGGACGAACACATTGAATATTTCATTTCACTATTGGTCACGTTATTCAAAATACCCAATGACAGCCAATTTAGAGGGTCAGATTTGCCCTTTGTTAATTAATGTTTTCCGCTACCAGATAGCGTGGGTGGAGATAAAGAGACGCTCTGACTTATTTGAGAAGGGCAGCCACGTGAAACACGACTTCGGGAAGGAGGTCCCGATATTTGGATTTCCTGCGACTACGATGATGGCTAATTTTGTTTGAACTTTGTGAGTTATAATGGCAGGAGTCCTCCGATTGTTTAAGAATATATCCGAGGCTAGGGAACTGCGATAAACGTGCCACATGTGACCCAATGACGCCAACGCCGACCCCGAGTTCGGACTGGGACTCGAACCAGCTTTACCTAGGTAACTTCTACCCAAAGTCATCGCTAGCTGCCGATTCCCTCGGCAGGGTTTCCAATGTAATTTGTCGTCTTTATGAAGAAAGAATTTCATATCTCCATTAACAAGTTGAATTGTAAAAATTGGAACTGTGCAGCAAGTAATTATAATTTTTCAAAGATTGAAGAAAATTCAATATTACGTGTGCTCTGCCTCAGTTAATGCTAGTGAAATTTTACCATGAACTATCCTTTTTACCAAATAGCTGATTTTATTAAGTATTGCTTCAGAGAGCATATATATTAAATTCACCTTTAAATTTCTAAAAAGCTTAATTGTACACTTTCAAAGGACTATACTATCTGAATTAAAAATTCACACATTTTCTTTCCCTTTGTGACAATGTGATAACATCGAGTGGCTAAGAAATTCTGATTCCGGGAGTTTAATGAATTCTTGTTATATTTTATGTACGGTATATTGTTCTTCTATTTAAAGTGCTCTTGTATGCACAGTGATCATGTTCTTATTTTTTGCAGTAAAAGGCAAAGTTATAGTTGAAACTTTGATTAAGTTGATTCCAACACTGATTTACCAAAATATTTGAGTCTTACGATACACGAGTTGTGGCGTCATGACGCCATTTTTGACCCGACTCACTTCCACGTACAGCCTGCATGTTCATTGGTGTGTACTTCTGGACCTATCCAGTATGGCTTCTGTGTATTTGTAATGTTTATTTCTTATGGGAGTTGATAGTTCGATCGTACAACTGTTAACAAACACGATTAGTTCACCTACTAAGAAAATAAACGCCAGAAATAATATTGCTGAAGCGCACAAACAGCAAGGGAGTATCTTATATGCGCCACCAAATTAACTCATATGCTTAACATTAGACGAGAAAATTATACTGAAGGACAAAGCGGGTTTAAAAAGATGTGAAGTTTCTATTCAAAAAATGAGTAAGAGAGCGATCCAACTGTAGTAATGGTGGAGGTAATTTGTTTTCCATTCCGCAAACTATTACCTGGCGTAATAAAACATTTTTGCATTGGTTTGTACAGAATTTGTACTAAGATTTACGATTTTTTTTTGTATTCCGAAGTTCTGCTCTGGCCCCGAGAAAGCTAATATTCCATCTAAGATGTCGGCTCCGTATATCATGAAATGTATGCAACACATAGAAGAGGAACATCCGTTGAATGTTGTTAATATACATACTCGTGCTTTCCCAGTCTGTACTCATTACGTACAAAAATTTTCGCATATTCTTTTTTTAAGATGATGCCTCTTTCGGATTCGTGCCTTACGGCGGGCGGAAATAAAAACCATGCTTGACCCGATCACATACTCGCCTCATTTAACGGCATCGACCAACACCAAATCTTTAGTTTGTCACGTGTTGTTTGCCACATAAACATAATTATCAGCTGGTGACTTCAGAGTTTTGTTGGTAAAAATCACCGACAAACTCCTTCATGTTATTCCTGACTTAAATATAAGATGAAAATGTATGTACCACTTTTCCTTAAGGAATCAATGCGCCTTCAAAAATCGAGTTTTGAAATGATTTTCGTTAGAAATATCAGGAACTACTTGAGATTACGCAACAAATGTGCTAATAGTGTTTTGTAGAACGGAGATCTTAAACCTGTGAAAATGCTGTCAGCAGTATCATCCCCTTTCATTAGGAAAATAGGGGTGCTGATTCGTAACAAAATACGGGGTGGCAAGCCCTATTTTACTGATGAAGGGGGATGACAATACCCACCGCATTTTCACAGGTTAATGTCTCCGTTCTACAAAACACTATTCACCAATTTGTTGCTTAATCTAAGTAGTTCCGGATTTTGTAACGAAAACTATCTCAAAACAATTTTTGAGGGCGCACAGCTCCCTTAATAATCACTTCAAGGAATAGTGATCCATACATTTCCGTCTTTATTTCGTTAGGAATAACCTGCCGGTGTTTGTCGGTGATATTTAGTAACACGTATATACCCACATGTGCTTATAAAGTGAGAACTTTTCTGCAAAATATAAAATTGCTACATTAAAACAATTTAATTTGTAAGATTTTTAATTCAAACAGTTGACTTGAAATTAAAATTAATTGTGAAAGCCAGTTGTGCCAAACGATTTACTTAAGTACAAAATCATTTTCAGTTAATATTTTTATTCAGCTTGAATTTGCATCGTATAAATTGCATGCAAGATAGGCCGATATTACAGAGATGTTCAGCTTGTAGCTGTCATAGCCTGTTTATTATTAGTGAGTGGGTGCAACGGTTTGTTGATAGGATTCACAATCTTAATGGTGTCGCCGAAATATAATTATATGCTTGGCGAATTCAGTGTTAGATTGGGGTAGGGGAAAGGAGACAGGTGGAGCTGGGCTTGTTTATGCCCACTTTCATTTGATTTGTTTACATTCTCGCTATAGGGTTTCCTTGACAGGATTGTCAATTTAAAGTTTTCTGTCTTCAAGCTTTGTTACATTGTAGCCTTGATTGTGCTGTTTTCTAAATGCTGCTTCAAAGTGTAGTACACCTGATTTCTGTATGGATAACCTTCAGAGTCTTGTTACATTCTGATAAAAAAAAAATGCTGGGTTCATTTATAGCAGTTATTTGGAACTCGTGGCAATATTTAGTCTAGGGTAAAATGTTACTTCTTAACACACACACAGTGATGCTTGGAAGTTGAACTGGAAGAGCCCCTGTGCAAGATTTTCATACCCAGTTTATATCTAATTTTATAATCATACAAAGGCTTACAATTGGCCTTAACGAATGAAATGTTATGGTGGGTCTACCACTAGAGCCTTGCACAGGCCTGAACTTTGTCTTACTACAGCTTCGTGAAGTGACAAAATAGATTTCTAGTGTATAATAACGGAACAGCTTTTTGCGTAGAAAGTTAGATGTGTCATAGTTACAAATATTAGGTCTCCAGATATATGCACACGCATAATTACACACTTATCTGGCCACAAAAAAAAATCAAAACTGCATTAAAATAAATTATTCTGCCTGAACATAGCGGAATAGTCATGCCTTACCCTGCAGTGTTTAATCAATTAATACGGAGTCTTTAAACATATGATTTGCGTTTGTTACGGAGCAATTGCATGTTTTACTGATAGTTCGCTACGGTACCTTACTTTTATTGACCACTACTTCTAAGCGACCACATTCTATTTATTCGGGTTCTCACAAGTTTCATGCGAATATTTGTTTTCATAGGTGAACTAAAGAAATATGAAACACCAGTATTGATTATCTTGGCCAGAATACTTAATTGTATATATAGCACCTACCTGTTCTCGACCAGTAATCAGATATTGAGATTAATTGTATAATATATTTAAGTTAACAGCCACAGTATCTAGTGATCCAATATCACCTCATTTATAACGTTTAATCAATTGTACTAAGTCTTTATATGTATGGTTTGCGTTTGTTACTGCAGCTGCCTGTTTTACTAATAGTTGACGATCTTCACTAAAGAGTGTTAGAAATACGTGTACACTCCTGCATTTTCAGTGAATAACGTATGTATTAGAAACAATTTGCAACAAAATAAGAAGGAAGATTATAAGTTTTTTTTTTTTGGCATTAGCCATTTTTTGTTTGTTTAATCGGTTTCTTCGAGATGGTTTTCGTGCGTGTGTAACTTTAGCCTTATGAATGCCCTTTGAAAAAAGAAACTGATATTTTTACCTCTATGGCTTAAAACATGACTTACGATGTCATAACATGTTTTCCGTTACAGATTGTATTGCTCTTGTAGATTACTTTTTTACCTAATATTTGACCAACATCGAAATCGATTAAGTTAACCGTTCTCTTTTTTTTTTAATTATTTTTTTTTCAAACTTTCTTAGTCTAGTTTCACATGTAATAGTCATTGGTTTTTTTTTTTTTTTTTTTTTTAAGCATATTGTACTTCGAGGGCGGCTATCGATATTTGGGATTCAATTTTACCAATGTACTCGCTAAAAATCCTTGCGAGGGTTAGATAAGTGACGAACAAGATTTTTCAGGCTACACTTCGTGTGTCATTCCACGTATCTTGCCTGCTACATTGTGGTACAGAACAGCCTTTTTACGGTTCTCCTCTGCTGTTGTTTTGTTGGTATGCGCGACCGCTCCCAGTCCTTCCTACCGATGCCTTAAGATGTGGGTGTATTCTGGTCCCCGCGCGCGTTTTTTCCTTTTTAATGCTCCTTCCCTCGTTCCTGTCGCGAGTTAGCCGCGTGTTTTCTGAATTAGATACGTGGATGGCCGGCTGCCAAGCCCACTCTACTCTCCTGGCTTGTCAACCATCCATATTGCTGTTCCGTAACTCCCGCCCGCTCATGGAACATCCCCCGCTCACTGGATCTCAATGGCGTAACTCACCAAGGGTCGCTGTAGAAATAGCATTGCCGTCCGGCGCTTCAGCTATGCAGCGAGAGTTCGTCAGTGCCATGAATCCGCAGTAACTATTGGTTTGGCGAAATTTTCGTTAACATCTGACGTATACTTGAAGGCTTTCTGGGTAAAAGCTTATGATGAAATGAATGTAAACATTCATGTTTTTTTCCCCCTAGATTCTAACCTGTAACCTCTCGTACCGAAACCACGGGCACTGTTCCTAATCGATCTGATGATTAGTGCATTTTACAATTTTTGTATAGTTTGCTCGATCAGTCTTGCAAAAATAACATGCTTGTCATTTGGCTTGGAGACAGGGGCGGGTGAAAACATTGTCTCTACCGAGTACTTGAAGTTATTCAGATGCAACGTGAAAATGTTAGTGAAAGACATCTGTTCCAGTTATAGTTTTCAGTTATTTGAAAACAATAAACAATAGGTTTAGTACCTCGAAAAACTGCACGTACTGATGTTTTTTCAACAGCAGCCACTGTATTTTTTAAAATGTAACAAAGATAACGTCTTTCTGGGTACACAGAGTTTTTTGGATGAGTAATTAACTTCTTTAAGTGAGTGGTGTCAAATGCAGATATTAGTTGATATTACCGAATATGTTGACAAAGAAAAATTTGACTAACAGCTTAGTTGATTTTGTTTGGAGCTAGCGATGGCCATCGAAAGAAAAAAAATCTATGTCTGGCATCAATATTATGTATCGAAAGGGAATCATTGGTGTGACGATAATGTCGACTTCATAAAATCGATGTTTTTTTTGTCAAACCATTGGCCTTTGTTACATCGGTATACATCGGCATTTAAAAAAATCTCTTGATACAGGATAAACATCTACAGGATAATTGTGACCGCCGGGTCGGAATGGATCAAAGTCATGGACATGCAAAAACATAGTACACGCATTTATTTCATCACTTATCGAACACACAGATAACATTGTTGTCATAATCAGTAATTGATTGAAATATTTAAAATCTATATATATATTATATATATACATATATTATACATATATATATATATATATATATATATATATTTATATATATATTATATATATATATATATATATATTTATTAGTATGACTGTTTGTAAAATGACAACAATTATCGCAAACTACGTCATACCCAAACTTTGTAAGCTCTGAAGTCTGAATGTGATAGGGGGTGAGGCAAGTGTAATTTGGAATCGGAAAGTTACTTGTGTAGTGCCATAACGAAATATACTTTGGTACTCGTGTCTTCTTTGTGATTCTTGCTTTTAATAATAATATTTGCTACAGAGTAAATATCTGTTTACTAATAATTAGCTATATTATTTTAACTCTTTGCAGATACAGTATTAGAGAAGTGTAATGAAGACAACAGAAAGAAGAAAGTTCATAGCTGCCGTTCGCTCTCTTTCGTATACGATTGAAATATTTTCGAAGTTCTATACAGTGTATAGTCCATTTCATATAAGTGGTCTTAAATTTGACAGACAATGTGACCAACCTACACCTTATGTAAACAGTAAATGCTCTCGCTCCTACAGTATTGTATCAGCTGATGAACAGCTGCGGGATCCGTGTTGTTAGGTTGGCTATTTTGATGATGACTTTGAAAGAAAATAGTACTCGGAACTAAAAGTTGTAATTTAAAATGTTCATTATACTTACAACATTTATGGTTTAAATTATGTTTCTTAAGCAATATTAAATTTTCTTGGCTATTAGTAACGGGACTTCAAAAACATGTTCAGCATTTATGACATAGTATGCCCACACATACGAACAGTAAACTTTTCCAGCCAATGGCTAGCCATGTTTATGTTTCCAGCCCGATGAAGGAAGTTGTGCGAGCGCGTTTTTTCTCATCGTGTTTATTATACGAATATCTTATTGGTGTTGTCGGAATATTTAATCGGTAGTTAATTATTTTTTATTTGCTTTCTCCAAACACAGTTGGTAGTAGGTACCGTTGTAGTGCGTTTCGTTGAGTGAAATGTAATATTAATCGGCGCGTCGTTTAAAACTGCTCGTTCCGCAATTTTCCTAACCGCCTTCCACAATGAAGTCACACGAATATAATTTACGTATATAAGTTGAAGTTTGTATCAGGAAACGTGCGCAGTGTTGATTTTACTGAATGATTTTGCAAATAAATTATTTAATGCTAGTGACGAACAAACGTGATTTTAGTGAAGTAAACTCACAAGGATTGCCAGAGAAAAACACGTGTTCAAGAGGTTACAACAGCAAGTTTGCGTGTTTTGTAAATATATTTGTAAACCGTTAATATAATTATTGAAATGCACGTGGCCCGAAAAATGCCGCACTTTCCACACTTTTGTAGTAAGTGAACAATATTTGTTTGTCTACATTGTAAATTCGAGTGTAAGGTTAATCTTCGGTCAAAGTGTGTGCGTGTATATATTACTGCATCTGTACGAATACGAACAACGACGTACGTATCGCGTTTTGTATTATAATTATAGTTATAATTCTCGAAGTTAAATAATTTAAATGTTATTTCCATACGAGCAAAATTTTCCACTGCTCCATCAAAACAATATTCAACTCAAAATGCCACACACTCATGCCGGAATCACATAGCCCCGACCAACACAGCACGAAATGACCAAAAATGCAACCATGACACATTTCAATTTGACCACTTTTATTTACAGCACGACCGACACCACGCTCTCGGCGTTTAACCTAACAATTTAGAAGGCGCTGATAGGCTACGTTAGTCTTAAAAGTGGTGAACAAGAGGGAAATTAGTAATACTTAATGGTAACAAATTGGTATCGCTAATGCATACAAAAGTAAAATTAGAGTTAGGTTCAGTAGTTTTCAATTTAATTTTCTTATAAGCTGCATATTTACCATTGCAGGGAAAGCTTGCAATACAATTTCATTAAGCAATGTTGTACATTCTGTGCATCGTGCCACACGACACGATGAAGAATAGATATAATTTCTAATCCAAAATTGCTGGTCGGGCGACAGAATCGGTCGGGCTTACGACGATCTGTGTAGTATTTCATTGGCTGTTGACCGTCGTGTCGTGCACGTTGGGGCTATGTGATTCCGGCATCGTAAGAACATCAAAATAATCCCGTCTCATGAAAGACGATAAACTAAAGAATCCCCACCCAAACTGCTCACTTTTTCCTTTTTCCGTCGAAATAAAATTAAGCTGATACCCTAATTGGGCCCAAATTTCATTGCTATGAATATTTATCTGTGTTATTATTGTTGATTGAAACTCTTAACACACTGGTTCTGGAGGGTATCGAAATGTAAAGCTTACTGGCCATATAAACTTTTAAGTTTATCACTTGTATTTTTTTAGAACGTTTATAAAATTTGTCAACCTTGTTACGCAGGGATACTTGTTAGCAAATAAATTTAAAGGTTTTTCCTGTTTTTATAGGCCGTATTTGAAAGTAACATAATGGCATGTAGGTTTCAACGTTGGAGTCTTTCATAAACATTTTGAGCATTTTTGTTTTGCAAATTAAAAGCGCTCATATTTTTTTTAACATACATTGTTAAGAATATTATTAGAATAACGGAAGAATAATTCACATAAACAGGATTTACATTTGAAAGATAAATTTTTTATATCAAGTAAATTACAACATGCTTATCAAACAAAATTCTTTCAATTTAAGCACCCAACGAAGGTGATCCAACATCATAAAGAAGTGTCTCATGCATCAGCAGGAACTGCGACATTCCAAAATTTATCGCTAAGGAAAATTAACTTTATGTCGTCTTCAATCTTGGGTAGGTGGAGCATCTTTTTAGTGTGTAAGTAACATGTTCGTTTGATATATTGTTGCTGTAGGTCACATCTGCTTCTCTAGAGCGCTTTGTAACGTCACTGAACTGAAATGCAGTTTTTCATTAAGTACCCGAGAACAAGCCTAGGACTGTATTCACTATTTTGAGGAGGAATGTTGTGCGACTGAACACTTCATTTAAATATCAACACTGAGTCAGAAATAAGTCATTATTCGCAGTATGACTATCTGAACACGTAGGTATTTGAGAAAAGTTATTAAAGTATTTTGTATATAGACCTGCAGTACTTAACATTTGTGTTACTAAATGAGAGTTATTAAAATTACTGAAATTAGGTAACATTTGCATAAATATTATTTTGTCTACCTACATACTTTAACATCCTGAGAATTATAACAACCATAAAAGTATCAGATTGTACAGAGTTTGTTATATCATACCACGAAGCTGAATTATGTACTTTTAATACAATAGCAGGCATAGTCTGTATGTGAGAATGTATACTGTCTTTCAAAAAAAAGGTGGAGGAGGCTGGCGGTATTTCGGTATTTGTACATTCCTGGGGGGGGGGGGGATCTTGGTATTTGGTGTTTGTGGAAACCATGCAAAATTTTTATGTTTACAAGAACTTACTTCAGGTAAGTGTGACAAGATTAGTTGTCATTAATATATTAAAGATCAGTAAAATATCTTATTAAATTGACAGTCAAAATACAATTTCATTTTCGTGCATCCTGGGTACAAATTTCTTACAAGGTAAAAAAATTATCAATTTATAGACATTACTTGGGCTGTTAATCATTTACATAAAATATTTATAAACTAAAAAAAACGAGATTGTTACCAACTTGCGACTGTTTGAACAGCCCTTCACAACTTCTAAAAGTCATTTGGGAGGAGGCACATGCAGTTTGTTTACAAAAACAGGCAGTCATATGTTGTTTGTTTACAAATACTGGCAGTCACAGGGTGTTTGTTTACAAACAGTCACCTTCAAAGACAGTTCAGCTGTGGCCGAAGGATACATAGCCACCCAGATGCCATTGGCACTACTTTCCTAGAGCTGTCAAATGTGAGACCACTTAAGACTATAAGCGAGGAAATCACGAGAGGTAATGGTTTAAGACGAGTTTAGTTTGAACTTTTCCCGACCGCGCGAAGTGAGCTCGCAGCGTTCTGTCCACGTGCAGAAGCTGAGGAGGCCGAGATTCCCGTGTTTCCCGGCCAGCGCGAAGGACTGGCTATGGAGGAGCGGCAGCCGTGCTCAGCCGCAGTAGAGCACTGAGACGCTAGAAACCTGCAAATAATTATCTCTCGCAACAAAATTGAGCTCTAACAAGCAATAGTGTATTGTTAAAGGAGAATAGCATCAATTTTAGTAAATAATACCCCATATTTTAAACTTTGGTTAAATAAAATAATTCGGAAAAAGTTATGAAAATTTGGCCACTGCCTGACGCACCGCCACTGGTTGTATTTAAGAAAATAATGCTAAAGGCTGTTCAAGGTAAAGTGAGAACTTTTGAAGTGAACTTTAGAAAATAGTCATTGCACCAAATTGCATAACGGAGGCATTAAGTGACATGCACACAGCAAATTTGGTAACGACGGAGCGGAAGTAGATCCATATCTTAACGTCGAATAAAAAGTGTTAGATAACCATTTGTTATAACTTAAAGTATTTCTTTCGCTTTCTGTTTTTTTTATGCATCGAAGTGTAAAAATGAGCATATTGGTAAAATATTTATTTCTCTAATAATTTAACAGTTTCAGTTGACTGACGCATGAATAAAGTGACGAGGCCCGTGGCAATGTTAATTTTACATAATGCGGAACAATATACAATGTGCATACAAGTAGATCTTAAGCAGAGGGTTCAAAAGTGCTCATTTTATTGTGAATAGCGTATACTAATGTAAAAAAAAATTATTCTTAACTAGCTGACCCGTGCGACTTCGTTCGCTTGATATTTTTGTAAAGTTATAAAAATTAAGCCCACCATGGTTTAATAAAGTTTTTATGTTTAAAATACTAATATTTCTTCTTTCAGGTTTAATGGAGTTATTAAATAACACCATGCCATCGCTTCGCACATGTTTTATTTTAACATGATATTTAAGACTTTGACTTGATCTAGCAACTTTTTTTTTAGTTGGGTTCTCTAGCCACTGAGCAACTGCAGCCCCCTTTTTGGGTGCTTTAGCCACTGAGCTACTGCGGCCCCACTTGATATATAGCTATTCACTGGGTCACTGCGGCCCCACTTTTAATAACTCTAGCCACTGGGCCACTACGGCTTTTTGGAAGGAAAGGACAGCCCATAGACAAAAAGGAAAGGAGAAATGAAATTTTTTTTAACAATGTTTTTTTTAATGCAGTAATCCTAAGAAAAGCTTAATCCAGTACCTATTTACATCCTTGATCCCCATATTTTTCGGAACCGTTTCAGATATCTCGATGAAACAAAGATTGGGTTGGTCTTGGGGTTATTATCTATTTACTGTGTAAATTTGATGCCAATACGTTAAGTGGTTTTTGAGTTAAATCCGTTCGGACAGACAGACACGAAAAAAAATCAACATTAGATATGGCAATCATACTAAATGGAAAAATAATTAAAAGTAAAAAATTCGAAAATCACAGACAGACACTTCTATTTTATTTAGTAGTATAGATAATTGATTTCATGTACATTAATTTTGGTTATAATATTGGCGAGCGCCAGTCTTCCTGGGGAGGGAGGGGGAATGATTGACAACTAACTGCGTCATCCCCCACACCCCCTTAACCTTCTAGAGAAATTTGTGGCGGAGGGCTATTGAATGAACTTTCTGGTAATCTCCTTCGACGCAACCCGACATCTGAAGAAGAATCTAGACCCGAACGCCCCGCACTATAAATACCTCCACAACTGGAGATTCGGCAGTACCCTTTCTACTCGTTTTTCTTCCGTACTAACAAAGAACATGTTTCCACACACTCTGTTTCCCATAGCATTTCTGTTCAATCCATGTAATGATTTTGAACTATTTTCTGTCGAAAGGGTTTTTACGGACTATCCCGGTTTTCCCCTTTCACTTCTTAGTTATAGATTAACTATTTAAAAATAAACAGAAAGCGAAATAAATTATTGAAATTATCCCAAATTAATATCTAACACGTTTTTATTTGACGTTAAGATATGGAACTATTTTCCATCTATCGTTACCAACTTTACCGGGCGCGTGTCTTTCAGTGCGTCTGTTGAAGTATATGCAGCCATGGTCAGTGATTTTTTTCTAAGGTCGATTTCAAAAGTGCTCACTTTATTGTGAACAGCCTTTATTTTACACTCAGGGATTGGGCAGCCATGGCCCCGATCGCTGACCATGGTTGCCCAATCCCTGTGCCGCGATTAGATCCCGTCCTTCCCTCGGCGGGTCTACACGTAACACTTAGAGATAGGGTAAGTTAGGCGGGAAAAAATATACTGAGCAGTTTTTGTGAGTCCCCTGGCTAAGTGTGATGGACGGTGAACGAAGAAGGTGCGAGTGTCTGCGGCAGACGAGTGCGTGTGCAGCGACGACGGGATACTGCGTAGGGCGAACGACCCGACGAGTAGAGTGCGGATGTGTGCGGGATTGCTGAGCGCGCTCTAGAACATTTCGGACAGGTGAATAGTGATACCTGGACTGGAAGAAGATGGGGCTTAATAGACGTTGCATACAATATTATAAATACTTGAACCGTCAAATATAAAATATATAGTACTAATAGTAATTCAATATGTGTTACAAAACTGTTGATAAAGAGTGGATTCGCGTGTGTTATTGCGTTAATTTCTGTGGACGGACTGTTTATGTAAATATTAGCTTTAGCGTAAATAGCAATTGGTGCCATTTATTGTGAGATATTAGGTCTAAAGTTTTTTATTGTTTGTAAAGAAAATTAGAAAATTATTATTAGCTCTTTTATTTATCTAAGGTGTCCATTCCTTAAAGAACCTGATTTTGCGCACAGACTTCGAAGAATTTTTACATTATGATCACTTTCGTGTCTGAAGAGGATGTGCATAAGATCAATTGGTATAAGCAAATACTGGTAATTTTGTTACTACCTTTTTATTACATGCAACGATAGTAGTTATTATAATGGCTTTGCTTGATGCTTTTTTTAAATGTTTTTTTATGCATCCAGATTTGAAATACGCTTTCATTTTCACTAAGAAATGAGTCTCATAATATTGTTTTTAAAACATATAATGATAAATTGTAGCAAAATACTTTACAGGGTTACAAAATTGTTCTTTTATGTGCAACATAAATAGTTACTTTTCTGACAATGTTTGTAGCATGAGTACTATTTCTTACTGAGTTATGTATTTTGTATGCTAGTGTGCAGTACTGTGTTGGAAGCCACTGCTCCTTCTACCCCAAGGGGGAGAGATAGCCGCCATCTTGGATTTGCGTATATTCCTGCATTACTTAATTTCTAGACTCAGTGTTTAAAAACCAATCTTGTCAAGGTACAGGGAACATCACAACTATCACTCAGAAATGCAACTACTTTTTCTCCCATCTTGTTTCACATCGTCACTGTAATCAAAGACTCGCTCATTAGTTAATAATTTTTTCCCCACGTGGGAAGATTCAGATACAACTGAAACCGTACAAACCTAAAAAAAATTATTTTAAGTAGGCCTCTACGCCATGTCAAGCATAGAGTTTTAATGCCCCGTTATGCAGTTTTATTAAAAATATTTGTAAAAAAATTCATCTTTGAATAGGATTTAACGACGTCAGTGAGAGTGAGAGTGGCGGCGGGCAAGGGCGCGTTTACACTGTGATAGTAGCTACCACGACAGTAGCTATCATGAAAGTGCGTGTAAGTAACTGCCGCGATAGGTCCTGTTTACATACACGATTGACACATGCCGTGATAGTTATAGGCCGTTCACGGTAAAGTGAGCACTTTTGAAGCCCTAGTTACTCTTTTCTTTCAACAAATTTATATCCTTCCACCACTTGTTAATGTAAACCCTGCCATGTGATTAATAAACACAGTGTATGCATTCACCATACCCAAAACCAAAAGTCCGAGGACACAATGAAATGTATTTATTGGTTACTATGTCTGATGAAACAGTTTCAAAAAGTGCTCACTTTACCGTGAACGTCGTATAACCCCAAAAGGGACATGTCTGACACCACTTGTGTAAATACATTGACATGTCCTACATTTATATCCTTTTGTTAAGGGGTTGGTATTTGTTGGGGTAGTTAAATACCGTGACAGGGTATTAATGACATATAAATATATATTGTTCCCGTGGTTTATTATATAATAAATATGCTTTCAATACTGTTGTGTCAAACCTGTATGATAATATACGCCCTGTCATACCGTTACATAGTGTAAGAACAGCAACAGGTATTAACATAATCAAATAATTCTGCATGTTACTGTCAAAGTGAACACATGTACAAATTTGTGACCCGCACTATCACGATAGTGATGCTACACGGTTACACTACGATAAAGGCTGTTCACGATACAGTGAGCACTTTTGAAATCAGCCTTAGTAAATGTCACTGCCCATGCCTGCATATACTTTAACGGGCGCACTGAGTGACATGAGCCCAGTAAAGTTGGTAACGAAGGATGGAAAGTAGTTCCATATCTTAACGTCGAATAGAAAGTGTTATGTAACCATTTGTGATAACTTTAGTTGTTTCTTTCTCTTCCTGCTTTTTTATTGCATAGAAGCGGAAAAATGAGCAGATTTTTTAAATATTTACTTTCCAAATAAATTTACAGTTTCACTTGACCGACGCATGAATAAAGTGCCGAGGCCTGTGGCAATGTTAATTTTACATAAGGCGGGAGAAGACACATACAAGTAGATCTTAAGCAGGGCTTTGATTCAAAAGCGCTCACTTTACCGTGAACTGCCTATAGTTGCATGTTCTGTCACGACAGTTACAATCGCGGTCTCAGCTCGAGTTAATATCGCGATAGTGCTATCGTGACATTGTAACAGTAACTGTAATGCAGTTTACGCGGCGATAGTAATGCGAAAGTGGCTCTCGATAGGAAGTAAGCGCGCATTACTATCGTCGTGTAAATGCGCCCTTAGCCAACCTCCGACGTGGAAGTCACGTGTGCTGAAGATCAGCCGCCGTCGCCGTCTTGATGCCGTGGAGGCCGGCAGAAGTTTTCATCACCGCTACCTAGCAGTGTAGTGCCGCCTTCCCCCGCCCCTGTCATAGCGGAGGCCGGTGCCCAGCTGCGCCCATCTGGCGCCATCAAAACGCCGCAATGTACACATCGCAGCCTACGAGCGCGCAAACAGTTTGTTCTGGCGAGTGAGCGCAGCCAACATGGCGGCCCAGCCCAGCGTGACCTACCTAATGGCAACAATTCCCGCCACCCCCTCCCCCCTCTACAAAACACCACCCAGTTCGACGCTGCGCCCGTGCACGACCCGCGTGCGTTTTTCAAACATCCCCGAGAACACCCGTAAACTGATAAACAATATCTTAGTCATCACACCTTTGCTTTTTATTTTTCGGGTGGGAAAAAAGAATAGGAAAATCGCATCTAAAAAGAAAGAAAAACTGACTTTAAAAAAATCGTTGTTTTTTGAGTTTGAGATTTCTGTATTGTAAGTAAGAAGAGATCTATCGCTAGGCACTTATCAACTTTCCCATGTAACAATATAATTTCCCTGTCGTGGTTTTATTTCGTGATTAACTATGTTTCTTAAGAGTCTACGGGATGTAAACAAATGCTGAGCATCGTAGGTGAAGTCTGTGGATTTTTGCAAGAGAATGTATCAATAAAATCAAGTTAAATCGGCGCTATATAAGGGTTTTTACCAAATTTATGAGTTGAATATTTCTGTAGAGGGCAACATTTATATGACTCCTTTTCTATCCTTCACCTTTGCCTGTTGTTAAAAAGTCTCTATGTAAGTATCAATTAAAAGAAATGTGCTGGTTGCGATATAACGTGCCATTTAAATACAATTAAAAACATTTATTATAAAATCTTATTAATTTAGATTATTTTTAGATTTTCTTGTTTGTATAACCAATACAAAAGCCATTCAGCATGGCCAAGAACGGCGTTTTCACAATGATTTAGTGAGTTGATTATTCCATGGAAAACTTCTCAAGGCAACCGTAAAACCGTGCAGCTCAAATCTACGAAGAAGTGCATGAGGTTTATCCATGTTGTGATTAGGTATAGGCTGTTCACGATAAAATGAGCACTTTTGAAGTTCTGCTTAAGATCTACTTGTATACACGTTGTGTGTTCTTCCGCATTATTTAAAATTAACATTGCAATTAGCCTCATCACTTTATTCATGTGTCGGTGAAACTGTGAAATTATTAGGAAAGTAAAAGTACAAATCTGCTAATTTTTACATTTCGATGCATAAAACACACAGAAAGAGAGAAATAATTTAAGTTGTCATAAATGGTTACCTAACACTTTTTGTTCGACGTTATATATGGAAGTACTTGCCTCTCCGTCGTTACCAACTTTATTAAACACATGTCACTCATTGCACCTGTTAAAATATACGCACGTAGGGGGCCAGTGACTTTTTTCTAAGGTTGATTTCAAAAGTGCTCATTTTATCGTGAACAGCCTTTATGGTTTTGTGAATAAATAAACCATGTACTTTGAAATGCAAAATACAACGTTATTCAAATCAGTAATTTGTTTTCAGGTTACCTTAGGCATGCACGTATCAAAAACAAATGACTGTAAGCGGTTGTAACATATCGCTCGGTGGTAACGCCCGAGTATGGAACACGCGTGTTCGACGCTGGGATGTTTTCCTGATATTACTTGAGACGAACGCCGTGATGTTCGCAGTGGCTGCTTCCTTGCCCGTTTCTGTCTTGTCAGAGCAACTTGCCTCGTCTCTGACGACCTCGTTAGCGACGTTACGTCAAGCTCTACGTATCGTCGTCGCCTGTGTGCAGCGAAAAGAGCACCTTGATATAATAAATACTGTAGGGGGACTGGATGCGCTTGTATGGGAGTCTTAGCAGGGTGGTGGTGGTACGATTTTACGATTTTCATAGTCATTTGGAACTCAATACTAGGGTACTGTGTGGAAATCCCGCTGTTAACCACATGCTTTTTTTATAAATGACTATTTGTGATGCTCTTGGCTGCTATAAATAGTTTTTTAACTTAGGAAGAGTAATTAGGTACGTGAAAAAAAATTAAAGTATGTTAAAACTATTTAGTGCGAAATTTGTAGGTATATTTGTGAAAGTGGTTTCTGTTTACGGTAGTGTACCAACCATTTATCGCACGTGTGCAATACTGGTAAGCATGATACTTCGACAGAGTCTTGGTGATGTGATTGTAAACGAATATTTCGGACAGTTTGTGGGAATTCGTACCACCGTCACATCACTCGCGGCACTTAAACGGCAATATTTTATACCAGTAAGGTACATCTACAATAAAAGGTTAGCACAGTGGTTCCTATTTAATTATTATAGACTTTCTATTATTAATCATGATTATCGCTAGTAACTTGTATTTTAGAAGTTGCGTTCTGCATGAAATACTTTTGATATAATGTTTGGGTTCTTCGTTTTCGGGATGATTAAAACATTGAAATGAGCTTTTCTTATAAAGTGATTGTGTTATTTTATACTGCCTAAGCGAATCTTGTGCATATTAATTTTAAATTTTAATAATTATTCGCGTTCTGTAGTTTTTTTCCGATTTGTTTCTGATATAATTCTCGAGGTTAGTAGTAATACTGGCATTGCGCTGTATGCAGATAACGCGATATCTTCTCGAGTGGATTGCGGTTGGGAAGAAAGTTGAAAAATATTTGCACTCCGGGGCTTTTATAATTAAAGGAAATTCCGTGATAAAATTAATAAACTTGTATCGTCAATTAACTATGTAATCAGATTGTAGTATTTTTACAAAGATGTTTGATATGCTGTGTGCAAATTTGTAATTTCTATTCATGTGATAATTTATGGTTGAGGTGATTCAAAGGGATTTTATATACACAAAACGAATGCTTTCTTCGTAATTCCTTGTTGCATCTCTACCCAGTACACGTCAGCGTCGACAAGCAAAATAAGTTTCATCGTGTTTGGCAGAATTACATGCAGGTTTCGAATAATAGGAAACGGGATACAAGGAGTATAAACGATGTCACTAATTTTAGATAACATGCATAGTAAATTTCGAGTTAGTTTAAATTATTGACATAATTTCGTTATTGGGTGTATTTATGTACGGAGAGTGTCAGTGAAAAGTGACAGAAAGGCGGAAGGGAGGGTGGTGTCAATTTGTGTGCGATGGGTTGGTGTCCTTGTTACGTGGCCTGAAACGCGGAATTTAATTGTTGATTGGCTCATGTTTACTGTGTCACGCACTTAACTTTCTCCGTCCCTCCTTGTGTATTTATGGGGAGCACCTAGACTGCGGGTTGTCGGAAGTCACGCTCGAAATATGAATTAATGTGGACACTGTTGCCAAAACTCAAGAGAGAGTGGTTGCAGTGGAACTGCAGCTTAAATGCAGTTTATCAGAGCACGGTTAATACGTACAGACTGTTCGCGGTTATTTGAGCATGGCATGACCCCAGCAAAGTTGGCAACAGTGTACAAAAAAGTTCGATGTTATTATATCAAATTAAAATGTTATACTTAAATTATTTTTCAGTTTGTGGGTACTGAACGTGGTCTATTTTTGTTTTATGCGCATAACACTAACATTTTCAAAGTTTCACTTCATCGACGCATTAATAAAATTAACAGGTCCATGGCAATGTTAAGTGTTACATAAAAGGTAAGGATACAAAATGGGCGGAAAAGTATACTTTCAGCTGGGCTTTCAATAGTGTTGAATAAATCGCGGACAGCTCATACGCAAATCAATTTGACCCGAGTCTCGGAACTGAATGCAAATAATGCCACAGGAGAAACGAAGCCATAAGAAATTTTCTCCGTTCTTTTGGAGGTAGTATCCTGGTACGACACAAGGCAGCTCTGTACTCGCTACCCTTTTCGTGTGTGGCTGTCGTGCGGCTAACCAGGTAACTTTATGGTAGTCATTTCTCCGCTGCACTTTAACGTGTTTAAACATATGCGTCCCTTAGGTGTGCCATGAGGAAGGGAAAGAGGAGGGGCGATGCCGACCCTAATTGTACGTGACTTGCCACAAAGACTGTACGGGAAGATGGAAGCGAGTGTAGATGGCTTGTATAGAAACACGAAAATAGCGCCAAAAACCCGAAGGAAATTTATTTAGCCTCGTTCCATCCACGGTATTATTTAAATACCATGGCTAGGATGACAGTTGCCAGAGAGATGCTGTAGAGGCTTTTTTACGTCGACTTATTCTGTCGAGGACTGACCGATTCCTCGCTTTTACTTCGCCTACCTTTAGTGCTTGCGCTTATAGACTGTTCACGATAAAGTGAGCACTTTTAAGGCTGTAGTTACTTTTTCCTTTTAGCCGCATTTTATCCTTTAACCATATTTTTAAAAAATATTTTTTATGTAAGTAAAAAAAACAGTCTAATATTCCGCCACACTCGGAAGTTAATGTATAGGTCTAAAATATACATTTTTATTGACTATTATTCCAAATGAGAGGGTTTTCAAAAGTGCTCACTTTATCGTGAACAGTCTTTAGTACGTTCAACTGGCGCTGGAATTACCAGAATCTCTGTTGGTCTTCCGGTATTAACTTTTTGTTTTTGTACATGTTGCGCCTAACCAGATTCAGGATTAAAATGTAAAGATAGCGAGCCCAGCTGGAAGCGACGTGATCGCGTGGACAGCTGGTGTGGCGCAGTGACGTCAGTGTTAGTCTTCCGGTACAGAATTATTCGCGGCGACCTTCCCGCCAGGGGGAAGACCTGCGCCTAAAAACTGTGCCGGGCACGCGGCACTGGTAAAAAAAACTGCCATTCAAGGTCACTGCTGATGGATACAGTCAAGACTTTTTTCAGATAGTAGTAGCGGTGCTGGCCTTCTTCAGGACTGGGAGGGCAATGTTGCTGCCATCGCATGCTTGCCAGCCTACTTCGTAAGATTTTTTTCCCATTCAGCTATAGTACTGCCGCAGTGATCTCATCATTTGAAAATTACCGCATCCCCGGACATTTATTAAGTTGGAGGGAAAAATATGAGTAGGATTTTTACTGGCAGTATGTCGAATGCGACACAAATATTCAGTTGAAATGGTTGTATCATAACTTGTGTCAAAATGCTTCACCCGGGAGGTGATAAACTGGCATTTATAGCCGTTTAAAATAAGTTACAGCGAACATATTATATGCGTCACATTTCGTCCGCTTGTGACAGATTTGCATGTGTTTAGTTACCTGTGAATAGTAGAAAGCGGCAAACACCATTGCGAAGCGTTAGTTCTTCCAGTGAGCTTTGTACATTGTAAAAATTAAATGTAGTTCTACACTTACAAATTTGTGGTAATTTTACATTTTGTATGTGTATGAACCTGTAAAAACATCCACAGTACGTGTAATTTTACACAAATGTTCGTAATAATCCAGAGAATACTACATGTCGCTGGTGAAGGTACATTAATGTATGGCTTAATAAACACAATGTTGTTATTGACATATTTTGAAGTCTGTATAAAAATATACCAACTCACTGTATTAAACCTTAATTACGTATTTTACTGTTGCATAGTTATTCTATGAACACCCAATGTCAGTATAGTTATACAGCTTCAACTATGTAATTTTATAATGACCGCGTGTGTGTAAACTTGCATTACATTTTGGAGTATGTGTAATTTGCTGAAACGAGTACATTATTTGTAATTTTACAATAATATTCCAGGCCAATTTTTTTTAAACATTTAATCTAGTGGTACGGAGTAGAACTACATAGAATTCCTTTTGTGTGTTCAAAAGGAAATCTTAACTCATATGTGAAATTACAATTGCGATGTAATGTCTGTATACATATACTTTCCGTGAAGAAGATATACACGGATGTTGCACTTTATTTTCTGCTACATAGTAGTAGTAGTTTTACACCATTCTATGTAAAGTTAGTTGTACAAAGTATAAGTTATTTTAATAATTTCTAGGATAAATATACTTGGACGTAAAGTAAAAAAAAAAAATTGGCATATGAAGGTGTAAAAATACACCGATGTCAATGGAGTACTACTGCCACATACATTTAGTGCAAAATTACACAATTTTTTTTACAGTGCACATGTTCTGATTACTGATAATGTGTGGTTTTGCCGTTTTGGCACTACAGTTTTTATTTTTTTATTTTTTATTAAATTGTTTCTTCATGAATGTAGTAATGTTGAAAAGGTAGGTTGACTCTGCTCATACTACCAACAACGAACTATCTACAAGAAACCAAAGTTGGTAGGCAGCACAATCACAGATAATATTGCAATTTATTTCTTTAATGGCGATTGGTTTTGTAGGCTGTCACCAGGAATGCTAACACTGCTACAACCCTGGCAACATTAGCCCTTCGAGGCAGCCTCTTTATTAAGTTTTGGTAAAGTGTCGTCGGAATTTGTTCTCATTCGTCCTGTAGCTTTCCGAACAACTTGACTTTTGTTTTCGTAGAGTGAACCTGGCATGAAAACAACACTCCTGTTCATCCAGATGCCTTCAAACCGCAATATAAGTGATTTTACTTTATGGACGGAAGAATTAACGTGCTCATACAGGAAAGGGTCTGTTGCATACTATTGTCACAGTGTGGGAAGCGTATTATTGTAAAAAAAAAAAGGTTTTGGTATATGTCGGATTTCATCGATCCATCGATTAAAACTACAAGGTTCGTTCTCAAACCTTTTTTTCGTATTCTGCTGCAGTGCATTTTTTTTTATAGTCTGGCCAATTTGGTTCGATATTGGTTTCGCCCTGAGAAATCCATCCCAGTAGCTAACTTTTTTTTTTTTTTTTTTTTTTTTTTTACTACTGAGATTCCCAAATAATGTAGCACTGGACTGTGGGGCCAAAACTTATAATTTTTTATTTATTTTTTTTTTTTTTGTGCTCGTATATAAGTCCTGTATTAATTATCGTTATTGCTAGTTCTTCATTTAATAAAAAAATCGCATCAAGAAATACTTTCCAAAATGTGTTCCAGACTTCTGATGTTTTCATCAGAAATCTATAAACATCTATGCCCAAGTCTGCAATTCGTGCTATTTTTTTGAGTTAAATTTATGTACATTATGGTCCTGAACTACAGGTTCAAACGCTATTAGGTGATTTCCTTTTTCAAAATGGGATAGAAAACATTATACGAAAAATGCCGTACAGTAACTCGTAAGAGAGATAGACATCCTTGAGAATCTGTATTTCAAATGGTTCTGCCGGAAAATAATGAAAACTACATGAGATGCAAGAGCCATTCTGTGAATATTTTCATGAACCAAGGCCTGAAACCTGCGAACAGTTGTGGCGTACTACGATCCCCTACATCGATACATATTCGTGGGATGATAACAAACCACCCCCTAGTGCCTCAATGTGGTGGATGATAGTACGCCACAACTGTTCGTAGGTTTCAGATCATGGTTAAAGAAAACGTTATTCACAGAATCGCTCTTTCATCCTATGTAGGTTCCATTATTTTCCTGTAGAACAATTTGAAATATAGATTTTCATGGGTGGCTACCTCCCTTACGAGTTACTACTGTACGACATTGTTTGTATAATATTTTCCATCCCACTTTGCATAGGGAAACACCTCACAGTGTTTGTACCTGTATTTAAGGACCATCCTGTGTGTATATAATATTCCTTACCTACATCGGCCCGTCTTACTTACCCACAAGGTTGTAAGTTAGTGTCTAATCAATGAATGGGCGACGGTTCAAAATATTAGTAGCGTCAATTTCACAAGTAAAACATTTTAAGTTACGTGTTTATTAAACATGTGAATTCAATGCTTGTGGATATTGTCTGTCATGAAATTCTGTTAGTTTCTAATATTGAATAAACTTTTACGCTGATAAAAAGTGAGGAACCGATAAGGCAGTGAGGAACTCATATGGCATGATCCAAATTTTATGTAATTCGAAATACGTGCATACTGTCGCTGGGCGGGTAGGTAATTAACTGTTACAATGATTTCTAACATACACATGCATTCACACGCCCACGCGCTAACACACACACAAGCAATAGCGTGCGCGCGAGTACATGCCGGAATTCTTTTTCAGAATGAAAGTAGAATTCGTTGTTTGACGGTGAATTGTTTTCAAGTTCTCGCTTGTGCTTGGTACCTGCTATTTTTTTGGTATTTTTGTGCAACTTCTTTTCAATTTTGTCCGCGGAAAGGGGAAGCTGATTAAGTGCAAACTTAAATTTCAGCTCATAGTTTATACTTTGTTATAGCCGTGAACACACAAATTATAGCTGTTTGAATATAAATTCGAATTGTTGAACCAAAAACTTTCCTCTTCCTCTCCTTCCCTGTTTTAAAAATGTTCTCAGTTTGCATTTTGAAATCATAACGAGCATCAGCTGAGCTTGGTACAGTGTCTGTTCCACGCCAGTTATGTGTTGATATACAGCGAGCGACAGGTTATGTATAAATAAACGTCAGTTTAATGGGAATGTGTTTATCGTATATTACAGAATTCTAAACTGCGGTCAAAACATTGGATTCGTGAATTAAGATAAGAGCCGTATTTTAAGGTACCCGCTTGTCGAGGTCGCGAACCAGTACGCAGATTTAATTAAATATAGCCGTAGTTTAAGTGCCATTCAGTATTTTCAAGCGTTGTCTCCTTACAACAGAAATGTTAGGAACATTTTGCCCTAACTAATAAGTTTCTGTGTGTTTTCATTCCTAAAGTAAAAATGCCTGGAACGAGTCTTCTAGGCCCTGAACATGCACTTAAATATGGCGCGGGAACTTCACGTTTCTGTCATTATTGTAATTTACTTACATATAGAGTTCAGCATATTATTATTCATGAATAAAACGTAATGTACTTATTTTACATTTGCTTATATTAAAAGTGTTTGTTTTGGCTTCACAATATAAACGGCCGAAACTGTCATTTGAAATTTTTCATTTTAAATCATATTACTGGACCACTTCTTTAGATTTCCTGAACTTATTGCATATCTCGCATTAGAATTTTGTGTTTATGTATAATAAAATCCAAGTCTTTTAAACCAAATCTACATGTACCAAGTAATGTTTCCCCTTTGGTTCGTCCATATGGAACGAGCCTGTTAGTGTGTATGAATATTACATTATGTATTTCTGAGGCAAAAATCGTGGAGATATGTGCAAGAATGTATGAGGCTTGTTCAAATGAAATCGTTTTCAGATACATATAGCCATTGGACGATGAAGATATAGATCGTTATACAGGATGGAACGGAGTTCGACCGACAAACTTCGTGAGGTGATTCCTTATGCAAAATCAAGTGGGGAAATATATTAAGGGAGGTTAGAGCTCTCGAAACTTGAGTTTTTTTTAACTGTATTTTTGCATAATACCGACAACGAAATTACATTAATATACCATTCTCTGGAAATTGTTTTATGTTATTGGGATATGCAACTTAAGAACAAACTCTCATGAATACCCCCATATCGTATTGAAAATACCAGGGGTGGTTACCCTGTTACTGCAGAGAGCTTTTTTGTCGTCAGGATATATTAACGTTTGATGCTTTATAGCCTAAGTAACCTAAAATTACTTTCTTGTTGAAACTTCCCAGGACCCACAGTTCTCGTGAAAAAGACACACAAAGCTTCGACTACATCAATACAGCGCCTAACACGTAGGCAATAACTACGTAATCCATTCTTGATTACTCCACAATTTTCTGAAGCCCTGCTAAAGTTCTACTTCTAGGATATTCCTTCGCCTAATGAAAACAAAGCTTACCCATGTATAGAAAATTACACCAAAGGACAACGCACCGAATTTGCGCCCATTCAATTGTAACAGTATTTTGCATGAGAACTATTTCTTACTAGGTGCTACCAACACACGTGTTTTCTAACTTTTAGTAATATTCATCATAAATGATATATTATAATTCATAAATAAGGTATAAATAAAACCTCAATTTAACGAAAAATTAGATTATTTTATTTTAACAGAAGTATAAAACACTTGTGATACATGGCATATTTAGGAAATAACTAAACACATTATGCTGGGGTTATTTTTCGAAGGTTTGACTCTAAAAGTGTGAAGAAACCGGATATACAATGGTGGACATCTATAACGCTTACTGTGAACATGTGCCATACAACAATAAGCTTACAGCACTGAACTGCTTCTTTGTTTCTGGCGACAGTCGGTGTGTGAATCCCGGTAGGAAGTACGGATGTTGCGTATGCACGTAGAACTATATCGCGTAGCAGTAAAACGGAATGGGGTGTTCCTGGACACCAGATGCTGGCTAGGGGGCCAGGGTGTCATGGCGGCCATCTTGGAACTCTCTTTTACCCTCAAAAATTCTCAAAATCGACCGAATTTCCCTCAGAATTCCTTTCAAAACCAGCCAAATTTCCCGCAAAAAATGCACTTTTGCACAATGTGGCTGGCACTTGCACAAGACGGCGGAATGCGGCGGCGAAAATTGCGCGGCAGCCAGCCGGATTGTGCAATCATTTACAAGCACTTCACGCTCTGTCATTCTATGCGAGCCCCATACATCTTGCCTGAAGAATGTTCGAGTTCATTGCCCCGTCATGCAACTTTATGCACTACCTTGTAACAAATATATATTATACGACGTATGCCAAGTACGGATATGCTAAGGACAGCAATACAAATTATACACATATGATATCTGTAGATATACTAATCGCACATATGCTAATCATGCACACGTCAATCACCCCGCCATGTTGGATTCCTACCGTCAAAATACAATTCGTACCAGCTCGAGCAGAGTAAAAAGGTGGTAAGGCTAAGGATGCCTTAAGGCCTCTTATAAGTATAGTTGGCCATTCCCGAACCGTTTAACATAATAGTGGCCAAATTCATAACATAGACATCACCCCTGACAAATAGGCTGGTAGTCAATTATGCCTTTGGTCGTCGTATAAGCATAGTTGGCTGCAATTTCCAAGCTGTTTAAGATATAGTCACAATTCATAACATAGGCATCACTGCTGATGTCAAATAGGGTGGTATGGTTAATTACACCTTAAACCCTTATTAACCCCTTAAGATATCGTTGTGCTCTCTGTTTTAAAATATTTATATTGACTATATAAATGCGTAAAAATTAATTTGATTTCTTTTAAAATTCAACCCTTAAGGGGTTGGAAAAGGTTTAAAGTGTATTTTTCTTTTTATTCCTCAATAAATCATCAACCCAATAAGATATCGTTATGTCTCTTGCTTTAAAAAGTTAACTACAATTATACCTAAAAGTAAGGATTTTCCGAAATTACGCATCTAACACGTTTATAAGTGTTCTCGAGGAATCATTCAATAGCTTATTAACACGATATAATATCGTTTATGCTCTTTGTTTCTAGAGTTGTATACATAAATACCTAAAAGCGAATATTCGCATTTTTATAAATTCAAACTCTAAGAATGTGAAATGTGTAAAACGTGTTTTCGATTACATGTTACATAGATTGCATCATTTCCATGCCTGTAACTTTCAAACCAACATATTTTGTAGACGATTACTATAAGATTAAAGTATGAGTACATAGGAAACCCGTGACTGTGAAACAGAGTATTTCATTTCCGTTACAGTTGCAGACAAAGTTGTCAGAACTGAGAGGGGCAAATACATTGCGATGTTTTTTTTTTTTTTTTTTTTTTTTTTTCCTTCTATGAAATTGTGTTTACGTGTTTGAATCACATTTAATAGAGCGGTTAGTAATTTCGTACATCATTTTGTATCGAGTGTGAATTGGGATATATAGCACACGCAAGCTGCACAGTAACGAATATGTGAGTTGTAGTATTTATGTTTTCTTTCAAACAGAACTTTCAGAATGAAAAACTTGCGAATCGCCTAGAGAACTGTCAAAATCACTCGTAAAGTAACAATCACGGTTGTTTGTGTTTTCGTATAAATCAGAACTTTTTTCTCTAGAATAATATTTAACTTAACTTGAATATCTTCCAGTAGCGTTAATAGTGTAAATACCTACTCATAAGACGAAATCGTGTTCATTCAATCTTTTATCCATAATTTTAATGCGAATATATGTATGATTTTTAAAAATATATTCTTATGAAGGCGTTACGATGATTGAGTAACGTTAACAATGTAACATTCTTTGCACGGTTTAAGATATTCGACGGGGTAGGAATTGAGTGAAATTATGTGGACACAATAATTGTAAATATGCACGATGCGTTCCATTACCCTGTGCATTTCATCAACCGCATTTGCCCTCCTCAAGGGTTAAGGCTACATGAATGTTACTGCAAAACCTTAACTTGCCAAAACGCTGCAATAGCACCAGGTTCCAAGTGAAGGCTTGGTTTTTGAGACAAGTCTTTACTGGATGTGCACGTGGGGGGAATAAGTTTTCATAACGCGGATAGCACTCATTCCATCAGAGTACGCTTTAGAATTTAAGAGATTGCATTTTCTCCCCAAGGCCTCTTTTGTTATGGCTGTAAAAAAAGGCGCAGAGACAGTCGCTAAAGGTGGTATGGAAAGGATTGAGGGAGGAATGATTCTCACATGGCAACTATACGTGGCCTGCTCCTGAGTAAACTCACCCAGTAACGTGGTAGTCCTAGCACCTGGCGGCATAACCATTAAAGTGGTGTACAATATACGTGCTTCCGTAAAGGAAATTAGTAGCTGCTTCGTATAGTACACGCGGGCGAAGCCGTGGACAGATAACACGAGAAATGGGTTTTCGTTTTGCTAGGCAAAACCTATAACTCTTATACATCCAAGTTTTCAGAGCGTAGTCTAAGTAATCTACGTTCATTTGCCCCCGAGATCCAGTATCAGTAAGAAGTAGATCTCAGGGAAAGGTCCCATAAATAATGAACATAAAGCCTCCTTACACACAGTTCGTTGTTGACGGGACATTCCATCTTGTGGGAGTTTTCCTGATACTTTCTGCTATTCATATCAGTTTTTGACATCTGAAAAAGAATTAACGTAAAATAGGTGACAGCATATTTGTGTAACATATATTTTTTTATCTTAATTTTTAATTCTGGAATATTATTGATGGGTATAAAACCCCTTCAAACTTCGGGCGTTAGAATACCATTTAAAAAATAATGGTTCAATAATTTGATTTACTTTATAAACTTATTTTAAACTTTACAGGCAGAAGTATTAAACAATAGCTCTTCTGGTTGCTTAGAGCAAATCTAAACGAAAAAGAGAACAGAAAAAGTCTGGGTGACAAGCCTGCTTTCGCACTACGCGGAAGAAAGTACGAAAACAAAATTCACATGGATGATGTAACGAAAGTAGCTCTGTACTGTATAAAATATATGAATGTGGTTGGGGAAAAACGATGCTTTCACAGGTGATGACTGAAAGTTACTTTTAAATTACGGGTGAGATATAATTTGGACAACATACGAAAATAGCTATTTCACAACATCGTATTGAATACATTCATTCAGTGCAATACGGGTGCATTTGCTCTCGGAAACCAAGATTTGATCAGATTCGTCAACAATACATGCTTCATGGCACTGACTCCACATTTGCAGTGTTTACACATCAAGTTAATTATTTAAGAAATGCTTACAGTAACCATTCCAATTTGTCACAAACGTACTGATAGTAGTGCTAAAAAATACGAACTATGATAGCCAGTAAACGTTTTCTAAATAATTAAGGAAGTGTATAAGTTATTATCACTATTTTTGACGTATCTCAGTGTAATTTTGTTGGTGTAGCCTATTATGTGTAAATTTTCTAAAATATTGAAATTGTCCGTGTTAACGGAATTTATGATTTTCATGTGAGTGCGGTTTGCTCGTGTTTGACAGTGCGTTCAGACAGCATGACCCAGCTCCTCGAAATGAGATGTCTAAAGGCAACACTTACTTTCAGCGTAGTATCGGTTAGAAATTTTCTTTCTGATTAAGTTTTTATGGGTTGAACATGTATTTATGGTAAACAGGTAGTAAGTGTGTAGCAGTGAGGGAATGGCGCAGTAAGTTCTCCGACGGAAGAAAGGATGTTAGCGATTGACTTCGCAGCAGCAGGTCATTCACCGCAATCACTACAGTCAATAAGCCAACGATTGACGAACTGATTCAGTAGTATAGGCGACGGACAATACGAGACATCGCTATAGAGGTACATCTTTTTTTTAAAGAATTTTCTCACAACGTCGTTCATTACGAGCTGCAATATTGTGAAGGGTGTGCACGTTAGATACCAAAATGTTTAACAAAACGGCTCATAGATGTTAGTTTTCCAAGTTAACCCACGTGCCGCATGTTAAAGAATAAGGGTACTCGTACCTGCAGTGTCCTTGGCTGCCAGAGTAATAACCTCAGTGTTTGTTCTGGGGTGTAGAAAGTCTTCACGTTGAGGTTTTGTTGCAGGCAGGAACATTCACAGCCGACAGGTTTACTATAGGCTATTTACAGTAAAGTGAGCACTTTTGAAAGCACTCGCATTAAAAATAATACTGGATAAATATATTTTATTTTAGCCTTAGACGTTAACTTTCGAATTTGATGGAATATACACACTGTATTACTTACATGGTCACATTTATTTTTAAAACATGGTTAAAGGATATAAAATGGCCGGAAGTAAAGAGTAACTAGGGCCTCAAAATTGCTCATTTTACCGTGAACAGTCTATATGAAACGTTACTACGATTAATGATGTCAGTTTGTAAGAAGAGGACAGGTCGTCTATGCGGAATGTCTTTTCATTACGTAGCCTGACCTCACGTTGTACAACCAGCACAGGAACATCTGAAGTATTTTTACTGGAACATTATGGAACACCTCCCCGTAGAGTCCGGATTTGGCCTCGTACGGTTTCTATTTGTTTGGACCACTGAAGACAAATCGTGGTGGGAGGCGATTTCGGGATGATGCAAGTATATGGGATGCTGTCCGAGACTAGATGGAACATCAGAATCATGCTTTTTACAGAAATGTATAATTTTATAATCTTTTGTCACGCTAGGATTGATAAAGGAGAGTATGTAGAAAAGTAATAATGTGGCGTTCAACATTGGAGATGTCATTTGTGCATACATTATCACGTACAACCAGTGGCACAATATGGGACATTGATTTTCTTATCAGGCCTCGTACTGTAACTTTCTTTTCAAAAGGTCTTCAAAGAAACCTACGCTTGGCGAAGAAAGTATTGGGAATTTTTTTTTTCTGTTATTAATCTTGCTGCTCGGTCTCATTTCACCTCCACAATCACCATCTTGAAATTAGGTTATATACTTTATTTTACCCAAGCCTGTGATACAAATACATTTTAATATCAAACGTATTATAAAAATAATACGTAAGGAATGTTCGTTTCCTATTTTCCAGGTGCAATCGTGGTTTCGACTCCAACGAGTTGTTAGTCGCTTGCACCCATTCGATGAAACACGTAAAAGTTGAGAATACCACAGCTGCAAACAAACTGAGATGCGTCAACCATGGACCATATGCGTTGTTGCCTCCTCTTAGTTACTTTCCCAGTCATCATCAACAGCTGTGGCGTCCAGTTCTTATCACCACGTATTCGGTCGCGTCAGTAAACTTGGGGCGGCCGAAAACAACCTTGATAACTCGAAGCAGGGGTCATATACTTTTTTAGTTCACAGTTTTTTTTTGTAAATGATTACCAAATTATGCTGTGCAGTAACAAAGTATGCAATGCAGTTAGTACTCCTAATACTGTTAGTACCCCGCCGTTTCAGTTGTACGATCGCAGTATTGAACTTGGTTAATGTGCAGAGTTATTCTACTTGGGCCGAGGAAGGGGGGCGTGTAACATCTTGCATATGTATATTTTATCGCCCTTGAACTTGACCATCTAAAGACCCTTATCGTAAAACACCGAAATTAAGAAAAATGTTATCTAGTTAGAAAAATCCGTCTAAAAGTATCAGCCATATCAGTAAAGCGCGAAGATTATTGTAGTATATTCGCGGTTTCTTCACGCTTTTAGAATCAAACCTTTGAAAAATCACCCCATGTATGACGTGTTTGATTATTTCCTAAAAATGACGTGTATCACAAGCGTTTTTAAACTCTTGTTACGTGAAAGTATCCTTTTTTTTTTATTAATATGAAACTTTTTACTTATATTTTATTTATCTACAAACGAAGTTATTTAATTCATTATTAATATGAATTAAATACTGAGAAAACAGACCCGTTTGTAATATCTTAGTAAGAAATAGTCCTTATACAAAATAATATTACACTTGGGTGTGAACGAATGCGGTGCGTTGTCTCTTTGGTGTAAATTCGTAGACAAGGTTAAGCTTAATTTGCATTATGCGGAGGAATATCCTGGAAGTAGAACTTCAGCAGGGCTTCAGAAAAGTTGAAGTAACCGTGAATGGACTATAATCGTTCCGCTATAGAATAAAAAACGTATTCCCAACATGCATGTCAAGCACAAGGTATAGGCAACTCGCCCAAGTCACGTTTAAATAGGGTTTGTATGGTCCGTATTCTGAACTGGCGTTGTTGAGCAAAAATAGGGATGAGACAAATCCGTGTCCAGTAAACGGAATAAAGTGTGTGTCCACACCGTCAGCCACTGTAGCGCGCGTGGGCGGCGGCTAGCTCGACCCTCTACCAGCATCCCCCGGACGACCTGGGGCGAAGTGTGATCGAGTCACTCGCCTGTTACAAGACGGTTCGCGCTAATCGAGGGGGTCACTCCAGATTGACCCGTCTCCGCGTGCGTGCGCGTCTCTCTCGGACGTCTTGCTTGGGGTTCCCGAGGGCGCCGGGACACCCACCCCCTCCCCCTCCGGCATGGCAGGCGTCCAACATACCACGACGTCGCGTGCCAGCGCGGCGGGTGCGCCCGAAGCTGCGCGAAGCAGCCCGACGCCGACAGCGCCCGACCTGACGGCAGGCGTCGAGACGAGGGAGAACTCTCTGTGGACGGCGGTAGGCGCGCCTGTCGTCCAGACGACTTTGCTCGCTGCGCTCACGTTTTTTTATTCGACACAAACGACGACCGCAGGGAAGACAAGACAAGAGATAAACCAAGACTTGCCATCATCGTGATGAGGACGAACTCTCTTTCTTTCCAATCGAACGGCAACAACACTCCAAACGAACTGTTAAGAAGGGGACCATGTAAAAAAATGTTGTTTTCTTGTGATTGTAGCGTAGCAGTGTGTAAGTGTGCGTGAGTTCGCGCGGGTTCGCGGTAGTGTCAGTGTGTGTGTAAGTGTGGCTGGAGGCGGGGCATGTCGGCGGCGGCGGAGGCGAGGGCCGCCCCCGGAGAGCAGCGCGTCGTTGTCGCCGTGTCACCTCGGCTGTGGTCGCTGCTCTAGACAGGATGCCCGTCAGCACTGGGGCCGGCTCTGAGCGTGCAAAGCGCTGCAAGCACTGTGAAGGTATGTCATGTCGCTCACAGCTCTCAGCTCTACTTACTCTGCAGACATCACGTAAGTTGGGAAAACACTTGGATGTCATCATTTAAACCGTTGTAGTTAACAAAAATTGCCCTGTGCATTTCCTTCGTAAAGTAAAAAACAAGTAGGTATATAACGTGCGCCATGTGCCGCGCAAACTACCTACGACAGCTCCTCCACCCTTTATTTTATCTTCCCTTTCCCTCGTGACGAAAATAACATTTTCGATATCTCACTGGTGCGGCAGCAGGCCGGCTCACGTGCCGCCACTTTATGAATGACTGCGAGGAGGGACGGGGTTATTGCCTCCGTGTGAGCCGGGCGCCAGACGAATCCACAGTCACAGTCGAGGCAGTAGACATTATGTCCACTTGGTATTCTCACTATGGCCATTAAATACAGTAAAATGTGTTTCGGACTTGCATTTTTGTAGTAACTTTAGAAATCGTTACACTCACCATAAATTAACTCGTATTGCATTATCGCATCGTTATATTACGAACAGGCGTATTATTTAACTCACTTTTACGAGCCTCGATGCAAATTAATACAATTACATAAAGATAGAAATACACTTCTGATTTTGTGCTAAGAAACGCGTTACCACTGCGTATAATTTATGCACGGGAGTATAGGTTACGCCGTTTTTTTGCCAACAGCATTTTGATCCATCTTGGGTTTGGGTTGAGTTTAGTTGAGAGATATGGGCGGCTCTTAACAACGAGGTCTCCAGAGCCGATCTTGAGTTTGGGGTTCGTATATTGATGACGTGCTACAAAAATAGTTCGGCTTTTAAAACTAAGGAATAAGACCAGAATGTATTAATTTTCCTTTCAGCAGCAAGAGCACTGTGAAAGTTAGTATGAGGTTCCTCGCTGCTACTTTCTGGCATCTCCCTGCGCGCTCTCAGACCAGTGGTGCCAGACGGATCTAGAAAATTTCCCCACGAAATTGCTTAGAATTTCCCATTCTGTGTCAGTGTTTCCGTATGTTCACGAAAATAATTCGAATCCAACTAATGTAATTGCTACGTTACTAACCGAACTAACCTAAGCGGTATGTACGCCTTTCACAGTGAGTGTAGGTTCTGTTGGTTAATTCACCAATATTTTCACCCTGCATTGTTGGACACACATGTTTGCCAGGTGAGTACTTTCAGTGAAGGGTTTTTGTGTTGCGGGAATGCTCTCTTCTAAAAGTAATTCCTTATTTCTTTTCAGCGTGACTAATTTAAGCCGTAAATTCCCCTCTGTCTAGCATCGATTGCCCAAGTACACTGTTGCTCCCTCTGTTTAGTCGTGTCCAGACAACGCCTGTCAAAGAGGTTGTCAGTGCAGTTGTTTCGTTTAGGTTGTGGGCAGAAACAGCTTTTTTGATGGGCGGAATGCTCGGGTGTGCAATTTTTCTCGGATTCGCATCTGCAACATTGCTTTCCTATTTATGGGCTGAATTTCCAATTACCATTGTGCTGTCGGCATGCAGCCCTTTGAAGTAGCTCTCGCCAAAATCTCGACAGCTTCTTCGACATTATCTGGTCACGGCTCAAGTGAACAGACAATACAGTATTCGGTTATTGTTTCTTCAGTCGTGCAATGCACAGCGTGGCAACTTCTTCAGGCGCATAGGCAGTCGGCGGGAAGAGCAAGTCACGTTCTCCTTATATGTCCTTATGTGACGTGATTCGTTCTATGCGTGCCGAATTACGCACTGTGTGGGCCTGGCTTTATCCAGGGAAATAAATTAATAAACCAGTTAATTATGCCCTCTTTCTTTTCCATTAATGGTTAATTCTTGAGTGAATTCCATTCGATCTCTACAATGCGAATAATTCACAAAGTTCATCTCATTTCACCTTTGGTAACAAAAAAAAAAGTCCTTTCCTGGACTCTTGCATTTGGGGGTGTTATTTGGTTTAGAAAGTGCATACAACGCATTAAATAATTTTATTCTGAAGCATTTTAAGTTCAATTCCTACGTTTCCTAGTCGTATTTAAAAGAATTCTAATACAATTCGCATATTTACTGCTCCCATCCCAATCATTTCTTTTCACAAATATTGGTAGGAAGTTCCAGTTTAGTCCATCTAGTAACGATCGCATAGTGAAGACGTAGTTTTGCTCCATTTGTGTTGGTCACACGATTTTTTAAATATGTAAGCTACAATATTATAGCGCTTGAAGGTCATTCGACGTCAGTCTACAAATTAATAAACATACTGAAAAAATGGAGCTTAATCATAATTGTGAGGTTATATCACTTAAGTAGCCGAAACAAAGATCGCAAGGAACAGCCATGTTCTGGCTGCTTCCTTCAGTCACGAAGTTCTCGCTAGTCCATCAAATTTTATCAACAGCGCTGAAGATGATTGCTGAAATTTTGTACATTATGCACACACCTTACAAAATCATACATCTCACTACACACTTTACATCCGTATACCGTACATGCATCTTCTAGCATTTAATACTAAAATCACAAACCACTAATATTCCAAAGAAAGTTACTGGAAGTTGACTTCTATACATGCTGCGAAATTAATCCTGGCGGCACTTTTCTCACCAGAAATGTAGTACTAGTTATTTGCCGCAGTTCCGAGAGAAAATTAAAAAAAAAAAAAAAAAAAAAACAGATGTATTTTACTCAATGTTACGTGAACCTTCAAAGTGGTAATTCCGTTAAACCATACTCGGGAGCCCGCAATCACTTGTCTCCAACTCTTGTAGTGATGCCGTTAACGTTGTAACATTGTCCTTTTCTCGACAACCTCCAGATTGCATGCGTCACATGCCAGTTGGGTAAAAAAATTTGTTTTCTTTGGATTAAATAATAGTTCCTTCACCGTTTTCTATTTGTTATAATAAACAAAGACTATTTTACATAATGCGTAATTTCTCTTGGACCTAGCGAGCTAAAATTTGGTTACTTTCAGTTTAATACTGTTCACGGTAAACGAGCACTATTGAAAGCCCTGCTTAAGATCTACTTGTATGTGCACAGAGTGCATTCTTCCACCATTGTGAGTTTAACATTGCCGTGGGCCTGATCACATTATTCATGCGTCGGCAAGTGAAACTGAGAAATTATCATAAAAGTAAATCGTTTACAAATTTGCTATTTCTTGCACTTAGTGTGCATAAAAAAGCCAGAAAGCAAAATAAATAATTTCAGTATTCACAAATGTTTACAAAAATATTTTAATTCGACGTAAGAACACATAACTACTTCCTCGTTCGTTACCAACTGTACAGGGCGCATGCCGGTCAATGTGCCAGTTTATACAGGTAGGAGCAGTGATATTTTTCAAAGGTTGATTTCAAAAGTTCTCACTTTACCGTGGACAGCCTATAACTGCAGATGCGTTAAATACCAGTAATGCCACTTAACGTTAAGCCTTGTTTACTTGTTTACACCGGTGCGAACACAAGCGAACACGTGCAAACGAACGTAGCGAATCATTCCCACATGTTTGCTACCATTCGCATCTGTTCGCCCCGGTGTAAACGAGGCGAGAACATGGATGATGAGCGAACACACGTATCGTTTGATGCGATGAAAGACCGACAACGAACGGATCACCAGCGAATGCGAACCGAACCTGAAAGAAAACGCTCGCATACCGTTTACACCCGTAAGAATGTTCGGTTCGTTGATGCTCGTTCCCACGTGATCTCTTCTTGCTCCGATGTAAACGGGGCGTCACTTCTCGCGTGTGGAATTCACGGCTCGTGGACGAATGTCGACCGTCTCGTTGCCTGTTGCGCCTTTGACTAGCGAGCGGCTACCCCTGTGGCGGCCGGCAACGCCCGAGCATGCGCGCTACGCACGGTGCCTACCGCCCAGGCGCAGCTTTCCGGTTACCTTGCCGCTTCTCCACCATACACTCTTTATACATTCTTTAAAATCTCCCTGCGGTATGACACTATGCCCGGCTGCACTAAGATATTTCCCGATCCGAGATTGAATTATCCTTGTTCTGAACCAGGATCCTGTTTGATCTTGGTTCCAATGAAATTTGCTGCACCAACGAAATTTCATGATTCTGGATCTTCGATTGATGGATCTTGTTTCCAAAGTGAGAGATCGAGATTACGTATGAGACAAATTTTGCTATTGGTTCGTAATATATGACGTCATGGAAGTAGGCGTATTTTTCACTATATATAGCAGTAGATGTGCGGTGCTTTTATCTGTTTTAAGGGAATTATTGTTGTACGAATTTTGCTGAATATTATTCAAGTGCGTATAATGTTGCTTTAATTCCCCAAGAAAACAATCGAACGTAGTTCTATCTGTTGGCGTATGTTCAAACTACATTTGTCGACAATGGCTGCTGATCTCAGATCGAGATTTCGAACCGCCAATTTCGGCGGTTCGAGATGAACTTCATCTCGATTTCCAGTCCAGATCTGAACTCGAATGGTGCAACAGTTTTCTGTGTCGATCTTAGATCCGATTTCGGATCGAGTTTCGGACCATGATGGTGCAACCAGGCATAAGAGGTGACTTTTACACACACACTTAATAACGATTTCTCACTGGTAATTGGTCACTTCTAGAAGCCTCACTTAATTTATTCTTTCCGTTGTATTACATCCCACCAAGGCGAACAGGGTTCGATTCCCGGCGAGGTCGCTCCCCGGATTTTCGCAACTCGGACTTGTGCCGGACGACGTCATTGGTCGGCGGGTTTCCCGGTGATCTCCCGTTTCCCTCGCCCTTTCATTCCGGTGCCGCTCCATACTCATCTCGTTTCACCCTTATTGGCTCTCAAGACCTAGAAGTTAAGAGCCGCCCAAATCTCTCCACTCTGTTGCGTTTCACTTCCGCCACAAGGAAATATTACCGCTGACCCAGTGATTAATATTCACGTTTCAATCACCTGACCTCGTGAAATTGTTAGAAATGCATATTTATATCTATGTATATGTGATATGTGTGTGTGTGTGTTTCATTTATGCGCAATTATTATTGCATACGTTTAACAAAAAACATCTGTTCTCGGTGACCATAGATTCAAACATTACAAGGACAGTAATCAATCGGTGTTTACGTTAAAATGTATGCAGCCATAAGTTTTTTCCTACTAATAACCACGAACCCATTTAAAGGCGTAAAAATTGAAAATCGTGCAGCCTATTTATTTACAACTTCCTTGCGGTGTCTGTGGCAATTTCTTTGTAATGGATCTACCTGTTCTTATTTTTTTTTTTGTAATCTCGTATTTCCAATTTTAATAGTTTAGTTAACTATTTACTTATTGACTCGAAATTAGGGTTTTGTTAGAGTCGTTCCAAAACCAAACAAAAATTTAACGTTTGTTTCTTCTGCCAGTCTCAGGCCAGTTGTTACGCCGGTTCCTAAGGTGTGTGTTCTACACGTGTTTGTCACCAAATTTGCAAGTCATTTTTCTTTCCTCTTCTAAGGATAGTGCATTCGCAAAATTAAATTCAAGTGTTGTATTCAGTGTATTCAAGCTGTAATGAGCGTAGCATGTATAAACCAAGATAATGTTCTTTCGTAGGCTCAAGTTGTTCACCAATTATCGCAGTTTGCCGTCTTAATTATTACATTTATTTTATGTTCGTAGAGGCAGTTACGTACATATATTGTTTGCAGGCTGCGATTACTCCAAACGTTACAACGGACTGATGATGTTATATAGGAGTCAGTGATTTCATGTTTTAGTGCTTTTAGCCGTTGTAGTGGATTTAAATGAGTGCGATTACCAAATTGTTTGACTCGAGTGGAGTAATACACAGTGTGGAGTTAGCACAGTCACCAGTTAGGACACGGTTAAAATGCGGCATAAATTTTTTGGAGGCAGTTTTTAGCAAATGTATGTTAATATGTAGGTGTATTTGAAAAAAAAATCACTAGAATGGTACTTTTCTAGTCACACATGTATTACTTTTTGACATTAAAACATGTAAATAAACTGATCATTCCATATAAAATTAGTAGAACAAAAGTTTTCATGTACAAACACAGAGTACTACATGAATAACACGTTGAACATTCTAGAAACAGTGTTTAATATTTTTGAGAGGTAATTAAAAATAAAAAGGAATTAAAGAACCGAAAGTAATGTGTGCTGTATTTCTTAATAATTGCAAATAGTATGTAGAAACTAAGCTTCCAAATAGTCATTTTCTGATTTTCACTACAGTAGCCAAATACCAACTGCATGGCCACGCAGAAGTCTTAGGTATGGGTCGCGCGCATGTAGTAGTTGAGCGCCACGCACAAGGTCTAACGATACAGTCTAAACTTCTGCGTGAGCGACACGCATACGCTTGCCGAACTGCGCGACACCTTTACTCAGTATGGTAGTGCCGTTCCGTCATTGAAAATTAAGTGTATGAGTACAGTAGCGTAGAAGAGTCGCTTCGTTCGCAAACTTCCTCCCTTACATGGCCAACTTCCTGAAAACTAACCTCGATTGCATATGATTACCTAGCACAGACTGCGTAACGCTCTTACATCTCGTATTGCTTTCCGAAAAAGAGGTAGTAATCCTAGTTATATTCTTTGCACAGTATCGCTAATCGTTATATTTATCAAAAGCGATAAAAAAAAGGTAGAAATATTTTAAGTAAATGTACAGGCATTCGCATAGAATGTAGAACAGCTGGAGCAATGCATTCCAAGTGGAACTGTCTGGGATCGTACCTGCAGCCTCACAGCTGCTAGTCAAGTGCACTATTACTGAATGACTTAACCCACTTGGTAGTCATCCAAAGCAGAAGAAAGCTCACCTCGCATTTTTCTTTTGCCTTGCTTTTTCCACGACGTCTGCCCCTTCCACCGAAAAAAAAAATTGTCAGGCTACTGTGCAACCTTAGAAAACTTCAAATACCTTGACTTCGGATATGTACATGCTAAATAGCTATAATCATTTATTATTGTGTACAATTTTACAGTCATATATGGCCGCTGTGCACTATCGTGTGTGGTTATAATGGCAAGATTTCAGTCAAATATGTATTTAAATCGCTTGGGTGAAATATTTTTTTTCTATACTGACTAATTTACCGTGCTTTGCGTTTGAGAAATAAAACAGGAATTATTTTTGCCTTAAAGTGTCACAGAAATGTTGTTAAATTTGAAATATTTCATTTTATTGACAAAGAAATTTTTTAAAATTAACTTGTAGCTGTTTGTATTTTCATGCAGTACAAACAGAAAAATGAAATGTAAGGTGAAACTGTGGTGCAGTCGAGATAATAGCCTATCATATTTGCAATTAATATCCGTAGTTTTCCTACTGCAGTCCATTATCGGTTACTTCCTATTTTTCCTAAACCCTGAGTCTACTTCCAAGATATTCTATTCTTCATGTAAACAAAGCTTAACCGATTCTAGAAAATTACTTCCAAGGGACTACACACCCCATTCGTGAGGTTATATTTTGCATAAAAGCTATTGATTACTACATTACTTATTACAATCAACTTATTTTCTCAGTCTTTTTATTCATACTAATCGTAAAATATTATAAATGCGAAAGTTTATATGTTTATTTGTTACTCCGTCACGTCTTAACTGCTCGACGGATTTTGATGAAATTTGATACAGGGGAAGATTATATTCTGGATAGCACATAGGGTACTTTTCATCCCGGAAAAACGAACAGTTTAGGGAATATATAAAAACAATTTAAGCAGGCGCTGTTCGGTGGTCTGTTTTTTATATTCCTTAAGGAAATGTTCGTTTTTCCGGGCTGTAAGGTACCCTATGAGCTAATCCAGAATATTAAAGTAATCAAGAAGAACAATTAAGATAGAGCACTTGGTAATTTATAATTAAGGTTTGAATTTTGCACGCGGGTGGAGCTGCGGGTAACAGCGAGTGTTAATTATAAAATAAACATAATTTTTAGACAGACTACTAAAACTAACGTATTTTTACGTTAGCAGAATTATCAAACGTTTGTGATATAAGACTTATTTAAAAAAATAACCAAACACATCATAGATACGGTGATTTTAAAAGGTCAAATTAAAAAAATAGGTGAAGATACTGCGAGTAGGCAATATATGGCGACACGTAAAAAGTGTTAGATTTTTGTTTTATCATATTAACCATATTGAGGGGATTGTAAAGGAATATATGATAGTTAGCAGTGTTGTGATTGCAATACGACGTGTTTTTCTGTTGACGATGACACGGGGAGGGGTGTGTCGCTCGTCCGAGACTTGCCAAGTGTGACTCAGTGTGACTCGCACACCACTCTCACAGTTTTAGCTCCTAAACAGGTGCGGCTCGTCTGCCCTGCTACGTCGTTAGCCGCCCAAGGATTTCCATCACTAATGCAACCAGCTTACAGGCGCGAGCGATGGCGATTTATAAACTTCGCCACTTTTTCTCATGTTTGCACGTTCCTTTTTTTGACGTGAATACGTCTTTAAATTTGCAACCATAGTGGGCGGCAATCCAGAAAATCCGATAACAAAAACGGGAAGGGTTACAGTTTGACAGTGCAGCTCTGAATCAATCGTAAACATTCCAAATTCAATTACACCATTCGACTATAGGACTAAAGAACGTTGAGTGAGGACTGCGAAGCATCGGGCTTGGCGGGGGAGGGGTAGCAGTTTTGAGTTCGTTTCGCCCCGTCTCATACCTTACGCGTAGTATAACTTTTGACTAGGAGAAGCTACGACGCTCGTTTTAGTTTCAATAGACAGCTCTCGTCAAGATCAATCGATCGCGCGTGTAAAAACATTTGCGTGGCTTGGTTATGGTGAAATTGTACGAGTTTAATGTAAAAAACTAAGAAAACTTAACACAAAAAGGGCTTATACTCGTCAAAAAGTCAACTCGAAATATAGAAATCGTATACGGTTCAAAAGAGCATCTCAAAAGCAATCCAGTGATACCTATAAAACCCCGTATGATGGAGTGAAGCACAGCCGCACCCCATTTGTTTTTTGTTTTTTTTTGTTTTTTTTTTTTTTAATTCGTGCTCGGCTCTTTTGTGCATTAAAAGCTGTTCGCGGTTAAACTGAGCACTTTTGAAAGCCCTTCTTAAGATCGACTTGTATGCACACTATGTATACTTCCACCATATATGACATTGCCATGGGCCTGATCGCTTTATTCATACGTCGGTTAAGTGAAAGTGTAAAATTATTAGAAAAGTAATTATTTTACAAATTGGCTAATTACACTTATATGAATTACATCGGTCGTAGAAATGTCTATGTCAAAATTGAGTGACAAAACAGAGGATTAATGGTAAATGGAAGAAGTCTTAATCTACGATTTGCCGATGACATAGTTTTACTCTCAAGCAGTTTTTATATCAAACATGCCAGTATACCTTAAAATGCAGGTATTTGATCAATGTGTATTACCTGTCCTTGCATATGCTTGTCTGACTTGGACCCTGAACTGTCGAGCAAAGCAAGAACTGAGAACTGTCCAGAGAGGTATGGAAAGAGCAATGCCTGGGTTTACAAGAAGAGCCAGGAAGTGAACTGACTACATTCGATCAGTAACTAAAGTCAGGGACATCCTAGAAAGAGTGAAGATTCGTAAAGTGGCAGTAGGCTGGACATATTGCTCGAAGAAGTGATGACCTATGGAGAACGGCGGTAATGGGTTGTGTACCAAGACATCTGAAAAGATCCAGAGGGAGACCTCCAGATCGCTGGGACGGAGACATTCGAAGAGTAGTAGGTGTGAACTGGAAGAACATTGAACAAGATCGATTAGCCTGGAAGGAACAACCTATGTGACGCTAAATTGTAAAGTGTAGCTCATCGGGCTTAAAGAGGCTGCATCCTCAAAAAGGGATTGTTATAGCGCCTTATAAATAATAATAATAATAATAATAATAATATGTATTAAAAAGACTGAAAGCAAAATAAATCATTTCAGTTTTCACAAATGTTTACCAAATCTTTTAATTTAATGTTAAGACGTAAAACTTACTGTCTCTCCGTCGTTACCAACTTGACTGGGTGCATGCCTGTCAATTTGGCCGTTAAGAATATGCAGGTTGCTTTCAAAAGTGCTTAGATAACAGTGAACAGCCTATAGAGAATTTTACACTCCCCTCGAATTCGGATTTTCCGTAACATGTACATATCAGAAATGCGAGAAAATAAACGATATTTTGGGGGAGGGGAAAATATTTAACGTAATCACACTGCAAGTACTTTAGAGGAGGGGGAAAAAACACAGCAAGAGCTCGAAAACTGCTTGTAAGTCACGTTTCGCGTATTTTATTTTTTTACTTGGGCCAGATGCGATTCTTTCCGTACTGTGCATATAAAAACATTCTGCCTGAATTTTACCCTAATTTTCCCCGTCAACTGCACAGAATTCCTGTAAAAGTTACTTAATTACGTTTCGTCCGCTCTCCATTCCCTTGCGAGGGGCAGTCTTGAGGGCAAATGGTCAGCGCTGTTTTTGCTTGGATTTATACTTCCCTGGTAAACTGACATTGTACTTTATCTTCGTTTCCGACCAAATCATATGTGTCTTCTTACTTATTTCTACTAGCACGTACTTCGGTTTTTGACATGTGCTTTTAAATTCTTACTTTGATCAAAGTAAACAATTGATTTAGAAATCTGTTTTTTTTTTCTATTAATGATGCATACTGTAATCCTGGAACTTAGATTAGAACGTATGAAATAATTAAACATCTTATAAATCAGGAAAAAGATACAGAAATAAATTCTATAAGCGAATAGGAGTGGCTAATGTATAGGCTATTATAGAATAGTCGTCAGTTGAGGAAATAAGAAAAATTATGAAACGCAAACTATAGTATCATGGCCCTTGCACGCGTAGTTTCGTAGTTATTCGATCAGAAGGAGCATGTCATGTCCCTATCATAAGATTCTGAAATGTATCTAATACGCAGATCTTGCCGCAAAATATGTACCCTGAAGTAGCATCGCCTCAACAGTTGAAACGGGAATAGTTTCTGTCAACTAACAACGCAGTTACTATAAAAGTACGCATATAAACTAGCTCCGGATAGCTTATTCAGTAACAAAACTATAAGTAACAAACTTTACCACAGCGCCTCTGTCTTAGCAAGTGATAGAAATAATTTTGCCTCTTTGTGATTGCCATATTTATTCCCACATAATTACATTTCCTGTCTGTTGAAGTAACTTCATTTTATTCCTGCCTTATCAGTGGCGCCGTATTGCAAATACATTAATCTCTCGGGGAAACACATGTCTTAGTTGTACTGTCCATGGAACAATTTAATGAAGCCGAACCTGTTGTTTCTAGCGAGAATGGATCATATACAATATGAACTGAGCCGTAGGTGGACGGAATGGTGAAGAGGGTGGAAACAGGGAAGCACCCTGCAAAAAGTTTACGCCACACGCACTATCCACATAATCCCCGTTCGTGATGAATTTCCCAGTTTGGTGCTTTGACCACATGGCGTCACGCGAAGTCGGCACAGTCTGCCCTAGTGCTATTTACACTCGTCGAAATAAACAAAGTACAGGAACGAGAATATTACCTGTCTCGGCTTGACTATCTGTTCTGCAGCAGCATGTCGTCAGAATACTTCATACTGCTGTAAGATTGAAGAGATGCTATGTTGCAGTACCGTTTAGCTAGTATGGCTAATGTGTGGTGGTATACTAGTAGAATTAATTATTTTCTTGCCGACCAACTAGAAATCCCAGGCATGTTAGATGGGCGACATGTCAAGCGAACGTGCAGGCCAGGGAAGCAATGGTACCCTTCTTACATTAGAGAAGGCTTTCATATTACTCGCCGCATCTGACCGAGCATTGTCCTGCTGAAATATGGCATGTGGATTTGCCTGAAGGAGGGGCAGTACCTCGGGTTCTAAAACCTCCCTACTCATACTTTTTAAGTCTTTTCCGAAGTTCGTTGTTGTTACTCCTTTTTAACACCCAGATTTGGATAATACAGTACTGTCATATTCTTTACAGTTGCTAAGAGTAACTGCTAGCCACGCCTAGGTCAAATTCTCTCAGCCAACTTCGCACACTCGATCCCAATTCGCCGCAGCACTAGCACACTGACGCCTTTGATGTTCGTCTGGAACAGAAACCCACTCTATGCCTCCGTTAGCTATCCGCAAATTCTTAACTTTCCCCCCGCCTTATCCGAGATTGTTTGAGGTTGTAGCGGCATTTCTGGTAGGTATTTCAGAGGTTCGGGCTATCACGGGATTGGAGTAAACCCCTGTTGTTTGCAATCCCTTTTCGAGGCTAGTGCCATTGCAGTGTAGTTGTAGTTCGTGTATGCATCTTTACCTGTGTAAAGCTAGGTTTAGTAGATTTGTATTAGTTGTATTGCACATAAAATAAATCCCAACCCCCCCCCCCCCTTCCACATAGTTTTAGGATTGGCATCACCCAAAACTATGTACAGTTCCTTTTTTCAAATTTTGCATTACGTCTACGAAAACTATACTTTTTGTTCACCTGACAGTTACTGATCGAAATTTAAACAAAAAATTATTTTGCATACAGCATAATTGATAAAAAACAACACTTGGATGATGACTTTCTTGATGCAGCGTGTGGAATGGAAAGTGCTCGTTGTTTCGTGTTCTGTAGTACCGCACACAATCAAAATGATTACTGGAACAATACTGATGAATTAAGAGCCGTATAGGTACATCAACACTCGAAAGAGAAATCATTTTCGTAACCACTTTGCGTTCCTTGTGTACTGTGCACGGAATGTGGTGCGTGTGGCGTCCATTCCGTACCCGGTGCAGAGCGTACACCAGTACAAAGTACAATTACCAGTACAATGTTTTCTCATAAATACATGCCAGGCCACGATTTTATCATTTTTTAAACAGGGTTAGTAAAAACTAATTTAATTTGTGAAAATAAGATCGCGTACATCGATAAAAACAATGGCATAAGCTATTAAAAGATGAATTAGATATTTATTTTATTTTATTTATTGCTGAATGTTAAGAAAATTTTTGTGTATTTTTAATGCGTTGTACTAAAATCTTTGTAAAATAGCTTTTGCCAAGTATGCTGAAAAAAGATGACCCCGGGGGGGTGGGGGGGGCGATTAACATTTTATTTATATACTATGAAGTTTGTGTTTATTTTGTTAACAGGAAGTGACGTCTCCTGTAGTATGTACGTACGAATTTAACCATATCTCGCATAAATATTAGCTAATGGAAATTATAATTCCAATGCCTGTTAGGAACAATGCTTGGAACGACTCTTAGGTTCCGAACTTTATACTAGTGTCCGTGGTTGCCGGAATAAAATAAATGCTCTCTTAATGTCAAAGATGAAAAATAAAAGTTAATGAAAGCATGTTAACAGGGAAATACACGTGCAAATAGATGAGCGTACCCACAATTCGTCTGTTTAATTGGGTCTGCGTCACTGCGTCTGATTCATTTTCGTATTTAATGCATGATAAAATACATAGAGGCTGCTGGAACTATTTCGTGCTCGGACTCTACGTACCGCACTTTTATAGGCGGTTCACGGTAAAGTGAGCACTTTTGAAAGCTCTCTCGTTTGGAATAATAGTAAACAAATATATTGTATTGTAGCCTTAGACGTTAACTTCCAAGTGCGGTGAAATATACACATTGTGCCTATTACTTACATGACAATATATATTTAAAAAGGTGGTTAAAGGATCAAATATGGCTGAAAGGAAAAAGTAACTAGGGCCTCAAAAGTGCTCACTTTACCGTCAACAGCCTATAACTGTGGCGGAACGCTCATAGGTTGTTAAGTTAGGAATCCAGGCATGGGCGGTGTGTGACCTTGCTCGATTTTAGCCTTGGTACCAGATGCGGTTTCGAGACGACCCTCGGAACACTGTCTCACCCGCAATAACACGATTTATTTGAAACGTAATTTCTTTAAGATTCTAACAGTTAAGTAATGCCAAGTTATAAAGTAAATTTTTACAAAAAATTAAATACTCGCAGTCGCTCATGTTTGAATTGTTTTCTCTGAAATCAGTTTTTCAGGAATTGCTTCATTGCAGTAATTATAAACGCCCTTTATTCAAGTTTGTGTGAAGAAACCATTATTTATGCCTGATTTCGGATAATTTGTTTCAAACAAGAATGACTGTACCTTTGATGTGACACAAAGAGATAGGTTTGCTGGAATTATAACGAAATTAGCATTAAAGTAAATTTGGTTATTTGCCCTAGGCCACTACTCAGAGCCGTTGCGGACACCCGAAAACATAAATCTTGATGAAATATTCTTATATTCGTTGTATAATCTTAATGTTACGAACCAAATTTAGTACTAATAGTTGATTTACTGTTGTCTTTTTACGCGATAGCATACTACTTTTTAATTGTTCCCTATGAAATTCACACACGTTGTCGACTCTATTAAATAGCGAGTCGTGCTTCAAATAAGTGTGTGTTGTACCATCACGAGTTATGTCTCCTCACTATTTGCGTTCCAGACCTTCGAACTGTAGCCAAGTCTTGCTGTAGGCGATTATCTTAAAAATCGTTACTTCAAAATGTGCGTTTCTAGTCTTCATCTCCTCCGGCTCCCAATTTTCGCATGATCAGACATCCATTATATATAAAATTAACTTAAAAAGACAAAGAGTGTACAAGCGTACGCCAACTGTTCTCATTTGCTTTCTAGTCACGGAATGGGAAAATGAAAACACGCCAAGCAAGTTGAAGGAACTGGACCTGCACGGGGAACTAACTCGTGTGCATGTACATAAATGTATATTAGATGTCTACATACGTGTATGTGTGTGTGTATATATAAACTTATTATATCAAGGCAAGCATACTGCACGTCGATGTGCGTACACATTTTTAACAGAGTTCGCTTTAGTCCTTATACAATACTTCTAAACTATGTATATGTCGTGACTCTATTATTTAACTTTTGTAACCAAGTACTCAACGTATACCACTTAAACGTCACCCTAAAATACATGCATGCAAATTGATGCGGGGCATACAGATTAAAAATTGATCTTTAACGAATTGTATCGCCTACTTATGTGTGAACGCAACAGGGTATTTCATTATCCAACTCTTATAAGCTGCAAAGATACTTAGTTAAACTTGGTTTGCATGAGGCGGAAGAATATCACGGAAGTGAAACTTTAGCAGGGCTTTAGAAAAGTGTGAAGTAACCTTGAATGGATTATAACTACAGTACTAACATAGTGATGGAGCTAGAGAGTCTGATATAATCACCCGAAGCTTACAGTGCAGCGTACATTGGAAGTTCGTTGACGGGTAACCTCTTAGGAGCGGCACGTGTCTTGTGACTCCACTGAGCAGTGAAAAACAAGTCACATTCGTCGCGGAACTTTAGGAACGCTTCAGCTGTGGCGCGCGCGTAGTCCTTGAGTGGTTTTTGTTGGCCGAGAGTCCGCCCTGCCAGGTGATAATTAACACGTGCATTAGGCCCACACTTTAGCCCGGCCATCTCGCTCGCCCATCCTTCTCTCTCTTTCTCTCGCGATCTCTCGCTCTCTTTCTCTCTCTCGTTCTCTACCTCACTGTCGTTCTCTCCCTCTCTCCCCCTCTATCTCTCTCACACACACTCTGCGTTAAGTCGTCTTTACTGCTCAGCCAGTAATAAACATAGCAACAGCCAAGTGATTCAGTACGTACCCTTTCTTATACTGATGCTTATTCGCTGTTCGTTATCTACAGGAAGTACGTAATTAGGGTATTAGCATTTATTGTGAAGGAGTTTTCGACTGTTGTGTGCTTTAAATTAGTCGGGCTGTTTAATTATAAAACGTTTATTGTGTGCTCAAAAAATACTACAGTGCGGATCTCATTTTCATCAGCTGACCAGAGACCTGTAGTTGTAATAATCATTGAAATTTTAGGTATTATATAAATCTTGGTGTTCTGGTACGTACGAACCCTTGAAGTAAGCTAGAAAATGATTTGCTAGATGTAATTAAAATAATCGTTCTATGAAGGCTATGGAAAATTGTGCAGATGTTAATACGAGCAGAAAAGTTGGGACTTTTTGATCGTCTATCGTAGCAAAGTAAAATTATACTTTCTAGTTGTAGTCCAGTTCTAGTAATCATCCCATTAAGTAAAAGTAGTTTTTTACAATATCGTTAATATTGACTAAGCGATCCTTTTATTCTTAGAACGGCCGCCATTTTGAAAACAAAACTACAGGAGCCGATATTGTAAAATCCTCTTACAATTTTGTTACAAATAGTTTTTATTTTGTAGTCAAATTTTTCCAAAACAAAAAAGTGTATACTTTTATCCAATTAATTAATTAATTAAAATTTTGTTTATTTTAATAATTATTTAAATTTATACAGTTTTTGTGTTCAAAAAATTAGACTACATAATACAAACAATTTGTAACAAAATTGTAAGAGGATTTTACAATATCGGCTCTCGTTTGGGTACAAAAAATTAATTCTCGCAAAAGCTGTAGAAGTGAAAGATCGTGGCCTTAAACTATAGCGACATTTCTGTATATTTTCTGAACAGAGTGCTGCTTTAAAACTCTATAGTCTCCACTTACAGTTCTGAGGAAACAGAACGTGTTTTCCATCGCCGCCGCAATGTGACCCCGAGGCCTTCAATATTGTTTGCTAGGGATTCCCCTTAACTCGCGATACTCGGGATTTTCAGGTAAAGGTTTTGCTTTTGCTTTCAAGATCTGGATGCGTTTAGGATTTTTGTGAAATAACTTGAACTGGCCGTTTGTCAAAGCCATTAAGGTGGCCGCCTGGTTGAAGGAATTTTGCACCGTCTGAGGCCTAAAAGCGTGCGGAGTTTTAGAGGAGACCCTTCCATTTTAGGACGTAATGATAGAAATAAAGGTTTGATGCTCGTCCCTATTCCTTTTTTAATGTTTTGTACCGAAATGTTCATACATAAAAATGACCGTGAAAACACCAGTTTGAGCCATCTTCGCTGTCACAAAAAACATGCGTTAGAGAGACCGAGTATAGTTCATTACTTCCGGGAAAATAGCTTTTCTGACAATCCGATTTTTGAAAGTGAAAGAATTGGAATGCAAATAGAAAATTTCACAGTTTTATTTTGTGAAATAAATAAGGCTACCAGTTAAAAAAAAAAAAAAAAAAAAAAAAAAAATGACCGACACCATGAGAAGGTGTTTGCTGTGAAGCAGGCGTCAGTCAAGTCAGGGTGCAAAGTCCGTGTAGGCGACCACCTCGTTTCCCCGTCCCAAATCGGCGCTTTTGCCTGCAGGGAGCCTTTCTTCGACCCGTCAGATGCCGCCACTGGCACGCACAACGTAAAAGCTAATAGCTGTTTGAAGCTGCTTGTTCTACAGGGATCAGTTCCCGCTATTTTGTATTTGCAAGTTTTTCGGTAAATTCCACTACAAAAGGTTTACCGAAATTAGTTGCACGGCAGACCATACGTAACAGATTCTCGAACATACCAAATTGGTATAACTTTCCTGATTGTTTAATTTTTAACTGGTGACAGAAATGAAATAAGCAGTTATTTCGCGTGGGTGACTTATATAACATACACAGTCAAATCACATTATTATGACCTCCTGCTAGTATCCAGAGTAACCGCCCTTCGCAGCATGGACAGCAGACGATCGAGATGGTCCAATAGATGTTCAATTGGATTAATATCGGGGCTGTTTGGGACCAGGGAAAAATTTGAAGACTTGATCGTGCTCTTCCAGCCACGTGCGTACACTTCGAGCCGTGTGGCAAGGCAAATTATCGTTCTGGAAGATCCCATCCTCCCAACGAAAGAAAATCATCATGTACGGGTGAACGTGATCGCGGAAGATGGGGTTCATAACCAAATCGAGCAAGAGTGCCTTCCACACGGATGATGGGACTTAGAGAATATAACTAGAACATTCCCCAGTCACAGCACTGCCCCACCGCCTTGTGTTTGTCCTGCAGGGTGTCGGTTCTCAGACGTTTCTCGCCGGACATGCTGACGTCTATCCGTTCTATGCAGCCGAAAACGAGACTCGTCGGAGAAGGCTACCCGTCGCCAATCAGCAGCGGTCCAGTCGCCATACTGTCGAGCAAATTCCAGTCGTTTTCATCGATGCACCTGTGTTAGCATGGGTTCAGTCAGTCACCTTCCGTCTACTCCGATGCCCCATTCGCAGAAGGGTTCGCTGAACTGTCACGGTACACACGTTTCTGGATGGATTAGAACGTTGAGCTTTTCCACTGTAGCCTGTCGGTTGGCGTTCACCTCGGACATCAGTGGCGCGTGGAGCTCCGCAGTTTCCATTATGGTTATTCCCACTGCTGCCATTCGTCCACTCACGATACACCTTTACCACAGAGGCACTTGAACAGTTCATAAACGTCGCTGTTTGCGAAATACTGCTGCTTTTGGCCCGAAAGCCGATGATCATCCATTTTTTAAACTCGATTAGATCGCTTCCCTTACCCATGACAGCAGGAAGTGCACTGTGTCCAGCCAGGCTGTCGGTCGCATTGTATACCCGCTTCACCAGTCTACGTCACGGGCATACGTCATGGGCTACACGTTGCAAATTACGCTTCTAACAGGTGGTCAAATTAATGTGATTCGGCTGTGTATATGCTGTATGCTGTACTGTATAAATGTACTAACAACATCAGTTGAGCAATAACTACTTTAAAAAAAAAGTCAAATGCGAATATTTTTTTGTCGTGTCGTAAAACATAAAACAAAATCTGAACTGCCGGCTGTGGCGAAAATGCCACGAAGTCATTATGACGGAGACTGACTCCCCTTAACTCTGACCATTTGCAAATGAAATCTCGTTCATAAAATGTCTCCAACTTCCGTTGGTTCGTGTTCGAGTCAGCTTCGAATTGCTGAAGGCTGTGTGTCGCCTGCGGTGGCGTGGTGTAAACCAAGTGGCGGTTGAGGGTGTAGCCACTAACGTCCGAGCTGCAAACCCTCAATAGCCAGCCAGACCTGTGTCCTTCGTCTCGTCTGTCGACGGCACACCTGTGCGCGTTGTCCCTGAAGGCGCGCGGTTCCGCTGACGCCTGGCGGGGCTTGGGGGGTGTGGAAGAAATCCAGGTCACCTGGCGACCTGCCCCGCACACCGGGCTGCCGTCGTCGGAAATTGCGCTTAGACGGTGCCGTGCCTTCTCCTGAGACTGCGTTGCCTTAGTGTGCCTTGCCTCTCTAGGTTGGGCCGGGGGAAGGGGGGGTCACATTAGATACGCCCTTTCGATGCACTATTTTCTCGGATCGCAGCCGTGTTGGCAACACCGAAAGTACAACAGACATTTATTTACGTTAAAAAAAAATAACTAATATACAACTTTAAAAAAACCTGTGCTCAGTTGGTAAATACGATATGGTTAGAAGTATAGTTGCAGTTTTAATATATCGCAAATTACAAAACAAACATTTTGTAATTTCACTCGATAGTTGAACAGTTGCTGCCCTGTTTCACTTGATGGTTTGTGACTTGCCTGGTATAATGTTTACCGAGACGAGATCGTTGATTTTCTATTTTCTGTGGTAGAAGAACGTTGACAATACAAAGGTATTTGATAATAATGATGATCGTCAGTCTTTAGTGCCTTATTTAGAAAAAAAATTGAAGTCAACTCCTGAAATAATTTATACCAATTTCCAATTGGACAAACAGTAGGAAAAAAATACTTAAGACAAATGAGCGTTACCTAAACAATGTTTACCTTGACAAAGAAGGGTTTCCTAGATTTTCTTATCAGGGTAGCCAATATCTGAATTCATAGCTTTGCATCGTGTTGTGCTTTGACGAATGTTATGTTGGCAATATAACTGCGACCTCTTTACATTTTGAAGCTCACAATCAGAGCTCGACATAATACATCACAGTGTCGCCTCTCTACTTTACTTGCTCTGTGGGTACGGCGTGTGACTGTGAGCGAGGTATTTCACATACAGCGAGTTTACGTGCTGAACATTGTGGGACGTGACGATCGTAAGCAACGTCTTTTGTTGACAACTAATCGCCGTTTTTGGCATGGTGATAAAATTTCTCACGTTCTTTCTATATTTTGTGGATTACTTTACAGTTTTGCGACATAAATCACAATAATCGAAAATATAGAATCGGTGGGAAAGTAACACAGATCGTAATTATGAGGATTTTCATCTTTAATCTTGTGGTACATTTCAATTAAAGTTATTTAAAAGGTCTGATACTGCCTACTGAAGTTTTCAAATCGTAGGAATGCCACGAAGCGTTTTATGTAAAATGCGAAACTTCGCGTTTAACTTATAGCATTTTAAAAATTACCCTACGTGATCTACACTTTTACTGCGAATAAATTTCTTTATGCCATTCTGGCAGTCTGCTGGGCTTCAAAAATTATTCGGAGCCGTATACAAAATATTTTGCGTATATGCAGTTTTAAAATTCGTTTGGCTCAAAGTATATATTTAAAATTCACATAATTCTCTTCGTTTGTATTGTAAAATTAATAGCATCTGAAAAAAAAACAATACTACTGCTTGGCAACACTGAAAAAATATAAATACAGTATGCTGAAACACTATAAAATAATCGTAGACAGTTCGAGAGAGCCTTAATGCCATACTGTGGAAGAAACTACAAGGGGAACGTAAATAGTTTTAAACTACCACTGAACATTATTTTTTTCCAGATTTGAAGCAAACTTTTTTTTTGTGTTAGACTAGGTAATATTATGATTAAGTGAATCACTTCTCTTTATTTTCACTGAAAACACATATTTTGTTTTTAATTGGAATGTAAAACAACTTCCACAAACATGTGTCGGACTATATTTGTGTACGTGTGGTCTTAATGTTAGAACAAACTTGTGCTCCTGTGACTTTTTTGTGTGTAAATACAATATTTTCTATAATTATTGTCATGTGCATCTGCCGGTCTCGTAGTAATTAATTGTAAGCTACTTCAGATAAGGTGTCTTTTCTGACAGCTGCTGGAAAAATTACTTTGGGTCAACCATGATTTAATCACATGGCTCGTATAAAACACTTCCACAGCAAATCATGTTAGTTTGAACTAATGTTTAGTTTGTCAGTATGCATGTATTCTTCGCGATTCATGGGTTCTATAACACAACTCCTACTATGGGTACTTTAACACAACTCCAACAAATCCTATCAGTTGTAAGTACGATTGCACACTTTCTATTTGATGTAACACGGAAATACTTATAGTTACCAGTACGAGACTTGTAACAAGTGAAATTGTACCTTTGTAGATCAGTTCTGTAACAAACTTATGAACTTGTAACTTAAGTTATGTTACAGAAAAAAAAACAATTTTTTTGTGCAAGTCTAAGATCTTAGGTAGACATTGTTTAAAAATGTGTCTGTAGTGAAAATATAATGTAATTTTAGTTTTAAATCGGGTTAACAAATTTTTGGGGCTGTGGTAGCTCTGTATCATAATACTTAAATATGTTAATGTTTGTGTATACCGAAGACAATACTGCAAGTGTATGATAGCCGTACAGGTACTTGCCAAGAAACAAGTTTGTGGCAGTCAACGACTTTTAGGAAATATTTTGGACAAAATAACCGGATTACTTTAAAACAAAACAAACAAATTTTACAGTTTGTCAGCAACAAAAATGCTGCAATTTGGATTACATAGGCTCGAAAATGTTGGGTAGTATGGTGGAATAGCATAAAAAAAACCACTATCGTAATTTACTAAACCATGAAGGTACACTTGTTGCGGGTGTTAACTTACCTTGTAGAATCAATCTACAATATTGTATCATTACTTTACAAGTTTACAAGTCGCCAAGTTGTACACTTGTGGATTTGTTGTCTCACAAGTCCATGGCATCTTTGATCTCGATGGTTATTTACAAACAAAGGGTAGAAGATACTGTCTACGTGCATGAAATAATTCCGTTGGAAGCTTTTTGGACGTCGATAAATTTATATGACCATTGTTTACGAGTGGTAAGTAGGTACTAAAGCAGCATATGCCAGACTGACCTGGTTAGCGGAGGGCTGTGGACAGAAAGTACCGGAATTTGCAACCTAACGACCAATAACCAGTTGGCATCGTGTTTCGCGACTTGTGCATATTAACTTCAGTCAGATATCATATTAGGTGTTACGGTCAGCGGCAGGTCGCGAATCTCCGTATACAGTTTTTTTTGCACACCGGCAAGAACATTGACGCCACGCCAGCAGTGAACATAGCAATAATCCTTTTGTCTTTGTCTTTTTACCTGAATACTTCAAAATGGTGGCCTCCTGCTTGTTTTTAGTACTCGGACCAGAAAACTTTAATGCAGAAAATAAGTGTAGACTTTCAATAGCTCGGCCGAGGGTTGCATGTTAAAATTCGTTCTACAATTCTTTTACCCCCTTTTTTCCCCCCTGTACTAGTTAACGCTTATTTTGACTCCGTTCGTCGATAAAAACTCATCGAGATACGTTGATGGGAAACGTTAAGTCGAAATGATAATATCAGTATTTTTCGTTTTCGGGGTGGGTCATGAATTACCACCGTCCTGTGAAGCATTGTTTGTACAGAATACAGGTGAAGATCATTGTATTGCATGTTAAGTATAAATATATTCCAGATAATCATAATGTAAGCATAAGATAATTAAATTGCTGCCACACCTGCATCTTCATTTGACTGAGGGACGAAACTGTATTTCTGAAACTGTGGGTATGATGACAGATCCGAACTATCGGGTAAAAATGGAGTCAGGATCTTTCTCCCTGACACTGCAAAAAAAAAAATCCTTAGATCAATCAGTATGAAACCAGCACCAACCGCAGGCGCTCAAGATACGCGACCGACGATTCTTGTTCAATATCGTTCTTTCTAGTTTAAAAATTCCGCGAGAATGGTCGTTTCAAAGGGTAGACAAAGTAGGCTGTCCACTGTGGACCAATTGATCATGAATCCAGATGGAGTGTAGTGTAGCGATTTTGGCGGCTTTTAGCATCGAGGTCTTGAGAGTCGATGAGGTTGAAGTGAGGTGAGTATGGAGCAGCGCCGGATTGCAAGGGTGGAGGAAACGGGAGATCCCCAAGAAAACCCGCCGACCAGCGGCATCATCCGGCACAATTCCCACATGCGAAAATCCGGGAGCGACCCCGCCGGGAATCGAACCAAATCCGCATAACCACAACACGCATTATAGTAATTACTGCAGTAAGAATTATCCCTTGATTGAAGCTTTCTGCTTTAAATGGCAAAGAACCAACGAAACCGAAACAATCCACTGAACAATGCAAGGAGCCGTACTCAAGGGACTAGTGACAAATTGTCTGTAAAAACAGTGTTTGCGAGTATACGCGTATCTCAGTAAATAAATGTTCTCAGAATATCTCTTTCTCTAGGAAAAGTAAAGAGGAAAAAAAAAAAATCTATATATATATATATCGTTCTCGCCCTATTAAATATATTTAATGAGGATAAACATGTAAATAGTTAAAAAATATTTTTTTTCCCCTAGGCGGTAGCCTTAAGGGCGCCGCCTACTTGAAGGTTTTTAGCGCGTTTGAGGAAGGGAAGCGCGGGAGCTATAAGGACGACAATGACACGCGTGGCTGATATCCCTTCGCTTCTACGCGCTAGGCGCTGAACTGGCGTGCAGTTTTTCCGTTATGCTGCGTGTACCTATGGGACTTTAAGCGGTGACCCTATCATTTTATCGGTGGAAAGTATGTAGCAAGGTCCAATGCCTGTCCCTATAATAGTTTCTCATGTTTCCAACCAGTATATTATGATATACAGAAGTGTGAAAAAGCCGTTTTTAGCTATGTTGGAGGGCTCGGGAATAGCATTTACAATGTACGTGATGTATTGAGAGTATTGTACGTACCTCCCCCGAAATGTGTTTTCTTTTATTACATTGGTATCATGGGGACACGTTTAATGGTTTCGTGAAAAAAAAAAAAAAAAAAAAAAAAAAAAACGCGGATATCAAACACTGCAACGCGTTTCCACCGCCAGGTAGGCGGCGCCCTTAAAGTAAAGGGAAAAAGGCATGTGTAGTTTAATCCAATGGCTTGCATCACGTACATCATGTACATATATTATTTGCAATAAATTTAGTTTCCCTGGAGCGCATATCGTAGACGTAACCGCGAAGCGTTTAAAACCATACATATTCACAAAATAGTTCATTAGAACACAGTTTCTCACTTGGCACAATTCCCCGACTTCTAACATTGAATCAGCTGTGTTATCTTATAAATGCACACTTTCAGAGGAGGAAACACGTGTTTTCAAAGATAACAGTAATGGCCAATTTCATTCCGTCTCCCTCGTCATCAGTACATACTAAATAATATAACACCTACGGTATTGTCCATTTCATATAAGTGGTCTCATATTTGACAGTTCTAAGAAAGTAGTGCTAATGGCATCTGGGTGGCTATGTATCCTTCCGCCACAGCTGAACTGTCATTGGAGGTGACTGTTTGTAAACAAACACCATGTGACTGCCAGTATTTGTAAACAAACAACATATGACTGCCTGTTTTGTAAACAAACTGGATGTACCTCCTCATAAATGACTTTTAGAAGCTGTGAAGGGCTGTTCAAACAGTCGCAGGTTGGTAACAATCACATTATTATTATTTTTTTTAGTTTATTAATATTTTATGTAAATGACTAGCAGCCCATGTAATAAGTCTATAAATTGATAAATTTTTTTTACCTTGCAAGAAATTGGTATCCAGGATGCACGAAAAGGAAATTGTATTTTGACTGTCAAACGAATAAGATATTTTACTGTTTTATAATATACGGTACTCGAAATATATTAATGACAACTAATCTAGTCACACTTACATGAGGAAAGTTCTTGTAAACATAAAATATTAGCATGGTTTCCACAAACACCAAATACCAAGGACCCCCCCCCCCCCCCAGGAATGTACAAATACCGAAATACCGCTCCTCTCCTCCACCTTTATTTCAAAGACAATATACATTCTTGCATACAGTCTATGCGTACTATTGCATTAAAAGTACATAATTCAGCTTTGTGGTATATGAAAACAAACTCTGTACAGCCTGATACTTTTATGGTGGTTATAATTCTTAGAATGTTAAAGTATGTAGGTACCCAAAATAATATTTAAGAAAATGTTACGTAATTCCAGTAATTTTAATAACTCTCATTTAGTAACTCAAATTTTAAGTATTACAGGTCTACATACAAGATACTTTAATATCTTTTCTCAAATACCTACGTGTTCAGATTGTCATACTGCGAATAAAAACTTATATTTGACTTAACTCAATGTTGATATTTACACTGAAGTTCAGTCGCACAACCTCCCTCCTCAAAATTCTGAATACAGCCCTAGGCTTGTTCTTGGGTACCTAATGAAAAACTGCATTTCAGTTCAGTGACATTACAAAGCGCTCTAGAGAAGCAGATGTGACCTACAGCAACAATATATCAAACGAACATGTTACTTACACGCTAAAAAGATGCTCCACCTACCCAAGATTGAAGACATCATAAAGTTAATAAATTTTGGAATGTCGCAGTTCCTGCTGATGCATGGGGACACTTCTTTATGATGTTGGATCACCTTCGTTGGGTGCTTAAATTGAAAGAATTTTGTTTGATAAGCATGTTGTAATTTACTTAATATCAAAAAGTTGTCTTTTCAATGGAAATCCTGTTTACGTGAATTATTCTTCTGTTACTCTTACAATATTCTAAACAACGTATATTAAAAACCTATGAGCGCTTTTAATTTGCAGAATGTTAATGAAAGACTCCAACGTTGAAACCTACATGTCATTATGTTACTTTCAAATACAGCCTTTAAAAACGAGAAAAAACCTCTAAGTTTATTTGTCCACAAGTATCCCTGCGTAACAAGCTTGAAGAATTTTATAAACATTCTAAAAAAATACAAGTGATACAACTTAGTGTGTATTGCCAGTAAGCTTTACATTATGAAACCATCCAGAACCAGTGTGTTAAGAATTTCAATCAATCATAACACAGAGAAATGTTCATATGAAGTGTGAGCCCAATTAGGGTATCATCTTTATTTTATTTCGAGGGATAAAGGAAAAAGTGAGCAGAGTGGGTGGGGGCTTTAGATTAACGTCTTTCGTGAGACGGGATTATTTTGATGTTCTTATGATGCCGAAATTACGTAGCCCCGACGCGCACATCTGAGGGCCAACAGCCAATAAAATACGACATAGATCGTCGTAAGCCCGACCGATTCTGTCGTATGACCAGCAATTTTGGAATAGAAATTATTTCTATTCTTCCGTCGTGTCGTGCGGCACGATACACAGAATTTACAGCATTGCAAAACGAAATTGTATTGCAACCTTTCCCTACTATAGCAAATGCGCAGCTTAAAAGAAAAATAGATTGAAAATTGCTGTATTTAACTCTTAAAAATAATAATTTTACCTTTGTGTGGATTAGCGATACCAATTTGTCACCATTATATATTACAAATTTCCCTCTTGTTCACCACTTTTGAAACTAACGTAGGCGATCAGCGCCTTCTAAATAGTTAGGTTAAATGTCGAGAGCGTGGTGTCGGTCGTGCTGTAAATTAGTCACATTGAAATGTGTCGTGGCTGCGTTTTTGGTCGTTTCGTGCTGTGTTGATCGGGCTATGTGATTCCGGCATGAGTGTGTGGCATTTTGAGTTGCATATTGTTTTGATGGAGCAGTGGAAAATTTTGCTCGTATGGAAATAACATTTAAATTATTTCACTTCGAAAATTATAACTTCAATGAAAATACAAAACGCGATACGTACGTCGCTGTTCGTATTGGTACAGATGCAGCAATATATACACGCACACACTTTGACCGAAGTTAACCTTACACTCGAATTTACGATGTAGACAAACAAATATTGTTCACTCACTACAAAAGTGTGGAAAGTGCGGCTTTTTTGAGGCCACGTGCATTTCAATAATTATATTAACGGTTTACAAACACATAAAAAAATCACGCAAACTCACTGTTTGTAATATTTGCAACCTCTTGAACACGTGTTGTTCTATGGCAATCCTTGCGAGTTTACTAACTAAAATCACGTTTGTTCGTCACTAGCATTAAATAATTTATTTGCAAAATCATTCAGTAAAATCAACACTGCGCACGTTTCCTGATACAAATAAACTTAAACGTATAAACGGAAATTATATTCGTGTCACTTCATTGTGGAAGGTGGTTAGGAAAATGGCGGAACGAGCAGTTTTAACGACGTACCGATTAATATTACATTTCACTCAACGAAACGCACTACAACGGTACCTACAGCCAACTATGTTTTGAAAAAGCTAATAAAAAATAATTATCTACCTATTAAATATTCTTACAACACCAATAAGATTTTTGTATAATAAACACAATGAGAAAATAAGTGCACCCACAACTGCCTTCACTCAACTGGAAACATAAACATGGCTAGCCATTGGCTGGAAACGTTTACTGTTCGTATGTGTGGGCATACTCTGTCATAAATGCTGAACATGTTTTTTAAGTCCCGTTACTAATAGCCAAGAAAATTGAATATTGCTTAAGAAACATAATTTAAACCATAAATGTTGTAAGTATAACTAATATTTTTAATCACAACTTTTAGTTCCGAGTACTATTTTCTTCCAAAGACATAATCAAAATAGCCAACCTAACAACACGGATCCCGCAGCAATCATCAGCTGATACAATACTGTAGGAGCGAGAGCATTTACTGTTTACAATGTGTGTAGGTTGGTCATCTTTTTCTGTCAAATTTTGAGACCACTTATATGAAATGGACTATAACGATGCCTCTTAAACGAACAAGAAGTAGAGGTCGCAGTTCGTTGCATCCTTAAAGTAGGAGCTAACTTGTGGAAAACAAATTAGATTAAGTATTCACGCAACCTCCCCTCCGCCGCTCAACATTTGTCTTTCAACCAGAGACCACTTTGAGGTTGTCTTCAAATCCGACAGATAAAGAGCTCATATTTAAGAAATGTTTCGCAGCGGACCTTCAAAAATGGAAAAATATCTGTCAAGCTGGAAGCTCTACATAGTTAAGTTTTGGTCGAACTCTTTAGTGTTCCCTCGAGCACGATGGTTGAAAATATCACTTAGTTACAGCTCTACTGCGGGACACATTAAAGTAGATAATTTTTTGTTGTAAACCATTTCCAACAATTGGCTCATCGACAGACAAGCCAAAATAAAATCTTTAACCGACTACGGGGGCACGGTGGCTGAGAGATTAGCACGCTCGCCTCCCACCAAGGCGTAATAGTGCCGGACGATTCCGTTGGTCGGCGGGTTTTTCTCGGGGATCTCCCGTTTTCCGCGGGGCTTTATTCCGGCGCCACTCCATTTTCACTTCAATCACCCTCATCTGCTCTGAAGATCTCGATGTTAGCCGTCGAAATCTCTTTATTTAACAGACTACGGTTCCTGGCTTCAATAACATGCACTTATTTAAGATAGTCAGCGAGTTTCTGAGTGATTTGAAAATATGAAAGAAACTTTTGGCTTGTTGTTGGTCTTCAGTTCCTGCTATTAATATACACGGTTGTTAATTATCGTGGAATATTATATGCCAACATGTCTATGTATGTAGATAGTGTGTGAATGGATAATACCGGCTTAACTGCTCCTGCAGGCTCGTCACAAAAAAAATTGGAAACCTACAGATAACGTAAGCCTATGGTGAAAACTAATTCCTAAGAACGGCACTAACGTTAGAAGGTGAATCTGGACCATTAGCTTATTGCAAGTATTACAGAAAGTGTCAATATAGAACAATGAGTGTTTTGATGATGCACGAAAAGGATTGGGGGAAGATCTTTAACCAGTACAACATTAGTAGTTATAAATTGCCTTTTCACTCGCACCAGATATCTAATGCGCCTCTTAATTTATTGTTGGGGTATATATATATATATATATATATATATATATATATATATATATATATATATATATATATATATATTTGTGTGTGTGTGGTGTGTGGTGTGTGTGTGGTGTGTTGTGTGTGTGTGTGTGTGTGTGTATACGCGCGCATGTGTTTAGGTATATATACACACATTCTTAACTTGAATACATACGTAAAACATACAGACGTACTTATATACTTACATTCATGTGTATATTCATGCATACATGTGGAGGCTCATATAAACACGTATAAACGTGTATACGTACATACGTATGTATATACGCACGTATACATGTATAAAGACTTCACCCCACAGCCAAGCCATCTTCAGACTCTAACCAGGTTAGCGACTAATTTCCGGGAAGCTTAGGCGTCGGTCCATTTCCCGCGTGTTAGCTGTCAGCGATGATTGTGAGTGACGTCGCAGGGTGAACTCGTTGCCAAAGTTCTGGGAGGCAGGCTGCGGCGTCACACGCGGGAATGATCCGAGATGGACCGCAGAAAGAGAGAGCGAGCGAGAGAGAGAGAGAGAGAGAGAGAGGAGTAGGGAGTGAAGAAAAGGGCCAAGCGGCAGACGCGGCAGTGACGCGATAACGAGATTCACCTGTTTCCTGCCGTCGACCCCGACTCTTGGCAAGACCTCTGCTTGCCCAGCGGGGTTGGCTATCGCGTGGGGATAGACTTCTTTGTGTTGGCCCGTCCGCGAGCGCCCGATCGTACAGATTGCCCCAGCTGAGCGTCGGCCGATGAACTACCCCGCGCGGTTGCGAGTTCTGCTTCCTGGGTGGCGCGAAAGCGGCCAAGTGTTTTCTTTCTTGGGAAGCCGGTAACCTGGTTAGCTGAATTTCCGCACTTTTGCTGAGGTGAGGATGAAGTGACATCTGAACATTGGCGCAATGAGAATGAAGTAAGAACAATATCTATCAAAAGGAAACTCTATTATCTCCTCTCGATGTTATTTGCGCAAAGTGTCGGGAAAAGTAAGAGAAAGTCTTCCACTTTGGCGTACTGTCCCAATACATTAGGCTTACCTAACTATTCCTCGGGAGACCAGTTGTTAATTTTTACTATAGCGTAACTAATTACTTTATGGCCGCAGTTTTGCCTCATGCCGTTGTATCACATGGTGCAAAATGAGTGAGTGAATAGATTTAGGTGGCTCTTAACATTGAGGTATTGAGAGCCGATGAGGGTGAAGCGAGGTGAGTATGAAGCAGTGCCGGAATGAGGGGGTGGGAGAAACTGGAGGTCACTGAGGAAACCCGCCGACCAGCGGCATCGTCCGGCACGATTCCCACATGCAAAAATCCGGGAGCGACCCTGCCTGGAATCGAACCCGGTTCGCCTCGGGAGACGAGCAGTCTAACCACTACACCACCGAGGCCCCACAAGGTGCAACATGACCTCTGGTAGTGTACAGTGTTAATCACCTAAAACTTACACTGTAAATATTTCGGAAATTAAGGGTGCTATTGATGTGCTGGTTTCACATAATTAAAGCTTAGACAATGACTCATAATTACAGCACACGCCGATTTTAATAAGTATTAGAATGTTTATTTCTTGAAAAAAAGTTACATTGTTTCAAATGGAACAATGCCTATTCACAAACCAGAAAATAAAACTAGATGAATTTAAAGTGTCAATTGTTTTTTTTTTTTTTTGCAGAATTCTAGCAGTAGTTTACGTGCTATCGTAATATGACATTTTAAAATACCGACAGTTGTCTGCTCTATTTGACTGCTTAGTTACTAGTCTAGGGTATTGGTATGCTTGTTTTAGATTGTTTCCTTAACACTGATTGGCTTTGGACCTCCTTGTCAATACTTGGTGATTGTTCATTATACAGGACATGCTGAAATATGGTATTTACTAATGCTGAAAAAGCCGACTTTACTATAATGTATGGCGTATATAGGAAGAATATAATTCGTTATTGTAATGTGTACGCTGAACGATATTATCTGGACAATTATTTGTGAACCTCTTAAACTAAATATGTTCTACGTCTACGTAGTATGAACTGTCACGAAGTCCTGACAAGGAGATCCCAATGCAATCAGTGTTAAGAAAACAGAATTTAAACACACTTACGAAATATGTAGCCAAATAACTAAGCAGTCAAATGGAGCACACAACTGTCGGTATTTTAAATTGTAATAGTACGATAGCACATAAACTACTTGCACTAGAATCCCGAAAAAAAAAAAAAAAAATCACCAATGGCATTCTGATTTCTTCTAGTTTTGATTTCTTGATGTGAATAGGCATTGTTCCATTCGAAACAATGTAACTTTGTTCAAGAAATATACATTCTAATACCAATCAAAATATGTGTCTGGGCTGCAATTGTGTGCCCTTGTGTAAACTTAAATTCTGTGAAACTACCACATCAATAGCACTTTTCATTTCCGAAATATTTGCGGTTCAAGCTTTAGATTGATTCGCTCTGTATACCGTAATTCAAAACAGGAAGTTGTAGACCTAAAGCAGGGAATTAACCAGAATTTTCATTTGGGAGGGGTAAAGTGCAAGAACTGGTTTATATATGCAACATTGAAATTTCAGAACTGTTAGGGCCTATACTACTCTAGGTTTTTTGAAATTGGAAATAAAGTTCTCATTAATGGACGCTGATGTTCACTTACTGTTGCTGGACAGCACAGCTTATTCCCAAACAAAATGGTTTCCTCGTTTCGTTCTGTTATTATGATGTTCCTACTAGATAATCGAGAAAAAAAATCTAAACGTGGCCTTTTGTGTGCTTGTGTGTGTGTGTGCGCACGCGCGCGGTGGTTGGGGGAGGGATGCACCCCTGGCTACTTTACTTTCCTGACTAAACACCTGAAAAGTTTATGGATCGCCAAATTCTGATTGAATCATTGATTGGTGTATGGTAAACACGACCGTGTTGGACGGCCATCGTTTTTAGCAGAGAATGGTTTGTCTTTGAGTTAACGGATTTCAATTAGATTAACGTAAGTTGCTTTGCGATGGCTGAAATCGGTAAAAATAATAATCATCAGTTAACTCTTTATACCAAGTGTTGGTCCATTACTATTCCGTGTTAGTTTCGCAGTTAGAAAATCGAGAAAATACAATCGACACTACTTACTCAGGTTTGTTAACCGAGATGGGAATGTGTAGCCACGTGACCCAATGCATGTGGTTGGTATCAAACCCGTTATTTCCTTAATGCAAGCCACTAATTACCAAACACGACCAACATCTGTTTCCATTAATTTTCTTTGAATAGTTCCATTTATCCCAGTCGTCGCTCTAAGCACCCTTATGCCAAGCAAAGCAGCTGGCACCTTGCATCAGATATTTTAAGAAACATAACTTCATCGTAGTTAAATATAAATGTCTGACGTAATTGAAATTATCAATTATTTGACTATCACATGTGATGGTGGACTAGATCTCACGATCGAGCCTACAAAATTACACGCGTCTTGCTTGCTCGATTTTACACTCATTGTCAAAAAAGTTGCACCCACAATGAAGCAATCTATAGAAATTAAAAGTTTTTGGTATGTTTGACAGGGTAAGACATGCGGAAGATTCACTTTTGCACTCAGCCGCGCAAGTGACGTCAGCAAGGGTGGGCTTTGTCGCTGTACCTGCCGGACTATATAAAATGGTCCTGATGTGCATGGAACTCGTGCTGTTGTGTCGGTTCCATCCCTTCAAAGAGTCTCGGAGATAAATACGACAGCACTTCTAACAGTTGGACGCGTTCGAGTTTCGAGTGGGGTCGCCACGTAGGGCTGCAGGGAACGGGATGGTCATTGCGTTCCATATAGGTCGTGCAGATATTGACGTAGCACGCTGTTGCGCCAGTGGATAGAGGAAGGCGCGCACATACGATACTCGGGATC